>CM062242.1:10250966-10850966 GCA_031216285.1 Syzygium syzygioides | reverse complement strand
ACCGATTTTAACAAGATTCGTGGTTTGTTTTCGATACATAATGTCTATAAAAGGTTCACTGAGTGTCAAACAAGTGTTAGCCTCTGTCGACGGGGCCGGGCGACCACCAAATAGGCTCGGGGTGCCCGGCACCCGAGAGGCAGGGGAAGGGAGGTCCAAACAGAGCAGGATTAGACCGGGGCCCACCTGGTTAGTGGGACTGTTTGGCGACGTATGGTGGCCGGTGGGTGGAGCCTTCAACGGGAACGATGGCGACTCAAACGGACCGCCGGCGAGCAAGCAAAAATCTCTTCTTTTTCCCCTTCCCTCTCGGCTCTCCTCTCTCTGTCCTTTCCGGGAGCCCCCCTCTCTCTCCCCATTTTCTTCTTTTGTGAGTGACATGTACGAAGGCAACAAGAAAGAGAGAGTGTGGGAGAGCCCCTTCTTGTGTTCCTTTTGACTTTTTCTGCGATGGACGTCCCTTCCTCTCTACGTTTGTGACGTGATGTGCCTAAACTCCCCTTTCTTTTGTCCTTTCTTCCTTGTTGCTTCTTTTGTGAAAGTGTGCATGGAGACCCAAAGGGGAGCAGGGAAGATAGCGTCCCCTTTTGTCTTCTTTCTTTTCTATTTTTACAAATTTTTATAATTATTTTTTTAAAAATAAATGGAAAATATTTTTTTGGGGTCAAATTAAAGGAAAATATGTTTCACTAAATCCTATTAATGTAAATGCGCATAATATCTATGTACCATGTAATTTAATAAAAATATTTTTACTTAGGGGTTAAAAATAGACATATAATTTTCTATGCACTTAAATCCTAAATGACTCTCCACAAAAAAAAATCCTAAATGACTAAGTAAAATTTAGATGTCAACAATCATCAAAAACGACAATGTATCTATTAAAGCCTACAATCGATGGTTATCAACGGTGGTTACAAATAGAGGTTAAAAATGGTTACTATAAAGGAATAACTTCCTAATGGTTATAAGAAGTTACAAAGGGAAGTTACAAAGAAAAGTTAGAAAAGGAGGTTACAAATGATTACAACAAAGAAAGAACTTCCTAGTTGTTATGAGAAGTTAAAAAAAGAAATGGTAACCGAATGGCTATCGACGGTTATTTAAACTTCACTATGTCAACAATTTCTTCAATTCCACTATGTCAACGGTTTCTTCAATTCCACTATGTTAATGATTACTTCTTTGATGGTTGCATCCAAGATTGTCAGCTCTACTTTTGTTGATTCATTCACGTTATTAACTAAAAATTGGGTATTTTTTTGTGCAAACAACATGCCAACTCCATTATCTAGTCAATAATATTGCTACCTAGTTTAGAAAATCTGGTACATATAAATGGACATTTCTAGAGGAAGAGCTCACAAAAAACAAGCACGATGGAGAAACTTAGCGGAAAGTGCATGCGTATGATCTTCATGTTGGTTTTAGCTTTGAGCTTAGCTTCTCGTCCGATGATTGGGGCAAGAACAGTCGTTGCTGCAAACCAACTAAAAGCTGATTAAACAACTTTCATCATCACGTGGTGCCCTGGGGACCCATTCCGACATCTAGCCCAGGCTGTGGGACTGACAAAAGATGCCCACCGCCACCATCATTAAATGGTCAAGTCCACCTTCATTGGAGTGTTGAAGTCACTAGTGACTTTTTCCTCCCGTAACTTGTATCTTCTTAATGATGTACCACTAGGCATAAACAATTATGCAGTGCTTGATTGTGCTTTTTTTCCCTTTGGTGAATGTAGTTCTATCCCTTTGAGACGGAGAATGTATAGCTGGCAATCGCACTAATCAGAGATTATTGTTTGTTGACATCATTATGTATTCTCGGCTCGTCTAATTAAGTCTAATATACCAAAATGAAAATGGGCAAAAAGGAGTTTTGTGCTTGACCCACCTCACCAAAAAGCTCCACACCCGCGATTCTTGCATAACGAGTTAGCAGGCTTGTGTTTTTTTTTTTTTTTGGTAAAGAGCAGGCTTGTGTTTTGTACTACTCAAATTGAATAAACTGAACTTTTAAATTTAAATCACTGTAATTATTATTCTAAAATAAGTGGACATGTTGCAATTTGCATCACAAAAGATATAGTAACAATCAATTGCATTTGGAAAGCAGAAAAATTATGCTAATTATAACGCAACTAAGTTATGCTTTAGATAAATTATTGTCTTGATTTTTTTTCTAAAGACACAAGTTGAAGATAAATATTAGTTTTTATGTAATCTTCAACGAAAGTAATTTATATTATGCTCAATTTCGTATTATTAAATATAAGAAATACAATGAACTGAGTTTAGAAAGGCTAATGTATTAAAATCTAGTTATATTTTTTGATTCAAAATGGAAGTGAGGGTCTGCCGAATTTAACTACTCAGTTATATCTTCATAACTCAATTTATTATTAGAATATTATATTGTGTTTGTTCCATTCTTTACTAGTTTAAAATTAAGCGAATATCTCTATGCCCACTTTCGCTATTGTATGTTAGATTAAATAAGATGAACGGAGAATACACTGCGATAGCCAGCGATAAAAGCACCATCAAGCAAAATTTATCTATGCCTTGTGCATCCATCATTAAGAAGACGCAAGTTATGATAGGGAAAAAGTCACCAGTGACTTACACACTTCAATGAAGGTGGACTTGACCTTTGAATGATGGTGGGGGGGTTGGCATCTTTTCAGTCCCACGACCAGGGCTAGATGGCGGAACGGGTCCCCAGGCAACACATGATGATGGAAAGTTGTCCCTTCAGCTTTCACTTGGTTTGCAGCAACAAAGTCTCCTTGCCCATATCATCGGATGAGAAGTTAAGCTCAAAGCTAAAAACAAACATGAAGATCATACACATGCACTTTCCACTAGGTTTCTCCATCGTGCTTGTTTTTGTGAGCACTTCCTCTAGTACTGCCTATTTATAGGTACCAGATTTTCTAAACCAGGTAATAATTTTATTGACAACATAATGGAGTTGCCGTGTTAAACCCGGCGTATTGGATTTTCTAAACAATGTAGTAATGTTATATTGCTACTCAACAATGCTGAATTTAAATAGGAAAGAAATCGAGTTTGAAGTAAATGAAAGAGCAGTAAGAAAGCATTAAAATCAAACGATTCCACAACTTGGGTATGCAAAGGAACTACTTCTCAATTACGAAATGGTTCCTACTTGGAAAGGGGGAGGTGAAGAGTTCGATTCGCCACTTTCTCAAGGAGGACTAAGGGTAAGGATGTTTAGTTTCAAATGTAGATTTCGACTCTCACGTTCTGTAAAGAGACAGGACAAAAGTATGAGAATGAGTTGAGAGATAAAGTATGACGGACAAAAAAAATTAATAAATGGTTGAATTGTTTTATATAAAACATTAATGACATTACTGTTCTATTAATATTATCGGTATTTTGGAAGGACCCAAAATGAAATTAAACTTTTTTTAAGAAATGCATGAACAATATAAAATGACCTAAAAACCTCTATATGAGGTGAAAACAATTATTCAAATTTTTTTTAGGAATAAATATCAAGAAATCTAGTCCCTTTTTAATAAAAACTCTATGCCTAAAAGATCTAAATCGGTTTTAATTGAAAATATGTGAAAACGAACTTTGTCAACAAAATTTAGATGTCACGCAACCCAAAATTTTCTGACGCGGTCGGGAGAAAAGGTAGGGTTTAGAGGTATCACCCAAAGGTGGGTCAACGACCCTCAATCAAGCGTAGGCTCTCCTAAACCCATACCTCACCGACGTTGAATTCATTTTCAGTTATGATTTAGCCTAAGGGATTCTAGGGGTCACCACTAGCCTTTCGAAGTTGGCTAGAAACCAAACAAGACACAGGAATTTTGTCTCATTTTCCATGCAACCAAAGAATAACTAGGTTCAAGGATTTGATTACATTAATCATTTAATTAGCACCCTTTCGGTACCTATAACTTATTGGGATTGTTCATCTAAGTGATCAAACAACTTTTCATTTATTATGAGACCTAAAGGTCTTTGAGTCACTACGTGCTCATGCCATTGTTTTTTAAGGGTTTATTATGTTGTACCATTCTAAAAAAGAAACAAAAAATGTATTGAAATTGCAAGAATTAAACACCAAATTATTGAAGCTTAAAGTAAAGTGCAGAAATGAAAACCTGATATTTGTTGAGCAAAAAATATTACATCGCCTTTTTATAAGCCTCGGGACATGAACTCCCATAAGCTTGACCCAATACTAAGTTGGGCAAAAATATTACATGGCCTTGTTATAAACATGGGGACATGAACCCCCATACGTTTGAGGTTAGAGGCTACTCTTAATCCTATATTAAGGTGAACCTAAAATTCTACTCAATTTATCAAAGGCGATGATGCTAACCTAAACTGAACTAATCATTTATTAAAGAATGATCTTAAGTCCAAATTGCTTTTTATTTCCTATCTAGGCTATATCAACTAGAAGCCTAAATTATTTTGATTATTAATTTCTAAGTTTATTGGCTAGATCATCCTAATCAATTCTAAGCTAAGCTAATAAGGCTGAAACTATCTACCGCCGCTCCCAAGTTCTCGGCCATCGGCCGCTGGTTCCCAATGTTGGTCTATTCAAACCTTCAACCATTCAATTAGTCAATTAAATAAATTAGCAAGTTCACCCAGTCAATCGTCAATCATGAATTTTGGATTCGGTTTCATCCACCTCGTAAAGCTAGGGGTTGATTAATTAATGCTAAGTGATAATTAACCCCGACTTGCATTTCAAAAAGTGGGTAGGCTAAGTCTCTAGCACCAAATTAAGCTCTAATTCCCATTCCTAAGCTACTTGCCACCAAATCATGCATTGCTAATTGAAATTAAAGTCAATCAATCATCAATTCAATCATGGGCAAGGTCAATAAAGTATGCAATTAGGCTAGTAAGCCTTAGAAAACAAGAAATCAATTTGTCTCTCAAAAGGGTAACTCTACTGTTTTTCCCTATATTCTGACCCATTAAGTTTTAATCCAATTGTGGGCCGTAATGAACTCCTTTTTTAGAAATTTTAGTGGCCAATTAAAGTGTAGGATGTCTGCTTCAACTTTAATTTATATCACTTTCCATAATTATGGCCCACTTAATATCAATTAATTAAATCAAACCCAACCATCCAAGATCCACCCATGTTTTGACCCAACTCTAGCAAATTTTGGGAAAAATATCAAATGGGCTCAAAATGGCCCAATCGATAAATAACAAGTTGACTTGATAATACCGAAGATACACTATATTTCTTTTCAGGAAAAATTCCAAAAAAGGACATGAAGTGTTCTTATTTTCTCAAATAAATGCTTGAAGTGGACATTGTACCAAATAGGAGCTTGAAGTGATTACAACAATTTCAAATAAAGGCCTCACCTTGCCGGCTCACCGGCAGGCCAAACTTTTTGGGCGGTCGAGGGCATTTTCATCCAAAAATATTTTAACATAAATTTTAGTTTAATTAGATTAAAAATTGGAAAAAAAATTAAAAAAAAGAAAAAAAAACAATGGGGAAGGCTGGCTAAAGAACTAAAATTAAGGACTCATATCCAACCTACGATCACCACTTGAATACTCCTTTTTTAGGGTTTTGTTTATGTAAAACAATATAATAGTTAATGGGGAAATTTGCTTGCTGATGAAAATAGGGCAGTAATTATAGATCTTTGATGCATGATGATGATAATTGTCCTTAAGGTATTATTTTCTCCCATTATTGTTGTCACCTGGTTTATAATAAATATACCCTTCGGATATAAACCAAAGTTACAGAGAAATGAGTACAGCAATTACTTAATTTCTCTTTTGAAAATTCACCTTGAATATGTTATAAAACTTATGTGTGAAAAGAGAAGAAGAGAGAAGGTTGTGAAGAAGAAAGAGTTATTATATTATGAATAATCGTGATGAACAATGTATGATTTAGTCCAATTTACATATAACCAATCAACACATTTCTTAGGAATAAATACCTTATCCCCATCATCACCATTTTTCAGGATCAACCATCAACACTTTTCATGATCAACTGTTATTTCTCTTCATGTCAACAATCACTTCTTTTCATATCCAACAGTCATCCTTTTTTATGTCAAACAATCACTTTTTTTCATGTAACAAACTATTCTAACAATAGTTACAACTCTTATCGAAAGCAATGAGCTAGCCAAAAGCGTGGGAACTAGGGGTGATTGGTTTAGGATGGGTCAATTCCGAGAGCAGAATCTAGAACCTACTCGATAGGTACTGCACATTGAAAAATTGGAGTGGAGGACCGAACCAGCTATACTTAGAACATATTTGGGAATCAAATTGGGCAATTTATGGTTCTACAACAAGGTTGGTTTTGTAAAAATATCATAATTGACATTATATATTATTTTCTTAACTTATGACTAGTAAAGTCCCATTTTGAGTGGTTTTGTGCTACTTCAAGCATAAGGTCGTGGGTTCCATTCTTCCTAGTTAGATCTCATTGCTATTTTTTTTAATATAAGTTGTAAAAGACTAGTTCTAAATCGGTTCGACCTTAGAACTGACCCAGTTAAAGGCCAATTCTAGGGTTTCAAACTAAGAGCAAGACCAATTCTTTCCGAAAGAAACCGGCTGGGTAAGGCCGATTCAACCTAGGATCATATTGAACTGGCCCAGTTGCTCACACCTATGGGACCCTATTTGTTTGTATTTTTTCAGTTCTAAGGTTCGAAACTGAGAAGAGGACCAATTCTTCCCTAGACCAGCCTAGAACTGGTTGGTTAAGGCTAGATCAATTCAATTACCAAGTCGACTTGCTCACTCCTAGTGCGAACCTATCTGTCTATACATTTTTAAAAACAAAAAGCAACCTTTTGTTTTGCCAAAGTTGATAATCTTATCCAAATTTCAAGATATTGTGCGTACAATTTGGGCGTCAAGATTTATAGTGTGAACGTTTCAAGTGTTTGGGGTTAAGAAAAAGTCGAAATACGGCCGCCGCAAGATTTAGAACTAGGCAAAAAGAGTAAGATAAAAATCTATCCGAGCACACAACTATGGTGTTACTTGAGTGTTGTGCAACACAGAGAGCTACGCCGTAGGAGTATGGGTGCGACACTGAATGCAAGAGAAAGAGACTTATTCCTTAATTCATACGTAGAATTCAAAGGTGTGACCCACCCTAAAACGTCACCAACTGAATTCTCTTTTCGGTAATAAGTTACATGTGAAGCTACCGTAGAGAGGGTCCGCCTATTGATGCCTCTCCCTGGCCATCCAAAATGCCTTACATATTACTTAGAGTGTAACTCACGCATAAAGCCATATGTTCTCATGGCGTTAGCCATTCGGAAATGAGTTGCAACGTATAAATCACATCGCGGCGCTTGCTATTATGCAGCCAATATTATACAACAAGATGGGTCGCTTCCAGTTCAAACCATCATCTTTTTCCATGACAAAATCCAAACTCTAAACTTTAACATATTGACTGATGAAATCATCACGCTCAAAAAGCTTCTTTGAACACGCTCGCACCTACCGCTGATGTGTATTCCAAGTTGGTTTCCTTAATGTGACTAGTGATAAACGCCATTGCAGAAGAAGCAAGAAATGCTGTTCAAAGGAACCACAGTGACTTACCAGTCGGTGGTCACCATCATCATCGATTTGAAGTAAAAGGTTGCGGTCAGAACTTGAGTTGCAAGTTTCCTCGAAAGGTTTGCTAACTTGTGCGCTTGACTCAGTCATCATTCCCTCTCAGTCCCACACCCCAGCTGGATTCCTGCCCCGCCAAGCAACCTCTAGCTCTTGACTCTTCCACCTTTGCCAAAGAAGTCGGTTACCATGAAAATCCTCTCCTAACTATATACAATATAACCCTTTCACCTAATTTTATGTACAGTGTACTGTCGACCCACATCAATATAAACGCTCAAACTCCCTCCAACACAATATACTCAGAGCTCGAACCAAAAACCTTTTCTCCTCTCTAACTGAAGCAACAATCACCAAATTCTCTACACCAGAATTTCTTCTGTTGTTCTTTTTTTTGGCGCCTTTGTTTCTTGAGAAACTAGTAAGAAATCATCATTTTCCTAAGATGAAGCATGAACTAGTACTTTCATTTTCCTGCATTGCGATAATATTCCTCCTCCATCTCGCCCCCATCACCGGCCAAGCTCCGGCGGGGGCTCCATCTGCTTCCACCAGCCCGACCAACGTCACTGCAATCCTCGAGAAGGCGGGTCAGTTCACCATCTTCATTAGGCTGCTCAAGAGCACTCTGGTAGGCGACCAACTCAGCTCTCAGTTGAGCAATCAGAAGTCGAACCAGGGCTTCACTATATTTGCACCGACCGACAATGCCTTCGCTAGTCTCAAATCGGGCACACTGAACATGCTCTCCGATCAAGAGAAGATCCAACTGGTGCAATTCCACATCATCCCTTCCGTCATCTCGCTCTTGCAGTTCCAGACCATCAGCAACCCACTACGAACCCAAGCCGGCAACAGTGACAACGGCCAGTTTCCACTCAATGTTACCACATCGGGGAATCAAGTAAATGTATCGACAGGGGTTGTGGCCGCAAGAGTCGACAACACAATATCTAGTAAGGGCAACTTGGCGATTTATCAGGTCGATCAGGTGCTGCTTCCATTGGCCATGTTCGGGTCACCAGCACCAGCTCCAGCACCAGAGACACCCAAGAAGGAAGTGCCGGTTCCATCGCATGCCCCATCTGGATCAGACAATGCCTCTGTCGATTCCTCCAATGCAGTTGCCAATAGTTTTAACTCAAGGACATTGGCTTCGCATGTTGTTGCCGCTACTTTGGGTGGAGTGCTTCTGTTTTAAAACCAAATTTTTGTACGATACATGAGGATGGTCAGTCCTATGATTTTGTTTTCTTTGGCATCATCCGTCTCAATGTCTTTTACACTGAGCTATGTCATTCATTGAGTTTATTCCTAATGCAAAATCATGCTTTCCTAAAGAACCATTTTCCTACTCATTCCAGGGACATGAAACAACATAAACATAATTGCGTAACAAGGGCAACCAGATGCATTGTCCAAGCATTTACGATCAAAATCCCACATGCACAGTATTAGTTAAAGTTCAATGTGTTTTGCCAAAGCAACAAAGAAAGTCGAGAACAGAGAAGATTCGATTGATTTGATCTACATCCACGGACTCAGTGCTCTCTCCGCGATAATTGACGCAAACCAGAACCATTGAAAGTGATTCACCGTGACCAACGACGACTCTTCGATACCTGTAACATTCTTTCGCGATCGCTGGTTTGGATCAGATTCAAAGACTTCTCATCTGGGCCTGTCACTTTCATGCATGATCTGGATTTCTTTAGGATTTTGATGTGATGAACTTTGCACGAGTCTGGCTCTTCTGGATCCAGGGCTCAATCCAAGTCCTAGAGTCCCGTCATCAGGACTCGGAGCTTTTCAAAGTAAAGCCTAAGCCCAAGGTAGTCCCCTAACCGATCTTGTCTAGACCTTTGTATCTGAGTGCAAACTCAACATACCTTCCAACCTCAAACTTTGCCCATATTAATTATTAACCTCATATTTCTTATACTATAGACAAAAAGGTCATTTAAAAGTGTCTCCATTGCAATCACTTAACCACAAAAATCAAATTCCAAATATAACTCTTCAACCTGACCGACAATATCATTATTTCCTGAAATAGGATAAATAACATTTCATTTTTAATTGATTCCATATACATTCTTGTCCCCAAATGTGTTTATGCCTTTAGAGCTAGTTCATATCAAATATCACCTAAGAGATGATTTCATCATGGTACTTTTCATGAAAATCCCATGTTAAATTGTAATAGTGTAATATTAGAGAAGGGACAAACATCGTAATTCACAAGTAATCTAAATTTCCAACAATTCAAATTATGATTCCTTAGATCCCCAAAACTTTCCAAACTTAAATTTAAATCTTGCTTATCTTTGGTAAGTTAAAATTTTCTCATTTCATAAGAATTTAATTATACTCAAAAAATAGACCCATTCTTTAAAAACTTATTTCTTTTCTAACTATTTCTATTTTCTTTTATTTTCGCATGCCTAGCTTGTGCTCTTTTGCGGGAAAATTGGCCAAAAAGTCCTAAATCTATTGTAGTTTTGCCAATTGAGTCATAAACCTTCCAATTTTACCAATTAAGTCCTAAACATTTTGCCAATTTTCCAATTGAATTCATTTGGCCAATTTTGATCAGAATTCGCTGACGTGGACACTAACTGTCTTATATGGCATGGTTGGCACTGACTTTTGATAAATTTTTTATTTTTTTTTCCTTTCTTCTTCCTTTAGTCGATAACCAGCCACTAGCCATGGTCTGGCGAGTTGGCCTTGCTTGGGAGAGGGTCGCCGTCACCCGCCACAAGCGAGGCCCGGCAGAACGAGAGAGAGCCTCGACGAGGGCTCCACTAGCCAGATTTGGCCTGGGAAAAGCTGAGTCTCACCTAGCTGAGGGTGAACCCTGGTGAGGGAAGGCCAACCTCGCCTAGGCTAGGGCGGCTTCATCCTTGCCTGGCCAAGCCTCGCTTGTGGTAGCGACAGTGACCCTCGCCTAGGCGAGGCTGGCCTACTTAGCCATCACTTATGGCCAGTGGTCGATCACAGGCAAAAGAAGGAAGAAGAAAGGAAAAAAAGAAAAGAAAAAGAAAAATGTTAAAATATTATTAAAAATTGTGCGTATCAACATCAGTCGTGTCTTGCAGGACGGTCAACATTAATGTTAGCAAATTTCAGCCAAAATTAGCCAGATAGATTCAATTGATAAAATGCGAAAGTTTATGACTTAATTGACAAAATCGAAAGATTTATGACTAACTCTGGAAAAAATACAATAGATTTATAACTTTTTGAATAATTTACTCCTATTTTGCTAGCATAAACATATCTTCTTCAAAATTTGATATTTCTTGAGACCGATTCTTTTTTTCTTTGGTACTCTTTTAATTTTATTTTTCTTTATTAAAAGGACTCATAACTCGGGTTAAGTAACTCTGGAATAGTTCAAAAGAAAACCCTTAATTAGACTTTTCAAGTGGCCTCTATCCCCTTTTGTTTTTCTTTTTCTTCAATCCTCTAGGATTTGAAGAAATTAAATCCATAGCCCATATTTTTGTCCCTACTTAAAGCTTTTGATCTATCATTACCATTCATATACACCATCTAACAATTTATAATGCGTTGTGAGATTAAAACAATTAAGCAATTGGGTTGATAGACTCGTTCTTGTGCTTATGTCATGTTCTATTCTGTAAATTTCAAAAATGGTGTTGTTAATGAGTGCCCTTGGACACTTGTTAAACATACTTGATAAAAAAATATTCAATTTCAAAACAATCGTTATACCATCACCAGGACAATCAATGCATTATGAATTACAAAATTTACTTAATTTTGTTGTTTATCAAGTATTTCGGAAATATATTTTAGCAATACCCTTGACGACAGTACTTGTACTTCTACTTTTCTTCCCAGGTCACGATCAAATTGTAAACGAAGATAGTTTTTCAATATCTTAAAAAAAGAAAAAAAGGAGGTTCAAACTTCAAGCCATCAAAGTCTCGAAAGGTTGGCCAAAAGGACAAGTCCCAATGAAAAAGGCAAACAGTCATTGCGATCGATGCTGTTTGCTCCCATTGAGCATTTTAATGTAGCTTGCTAGGCCAAGCATCCGAGGCACTGTCCCTTGACAATACAGGTTGAACTTCTCAATGCCTTCTACTCCATTTAGATTCAATAAACAATTGGAAAACATACGACCTCAATTTAAAAAGGAAAAACGTAAAATCCTTCCGTAACTTCCACCTTCTTATAGCCACAATATAGGGGGCTCCAATGCCTAACGAAGTCCACTGAAAAGTCAACTTCTTGCTTTATGTGGAACAGAAAAAAGGGCAGCTGTAAAAAGGTTTTTCGTTTTGAAAGGTTCTATGCTCGTGATGATATTTTCATGGAAAAGTGTGAACTTTAGGACGCATCCTATGGGAACTCCCGAAATACTCTATAGAAGCATGACTTATTTATAAGCTATGTATTAGGGGTGTGCAATCGGACCGGATTTACCCAAAAACCGGATCGATCCACCCAAAAAACAGGTTCGGGAACCGGTTCTAACAAGAACCAGTCCGGGTATCGGTTCCATTTTTTGGGAACCGGTTAGAACCGGTCTGATTTCCGGTTCCATGTAAAATCCAACCCAAACCTATTTTAAAACTGATTTTAGAATCGGTTTTGAGATAATGTATAAAAAAGTAAAAAGCCTATATCACATTACCCTACTTCACCAGTTTTAGAACCGATTTTCGATTTAATATTGGAATATGTTTCACAACTATGAGTGAAATAGTACGGCCCTTAAAGTCATCTAAATATTGTGTGATTCAGATGAGATATATAGACATTTTTCTAGTGAGAGCATATGCCTTACCGCTAAATCTCTTGATTTTTCTTTTAAGATATTTCATTCGGAAACAGAAGTAAGGAGTTATCTCATCATGACGCAAAATAAAGAGCTAAACATGTTGAATAAATTCCCTAGAAATGTGACTTTTAAAGATTTATGCGATTGGAATATATCTTGCCACATAGCGCCTTTGGATTGTTGATTTTGATGGATTGTAATTTCAATTGCTCATTTTGGGGATTGTTACTTTTGGCGGATAATGGTTTTTATTATTCATCTTTTATTTTAAATTGTTTCATTGTTACCTATATTATTTTGCTAGAAAAAAATGAAACAGAAAAAAGGAACAAAAAAAAATAGATTCTTGGGTAGACCCTGAAACCGGATCGGAAAAACAGGGTTGGTTCCAAAACAGAGTCTAGGAAAAGCAGGATTGATTTCAGGTTCTAAAAATTAGGAAACGGTTATTACAGAGTTGGTTTTAGATTCTAGGTCCGGACCCAACCCATCCTGAAACCGATCACCCCTATTATGTATCGCCCTAGTTCATTTAAGCTACGGAAGCATCAATGCACGTGGCCAAAATAGATTAGGAAGGCGCCAGTAATCTTATCATCTTTTATCAAAATTATTCGCTAACATACATGAGTGCTGACAGCTGGGGTCTCTTCTTGTATAACTTCTGCACATGTAATCCATAGTTGTTGATGGAAGTGCCATCCAAAGACTAAGTGCCACCCATGTTCGTTAATGTTGGTCTTGATGTCATCATTTAATGCTCCGTTTCCGATCTAGTTGCGCTTCCGACCTAGCCCATGGCTCCATTAGGTCTCGTGATTGGAGCCTCAGGTCGCGATTGGAAATCAACCTTATCATTGTCATCTTGTCATTCGCGTGGAATGAATAGTAAGGGTCCATCTAGGGCAGATTCAAAACTATTTATAACTTCTATGTACGGCATTTTCCTCCATATTTTTTGAAATTCAAAAATTTATAATATATTTCCAAGCAATTTGAAAGAGAATTAGTTAAGTCTTTACGATATTTGTGATTGTCATCAGATTTATGCTTTATTATCTAAGCAAATCTCAAGAGCCCAGTACCTTTGTTGAGGTGTTAATGCCATATACGAGGGAGTTCAATGAGATGTCATCTTGAGTTGTTTACACATCTCTCGGGCCAGTAGAGAGAAAGCGAGTGCTGAAGAGATCAGCTGTACGATAAAATGCAAGTAGAAATATTGAATTTTCACTTCCTTTCATGGAAAGGTAGGTTCCTCCGTTATGAAGGGATAAGCTAGTGGAGGACCAAGCTTATCCCCACCCGGACTGGCATTTGTCTTTCCCCATCTCTCCTAAACTTCCCTCAGTCTTAGGACCAAGCTACATGCGGCATAAACTCGTCTCGCTTATAATTCAAAGGCAAGTACCGATGAACATTTTATGTAAAATGCCTATGCATATCTCAAGTGAAGAATCAAACTCGCAACCTTTGTCAATACACTTTAAACTACGTATAAGCCGTGAATATGTCTCTGATATCAACGCTCTTTTCGGCCCCAATGTACCAAAACCCTATGATCATCCTTATGGATCGGCATTGGAGTCCAACAAGAACCTAGATTCTGCCTACCTAAACGATCAACCCCTCCACTCCACTTGGTAACTTCCCTATAGCTACATAGCTCTTGATCTGCTTCCTCCAAATATAATTAAAAATATTAATCGTAGAAGCCCCAAAACACACGGCAACGCGTTATCAATATCTTAGCAACAAATCCCCTGCGCGATCGTTGACGATTTTGAAAAGTTACCCCGACGACTACTTCGTTGACGGCCGGTCAATGGCGGCACGTATTTTTCCGTGCAGCTATCGATCAAATTTTTAAGAAGGGAAGAAATAAAGAAAAAGAGGGAAAAGGATGGAAACAAGTAGAAAGGGCTAAAAGGAGTTAAGACATCACATAAAACAAACGAGAACATGCAACGAGAAAAAGGTCGGGAGAGAGAAACACTCGTCGTCAGTTCAGACATGCACTGGGCCCCCACCCGCATACACTGGCCACTCACGAGCTCTCCTCGTCTCCTCCATTATCTTTCTCAAAAATTATTTTTTCTCGTTATTATTGGACGGATCGGGTATGTGACCTCTGAATTTGCACGACCCTCTGAATTTCGTAGTCGAACGGCCGCCGGCCTTGCCTCGGCACGACCCGGATTGGACTGTGTGGCCCTTCCCAAATCAAAGGTCAGTGAAATGATTTCAGTTGTTCCCGACGAATTGGCTAAAGCCCATGGCCGAGCTCATCGATGCGAGCTTGGCGAGCTCTTGCGGCGAGAACGGAGGACCGCCAGCGCCTCCGCTCATCCCGAGAAAATCCCTCGTCGTGTTGAGCTCTAAGCTGTTCGTTGTGGTGGTTGTTGTCGACCTCGTCATCGACGGGCTCAAATTGGAAATGGAGTCGCTCAGATTATTCATCCCACCGACCGATGCGCCGAAACTCTCCTGCTGCTTACTCATCATGCTCTGGTTGATGAACTGAGATGACAGGTCGTTTCGGCTCTGGCCAAGGACGTTGAACGCGGTCGTGTTCGACGAGGACGACGAGTTCATAACGCCAAAACTCTCGTTGAAGAGTGACCCCGGGTTGCTCCGAGTGGACCCCATTTGGGCCGCCTTCTGTAGGAGTGCTGTGGCGGACATAAGGGCAGCTGAGGGTTTTGTCTGGGAATCGGAGTAGAGCGATGGCGGCGCCCCAAATAAGTTCCCTTTGTTGCTCCCGGCTTGATCTTTCAGTCCTTGCCGAAACGCCGATAGGGTCAAGTTGGTCTTTTCGAAAGCCGAGAATTGCTTGTTGCTTCCGAAGTTGGCCATGGGAGATGAGCCGAAGAGGTTGTTACCGCTCGCATTTCCAATTTGCACCATCTCACTCAGACATGTGAGATTGGGATTACTTGATAAGATGTCGCTGGGGTTGAGCGGGGGATTCGCGGGATTGATCCACTGAGACATTCTTGATTTCTGCTGAAGTGCAGTGAGAGAAACTCCGGCGATATCTTGAACTCCTCGGTTGTTACCGAACCCATGCGGTGGTAAGTTAGAGTGAGCACTGATGGTCGTCTCGTTTACGGTGTTGTTCGTGAAGCTCAGATTTGTGGATGAAACTGAAGAGAATCTTGCACTCTCTTCGGCTAAGGCGTCACAGAAAGCCCTGTGGGTGATGAAACTGTCTTTCCTGATGCAGATAAAAAGGAAAAAGAAAAAAAATGAGACAATCAAACAAGACAAAGGCATATATTAATGACCTAATCATGCATACATCTTCAAGGCATTCAATTCATGCCTCATACCCATGAATAGTTATTACAAACTTCCTTCCCCATAAAGAAATATAACAAGTTTTTCTATAAGGTTTAAAAACATGACCAAGAATCGAAATCATCTCCTGTGAAATTTTCTTGATTCATCGTGTATATATCTTTGAATTGATACCTGGAAAAGAGGGTTCCACAATCGCACTTGTACTCTCGAGTGCCGCAGGTCTTGGAGTGGGCCTTCCAATCTGACTGGACTGCATACTTCTTCGAGCACTTCTCACACTTCCACTTCTTCTCGCCATGCTTCCGGCTGAAGTGCTTCTTGATCCCGGTGAGGTCGCCAAGTGCCCTCGATGGGTCGTGGTGCACACACGTCTTCTCAGGGCATATATACACCTTCTTCTTGACGACCTCCTTGTTGCTTCTCTGCCGGAGCTTCCACGGCAGGTTGTGGCCTCTCCGGTGGAGCTGCAGGTTCTGGTCCCTTTGGAAGCCCTTGTTGCATATCTCGCAGACGAACCTGTTCGTCGCCATGAGCGTCTTTGGCGATAGTGCGATGACCTCTGCATCTGGATCTGTCGTATCCGTATCACATATGAATCAATTCAGTAAGGAAACAGCACGCACATACATGTGAAAAGAAAACATTGAATGCTATGGAAACCAAAGTAGAGTTAAATTGAGAAAAAAAGAAAACAAAAAAGAAAATAAAAATCATGGGTACTTTCAGCATGCATCAATTGAGGTGAAATTTTTGCTTGCCTGGTGTTCCTGGCAAATTTCTCTTCTTCTTGGCTCCATGGTTGGTGGCAGATTTATTAGGGTTAGGGTTTGGGTTGTGAGCTTCATCGAAAACGCCTCCTAAGGTTGGTAGGCAAAAAGGATCACCAGACATCATTTGCATATTCTAATATCACCAAAACACAGCAAGATCTTTTGGCTCAGAGAGAGACACTGCAAAAACAAGCAGATAAAAAGTGTTTGGAAATATTCAAGAAACCGCAAACTCTCTCAGTTCCTGCCAAAAGACAGGAAAAGCCCAAAACTTAAGCTTGGAGCTTAGCAACACCCCAAGGAAATATATAACTCTACTGATGTTGGAGTGATCTCCTGTTTGTTCACAGAGATCTGGGTGACCCTTGTTTGGTTTCAAAAGAGAGCAAAGACCCAAAAAAATAGCTAGAAGGTGCAGAGGAAGAGAATAATTTTCTCTTTGTTTTGTAGCCCCCGAGCTCCTTCTACAATCTCTTGGTCTTACCCGTTGTCTCTCTCTCTCTCTCTCTCTCTCTCTCTCTCTCTCTCTCTCTCTCTCTCTCAACTTCAGCCACAGCCTTGGATGGGCCACCACCACACACAGCACTGTTTTGGCTGTCACTCTCTGAAGAGCTGTGAGCTGCCGTGTCTACTAGATATTCTAGAGTACCTGTGTCTCTAGTCTTTGGAGTGTCTCTCTAGTCTAGCTTTATATACTGTCCGGAGAGAGAAATGTTCTATTATTTATGATGTGGTTACCGGTTCATCAGATTTGAGATCAATACTATTAGGTGCATTTCGTAGGTTTTTTCTTTCACTCATCAAATATTGTATGATTGAATTACTATGACGACCAATAGGACATTAATATCATAGGTGCAGAGTTTGACTTCCACGCTCCGCAAGAGTCGAGGCAAAAGTTAGAGAGTGACGAGAGTTAGAGATAAGATAGATAAAAAAAAATTACTATGACTGATTTATAATTATACATATGGCGGACACTTAAAGTGAATTGGTTGGGTAAAAAAATTTCACTCATCCACTACATAAGTACCACCATGTCATAATATTTCTAAGTCCATACTTAACGTATCGAACTGCCTTATTTTGAGTTCCACATCTTATCAATTGAAGATCACCATAAATATTTTTTTCTGTCACATCATCCAATAAGAGGAGTCGATTCTTTATTTGTTGGAAAATTTTATCAAGTAACATTGTTTGAGAGAGCAGTTATGGCTCAATTAGATGGACGGTATTTCATCATGAGTTGACTACCAGGTACGCGGAGATGTACCACTGAAAACATGTTCCAATCAATCAAATAACCTCTTATCATGTTGTTTGACATTTCCTAAATAGTTCATTTTGCAACATCTACTCTGGAAAAGCAACGTAGAAAATAGTCTGTTTAATTGACCTTGGAAAAGTACAGCAACACTCGTGCTACTTCTGTGGAATCATTCCCATTAATGCAACATCGCTTTTAACATTGATCATCTCCACTACCCATAAATAGAAAAGCGATGAACATCAATAAGTTCGGCGATGTAGCAGCATGTAATATTCGAAAGAACTAAGAACTTCCGCTGTGGATAGAAACTAGGAACAAGCGAAAGTATGCGAGAAAGGTGAAAAGTTGTTCCAATTTTTTAAGGCTTCTCTTCGTGAGAGGCGAAGCGATGGGATTGTTCTGAGATGTGGGAAGAGATGTTGGGGTTCGAAATCAAAAAGGTAATGGAAGAAAGTTGACTTGCTTTTGTGGCCCTTCGATTGGGGGGGTAAGGAGAATGATTGAGTCATTATGAGTAGAAATTGACCCCTTTTCCCAGCATTGCAAGGGCAAAGCAGGAGTTCATATGAGAAAATTCAAAAAGGAGTAATTGGCTGGAGCTTGCGCTGCCCGAGGCAAGTGATAGGACCGTCCGTGATACCTCCCCCTGTCTCACTCATCAGTGAAATTTGGAGGGGGTGGGGCCCGGCTTGGACAGTCGTTCCCCACCGTCCATCAACCTAAAATGGGTTTGGGGTGGTTGCAGAGAGAGACTGTTAGCCACATGATGATCAGAGTGATGCAGTCATCACCCGCTACTGACTTTTCATCGGCATGGTTTAGGTGTTTTTTTGGGGTAATACTACAAAAACAAAATCTCAAATTATATTAAATGTGGCACAAATTTCTCCAACTCTTTTTTTTTTTTGGTAAAGTTCTCCAACTCTTTTTGTGTCACTAAAAATCATAAATTTGCTCATTATAGTTCAAATATCCCAAGCTTTTTTTGTATCATAAAAAATCTCAAGTTTATACCAGTATAACAAAGACACCCTAGATGAAACTAAATTGAGGGTATATATGTCACACATATATAGATTTGGATTTTTTTATGACACAAAAAAAATATTTGGAGTATTTATGTCAAAGTAGGTATAATTTAAGATTTTTTTTGGCATTTACCCTTTTTTGGTGTGGCTATAGGTAATTAAGGTTAATGATGCAGATTCGGCTAAAACTAGTACAATGTTTTCCCTAGCTCCTTCTGAGTGTGAACAATATCAACCCAAGTCCTAAGTTCAATTGAACATATCGATCCAAAGGTTGGGATCCTCCAAATTTAGATGTACTTAACATTTTTTTATTTACGCTTCAAAGATCAAGCAACCTTACCATCACTCGCCACCATGCGCTGCTGCCTGTCAATTCGCACACTGTTGCCACCTTATCAGCTCAAACCTGTGGTCTTCGTCTCAGGTGACTTTTGATCTAGAAGTGGTTGTTGTGACTACTCTGAGAGCAATAAGCAATGACAATGGTGCAAGGCTTGTTGACAAGGAGTGAGGCAACGGAGGTGAAGGCTTGGGAGGGGAGAGAGCGGGGGAGAAAGTTAGGATTTTTGGAACTTTTGTATAAGTTCTCATAAGTAGTGGGATCACTTTGGTAAATCAGGGCTAATAGTTTAACTGGAGAGGATCTCTATCCAATTGAAATTTTTTTTGGCATTGTCTAATTGAAATACATGTCAAGTTTGATCGTATTGAGAAACAGACTATGGCCACTAGCTTGGATAAGATTATGAGATCAATGAAAGTTCTTGAGTAGCATGATGAATGTATCATGAGTCAAATAGCATGATGAATGTATGATGAGTCAAAATCTAAGATGAAGATCTATATAATTGTCACGAGCAATGTTAGGCATACTTGATTGGCTTGAGCAAAACGGGAGGAAGTGAGAGGAAGCAATTACCTAGGGAATCATTAACCTTTTTTGCGTTTCGAAAGTAAGCATTTTCCTTTTGTACCTCCTGTAAGATGTCCAATATTGTTTCGGTATTTTTTTTCCAGTTTTACCCTTCACTCTGATTTAAATAATGGGATAGGACAAAGGACCTTTTTGTCAATCACTGAGTCCATTTCCCTCCACACCATCTCTCCTCATATCCAAACAAGAATAAGGAAATTAAGATCTCTTCGTTGACTCCATTTTCTTTCTTTTCTTTCCCCTTCATCATCATCTTAACAAAACTTGCCTACTAAATAATACGGCAATTCCTTGTTGCGTATTTAAATAAGTGAATTATTCAATTCACGAGCAACATCACTCTGTAAGTCAATTTTGATAACATTTCTTAGTTTGTCTAGCATTTCCCTTGTCCGATGTACCTCTTTTCTTTTTCTTTTGGTTTTTTTTGGTGCTAAGGTCCGAATAATGTACACGATGGAGAGAATCTCGTGTAGAATGCGTTAAGAGAGGCATAGAAGGATACATGCAATCGCCTCTTTCACCAAAAAGTTACTATCATCCCGACTAAAGCTAATATCACGAAAATCCCCAAAACTGGTACACTTATAAAAAATTTACTATTCGTCAGTTTTAGTTAAATTTATTAAATTGATGAGTTAGATGACACGTGGCAGTTGATAAATGCACTAGTTTAGAGTTTTACCTCTTAGTTTGTCACAAGTTTATCAATTTGTGATTTTTTGTGGTATTAATCTAATTTAATAGAAGGTAAATTTGCCACAAGTATATCCATTTGGGGTTTTTGATGATCAAAAAATTAGTTTGAGATAAATTTGTCATAGTATACCAGCTTGAGATTTTTTGTGGTATTAACCATCTCGACTAAGCATAACTATTAAACATGCAAAACACAATTAAGGTCATTGGTTTTTGAGACAATTTAAGATCGTTTTACTAGCGCCCAATTATCTAAGACAGATCTATATCAGTTGGTAACTCATCGTTTCCATGACTATTCTTGCAGCTTAGCATAACTCCATTTCAACCCGATGAAAGCTAACAAGTCATCTAAAAGTGAACATTAATTAATCATGCTGGTGTGGTTGTATGAAGTAGGACGTTTCATACTACATCTGTTGCACACCTCCTAAAGCTACCTAGTCCCATTATAATTTTGGCAGCAAGCCCTCATGGCCCCAAGCTAGGTTGAGTGATCTATCACCACTCTACACATTGATCAGCATCTGTTATGCCAATTTTAGAGTATTTGTGTTAAAAATATGCCTTATGCATCTACATTGGTTGACTCGTTTCCGTGATAATTTAAGTTTTTTTGGAAAAAAAGTTGTCCCGTTTTATGACAAAAAAAAAACCATCTTCAAGTTGATAAATTTCGAGCCCATGAAAAGCCAAAAAAACGGATTTTCTCTAACAATTTAAATGCAAAAGTTGGTTGTGGTCATAAAGCTTTACTAGGACTGGAGCAGCATTTCCTATGCTCGAGTCTCTTTAAACCCTTCATTTGCCCTCCAAGTTTTAACTAAGTTCAACAGTAATCAATCAAGCTGATTTTTAACCTTGACATGCGGCCCTTGGATGGAGTTTATAGAATTTAAACAGTATACTATGTCTTTGGCTAATATTTTACCTATTAAGTTTGGTTTGTTTATTTCGCAGAAATTTACTTAGGAATATGAGTCGATAGAAAAAAATTTCGCAGTCAATAAAAACTTATTCTTAAGTTCAGTAAAACTATTTCCACTTTTGAAAATCGGAAGTCATTTTTCAAAATACAGTTGTATTACAATCCAAGTCTCCCAGATCGGGTTAGGGACCCCAATGGCCGGGCCTAAGACCTTGATACTTGCACCTAGGTCCTTGAGGTGAAGCTTTAGACCCTAAAATCTGTGCCTGGGACCTCAGCGGCTAGGGATCGACTAGGATCCTAGCGCTTGTGCTCGGGTCCCTGGAGGCTAGGACTAGGAACTCAAGGCCGGGCCCAAGTCCCCGGCAGATGTGTTGGGGACCTCGATACTAGTACTATGGTCGCCCACGGTCTGGCATGGGTCCCTAGTGCCCAAGTCCGAGACCTTGGTAACTGGTCCAAGGACCTTGCAAGTCGAGCCCAATCCCTATTGGTTAGGTTGGGGTCTCATGACATCAACATTGGGATCCTAGCGCTTGTGCCCGGGTCCTTAGGAATTGGGCCTGCATTCTCGAGGCTTGGTCCAAGTCCCTAGCTGGCCATGCCTAAGACTCTAGTGCTCATGCCATGATCCCCCGCGATCTAACTCGGATTCGTAATGCCAAGTTTGGGACCTCGACAACCGGGCTAGGGACCCTGCCGGTCGAGCCCGGTCCCTACTGGTTGGTTCCGGATCTCCCAATGCTAGGCATGCGACCCCAGCACCCTAAACCACTACCTAGTGTCATACTCGAAACTTTTTTCTCATATGTGTGTTTTCATAATCGTTCCTCTCACAAACTTCAGAAAATGACTTCCATATATTATTTGAAAAATAAGCCAAATATAGGAAAATTGAATCATTTGCGTCATTAATAAGTATTTTTGAGCATATATTCCAGTAAACCTTATTTTCCATAAAACAAACTGCGCGAAAAGTCAGTAGCAATTTTCCAATTGCCACAGCTAGACCCAGCATTTCTTCCATGTTACAGTTTGGGTTTGGCTGTTCAATTTTGCTTTGAGAGAAACAAACGATAGAGGATTTGCGGCATGACTCATACGGAAAAATTTACGCAAGTGGATCTTTTCTAATTAGTCCATGCAAGTAATGAAGATTCGTTGTCCCATTTGCCAACTAAACAACTAGACCGGAGATTTCGACCACGCAACCACTCCTTGATTTGCGATTTGGCAAATCCTTTCCGGAATAGAAAATCATATGTCGATTCAATTCTCAAAACCCCAACCGCGACCTCCTATTGGGTGATTCAAACTGTGGGTCGACAATAATTCTTCTCAAAGACGGTTTTTGATCGTGACATGTGCTCTGGATCTTTTCCTCTCATTTGGTTACAAAGGGAATAGAATTCCTGTTGCAATTAGGTATGATAACAATAAATGACTATCTCATTAATGGCTTTTGATGAAAAGTGCCTAAGGGCACTCGTAAATGCTCAAACAGAGAAAAATTGTAATTTCTAATGCACCGTCTCTCTCATACGATATGTAATGTTAGTGCATTGAAATCAAAACATTTTCTTTTTAGATATTTTTAAGGAATACTCTAAAAGTACTTGTTTTTTTTTTTTGGTTAAAACTCATAACAATTAAGTATAGCCACCTTCTGTGAGAATCGAACTCTCCATCACATGGTTAAATATGCTGCGCTCTACCAACTGAGCTAAGACAGCTTTGGTCAGCACTTGTTAATTAGGGCTTTCGTGAATAAACCTTAGCCCCTCACATATACACAGATCAGCTCTCAATAATCGTCATACTTTGCAAGAAAGAAAAAATTCTTCTGGTGGTGTAGGTGGGTTCTACGAAAGGGAAAAATTCAAGTGTTTGATTGTACTAATTTCATGGTTTAAAATTTCGATTGATATTTTGCAGGCGACGTGGTCTGCTCTCTCGACTCCTTCTTTTCTCTTTTTGATACATACATTTCAAAATAAAAGAAAAAGCAAACTACAGTTTCTGTAATTTGAATTCCAAAGGTAGAAATATGTGTGAATGCTCCACTCAAATGCATGTTTGGAGCAAAAAAGTTCATGCAATCATATTTTACTGCAAATGAATTATATTCCACACCATATTTCACAAATTGTTATACCATTGTCCACATCAAAGGGCTTGAGCAGGGGACCCACGGGTCACATTCTGAGAGAATTTTCATCCATGCAAAGAATTAAAAAAGAACAAAATGAAAGAGAGAATATTATTAGTTGCATGAATGCACAAGATACTTCCAACTGCTCTTCTTTGGCTGTTTGCGTTTGGCGACACTTTCTAACAACTGATTCTTCCCCTTCCGTCCCTCTCCTCTTTTCACTCAGCATCCAAAGCTTTAGCTCTCTCTCTCTCTCTCTATCTCTAACACATGCACACGTGTACGAGTGAACACACCCAAAAAGCCTACGCATCAGCTTCACACGTTGGAAACCCTAATACCCAGGTTGGGTAACGATTAAAGAAAGAGGGGGGGATTGATCAATGAGCTTATAAAGTAATTGTTCTTATTATTAATCCGAAGCCCGACCACAAATAGTCATCTTTCATACAAATCCATGAAGACAGATTCTCGTATCTGCATTCCAATGCAAACGCAGGCATTAGACCCGAGTGCTTATTTAATTCCCTGTTCTTTGAAGTTCCCTTCACTGCCGGGTCTTGTTGGGCAGAAAACGCATATAAATTTAAGCGATTATTGTAATTAATTACGAGATTAGTTGTTTAATGTGGGGGGAGAAATTTGCACCAGAAAACGCGTGGTTTGTGTTGGGTTTTCAAAGGGCCTGTCTAGAACCCTAGGATTGGGGAATTCGATCTTGGGTGAGTGTGCACATGACATGTTTTATTGGGCGAAGCAGCTTGGATATGCATTATTTTCCCGATGTACTTCAATTCTACTTGTGATTTGTTTATAATTTGTTTTATATATTTTTTGGCTAGTGGGTGCTTGAGGATCTATCGTGATGGTGAGGGAAAAGATTGCTGTCGTCGTTTCTAAGTGAGCAAAAGATGGGGTCTAGATCAAACCGGTTTCAGATTGGTTTAGGGTTGAAATTTCTAACACGATGCAGAATACCACTGATGAGCCTGTCGTTTAGACATTTGTAAGAATCACAAATTTGATTATTACAAGACACATGCATGGATGTATTTCTTGATACATAATACATATGTGTTAAGCTTTATTTAGGTAATTTAGTTTCCATGAACTTGGAATGTAGATGAAATATTCAGATGCTCATAACGTCTCTATTGTCTGCGCTTGCTTGCACAATTCTAAACAAACTAAACTTTTTGCAACATGAAATTAAAAGGAGGATGTAATTTGGAGAACAATATGCGTGGTTCCGCCAGTTGCTCCTCTACAGGACAGTTCCACTATAGATAATGGTAGAGAGGACAACTTTTGATACGATCAATTGGACCCAATTCACAAAATGAAGCACTCACAAATCAATATATATGCTCAAATCAAAGATGGAAGGAAATACGGCCCTGCAAAAGGGCTAGTGTCTTCCATATATATAGAAGAAAAGTGAAGGGAAAATTGTCCAAAAAATCTTAAAAGCTATTGTACGGTTAGCTAGAGGTTCATTCATAACTTGCGTTTTCATCAACAACCTCACCTTCTTAAGGAACAATAGCAACCTCCTGATATGGAAAATACTGAAGAAAGCAGTGGCGATTTTTGGACGCGTGGGCAAATTTGGGACTAGAACGAAATTTGGATATTTTTTTTAGACAAAATAAAAATTCGAAACATAATTGGAGTTGAACTTAAAGTTGGCGATTTTTTAAGGAATTAGCCCCTAAAAACTTCCCCGATCATGAAAGCAAGCTAATTAATCTGAGCTCATTATGAAATTGAAAATGCATTATGTATTCTTCTGCTGACAATTCGACTCCAACTCAACGCTCATCTCTGAATATTCCCACCTAACGTCTTTGGGGGATGATGGAGACATGGGAGAATTAATGGTTTGGCCGGTGATGTGCTTTTGTCATTTTTTTCCCTAGTTTTATTTCAATACATGTTTTGGATTTCTGAACTCGAACTGCTTGAGTTGAATCTTAGTGCCTCAGTCACCGCTGTTTGGGGGATGATGGAGACGTGGAAGAATTACTTCCGATTTGTAATTGTAATTGTTCCCTTAAAATTTGGAAATGGGCAAAAAAGTATGGAGAAAAGTACGAAAAAAGTCATAAATCTATTGTACTGGTGCAATTCAGTCATAAACTGTTCAATTGGACCAATTTAATCATAAACCTTTTCATATTGATACAATTCAATCCATTTTGCCAATTTAAATAGGAAATCATTGACGTGAACACCGGCCAAGTGCCAGCTATTCTATGTGGTAGGGGTGGCGGATAGTCGGCACTAACATGAACATTTTTAATAATATTTTGATAATTTTTTGAATTTTTCATTAGTTTTAAAAAAAAAATTCCTTTTTTTATTTTTCCTTTTTTACTTTTCTTTTCCCTTTCTATTTCCTTTGGCTTGTGGTTGGTACGCGGTCATGGCCGATGGCTAGCCACAGGTGAGGGCCAACGAGGGCTTGACCCCACGGTATGGGCGAGGTTTGCCCCCTAAATTTGGCGAGGGCCGAGCCCTCACCGGATTAGGCGAGGGCGCCCTCGCCAATGGCTAGCCTTCGGCCATGGCCAAGTACTGGCCACGGGCCAAAGAAAAGAGAGGGGAAGAAAAAAATAAAAAAAGAGGATTTTTTAAAAATATTATTAATTATGTCCACGTCAGCGTCGGCCATGCCACGTAGGAAGACTGGTGTCTACATCAGTAATTTCTAGCCTAAATTGGCCGGATGGACTAAATTTGTACCAATGTGAAAAGATTTAGGACTAAATTGATCCAATTGAAATATTTAATATTGAATTTGTCGAAATGCAAAAAGTTTTAGGACTTTTTAGGTACTTATTCTAAATAGTATGTTTTAAGTTTTATGAAGTTAGTAGATATTATATTTGATTCTATGTGCCAATATTCATTTATTGAAGTCAAATGTTGAAATCAGTCCAAAAAGATCCGTCACCATTAGCTGTGGCCACATGCCTCCCGATATAGACTAGCACGACCATATTGCCTTCGTCACCAACCATTCAAAAACAAGCGACATTGGATAAGTTTTAAAACAGCCCTTTCTCTCATGCGAAACATTATGAAATCCACATAAAATAGAAGAAGGAAAGAAATAATTGTCCACATGAAAACATAATAATAAACGAGGAGTACAAAATTGACCATTTTTTTTCGATAAACTTAATAAGGCATGATTAGGCACATCACACCGTGCATTAGACACCACACCTCATGTTTCTAATGAGTTGTGAAAACAAATTTTTCTGCACAAGTTATTTGCAAAATTAAATAAATGATATAATATTGAGGAACTATGCCTTCGGTGAAAGAATTTTGTGCTTTACACACATGCATATTTGGGTATATATTTATATAAATTGCTCACGGTCAGAGTGTTTAGAGATCATTATAATGATGGAGGTCACTATGAGAGATTGATATTCCAATTTCCTTATAACATAGAATT
Source organism: Syzygium syzygioides (assembly GCA_031216285.1). Classification (NCBI taxonomy): domain Eukaryota; kingdom Viridiplantae; phylum Streptophyta; class Magnoliopsida; order Myrtales; family Myrtaceae; genus Syzygium; species Syzygium syzygioides. The sequence goes on along the minus strand of CM062242.1, from coordinate 10,823,945 downwards.
GCTCAAAACTTAAAAGTATAACTAGGCATAACACTTAAAAAAAGTTGTTGTATATTGCACTGGTATAGAAGATATTAGTGAATATACAAGCATTTTGTGGAGGACAAATGTTGAGCTGGACCAACTAAGAAAATCTATTGGGCTTGTTATAAGTGTCATTTGGCTTGAAGTTCTTGTTTACTCTTGTACATTTATTCCTGTGACTTTTATACGTCAATCGGTCATGCCTAAATACATGATAAGTCTGGACATGTTGGGTCATATTTATATTATGTGAAGGGTATTCAGTATCTAATAAGGGATCGATCACTTCTAGTTGTAGAAAGAATTTTCAAGATTCCATTTCTTGATTGAACCAAAACCCTGCCGGTCTTTGAAGATTATTTTAGACAATATTAAAATATTTATGATTGTTCTATATTGTGTAATGGTTTAGAGAAATAGAGATGCACATACAAACTCAATTACCTAGAGAGAATTATATGATAGTCCATCTCTAGTATATATGAAATGTTGAAAGATGTAAGGACATGTATAAATAAATTTGCCATTGGGTATCTCATTCCTAATTTCTAAATCTTTGGGTGAAATTGCAATTCATTGGAGTACATAATTGCATATTGTCAAGATAAGTACTTATCTTGCCAAACATTAGAGAGACTAAAAGGGGCAAATTTACCCACTTAGTCCTAAACCTTTTGTATAGATGCCGATATAGTCCTAAATTTTGCAATTTAGTCCAAGCATTTGCATGAAATTCCAATGTTGTCCTTCTGACCAATTTTCACCATGGCAGTTCAGTCATCACTGGCTGTCCTATGTAATATACTACCATGTCAAAGATTTTCGACGAAATTTTTTTGGAAGGAGTGCATTGAAATGCACACAAAGCTTTAAGATTAAATTGATCAAATTGAAAAATTTATGACTGAATTGGCATCCGTATAATAAGTTTAGAACTGATTAGAGAATTTTCGTTCCCAAAAGGTCCCACCCTACAATTTATTACCTCAAGAATAACCGAAAATTGTCGCTCTTTATGCAAACTCATTTAAAGTAAAATGTTCCTTTGACTTATAATGGTAATTATTATAGATGTGACTAACAACAATTATCTCTCTTTCTTACCGTCCATTGAACTTCAAAGGGAAGCATTGAATGCCCCGTATAGCTCTTCACTGGCTATGCAAATTGGCCATTAGATGGAGACAATTCAATATGTTCGTCAAGGCCAATAAAAGGACGCTCAATGAAAAAACTCGAATGCACAAAAAAGACAAAACAAAAGAGATCAGAAAGTCCGAACTACCATAAAATGAGGAACGTGTATTCATAATGCGGTTATGATATAATAAACCTATGAGGCATATTAGAGCATTGCATGTGAGCTTAATTTGGAGAATTTTACATCAGCGAAATCTTATGAGATAGCTCTGAAACTTCATATTGGATTCTTGTGAAAGCATATGGAGAATCCCTGGGAATATAAATTCGATCAATACAAAAATAAAATCGCATATATAAAAAAATGTAAAGACTATACACATGTTTTTCTTGCAAGATGGTCCTTGGTAGATAAGTAATTATACGTGCAAGATAAAAGGTATTCATTGTTGAGGGAAAATTGTCCAAAAAGTCTTAAACCTATTATAAGGTAACCAATTCAAACCCTTTTAATTGTGCCAATTTGGTTAAAAACATTTTGACGATTTGCCAATATAATTAAATTTACTAGAAATAGCTAACATGGACGCCAACAATCACACGTGGCACGACTGGAACTGATATGGACAATTTTTGCAATTTTTTATTTTTTTAAGTTTCTGATTTTTATTAATTTTTTATCTTTTATTTTATTTTTCAGACCTTAAAAGTAAACAAATAAAATATAAAATATAAGATTAACATTTTAATAAAAAAATTTGCAAAACTTATCCAAATTAATGCTGGCCCTGTCAAATATAACGGCCGGCGTCCACGTTAGTGATTTTTAGCTAAAATTGACCGACATAACTATATTGACAAATCATAAAAATGTTTAGAATTAAATTGGTATAATTTAAAGGTTCAGGACTAATTGGCCACCGTGTAACAGGTTAGGACTTTTTGGACAATTTTCCCTCATTATTGTTTGTGTTGAGGTGCACGTATAAGGGTCTCAGGTAAAAAAAGCCCCAAATCAAATAAGGAATGTAAGGTGGAGTAACCAATACATTGTAGTTGACTTATATTATCCAACTGGATATATTAATGAGCTTAGTTTGAGATTTTGCTCAATGATCTCTTCATCCTTAGGTGCAAATATCATATTTCTACTACGCACCAGTTGCCTACCCAACGAATTGATATCACAAACTTAATTGTTTCAAAATAAGCATTTCGCATTTAGTTACGGGTGTCTAAGACAGACCAATCGAACAGGGAACCGCCCGGACCAAACTAGCTGGTTTTGGCGATATCAGGGAGTGTCGGTCCGGTTTCCGAATCCTATTTTTGGAATCGATGTCTGGTCATTCCGGTTCCCAATTCCAGGGTAGGAATTGGACCGACCGAACCGGACCGACTATATATATATTTTAGTTTCTTAGAAAATCCTAATCTACTCACCTTTCCCTTCCCTCACGCTCGCCTGCCTTTCCCTTCCCTCTCGCCTCATGGCTCTCGCCTGTACCTTCTATAAGAAAGAGATTTTTTGAGCCCTTCTTCTACACTCATCAACTCTAAATAATGTTCATAATCTTCTTTGCTCTGCACGTTGGCGACAGGCATGTCAGCAAAGCAGCAGGAGGAATTTTCGCATTCATGCTTGACCGGTTTGTAAGATTCTACCGGTCTCAAAGGAATGTTGATGTAATTCTTTTCATCCCATATTTTGTCCCCATTGTTTTGTGAGGTCATGTTAGCTTCATTCTCTGCATCTTGACCATTTCTTTGTCGAAAGTTACGTCTCCTTCTACATTGATATGTTCCATTGGACTGGACTGTTGATACGGTCTGGCTTTCGGTTTCAAGACTTGTTGGTCCGGTCTCCGGTTCTAGAAACTGAGAACCGGTCCTCCTGAGCCGATTCTCGATTCCTAAGTGGAATTGGACTAGACCGGGAACTGATCACCTCTACATTTAGTCATGAGTTTGTCACATCTAGGAAGCAAATGGAACACAAATAAGGGACATTTTGGCAATTTACTTTTTAAAAAAATTTCAGGCCAACATAACTTGAGGATCTAAGACCCTTCTCACAGTTCAATACACTAAAACGTTAGTAAAATGGGTCGGCTACTCTGGAGCATGTAATGTGTACGTAGTTCGTTGGACCTGTAAACCAACTAAATTTTATTTTTCATATTATAGTTGCATAACTTCTAATTTAGCATGTTGGGCCTTCACTTTTTTTACATGAGGTACCAGGATCGAAGCTACATGGGTTTGTTGCCCTTTTCCATGTTTCTATACCTTTTATTTATTAAATATTAGAAGATGTAAATTCTATTTATTTAAATTTAAATTTATACTGACAAACATCGCATGGACAGTAAAATTGTTCTCAAATGTGAAATTAGATTAATATTATGGTTAATATCACAAAAAACCTCAAACTGGTACACCTATGATAATTTTACCCCAAACTAATTTTTTGATCACCAAAAATTCTAAACTAGCACATCGTGACAATTTTAGCCCGAACTTATTTTTTGACCATAAAAAACCCCACACTAGTACACTTGTGATAATTTTATCCTAAATTAATTTTTTTACCACCAAAAACTCCAAATTAGTACACCTGTGATAATTTTACCGAAAACTAATTTTTTAACCACTAAAAACCTCAAACTAATACATTTGTGACAAATTTACTGTAAATTCATATTAATATCATGAAAAACCATGAATTGGTAAATTCGTGATAAACAGAGGGGTAAAACCCCAAACTGTTGTACCCATCAACTACCACATGACATCAAACTTAACAATTTAACAGTAAAATTTATCGGAAACTAACGGAGGGTAAATTTGTCACAGGTGTACCAGTTTAGGATTTTTAGCAGTTAAAAAATTAGTTCGAGGTAAAATTATCACAAGTGCACCAGTGTGGGGTTTTTGGTAGTCAAAAAAATAGTTTAGGATAAAATTATCACGGGTGTACCAGTTTGGGATGTTTTGTGCTAAAAAAAATAGTTTTTGATAAATTTATCACAGGTATGCCAGTTTGGGATTTTTGTGGTATTAACCATTAATATTATGCATTTGACAATTGGACATTGATCAAAATCCAAGGTGGAATCAAGATATTACTATTAAAACTTATAATTCCTTTTCGATCCTCTTTAAACGAAAATAGAAACATTAATGAGTTTACCAAAAACTCAATTAATCTCGAAAATCGAGTACCTATTTTATTTGCATAGATCTGCGTAGTTACATAGTTGATCAAGAACAGCAATCAAATTTCGCGACGGGGACCAATTTGAAACTTTAATTTTCAATTTCGTCTAAAAAATCTTGGCAACAGAGAGAGTAAGCGCAAGCAGCTCAAGTCTAATTTCTTTTATAATTTTTGGCTGCTGCAATCTGTAGAAATTAAATTAATCATCCATTTTAATTTAACACAGCTTTCGATAAATTATATAAAACCCAACATGCCGCAAGAAAGTTCAGATATTAGCGCTAGAGTCCCAGTTTCAGCAGGAGCTTGTATATTTATATAATTTATTTTATTATTGCCTTTTTGTTCTCTCGTAATTATTTTTAGTATTTACTGACACGTTGGTTGAACCTCCATTTTGGCTCGGTGCTGTCGGAATGTTAAAAATACCTGTGTACTTATTTGTAGTAGAAAGAGTTCAAATTTTCTTTTTAATTTCTGATTTAGTATTTTGACTCTTTGAATGCATACAAGTGATCATCGTCGTTTGATATATAGTATTCTTCATTTATGAAAAAAAAAAAAAAACAAGTGTCTTCTAGTGATTGCTCCGGAACTTATGAAACTTTGGAGTTTCTCTTGTCCTATAACATAATAAAGCTGACAGAAAAAATAAACACAGTCAATCGAAGCTCCATTTGTTTCACGAAAAATGAATGATTTGAAAAACATTTTCTTAAAAATATTCACTTATATCGTTTATAGAAATGAATAAATGAAAAATAATTTCATCGTCCATGAAAATATTTAGACATAAATTGTTGTCGATAATCAAAATATTTTTTATTAATTAATTATTTCAAGCGATACAAGCAATCGTTGTTACGAAAAAAAAATTTCAAATTATTCATTTCCACGTAACAAACGGAGCCTAAAAGTTATTTACTAGGGTCCCGTGGAAAAGGAAAAAAGGGGGGACCGGTTGTTCAAGTTAGGTAATTTTCCTGAGATATATCATAATTTAGCTAAAATTTTCGGAACATTAGTCGAATGTATATATAGTAATTTAATTAACTTTACGGGTCGTAGGTAATATGTAGTCACCGTTTGTAACGTGAAAATGTCTACACTTAATAATTAACCAATAGCACAGTTAAACACCACTAATCCCCGCACACGACGTTACCTATACTTAGTAATTTTTCTCAACAACTGTGATTTTTCTTATAAGTCATTGTAAATGACAAGTTAATGATTATCCTTCTAATATCGTAATTTATCTCAACTTTCTGGCTTCTCTTTCCATGGCAAACAACCTGAATTTACAGTAAATTCTTCTTCCGCTATTCTTACTATTTTACCTCAATGATCATCACATTGCTTTATAGTTCGCAAGTTTAAGAGCCCTATCAATGAGTAATTATCTTCATGCAGTTTTCCTTAATCAATAGTAAAATTGACAATCAATTTTTCTTAGATGTGCGTAAGTTACTATCTATCTACAATCACCCGACGGTCAAAATTTATTCTGTCTTTACATAATGGCTCAGTTTGAATGGGACAGGTCCTCTATTACCCTATACGAGACCGAAAAAATATCCTATGCCTATAATTTATTGAAGAAATGATGGCATTGCTAAAATCCACCGTCAGTGTAACGAACTTTCTACACATTCAGCATTAGATGATTGACATGTATACTTGAAAATAATAATGCAAGCGAATTCTTCCCCATGCCAATTATACAACGATGAATGTATACCTCAAATATTACACCTAATAAAAATCCAAAGTACTTTTCAAGCGGACTAGCATAACGAAAGTTGAAAGCTGTTTAGTATGATTGGTATATAGAAATGTGTATTCGCCTGGACTGTCCGAGTAATACATCAGTGTGTACAAATATGTACAGATACCCACTGATATGCACACATAAAAGTGTAGACTTCTCGTTGATGCTACATTCATTTGGGTGGTCGAAAGTGGAACCAATTCATGACATAGTACTAAGAACACATTGGAAATTGCATTGAATGGTAAAGAAGAAACCGCTCCAAATCACTTTCTAAGAGCTCTCTTGTTTCAAAAAGTTCAAACATGCTATCACTTACATGACTCCAAGTTGATTTTTGCTCTCGCGAGTCCTGATTGTCGAGTTTTAGTTCAAAATCGGATTGGGAAATGGCAATAAAATGCGAAGAAAAGGGCGAACAAGCATACACTAGAAAATGCATCTCGGAAGTGAAAAAAAATATACGCATGGTTGTTCGATAGGATCAATTATATAGGAGAGGGATGAAAGAACATATAAATAAAAACATCACACTAGAGTTATATAGAAAACTCGAGTGTCGGATGAGGATGAGATTCCAAGGAGAAAACAACATGCCAATCGAATCTTTTGAGCATCAACTTGGCTTTATCGTGTCCCCCTCGCGGTTCTTGTCATGTTCCATGTTCCTGGATTGTAGTGAATGGGAGAGTCGATCTGTTCCAAATGAATTGGTCTAGGAGCCCTTTATACAAGGTTTATAATGTGCCACGGTTCACGAGACTTTGAGTCCATGTCGATTTCAAGAAAAATAATTTGAGTCGACTCCTTCCATATGGTGCATATTAAGCGCAATCATTGAGTGCACTAAATCGGTAACGAACATTGCCAATAGATCCAAGCCAAATGCAACGAGGGGTACGTAGTCCAGCTTCTTTATTTGCTCTTTTCTATCTTTTTGAGATGGAGAAAGAGGTGAGGAAGAAGACAAAGCCCTGTGGTATCCCCGAAGAGCGATGCAAAAATCTATGGAACATGTAGGTGATGAATTGTTTTCCTTTTTGGCCAGAACATAAGGTCATTATTACTCACCGTTAGCTTACGAGCTTCCATTTCCCCTTTGAAGGAATTAACACTTCATAATCTTTCTTCTATCAACACTCTTTTCAATGGATTCAACACTTCTAAATGAATAGGGTGAAATGTTGGTAAAATCGTTAGGTGCAACATTTGCTTGAAATCCAAGTGATCTCTGAGCACAATAGCGGTAGGACACGTGAATTCACCAGCCGATTGAGGCTACAGGTCAATTTGTTTCACTGAAAATTTCAGGATAAAAGAAAATGACTCATTTTCATTTGTTTGACGGTTTAAGAAAAGTGATTTCCTTATTTCCAGAAGAGAGTGATTTTCCCCTAATCTAAACCTGTTATTATCAGTCAATAGAAAACATTTTCTGTAGATCAATTAGTTTTCCATCATCTAATACCGGAAAGTCGAAAAAAAAATTCCCAAAACAATTTTCTAAAAAGAAACGGACCCTATATTTCACTTAAGACAACCAAATGAAAAGAAAAACCATCAAAGCTGCACCACACTACATACTTCATACTCTGAAGATGACCACCATGGAATCTATCCATGAATCACATGCAACAGGTTTATTTGTCAAGTGGATGCATGCTACTCAGGAACATATCCAAGAAACTGTCGAAACATCGGGGAGCCAATAAATAAAGGGTATACACGACAGAAAATAATTTCGATAGCTTCAACAAATTTGTCTCCAGAAATAGAAATTCCTTTGCTGAGTCGGGGGGTAGGGAGCACCACAGATATACAATGAGAAAAGAATCAATACAAGCACCACAACAAGTCCTCAAAGCACCAAACAAGCAGAAAACCCAACTATGTAGGAAGGTGCCACTTTCAGTTTTTCAATACACTGCAAGGAAAGCACAATATGAGCACAAGGCGCAGGTGTGGAGTTATAGATAAGTAAGCGGAGAAAAATAAGTGAACTTTGCTGCAATTTAACCAAACCAAGCAAGATGAGGACAGGAGTATCTAAGCTAGTCATTGAAAATTAACCATGATGCGATAATAACCATAATGTTGATGGCATAGAAAAATTAATCAACTTCGAGTCAAGTGAAAATGTCTGACAATATAATTTTGACCTCCACTTAATGAAAGTTTCAATCAACATGGAGTCGACAATTGTGTCCATTTACGGAAAGAGGAAAAAGAGAGAATCTAAGAGGTACACAAAATATTTGTCTCAACATATATTTCAAACTACAGTTTTTCCACAGTAGCCCATTCATTTGATCCTCAAAAGTACCATAGTCCGAGTTAATCGGGATAATATCTCGGTCCCAAATGATATAATGCAGTAAAAGTTAACCACTCTATTCAGGATTGCAAACAACATAGGGTTAGACCATGACTAATAAAGTTCACGATAAAACGTCCACAATTAGTTGGTTCCTATGCCATGGTATAACTATGAAATCTTGCTGGAAAAAATACTTCTTAGTTTGGCAATTGATACAAATCGCAATAGAACTTCCCCTCGATGTGGCCTACAAGATCAAACAAGTTGACATTTGTTGAACTGACGTTGCATGAAGATTTGGTGATCTCTCCCGGGCTAGTTAAAAATCTCCCTTCCTCTCTAACGAATGAAGTTTGAAGTGTGGCTTAAAAGCTCCTTCAGATGGGTTGTTCCATCAATTCTCTCAGCTCAAAAACTTCTAATCGGAGAAGAATTCTATTTATTAAAATTTGAGTACCAATAGGAATTCAATTTTTATTTCTTGTTAGTAGGACATTACATTCTTGTTTATAGATTTCCTATTTCAATTTATGTTTCTTATTTAGGTTGGAGTACGATTTCAGTAGTGACTTTATATATGGTTGAGTTCTTTTTTTTTCAAAAGTCAATGAGATTATGAGTTCTAGCAATTGTTTGTTTCGGAATGACGTGATGCAATTCTTCTTTTAATTGTGAGTTTTAAGAAATCCCAACTGTGGTATTTAGGAAGCTTTAGGTGAGATGCCCAAACGAACTTTACTCATTTTGACTCATCATTCATTGTGATTTATATTCAAGTTCTCTACCAAGTTAGACAGTCATTTGGATTCATCATCTAACATCACTCCAACATTAATTTGGGAACACAAAGGGGACAGACCGAACCTTGATATTGACAAGACACATATAGTCAATCACCAACTCAATCGAGACAAAGTTAAGAGCAAGGTAATTGCACATGGCTATCCAAAAATATCAATGTTCACAAGAGATCTACACCAATGGAAGCCAATGAGGTCACTAGACATTCTCGAAAGGTTATAAATTAACCTAGTAGCTTTTTCTATAATTAGTTTAGCCTAATAGTGTGTGTGTGTGTGTGTGTGAGATAGAGAGAGAGAGAGAGAGAGAGAGAGAGAGAGAGAGAGGATATAAGATGTTTCAAAACAGAATATAATAATTTCATATAAAAAGCTGAGAATCAAACTCTATCCAAGGCCATTCGTTTCAGTTGGATTTAAAAAAAAAAAATTGTACGGCCTCAGCACCGAGTAAAAAAGGAGATAATGATCCTAAAAAACCATGAACAAATGATAATGAATATCCCATAAATGAAGGAAAAAAAAAGAAGTCACAACTTGTAACGCAGAAAACACAGTATACACAGCTAACACACATACACAGATAAGATGGAGAATTAAAACATTTGACTGAAGATAATAATAAGAAATAGATTCGTAAAAAGTAACTTGAAGAGATGGAGCTTACTTGTACAAATAGGCAGCAATACCCAGAATTATACACAAAAGAACTATATCGATACAGAAATTCCGGCTAGACCTCAGCTGGAAGAAGAACAAAAACTTCATCAGACAATTCACCATCAATGAGAAAAGACCGTAAATGAATGTAAGTACTCTAGCAGAACTTAATATTTGGTATTACTGTACTTCAAAATACCTGATTAACAGTATCCTTAAGCCTGACGTTTGTATTTTTTAAGTCTGAAGCTGCCTTGTCCACCTAGTAAATTGTGGAAAGGAGGAGTCAATACATGAATTGGGTAAGTGGTGCCAGGAAGAAAATAAATCAAAAGTTCTATTTTGTCACCTTGGAGTCAATCTCATCCATCAAAGGAACCTGCCTGTCCAATTCCTACACGCATGGCACAGAAAGTTAATTAATCATCTGGAACAGCAGAAAAAAAGATCACAAGAACAGCACAAACCTCATTCATATCATGAGCCATATTTTTCAATGTATCCAAACCCTCAGCTATCACATCCAGACCTTGATCCTGTGAGGACATCAAGTTAGAACCACCAAGAAATGTGGGCCCAAACAATTTGAGGCATGAAGAGAACTCCCTCAAGTACAAAGATCAGTGAACCCTGCAAAAGACCAATCTGAGAATGTTACTTACCTGCTTCAGTTTCCGCATTTCATACTCTTGCCTAAATTGGCTAGACTCTTCGGATTGTTGGAAATAGTCACTGTCCATTCTTCCATCTGAACACAAACAAAACATATTAACATGTATTAAGTAATCAGATGAACAGCCCTCGTTCCACCAACCGAAATCATTTCTAAAAAGATGCAATATATAAGAACAAACATCTAGATCTGACCAGCAACCTGAATCAAACTTTATTTCCGCACGTGATGCAGAAGGTGTCCAGCCTCCAGCTTTTTTAGGTGCAGGTGCAGTTCCATCTGGTATCCTCTGAATTCTATCCGGCAGTGCAAGGACTAAATCATTACGAGCAGCAAATTCTTCAGATGAAAGTCCTTTAACCTGTAATTGAGTTAGTATGAGACTGAGTACATGACTAGTAGGCTCTTTTATCTACCAAACCTTGGAGGGAAGGGAAATAGTATGTCCAAGTGCAACAACTCATTTAAAAGATCTATAGATTTAGCTTTATTCAATTGGGAGCAAATTGCCAGAATGGCAAGGAAGAAATCATCCAATAGGCTCCAAACAATGGTAGGTTAGCCAAGAAATACTGTTATCTTACAGCATGGCTGCTACTCATGCCCCACTAACGAGTGAAAATAGAAAACTTAAAGACCGGAATTCCCATCCCAACCAAGCACTTTATGCTTACATCCTCTAAACAGGGTTCATGTCCAAGTGCAACAACTTCATTTAAAAGATCTATAGATTTAGCTTTATTCAATTGGGAGCAAATTGCCAGAATGGCAAGGCAGAAATCACCCAATAGGCTCCAAACGATGGATAGGTTAGCCAAGATATACTGTTATCTTACAGCAAGCCTGCCACTCATGCCCAACTAACGAGTGAACATAGACAGCTCAACAGCCGAAATTCCCAACTCGACCAAGCACTTTATGCTTACATCGTCTAAACAGGATTCATGGGGCCACAACCGGATGAAATGGAACTTCCTCGACTGATTTGGTGCCCATGTTCCTGTAAGTATGGATTTGACTTCCATTGATGAAGATCTTGAGGGTCTGACATACACAATGTCAAAGCTTGGCATGATAAGGCTAGAACTGAAAACGAGGCAAACAAGTGAGGACCTCTCCTAAGTTTGCAGAGTTTAGCGAGCCAGTTTGTCTGAGATTTAAATTAAGGCCCCAAAAGCTGGTTTGGGCTGCAGGTTAATTATTAGTCCAAAGAAGATGATTATGAGCTAAGCTATATATATGGCAGTAAAGTCCATCATTCACACCACAGATTTCCAGGTTAACTTCAGACCCATGTTGCCAGGCCAAAGAAAGACCATTTAGAGAACAAACGAACCCAAAAGTTGTCAAAGTCACCTTCAGTTGAAATAAGTGGTCACAAAGTAACCATCATAGAAGAAGATAATTTGCCAAAATAAACAGAGAAAGGCCAATCGAGAAGATTGATGGAGCGTTATACTAATTTATACTATTTTAAGTTTTTTTTCTTTTTTAATTAGTAATTTATTATGTTACTAGGACGAAGTGGTCATGTACAAATCATATGACTTTACATGAGGTTTTGTGGTTGAGATTATGATTCATTTAAGGACCTGTTTGTTTACACATACGTAAAAGTAAAAAGTACTATTTTGCTTTCCTGCTAAAATATAAAATACATTTCAAACTTCAATAAATTATGAAAAAATCATATATGAATCTATTTGTCAACATACGAGTGTTGATAAAGTTTCACGAGTTTCGGATTAAAAAAAAGAACAAAATGCATGAGGCGCAAAATTTAGATTTAGAAAAACAAAAAGTAAAAGTCAATCCAAATAGACCCTAAGTCTAATCAAGGGTTAAGATCTAGATGTCTCTAACCATAAAATAAACAGGTGTTTTAAGTCGCTTAATTAGCAGCTTTTTCTTCACAATAAACATAATTGGGTTCTCTAAAGCCCAATATATCTAGTTTTTGTTCCTATATCAATTCTTCTCAAGTTTAGCTCTTGTATTGGCTCCTTTTACTGTCATTTATATCTCCAATGACATCAAGTGGTATTAGAGCGAAAAAGGTTGCATTTGCAGTTAGGATTTTTGATTTCGACAAAATGGTTGAGTGCAGCTGAAGTTGTGGAAGAGGCAATTAGCAAAAGCGACAATGATAGACTGTAGATTCACCACAATCTATTCAACATTTGTAGCAGCAGAAGCTTGTTAAAGCTCAAATGGAGATTTCGAAAGGCAACCACTATCCATTGGACATGCAAGAAGATGGTCCAGGATGATAGCAATGGGTTAGATAAAAATCCCTTTCGTGATGTCAGGCCCATGAAATAATGCAAAAGGAGGTGGGTTGGAAGAACTATTACTTCATGCTCAATGGTGGTTGAACCAAAGTAAAAGTTACTGATTTACATGGTGATATGTATGTCAAATTTTGTAATTCTGTATGGGGAAGCAAGCTTGGAGAATATGGCAATCAGTGGAAGGTATAGCTTATCAAGCTTAAATTGACAGGCATTGAACTTCAACGGCGAAAGAGATTTAAGAAGCAATGTGCACAACAAGGCAAGCCAAAAATCAGAATTTGGGAGTACATGAAGAATAAGTTGCGAGAGTAATTCCACTAGCTAAAGCAACATTTGTCGGTAAAGGATATGAATTAGAGTTCAACCATGTTTCTACAAGGGTTGGTTTCCGAGAGACTCGTGAACATATGACTTCTCACGATCTAACGGGATTGAATCAATCCATTAAGATATAAGATGGGTATAATTTAATTGTTCACCGTAGAGGAGATCGCTATCGGTCCCGAGTTGGCCCAAGTGGGCTAGGCTAGGCTTTTTAACTAAATAGGCTAGGGAGTAATTCAATTCAATTTTTTGGTTGAAGCACGACTATACTAGTTTGAAGAATCTAAACTAGCAGCGAATGCATTAAAAATGAAAATCTTACTTTTAAGTGTGTTGAGAAGCCAAATTACAAGCTTTGAGGAACTCAAAAATCATTATCAAACTGATCCTTACTTCAGCCATATCCTAACTGAGTTACAAGAAAAAGAAAATTTAAAACCTCTGCCTTGCAAGTTGCATAATGGTTACTTATTTGAAGGGAACCAATAGTGCATTCTGGAAGGTTCTTTACATGAACAAGTTATTAAAGAGCTCTATAGAAGTGGCTTGAAATGACATTTATTTTAACACTATGGCAATGATGTCTGTTTAGTTTACAATAACATGAGCAAATTGGTGAGGTTTTCAGATTGTGGCAAGATGAATTCACCAAACACAAATTTATACACGCCTTTACCACTGTGAGAGTTCATTTGAGTATGCGTTTCGTCCTAGGACTTCCGAAACAACAAAAGATATTATTCCATTCTTGTTGTTGTGGACCAACTTAAAAAAATGGCCCCTTTATTCCCAATTCGAAATCATCTAGCACAGATTACAACATATATTGTTGAGTTGTTCTTTGGAGAGGTAAAGTTAATGATATTCCGATTTCTATTACATCTGATAGAGATGTCAAGCTGATGAGCCATTTTTGAGGACTTTGTATAGGAGATTCAAGACTCAATTGAATAATTATTGCATTTACCATCCCCAGCCAGAAGGTCAGACATAAAGTGGTTCATAGAAGTTGTGTAATAGGCTATGCTGTCTTGCCAAAATACATAACAAACAAGGATTTTGTCATTCTTCAAGCTGACATTTCACACAACAAGCTGAGATTTCCAACAACTATGTGAATAGAAGCATAAAGAAGACCCTAATACAAGCTGCAGTAAGTGTTGAAACCATCGCATGTGCTTGATCTAGGTTTCACTTCCACAGGTGTGAAGACTAGAGTAACCAATGAAAAAGGCAAGGTGTTTGCAAAATATGTGCAAATTGGATCAACATTGAAGGATAGCAATGAAGCATTTTACGCTACTACAAATCAACATCGCGAGGTGAAGGATTTTTAGGAGGAAGACCTAAAAATTGTCCACTTGAGGTGATAAATGTTCAAGTCAAGGAAGTTTCGGCATTGCAGGGTGTTCAAGAAATTAACTCTAATGCTTACGTTATAAAGTTACCATATGAACTATAAGATCAGCCCATTTCTCAATGTCTTCGACTCATATGCTTTTGAGGGGTTTGACAAATAAGTCCCTCCAGTTCAAGATCAAGTTAGCTACCCACTACAGGTGCAAAAAAGATGTCATTCAAGAAGACTTAGATGTCAAAGACATGAAATTCACCCAAGGCAACCACTATCATAAAGTTTTCGTGAAATTGTCTAAGTAAACCAGCAAGTGGAAGCATTTGGATAGCAGAGGATGAGCCAAGGAGGATAAAAATATACTTAAGTCTTCACCGCCAAGCTTTTCTTTCTAACCTTAGAACAATGATGCAGAAAAGTAATATTATTCCAAGTATTTTATAGTGTTTTTCTTCTTTAATTAGTCTTTTCTTATGTTATTATCACTAATGAGTCACATCTCTTAGTCATGCCACTTTTAATGAGATTGGAAGGTTGAGATTTGAAGTTATTGAAGTCTAATCAAAGGTTGAGATCTAGCTAGATGAATAACCCTAGTATAACTATGTCTTTGAGTCACTTTGTCATCGATTTTTCTTCTTTATGATAGACATTATTCGTTTCTCAAAATCCAAGAAGATCTATTTTCTATCGCAGCTCGAACTCTTCCCTGTTTAGCCCTTGATTTTTGTTCTTTTTTCTGTCTTTTACATCCCCAACAACATAAAAGACACTTCGCCACTCCTATACCATCAAGCTAAAACTGCCACTCCTATCCTCGCAAGAGTATATGATAGTGCTATTGGATTCACAAAAATTTGGTTTCCCAGACCAGAAACTTCGCCTTTTGACCAAGAGATCTTGGACCAGCAGGAAGAATAGAAATACTTTAATTTCTTCATGTATCATTATTGAAGTTCCTGTTTCCATCGTTAAGAGATACACAGGCATAAAAGATACGCCACCCTCCTAAAACCTAGATGATAAATACCAATATAATCAACAACCACTTAGAGGTTATACGGAGAAATCCTTATTTAAAGAGTCTACTGAGGAAATTGATATGATCCTGGGCAAGAAGTACACGTTCAAAATCTAATATGAGTTCGCAGGTATGCACCACATGTTGCGTGCATAAACTTCATACCTAAGTAGATCAACACGTAAAGGTCTAGAATTCTTTTTCCATCTTGCCAGTCCCATGACTCACAAGTGTATCTCCATCTTTTACCCCAATTAAACACAGAACTTAAACAATATGTTTAAAAGCAATTGACGAGTTTAAACATATCTAGTTGTGGTCAGCCCAATACAGTAGGGAGCTTTCCCGGGGTCACAAGGCCGACGGTTGCCATAAGCTATGGAATATCATCTATGTTTAGACTCCAAGCTCGTAATGCACAAAGAACTTTCCCAAATTGCATCCTATGCATACCAGTCACTCAGTACAAAAAGAAAGTCAACGAGTATGAGAGCAAGCATAAACATAAAAGAGTAATAAAAATCATTCGTCTAAGAACCAAAGTTAAGTTATTTATGAAATTCGCAAGATGTATGCTCTGAAAAGTAACAAACAAGAGGAGTTTGAAAGAGCGAAAACTAGATCCAATCTCCATATTAGTAGAAACCCAAGAATTGTACCTTCTTCATAGCCAATCTCTGCAGCTTAGGCACTTCCTCGAGCAACCGGGCCTTGGTTCGTCGTATCTCCGCATTCAGAGCAACCGCGGACGCCCTGTTTTTCTCGCTGGAAGCGGCCTCCGCTTTCTAGTACAAACAAAACAATGCAGATATTATAGACGATCACAACAAGCAGCAGCAGTCAGTAGATTAACAAGGACGACACCCATTTTCTCAGGAAGAAAAATGCAAAACACCGCCATCAGCTACTAGCGGTAACACAAGCAATCGAGAGAGAAAAGAAAATCACACGGCGATCAGCTCCTCCATTCCGTACACGCGACCAAACTCGATGCATATGCAGTAGCCATTTTCCCTACTAAGCTATTGGGCTCCAAAAAGGCAACGCAGTTTCAAATTGCCACAGCAAAATTTAACGAAAGTCGAACCATAGTGCGCGACTCCTTAGCTTAGTGGTCCTCCATTCCATCCACACGACCTAAATTCGATGCATATGCAGTGAACATTCTCCCCCGTTAGGCTATTGGGCACCAATAAAGCAAACGCATTTTCACGAAATTGATTTCAAATCAACATTTTGTCCGGTCGGGGTTGATTGCCACAGCGGAATCCTAACGAAAGCCGAAAGATAATGCACGGCTCCTTCGCTTCGCTCCAGTTTCACGAGACGAGCAAAAGTCAAAGTGGGGGGCAGCGAAGGGGAGGGATTCAGATCTGGAGAGAGAAGGAAGGGCGGGGGACGGGGGACGGGGGGAGGTGGGAGGACCTGCTCGGCGGCGTCGATATCGGAGGCGACGGCGGAGTAGAGGCGGGCGAAGGGGTCCTCGCCGGCGACATTGGAGTCCTTGAGCTTCTCGACGTCGTACTTGTCGTACTTCTTGCAGATCGAGTCCACTCGAGTCAAGATGTCGATCACGCTCATCCTTTTTCCCCGGCGTGTCCCTCCCGGAGATGCCAAGTCCTTCAGTGAAGAGCAGGAGCGAGAAGATGCAGCGGAAAGAGAGAGAGAGGGACAGATTTGACGACGTCGTGAAGAAGACGACGATGGTTGAGCGAGCGCGGAGAGAAGAAGAGCGGTTTCTGAAGAGGAAAGAGCTGAAACCAGCCTGGACACTGCGAAGCCAAACGACTCCTTTCTCTCTTTTATTTTCTATTATTTTTTGGGCACCTTGAAAAATGATATTGCAATTTTCAAAACCCCCCTAAGCTAATTACTTCCCGAGTTGATCCGATCCAAATTGACTCGTTTAATTTGTTTTGATCCATTTTCATATAGTATAACTTGTACTCGACCCGAATTCCATATTTAATCCAACCTAGAAAATGGTTAATGCCACCGAAAATCCCGAACTGGTACATTTGTGATAAATTTACCTTCTATTAAATTGGATTAGTACCACGGAAAATCACAAACCGATACACCTGTAACAAACAGAAGATAAATCCCTAAACCGGTACATTTGTGATAATTTTACCTTTCACAAGTTTTCGTTAAATTTTACCATCAAATTTCTGAGTTGGAAGGCACGTGATAGTTGACAGATATACCAGTTTGAGGTTTTACCTTATATTTGTTGCATGTGTACCAGTTTTGTGACTTTTCATGGTATTAATCCAATTTAATAGAGAGTAAATTTGTTATAAATGTATCAATTTGGGATATTTGGTGGCCAAAAAATTTGTTTAGGATAAATTTATCACAGGTTAAAAAATTAGTTTAGGAAAAATTTTATTACAAATATACCAATTTGAGATTTTTCGAGATATAACCTTCTAAAAAAAGCCATACTCATATGCTCAAACTAAGGTAAGAGCATGAAACGAGTGAGTGTGAGATTAAGCGGAAGCGAGAGAAAGTGAAGAAAGAGTCACAAAATTGGATAGAGTCTAAGTAAGTTATCAACTCATTTACTGAATATAATTAACATGTGTAATAACGCATTCCATCAAATATAAGTTTAGAAATAGGTCATTTTGTCAAGTCTACCTTGCTTCCTAAATTAGTTTAATTTAAATCGAAATAACCACTTGCCTGAACAGCCAATGTACGTCATCTGCTCATCACATTACGACGTAATAACGTAGGTTCCATTCCATCACATCCTCGATTAGTCGCCTGAACACGGCACGACCGTTTGGGAGAAACACTAAGAATTTTTACAGTTTGAAAGCAGGAGACTTTCATGCAAATACAGAGATATCAGAAAGCAGGAAACAAAGCTTTTATCCTTATAGAACATTAGGTTCTTTCATTCATATAGAGAACCATCCATCAAAGTCTGTATGGGACCGGTAAATCTAGTACTGCTGAAAGGATGGAGCTAGCAAGCGCACCCACGAAACTGAACAACTCTCATGACAACTCCTGGCTTTGTCATCTCTAAAGCAGGCCCATCTCTTCAAGCAAAAGAAAAAACACAGCGTGCAAGGTACACTCTTTCTGAAAATTGCTATCAACAAGAGTGCAACAGTCCTGCAACATTCTTAATTAGATGATAGCATCTTCATTCATCAAAGCTGCAAAATCTGACGGCATACATCCCGAGCTGCATTATCTTCTTGCTATTCCCAGAGAAAACTTGTTGTTCCTGTGGTCCCTGAGCGAGAGATCAAAGAAAATAGAACTCATAAATAAGAAACCATCGATTACCAGTAGCTTCACAATCTCGACACTTTATTACTCAAAATTTTTGCCTCATTCGATACCAAAAAATGCCACTACTTGAATACGTTTATCAATGCTATGCGTTTGCAACCTTCCTTTTATGCTAAGCATAGACTAACCGAGATTGCAAGAAGTTTGAATGCAAATGCAAAGTGAAAAACTAACCGAGCAACTTAAATGCGCATCTTGCATTTCTGTTCAAATTTATATAAATTGAAAAGTAAAAGAACCTGCCCTGAAGAACCAACATCTTTCTAGCTGTAGCCCTGGCTTTTCATACTTGCTACTTCCCTTGTTTCCATCAGAAATCTACGCATCAATCCCAAAGTTGCAGGAAAAAAAAAATCATTGCGCAATTTGGTGAGGTCGTATTCCAAGTATCCTGAGTTCTAGCCCTTCCATCACATTTGAGAACTCAGAACTTTACACATTTATAATGTTTGTCAGAAGGTGTATAAAACATTTGTTGGGCTCAGAAAATTCTTAATTTCCTAGGTTGTCTTCCCAATTTACCCAGTATGCTTGAAAATGGCCCTAAAATCTAGCTCAACCACCACGCCACCAGATTAACCGTCAAAAGGCTTATAGCACAATCAGTCATTTTCACAGATTCCTTAACCAGCCAAAAGCTATAATTCATAATCACTCCCCTGGATGCCTACTGAACAGATTGCAATGATAACAGCTTGGCTATAGAGAAGTGGCAACCCTGTGAGAACAACAAACAAAAAGAGACATCACAAATTCTTTAACTTGTTTTATGGACAATCTACAGTAAAAGAGAAAATCTCCATCAGAAAACCCTACATAGACTTTAAGGGAACAATGCATAAATAGGAACAAATTAACCTAGTTATGAACCAATTCCAGAGATGAAAATACTCTCTAGCTATCCAGCATGTATACCAGAGTTAACTACAAGCAAATGCTTCGCTAATCAACTATTTCGAGCATTCTCAGTACCAACACTGAAAATTATGATTCGGAATCAGCACCTTAATACATCTAAAGCAACAGGAAGTGCAAATCCAAAATGCCAATACTCGATATGCTGGAACCAGATATCAGCAGCGAATAAAGATCACAGGCTCATTTCTGGAAATGCAACAGATGATCAATCCGGGTCAATCTGTTTACAAGCCAACCACATCAACACAGAATGACCTCTTACCTGGACACTCTCAATAAGCTGCACACCTGCAGCTGCCTTTCTATTTTCTACATTTTTTTGTCTTGAAACAAGATATTGGCTGCCTGAATAGAGCTGGATACACATCCATTCTGTTTTTCAATGTCAATAATAAACATCAAATGGCAACAACATATTTAATTTTCACTAAATTGCATTATCTCTTAACTATAGGGGGATTGCGAGATCTCTCAAGCGGTAAAACAATTTGTTTGGGAGAATTTAAAGGAATTGTTCTGGTTCAATAGAGCAACTCGCAGCAGTCATCAAGCAGAGGATTTTATTCCTCATTATGTTAGGAAAGTGAGGTGACTCCATGCAAATGCAGAGAAGCACGTAAATGACAAAGCCATAATGAAATAACGTCCGTTTATCCATAGAGAAAACCAACAAAACTACCCAAACTTTGTGCAAAAGGTTTGTTACTGCTGTGATGGAGCTTACTGCCTTCAGGCACCACAAAACCAGATGAAACAGCATGAATACTGGTAACTTTGCCTCTTCGGAAATTGCCGCCGTGGAGGCATAGGAGAACAAAGTGCAGCAACCAAAAAACGGATGTCAACTAATATAGATGGATCTAAAATCTGATTCAACTCCAGTATAGCACTATGGGTACATAAGAAATGTATGGGATTGATTCTTTTTAATGACTCACGACTTCGAATAAGGAATATAATGGGATCACATAGGAAATGATATTTTAAATCATCCAACTATAGTAAAATATACGATCAACCAACGTTTATAGAATTTGAAAAAGAGTTGGAAGAAACATTTTGATCCTCTTATTTGTATCTATATGATGCATTTGGATCCGATTCACAGATCTCTCAGTTTCACAGTATCACCTTCACTGGCATTTTAAACCTTCAGAGTCCTCAATCAATAAAACACCAATGCATTGAAGGAGCCTAGTCAGCAAATTGCAGAATGTTCAGAATTTGTAAGTTTGAGATGTGCTGGTCATGCCACATTACTCAGCAACTTTATGGATCCAACAAATCCAGGCAGACAACTTAACTAAGGATCCAACAAATCCAGGCAGATGACTTTCTTACCATAAAACCACTTGAAACAAGCAAAAAATCACAGCTCTGGTTCTTTGCTCACCCCCACCGTCAACATATTTATGGCAAAAGTACAATGAAGCCTTAAAGCAGTGGTTTCGCATTAGAATCTAGCAACAAGATGCACTCGCTGCACGTAAAAAGCAAAAACCAACTTAAGACCGACCCTATTCTGTCCATCAGTTTTGAAATCCCGACGACTTGAGAAATCTTAGCCATTGGTTCTCTGTTCCAGACTAAAGGGAGCACATAGCTTAATCAAGTTGTTTAATAATTCCACAGCAGGAGACAAGCACGAATTCTCACTGTGTTATTTTCCTCCTCTTCTTCCCTACCCGGCCTACATATAATCTATCCGACAAAATCCATGAGATAAACAGAGAGATACTTCATGATCATTTACTGATGGACAAAGACATTATCAAGAAAACGTCTTTAGTACCCATTATAATTGCATCGTTGCATCATCTCACAACAAGAAACCCCCAGAGATCTTGAAGCATTCCAGCATCACAATAGGAGCGTTAGAAAGATCTCGCGTTACCGGAATTGTTTAGGAGCAGAAAGGCAGCCGGAGAAAACTTAATCAATACATCATGTGAAGGTATAGAACATGTTCTATGAAATATTATTCACGAAATATAGAACGCACGAGAGAGAAAAAATAAATCTAAGTTGTAATTGTCCAAAAGTTCACTCATTCATTATTCACGTAAAAGAAAAACTACACCAGAACCGGCAATGACCTACAAGCTTATCCTGCCTAAAGATGGCTACTTTCAAGCTCCACGAAACCAAGATGAAATCGCATGAGAACTCCCTAACTTTTATCATAAATAGAACACGCCCGTCTCTTCAGAAATCGCCACCACGGAGGCGGAGAACAAAGTGCAGTGTGGACTCCTTCTGGATATTGTAGTCGGTAAGGGTGCGGCCATCCTCCAGCTGCTTCCCGGCGAAGATGAGCCGCTGCTGATCCGGCGGGATCCCCTCCTTGTCCTGGATCTTGGCCTTGACGTTGTCGATGGTGTCGGAGCTCTCCACCTCCAGCGTGATTGTCTTCCCGGTCAGGGTCTTCACGAAGATCTGCATATTCCTCTTCAGGGGCTTGACGACGACGACGACGATGATAAAGCGAGAGAGAGACTTGGGAAAACAGCGGAATTTGAAACAGAGGAGATTGATTTCTGAAGCCGATGACGAGGAGGGAGTGTTTAAATAGGAGAAGAGGCGCCGACTCAAGGTCGTGGTGACGTCATCTGGAGGGAAGAAAAGGTCAAGGTGACGTCATCCGTTAAATCGTCGGAGGGAAAAGATCCAGAAAAATCAGGATAGCACTCGAGCAGAAAAAAAAAAGGTACCATCAACATTAAATGATAAGTATGGAAAATTTAAATATTGGATAAAATTTTCACTGATCAATTAGAAATAAAAAGATAAGAGTTTGAGCATCAGGCAACAAGAATATTGAGAATAATTATTATTCATACGCTAGACGAAAATAAAAGTAAGATTGTTATCATGAGTTTTCGATGAGAAGTTGAAATTACAATGGTATTGAGATTATAATGGAATTGTTCGGCAAAGTCTTAGAATGAGTTGCTTTTATTAATCTATTGGTTTTCATACACGTGCTCACGATTATTTTCATCGGATGGAGACATAAAGAACTAAATAGTATGTTCATTTTCATACCATTGTCGAAATCTTATTTGAAAAGTAAATTTTAGATGGACATTTTGTTACTCTTTCAATGAGGAAGAAGATAAATATAGAGAGATAAAACTTGATATTATTTTTTCTTTTTTGAAGTGCAATCGTATTGCAATATTAAAAACAATATGCAGATTCAGGCTCGATGGAAAATTTAACAGTGACACCAAGCTCACTTTTGACTTAAATGTATACATAGAAAATAGATATAGAGAGGTAAAACTCAAATTAATCTCTAATAACGCCGGCACTAATTGAAGCCTTCTAAATGCGAAATGATACAATTTATTTTGGATAATTCCCTCATAATATAATTTAATAAATACAATGGAAAGATCTGTTTACATCATCAACTTCTCAAATTGAGTATAGTACTTAAAATTATTTGTCTTAATATGCCAACAACGTTAATTCAAAACCTCATTTTGTTTTTTCCTTTTCCACATTGACATATAAAAGCTGAAAATTGACTTTGGCAAATGATAAGTCAAATTTATCAAATTACATAGGAAAAAGAAAATTCCTCATGTATGTCAATGCAAAGTAGGCCAAAAACTAATAGATGAGTGGCAAGCAAAAAGGATTAATACCACGAAAAATTCAAAACTGGTACACCTGTAATAAATTTATTCCAAACTAATTTTTTAACCACCAAAAATCCCAAACTGATACACATATGACAATTTTACCCTTAGTTAGTTTCCGTTTAATTTTACCCTCAAATTTCTGAGTTGGATGACATGTGGCACTTCATGGGTATATCAGTTTGGGGTTTTACCCTCTGTTTGTCATAGATGTATCGATTTATAATATTTCATGGTATTAATCCAATTAAACGGAGGATATTGTCACAAATATATTAGTTTAAGGTTTTTGGTGATAAAAAAATTAATGTGGGGTAAATTTATTACAAATGTACCAGTTTGAGATTTTCGTAATATTAACCCTAAGAAAAAAATAGTGATTTGACTTAATTTAAGAAATAAACAGCGACCATTGAGAATGGGGATGATTTAATCAAGTTTAAATTCTATGAAAAAGTATTTGATATGTGATTGCTAGGTGGGTACTTTTAAATTACCATGTGTTTGGTGGTTATTATTCTTCGGATAGCAACTTTCATGCTATTGAAATTTGTTAGAACAGAATTTGAGGCTGAAAGTGATGATCAATTTGCTAAACACTATAAAGATCTTATAAATTTATATATTTTTTATGTCAGTGCAAGCGATGCGCGTAGTTGTAGAGTTAAGTGGTTGTCTATGGAAAGAAAGGGAAAGAAAATGGATAGTTTCATAAGGAAGTGAATGAAATGGAAAGTTATAAGGTTTGTTCGAATTATATCTCTTTTGTTTGTATTATTTGATACAATTGTAATTTTAGGGATAAATTTATTTGATACCATCTGTAACCCCAATCACATTAAAAGCGATAAAAAAAATTATTAGTTAGATGAACAGATGTCCCTTTGGTTGCACTAGTGGATTGAATATTCTAACAGCAAGGAAAACAAACTCACGTTTCTTATAAAAAACAATGACGCCATATGAACCTTTACAAGAAATTAGCGGTGAAAAGTCAAGCACAAAAAAAAGCCATAAAGGAAAAAAGAAAGAAAAAGGATTGGAGCTTGGCCAACAAACGAGAAAGAAGCAAGAAGAGAGACCGTCCGAGTTTGTGTACCATTCCTTTTGCCAAAGTTTGCTCCCACAAAGGCAGGTTCTCTACCATCGCAGCATCGGCGGAGGAAGTTGTCATGTACAGGGTTTGTCTTGTTGGACAAGAGAAACCCTCCTTTGGTTTTTTTTTTTTTTAATTTCATGAACAAAAGAAACTCTAGATAGAGCAATTTTGGTCATTTGATTTGAATTGGGTAATCTCTAGTGAATCAAATAAGGGTGAGACTCCTTATTTGTCGATTATTGGGCATCCCACTTTATTTGTTGTTCATTAAGCATCCATCCTTATTTTTTCACAACATGAGATCACGTCCCCTAATTTTTGTTGAGAGAGAGAGGCCAAAGAGGATATGATGATGGCAGGAATCAACCAACATGGGGCTGCAAGTTTGTTATGCATATCATCCCTTTACTTTAGCGGATTCATATTCTATCGACAATGCAAAGCTTACCTTACTAATTGAAATGCAAGAACTTCTATTACGCATTGTCTATTTTAAAATGAAGGACCTTTTGATAATTCATGGATTATGAAAATGCCATCACATGCCTATGGAATGTATTGTGTAAGCCATGCTTCGCATGAATTTTATCTTTTAAAATTTTAGTAGATTCGTATTGACTAGGTTCCTATCCTAATTTTGTGTGCTCGGCTTACACGAAAATATTTTTTTTCTTGAAATTATACTAATGACAATCATTGTGAAATTCTAAATATGAGATAGATGAACAATAAAGAAAAATAAAAAGTACCTTACAAAAACTATATATCGATATATACTATAAATTGAATATAATATCTTTAAGTCGATTAATCCTCACAAATGCTCTTCGATGAGCCTATGGTGGGTGGATAGGATTAGGTGGAGGAGGAGATCCCACCACATGCCCTCTCTGGTGCTTTGCTTGGTGATCTTGACAAAGTCCTCATTGCACTTCCTAGGGATATCGACAACCTCCTTGATGTCAGCACAACCTCCTCCTTGGAGTCAGAGGTCCTAGTGAGGATGCGCTTCACGTTGCCTAGACAGCCTTGCATGATGAGCCTCAGGAAATTCCAGCATGACGAGTACCCTGATGATGAGCAGGACCAAGGAGATTGCTCCACTCTAAGCATGACGTACCACTCGAGGTTGAGAATCAAGGGACAAAAGAGGAAGATGTCAAAAAAATTGCTGAAGGATTCGTGTGATATAATTGTTTGATGAGAAGAGTTCTTTTGCTAATTCATTGAGCATCCCCATATGATCTCCTCCATGCTCTATCTCTCTCCCGCAAGGAAGTGTTTTGTGTCTGGAGAGAGAGCTTTCTAATGAACGCTTGCCTGGTTTCATCTAACAGAGGACCACTGTGACATTGCTGCTCATCGCAGATCCTTCCGCTATGGCTTCCAACATCGACCTCAGCAATGAGTCAAAGGTCTTGGCAAGGATGCGCTTTGCGTCGCCTAGATGGCCTTGCATGATGACCCTTGGGAAATTCCAGCACGACGAGTACCACGATGATGAGCAGGACCAAGGAGATTGCTCCACGCTAAGCATGACAAGCCACCCGAGGTCGACCTCGGATCATTGCATGTGTTTTTAAATAATGCCTACAAAGTAAGTCAATTGGCATTCAATTAGTGGTTGTATAGTCGCAAGAGAAACCCGTGTTAAAATCTAGCTATAAAAGAGGATGAGAAAAACAAACTCGAAAGCTTTTTGAATCTCATCATTAGTGTTACTTTCATTTACTATGAGTGGTTGGTCTGGCGCTTCTAGATACTCATGAATTTCCTCCATTTCCCTTATATTCGACAGCCAAACAACATCATTGATGTACTCCCTAATAGTTAATGAGCGACTCGGTTGTTCCATTCCAAATTCCAAGGCTTGTTTTTTAGCAAGCTGCTTTTCCTAGTTGAATCAGGGGTGATCGATTGTATGTGCTCAGCCCTTTTATAAAGGTTGTTCAACATGAGCCATATGAGCAACAACTCGATTGATCCATCTTGTTCATGGTAATTTGAGAGTTATGAAATACAGTTTCCACGTAAATCCTTAAATCGACAAACAACATGAATCGATTCATGCATGATAAAAAGGAATATGGGTTGACAAGATATGGCTCTCGGTTTAATTATGAAAAAGGACATATACATACATGAGGATGCTATGATTACATGGCGAGAAGTAAAACACTGAACGAAATGGCTAATGGAACTTGTTTCCTTTAGAGAACATACATTCTGATTTCACTCAAATATTTCCTTGAATAGGTGGCATGCGCTTTGATTAATGAACTTCTACACACAATACGGCAAAGAATCACTATCGGCATCACTACAGCGTCAAGACACATTTAAAACATCGATAAAGCTTTTACCATAGACGAATTTCCCATGAGCGTCAACCACATTTCTCATACTCGATAAGCCACGTTAGATTAAGAATATTCTTACCTGTAGATCCAACGACCAGGAATACCGATTGAACTGAGTACTAGAATTTCCAAGATGTCTTCGCCGGTGGTTGATGCTGCATAAGATCAAGCAAAGTCCAATTACTTCAAGGCTTTTTGGCTGCGGTAACAGAGCCAAAACAGAGAATTGCAACTGCGTCTTCAGTGCCTCGGACAGCCTTCAGAAACGATGGAGAAAGCTTAAAAGACGAAGGAAATTTTCAATCCAGAAGATTTTCGGCTCTCGCTTCTATGAGACCAGGAACACCGATTGAACTGAGTAATAGAATTTCCAAGATGTCTTCGCCGGTGGTTGATGCTGCAGAAGATCAAGCACAGTCCAATTACTTCAAGGCTTTTTGGCTGCGGTAACAGAGCCAAAACAGAGCATTGCAACTGCGTCTTCAGTGCCTTGGACAGCCTTCAGAAAAGATGGAGAAAGCTTAAAAGACGAAGGAAACTTTCAATCCAGAAGATTTTCCGCTCTCGCTTCTATGACAGATGTGTACGAAACGTCTTCCCAGTAACTCCGGCCGTGACCAGTGGAATGCGATCGTCTGCGAATGCTAGTGACCGTAAATGGCGGATTTCAGCGTCGATCAGCGTGTTCTTGAAGCCTCTCGCACTTGGTTTGACAGGAGAAAATTTTGCGTTCGAGCGTTCCTCGCTCTTCTCCTCTCTCTCTCTCCGCCGTGAACTGGAACAAAAATAACTTCCTTCATTCAGTTCTGCGCCCCCTCTTGAGGTTGATGATGGATGCTGGCCTGACGAAAACTTTACGACTCGCAGCTACAGCGCGCCAGCAATGAAGATGGGCGCCGGCAAAGGAATCTCGAGCAGGAGCAGAGCCACTTCCACGTTCCCGGCCAGAGTAACAAAGTAGAGCTGAGCTCTCCGATGCACGGCGTTAGAAATGAATAATAAGCGGCGGTGAACAGAGACGCCAGAAACAGAAAATCCCAAGAGAATCGCTCCCTTCCTACTCCTAGAGAGAATTTCGCCGTCGGTTCTGCTGCGTGCCGATCAAAAACGTTATGCACTATCCCACCTCAGCAACCTCTAGAGAAGGAATCGGGCGAGCCATTTACTATCGGCACGGGCGCTAAAACGGAACGGACGGATTCCTCCTTGGGTTCATTTGATTTGTGCTCTGACTGGGCTTTTTATTCTTGCTAGGCTCACTTGGGTTTTTCTTTCCTCGAATTAATATGGGCTAATTTCGGTCGAGCTTAATGGGCCAAAATGTTGAGATTGGGGCATGGGCGCACAATCGATCACCCATTGTGTGCATCTATACATCTCTAACATTTCACTAGCTTCCTCTAAGGAGGTCCGCACAATGGGTCTCAACTTGGTCGGGAGAAGGACACTAGAAGGGTGCGTTTGTTTGCGGAAAATGAGTAATTTTGGAAAATATTTTTTGAAAAAAAATTGTTTATATCGTTTAGACATCAGTCGACGGAAAATATTTTCATCATTGATAACAATTCATGCCTGACTATTTTCGTGGGCAATGAAAAAAATTTCTATTCATTTATTTTTCTAAGCGATATAAGTGATTATTTTTCAGAGAATGTTTTCCAAATCACTCATTTTTTGCGAAACAAACGCACTCGAAGTGCTAAAAGTTGTGTACGGCGTTCACTTTAGTACCAAAAGTTTTTTTTCGGATCACTTAAGTGCTTCTTTTAAAACAAAAAAATCAATTAAGTGCTAACTCCGATCTAGGTCATCGGAAATCCAACGTGATCATATTTTATTAATTTTCCAGTTCTACGTGGCTCGCCGGCGTACCCAATTAGTATATAACCCCTAAACAACGTTTTCTTAAAATTGTAAATAGTGATCGTTTTGAGTGCCAAAATTTTGTTTAAAATAATCACTTCAGTACCAATCATTATTAAAAACAATCACTTTAATGCCAGTTGGATTGTGCGACATTATTTTGGACGTCCATATGGACTGGATTGTTTAAAAAATATGTCAAGTCATATTAAAATTTTTAGTTATAAATGCCGCGTAATTAATTTGGTCGGAATTGACACTTAAGTGATCATTTTTTTTCTGATTTAACACTTCAGTGATCTGAAAAAAAAATAGCACTAAAGTGAGCATTGTACACAACTTTTGGCACTTCTAGTATTCTTCTCCCCAACTTGGTCACTATATGCTCAATCGGGGGAAGCTACCTCTCTAGTGGTGGTTGATCAGAGCAATTTAGGCGAAATTTAGGTGCTGAAAAGCAAGGGCCACCTTGTACTTGATCAAAGCAATTATTTAGATCTCCCTCTTGTGAATGAAGATTTTTTAGAAAGGTTAATACTATGAAAAATCCCAAACTGGTACGCATGTGATAAATTTTTCAAAAATTAATTTTTTTAAGCACCAAAAACCCCAAACTAGTACACTTGTGACAAATTTACCCCATTTAAATTTGGATTAATACCATAAAAAATCACATACTAGTAGACCTGTAATAAACGGAGGGGTAAAACTTCAAACTGATACACTCATCAACTGTCACGTATTATCCAACTCAGCAATTTGACGGTAAAATTTAACGAAAACTAATGAAGGGTAAATATATCACAGTTGTACTAGTTTGGGATTTTTAATGGTCAAAAAATTAGTTTGAGGTAAATTTGTCACAAATGTATCAATTTGGGGTTTTTGGTGATATTAACCCTTTTAAGAATTGATTACTAGTATTTGCCATTTTGCAGGACATTTGTTTTCTCATTGTCACTGGGTTATTCGGTAATTGATAAAAAAATATTTATCTGAGCTATCTCTTTACATGACTAATAAATGAAAAGTACAAAAAAAGCGACTCAATAAGGGATTTAGCTTGTTATTGTCTCTTATATCAAGTTGTTTCCGAATTAAATAATGCAGAGGATTGTTCACAGTACATTTATTCTTAGGGACGTGGCATAAGATATAATCGAATAATTATTTATGAACTCTTTACATCTGACATGGATAAATTACATCCGTTCATATTATGGGTTCTTTTTAAGAAGAGAAAGGTTTGTATTGAAAATTTAGGCTTTGAAAGTTGAGAAAAACAGTATATATCCTCCCTTACGTAATGTGAGGTCAATTTAGTTTGTGTTCACCGGCTAATACTCCATATTAGAATTTTTAATTTTTTAATAGAAAATTTGAAAATAATTAGGCAAAGCATGCAAAAATTGTAGCCTAAATTTAAATTTCTAAAAATAATTCAATATGGGGAAAAATCCATGATTCAATTCTATTTTGTATTAAATTTAAATGAAAAATCATATAAAAATTAAAGTAAAATGGAAGGTAAGAACGCAAAAAAAATTCCTAATGATCGATGGGAAAAAGAAGAAAATAAAAAATAAAATGTTTAATTCTATAGTAAAAATGGACCCGAAAAGACAATAAAAAATATTGGCATAAAGAGAATGTATGGATAAAATAGAATGATAACGGAAAATGAAAAGAAAAATGGAAGACTGAGTAAAATTCATAATAAATTTAATCGAACACAAAGATGTAAAATTGAGAAAGAAATAATCTGGCACTTCCATGAAAAAGGGTAGATTCTTTATCTCTATCATGCGCTTAATCATATACAATAAAGCTATTGTTGTGTGGTCCTATACGTGTGACTCGTTCTTCATATTTAAATTATACATGACATAGAAGAAGATCAATATATTCAATGGAAGAACTAATTTGTGCTGATTATTGTATCAAGCATATCTTCTTTTCTTTTCTTTTCTTTTTAAGTTTGAAAAGATACTTGCAGTTCATTAAATTCAAGCCCAATTACAAGAGTAAGGAACATCAAAATACAAAAGCCCCCGAAAGGCAATAGAGGGGTTATAAACCCAGTATTATAGAAGGGCCTTACACCTAATGGTTTTTACAACCCAGTCCGCTAAACTGTTTGTTTCTCATTGACAATGGACCAACACAAGATTCTTGAAATAAACTAAAGCAAAGTTAATGGGTAATTTTTTCTTCTTGTTTTTTTAATATTTTTGTACAGTGGTGGGGTAATTTTAATATTTTGAAACTAGGAAATCAATGGAAATTCTTTGAGAGGGATAATAAAAGATGAGTCGAGAGGCAACCTGAAATTCAATGATTCGTGAAGAACAAGTAATATTTATGTCATGTTTGGTAACTATCCTATTTCTCTATTTTTCTGTTCTTTTGTTCTTCGAAACAGAAAAAAAAAATCTATTTGGCAACGTTAGCTAATTTTTTTATTCTCAAAAATAGAAAAATGATCAGAGAATAGATTTGAAAAAGAAACAAGAAGTAAAAAAAAACATACTTCTTTGTTATAGGGAACAATTTCTGAAACAAGTCATTTTCTTTTTTTTCTTTTTTTTTCTTCCTTCCTTCTTCTTCCTCCTCTAGTTAGTCGTCAGGCCTCAGTGATTGTAGACGATTGGCCAGAGATGAGGGCCGGCGAGGCTTGGCCCCATGGTGGCTAGGTGGGCCTTGCCCGGCCATGGCAAGGCCGACCTTGCGATGGCTGGGCGAGGTTGAGCCTCGTCGGCCTTGTCTTTGGCTGGTTGCCAACCATCGCGGAGGCGCGACAATCGGCTAGAGGAGGAAGAAGAAGGGAGGAAAAATAAGAAAAGAAAAGAAAATTATAAAAATCTTAGAAAATTACTTAAAAACTAAAAAAAATTCACATCACAAAAAAAATTAGGGTTGTATCAAATGCTTTTATGTTATTTTTTTATTTCGAAAATAGAAATTTTGTGCAGTTACCAAATACATTCTCCTCCTCAGAAACTCGTTTAGGGAATATAAATAGAAAATTAAATTTCTAAAAAAATAATTATTTTTGAAAATAGAAATATTACCAAACGCATCCATAATGGCCAATACATTGTGATCTATCCACGTGTCCAATCACTTTAACTGATTTGATATTATTTTATCGATACAGATACAATAATACAAGAGCTTTGGCAATTTTAGGATGATGACTTTCCAGAAACATCTTGGTGGCAATTATTCTTGGGCTCATGAAGTTATTGGGAAATTTCTATGATTTCATGTGTATCACTTGTAAAATAGGCTATGATCTCATGCCTGACATATGTTTGATGGAAAAATATGACCTAAATTTGCCACCATATTGAGCTACGAATAGTCATACCAATAATATTTATAATTTATAGAATAATATAAACCAAGTTCAATTGATCTATTTGGGCTTTAATAAGAGAGAGAGAGAGAGAGAGAGAGAGAGAGAGAGAGAGAGAGAGAGAGACGTCGGTTGTGGGCAGACACGCAATGGCAGCTTCGAGGACTATGATGCCATTGCCATGGCAACGGTTACAACTAGAACTACAACTACAACTACAACTACAACTACAATGGGTTTTGGATTGCATGGATAATTTTTAATAATATTTTTTTGAATTTTTTTATTAATTTTTTATTTTTAATATATTAAAAATTATCCAAGTCAGCATTGATCGTGCCACATAGGATGGCTTGCATTCACACTAGCAATTTCAAGCCAAAATTGGCCGAATAAACTCAATTGACAAAACATAAAAATGTTTATCATTCAATTGACACAATTAAAAAATTTAATACTGAGTTAGCAAAAATGTAATAGGTTTAGGACTTTTTAGACAATTTTCCTAATAAAATTAAGTGGGGTGATATCTTGATGTGTGATGTGGAATTTCTATGTAGAAGGCTAGGCTTATATCAAGAATTGTTACATAATTTATGAATCGGTTAGATTAAATTCATTTTAACCATTGATCATTTCGGCTTTAGGATAAAATGTACACGGTAAAGTCAATTCACAGTCAAGTCAATTCAAGACTCATGATGCATGCACCGCAGTCGGCACCACGTATTTTCCCAAGAATGTGCGCCCCACCACAAGAATATTTATGTGTGTGCCCTGGAATACGTGATCCTTCTTTCCATTGACGGTAGTGTTATGCTAGCCAAGTCTGGAAGGGACGTACCTAAATATTTTCAATTTAGAATGTAATATTTTGATGAGTTAATATCACGAAAAATCCTAAACTAGTACATTTGCGATAATTTTATCCCGAACTATTTTTTTAACCACAAAAAATCCCAAACTGGTACACCTATGATAAATTTACCCCGAACTATTTTTTTACCATAAAAAATCCCAAACTGATACACTTATGATAATTTTACTCCAAACTATTTCTTTGACCACCAAAAACCCCACACTGGTACACTTGTGACAATTTTACCCTCGAACTAATTTTTTAACCACTAAAAACCCCAAACTAGTATATTTATGATAAATTTACCCTCTGTTAGTGTCCGTTAAATTATATTAATATCACAAAAAATCACAAATTAGTAAACTTGTGACAAACAGAGGGGTAAAACCCAAAATTGGTACACATGTCAATTATCACATGTCATTAAACTTAACAATTTGATAGTAAAATTTAACGGAAACTAACGTAGGGTAAATTTGTCATAGGTGTACTAGTTTAGGGTTTTTTGTGGATAAAAAATTAGTTCGGGGGTAAAATTGTCACAGGTATACCAGTGTGGGGTTTTTGATGGTCAAAAAAATAGTTCAGAATAAAATTATCACGGGTGTACCGGTTTAGGGTTTTTTGTGATAAAAAAAATAGTTTTTGGTAAATTTGTCACAGGTGTATCAGTTTGGGGTTTTTCATGGTATTAATCCTATTTTGATTGGAGCAAACTTCTTCAACCAATATTTTGATTGGTGAATTACGATATAGACATCACTTATTGGATTATTTTATAAGTGTAATAAACTGTTAACTTTTTATTATTTCTATTTTGGCGAAAGGACATGCCTCTTGACCATTTATATTTGAGTTTTGTGTTTTGAAGAGACTATCATTGTCTGTTGATTCTCTTTCATTCCTTTCATTCTCTGTGTTTATTCATTGGCTATCAAACAAGTCCCAACTGGTGCGTGGAAGTTGATTATGAGCTTGAAACATTTCTTTACACTACACACACACACACACACATTCTGACAAAGTTTATTAACTTATCAGAGTATATATATATAAGTAAATTAATCATGCTTGTCATTAATTATAGAGAAACATGCCAATTGCTATATAACTTAGGTTGTAACTGCAACTGAATATATCTTTGTCGACTAAAATCACACATATGGTATATATATTTTGGCCGGATACATGGGGTATATATATCAATAAATGAAATATAATCAGTATTTTAATATAATCGATGGCAGAAGAAGACTTTGTATTACAATTAGAAATATTACATCGAAAACACGTGCAAAGTGCAGACTCGGGAACCTTGGACTCAAACTTCAAGGGGGAGCTGCCAATGTTGAAGAAGGAAAATTTGGCTTCTGCCAAGTCCACCATAAGTCATCGTTTGTCGTTACACGGAGACGTGTTTGACAATTAAATAGCGGGGGCGCACATCAAAGTCGTATGCATAAGCCTCCTCTTTCCTAGCAGTAGCAAACTGGAGAAGCAGACCGCGGAACATGAATCGGGAGTAGATGATCCTGGCGATGCTGACACTGGCATCTCAGATGGGCTTCGTTACTCTTTTGTTCGTTTTCGCAACTGTAGCACAATCATCTCCACATAATTTGGCCTGGCCAAGTTGTCCAGACACATGTAGCGATCTTACTGACATCCATATCCTTTCGGAATTGGACACGATTGCTTCATGGATCCCCGATACGAGATCGATTGCCAGCGAACCCACGGCATCTCTACTCCAGTACTTAAGCATTTGAGAAGGGTGGTGTTACATATCTCGTTACCAAGTAATACAAATACTCTAGGTCTCATTACAGTTAGGCAACCAATATCGTACTCCATCCTAATTGTACACAGCAAACGATACTCTAGTGGACTTGAGGGCAAGTAACAGCGTTTTCAGGTACTCTTGAATTCATAACTTTTTTGTCGCCGGAGGTTGTGATAGCCTTGCCTTGATGGCTCTCTCTGATACCCCATGGGTGGTCGTAGGATGCAAGTCTTCCTGCCGCAAAAATGGGACTCTTGGATTCAACGAGTGCTCTAGTGGCAATGATTGTTGTGTGACTTTGATCCCTGATGAAATTGACAAATATAATGTGGAAATCAAGACTCTCGATAGTGAAACCATAGCACCAGGGGATGAAGAATGCAGGTATGCCTTCTTGATCAAGAGAACATCTTGGTATCAAGCTGATTTGCATAGTTTACCGCCAAACGTTCTGGTGATGCTCGAATGGGCGATCACTAATTGTGAGGATGAGCTGCTGGATGACAACTCTGCCTCCCGCACTACGTACTCAACGCCTGGGATTCCTAGTCTGACATATTGCTCTTGCAATGATGGCTACAGACGGAATTATTATCTTTCCCAGGGATGCCAAGGTGAGATTAGAACATCCACTTTTATATTGTATCTTTGCCTTATTCTTTATTAAAAGCCAGGTGGGACAATATGCGAGCTAGAAACCTATTAAAAACCCGCAAATATAGTTGAAATAATTATAATGTTCGAATCAGAAGATAGATGCTCCTAAGTTGATAAAATAGGAGAATCCAAAAGAGAACTCGACTGCTGAATATTCAATATGTTTGAT
Organism: Syzygium syzygioides; assembly: GCA_031216285.1. Taxonomy (NCBI): domain Eukaryota; kingdom Viridiplantae; phylum Streptophyta; class Magnoliopsida; order Myrtales; family Myrtaceae; genus Syzygium; species Syzygium syzygioides. The sequence continues at coordinate 10,788,319 of CM062242.1, read as the reverse complement.
ATATATAATATATATGGTCGAAATCTGATATCATATATATTTAAATAGCTTTTTTTTTAATTTGTTCTTTTATCTCATTCATCATTTAATATCGATCAGATATCGATGAGTGCAAAGAATATCCGAACCTCAATTCTAGAGGGAAGTGTGTTAATCAATCGGGGTCATATGACTATGTAGACACTAAGATCATCACCATGATAGGTACATTATTGACTGCTCTTTTTTTGCTGTTGTCACGGAATTTTTTTTTTTTGGTCGAAAATCGAAATGATTCATTCATTAACCAAAGGAGGATGACATAGGTAATGGGTTTCCGAACATAAAAGATCACATAACGGTAAAGGTGGTACGACAAGCCAGTCATGCGGTAGGAGTTTTTTGCGGTGAGACTTTGCTAACCAGTCCGCCACTCGGTTGGATTCGCGTGGGCTATAGGTTAGTTGGACATGCTGGGCCCGTGCAAGCAGCTCTTTGCATTCGTCGAGGATGGCTTGCAATTCCCATGGGCCTGCAATGTGGCCCACAACATAGTGCACAAGTGATAAGCTATCCGTGCATAACTCCACGTGCAGATCAGAAGTCTTCCCCTGTTCGTATTGTCTTCGCCAAAGCTGAGTTCGATCTTGCAAGTACAGTAGAGCAGCTCGCAGTGCTAGGGTTTCGATCTCCAGTGCCGAAGAAGCCACCGCACGTTCGGCAAAGCCTCCAACGATCTTCCCCAGTGAGTCGCGGCAAACTCCAGCAACCGATCCTTCCCTTTCTCCTTCGAAGAGCGAACCATCGATATTCAGTTTCACGCTGCCGCTCTCTGGGGGGATCCACGAGTTGGGTGAGTTCTTCAGTCGGTCCTGTTGTCGATTGTTCACGCGGGGGTTCCATCGCTTAAAGTTTTTATCTGTGGTGCATGCTTCGTCGACTATTGAGCTCGGATCTGGACGGCGATTTTGGAAGACGACTCTGTTTCGGGCGAGCCATATTTTCCACAAGACCCTAGAGACCAACTTAGATGAAGGCAGGTGAGTGTTTTGGTTGAAGGTGTCCAACAACCACTTTTCAATTCGCGTAATTTCGTAACTAGATATGTGGATGTTGAGTCGGACGTCTGACCATATTGTTTTGGTCCAGTCGCACAGCAGAAAGAGGTGTTCCGCAGACTCAGGGGCTTGCTTACAGACTGGGCAGAGAGGATCAGGCACAATCTTTCGCTTGCACAGGTTCTCTCGTGTTGGTAAGGTATTCTGGCACACACTCCAAGTGAAAAATTTAATTTTTGGCTGAGTGTTGAGGTTCCAGATTTTTTGCCATAGGGATTGGGGGGTGTTGTATGATGATGAAGCCTGGTTGGGAGGTATTTGGATAACTCTTGGGTGCATGTCTGTATAGGCTGCTTTGACAGTGTATTTGCCTGTTTTGTTCCCTGTCCACACTAGAACGTCTTCTTTCGGGATAGAACTCAGTGGTATAGCAGTGATCTCCTCCACTAATTGCTCGTTGAAGAGGGAGTTCAGTTTCTCCTCATCCCAGCATTGCTTGTTCTGTACAAATAGCTCATCCACTCTTTGAGGGTCCCTTAGATTAGGAGGCCCACTTAATAAGCCCTGAGATAGCCATCTGTCTTCACGTATTCTGATTGATTTTCCATTGCCCACCTCCCACCTAATGGATGGTTGGATGGTGTCTCTCCCCATTAGTAGGCTTTGCCATCCCCAGGAGGGTCTAAGCCCTTTGTCGGCAGCCCAGAAATTACCATTGGGGAAGTAGAGTCCTTTGATGAGTTGACTCCATAAGGCTGAGGGGGATTGAATTAATCTCCATGCCTGCTTACCCAGCATGGCTTTGTTGAAAGTTATGAGATCCTTGAATCCAAGGCCACCCTCTGTTTTCTTTAGCTTGAGTGCCTCCCACTTCTTCCAATGAATGCCCTTGTGTGATCCATGCTGTTTCCACCAAAAGGACGCTACTCTTTTCTCAATCGCTGTGCATATCGATATGGGAATCTTAAAAATTGACATCTCATACTGAGGTATAGCTTGCACAACAGCTTTGATGAGAATTTCCTTTCCCGCCCTTGAAATAAGATTTTCCTTCCAACCTTCTAGTTTCATGTTGACCCGAGCGAGTAGCCAAGAAAACATCTGTTTCTTTGATGACCCCCAATCTGAAGGAATGCCAAGGTACTTCCCTGTTCTATCAATTACAGGAACTCTCAATTCCATAGCCATGTTTTCCTTCAAGCTAGGTGGGCAGTCATTACTAAAATAAATTCCTGATTTGTTCAAGTTTATGGCTTGACCTGTGGCAAAGCAATATTGATGTAGCACGCCTGCTAGATTCTGGCATTCAGTTATTTTCCCGTCTAGGAAAAAGATGGCATCATCCGCAAAGAGCAAATGATCACGGAATTTGACCGTCTATATAATACACCAATTTCATTTGCATAAAGTAAAAAAAAAAACTACCATTTCTGCTCAATTTAAATGTACTTTCGTAATTAGTGCACTCAACAATGCATGTAACTTAAATCCACGAGTGAAGAAAAACTCTCAAGAAAAATATTTATTCTACTCCGAAAGCAGTTGTGGTCGACTTTCTTTTACATAGGTATGGGCACGAGTATCGGAGCCATACTGTTACTTTTGCTATCTTCGTGATTGTATAAATTCTTCAAAAGAAGACGTGAGGCAAAGCTCAAGCAAAAATTCTTCAAACATAGCAGGGGGCTTCTATTGCAACAACGCCTATCTTCTATTGAAGATAATCACATGGAGAAAGGCAAGTTGTTTGCCTCCACGGAGTTAGACACGGCTACGGATCACTTTAACGAGAATCGAATACTCGGTCAGGGTGGTGAAGGAACTGTTTATAAAGAAATGTTGACAGATGGAACAATCATTGCGGTCAAGAAATCAAAAGTTGTCGATGTAGGACAAGTCGAACAATTAGTCAACGAAGTCGTTATTTTCTCTAAAATTAATCAAAGAAATGTTGTCAAGATATTAGGATTTTGACTGGAGAGTGAAGTCCCTTTTTTGGTATATGAATTTATCCCCAATGGAACTCACTAACAATATCTTCATGATCCAAATGAAGAATATGTTGTCTCGTGGGAGATGCGGTTAAGAATTGCCAATGAAGTTGCTGGGGCTCTTTCATATTTGCATTTTCCTACAGCCATACTAGTTTATCATCGGGATATCAAGTCATCAAATATACTTTTGGATGAAAAACATCGAGCCAAAGTAGCTGATTTTGGAGCTTCCAGATCAATTACCATAGACCAAACTCACTTGACCACAACAATGCAAGGAATTTTCGGATACTTGCACTCGAAGTACTACCAAACAAGTCAATTCACAAACAAGAGTGATGTGTATAGTTTTCGAGTTGTCCTTGTTGAGCTACTGACCGAAGAAATGCCAATTTCTCAACTAAGGGCGGAAGAGGGCAGAAATCTTGCCTCATACTTCATCATTTCAATGGAGGAGGATCGCTTGTTCAATGTTCTTGATAAGGAGGTACACGCCTACAATTAAGGAGGTGGCGACGAAATTAGAGTGAGTACGATCACTACGAAATCTCACAACTGTCGGGGAAAATAATGAAGAGATCAATTGCATTAGAATTGGATCTATCCGCACTTCAAGTGCGATCCCTATGTTGATGCGACTGGAAGCAGAAATGCAGCTGACTTCAATGGAGGAGGATCAGTCACTCCTATTGTGGAGATGAAGATACATTTGGTTGTCTCTATCCAATTTTTATGATGCGAGACATCACAATCTCTTTATTTGCCTTTACATGTGAGCTGCAGAATAATGTTGATAACGCTAAGAAGTGCTTACAAAAATTCACACTCCCAGTTGAAATACTCTTTGTATGTCAAGTATCAATGAAGACTATATATTGTCTCTTCTTGAGTTCTTGTTAGTCTTCTTTAGCTTTTCACTAAGGTTTACTATTGTGGATGTTTCATCAGTTTTAGCCAACTACCTCTTGTCGCGTCCTCCCCGACCTAGCCCCGTCGCCTAAGTGGTTTGGCTAATAGATTACTAAGTTAAACCTAGCTCGAACTCTCCTAAGCCCATACCAATTTGCAACTTAGGTTTAAGTTATTAACATGCAAATCAATTTTATCTAGAAATCACCACTAATAAGTTTTTGGTGAGTCGATTAAACACCCAAGTAAAGTACGGGAGAAACACTTCACTTCTGCAAACCAGAGATTCAAAGGATATGGGGATTTGATTACACTAATTGATCAACTACTGCCCTTTCAGTACCTAATCTTATTTAATCACCGCCTAACATGTTCACGCTAATTGAGAATCTCAAAATTCCATTCGTAACCAAGCTAAGGAAAACAACATTCAATACATGAATCCAACATGCGTAATTAACCATATGCGAGGTTAAATTAAATGGGCAATTCAAAGTGTGTGAATTAAGTAACGTGCAATCAAACATGATACTAATAACACAAAAGGATAAGAAAAGCCAATTCCAAAGCCCAATTAATATTTTTTTGATTTTCGAAATTTTTTTAATAAATTTTTTAAATATTAAAATAATAATATATTATTAAAGTAATATAAAAATGGACCCAGGTCGGATCTCCACATCCAACCCAGGCGCGCTAGCCCATGTCCACCATGAAGGCCCAATTCGGAATAAACCCACAATTTAAATAAAACAATAAAAAAAAAGCAAAATACCCAAGCCCACTAGGAATAAAAGACTAAATAACAATTTAGCCCAATTCCCAAATTCGGCCCACTCACAAAAGGCTCAACACCTAAAAGACCCACTAAAGTAAGTAAAAAGCCCAAAACCATTAAAATGCAATAAACCTAAAACCAGCCCAAACACCAAACAAAACCCTACCCGGTTAGACCTACACGCCCGACCCGACTTGCGACCGCCGATCCAACTCACTTGAAACCCTAGCATTTGCGACTCGCATGCCCAACTCGACTTGCGGCCACCCGACACCGCGCCTATCGTCTCGCCTTTGCTGGCTTCTTCGAGCCCCAACCTTCGTGATCGGGGTTTCTGGTTTGGCGACCGAGCCCATGTTTGGCCGCCGTCCACTGAGCTCCGGCTTCTGCGGCTGGGATTTTTGGTCTGGCAGTCGAGCCTGTGCTCAGCCGTCGCTTGACTCGTATCCACTTGGCCTACATGGCCGGCTCTCGTCCCTCGCGATCAAGGCCGTGCCTAGCTGCCGCCAACCTCACCATTACCGGCCAAGTGCGAAAGCCAAAAAAGAAAAATAGATCTTTGAGATGCATTTTAACAAACGATTGGAGCGTGCTTAAGGAACAGGAGATTTTGGATTGACTGAGGCTCAAAACAAATCGAGATTCACACGTCAAAACGCATAGACAAACAGTATCAAGTATGAGGGCATCACGAGCCAGAACTTGCATGAGCCGGATGGCCACAAGCTCCGACTAGTGAGCTCGAAAAACAAGGTATGCAAAACCAGAGCAGGGGAAGGATAGGCGGCTGTTTGTGGCGCTCCCTATCCGGCTCAGCGGGGGCAAATGAGGGTGAAGATGGTAGATCGGACTACGTCCAATTGCCTCGCATGCCTCCAAGCCGAAATCCCCGGGTAATCGACTCAAAACTTTTGAAGAAAATCCAAAGAACCAAGACCTACCTTAGGCGAGAAAGGGAGGCTGCAGGTTCAAGTGGCACGGCCGGGAGTCATCAAACGACGCTTGGCCGCGGTCGGACTACTAGAAAACTCTCCGCCCTCTTGCTCTCTTCCCCCATCTCACTCAATCTCCCCTTTTTTCTCTCGGTTTCCTCTCTTTCAGTTCTACAAAAAGACCTCCCTTAGTTCACAACGAATCAAGGCAAGACGTGATAGCTGAAGGTTCGATAGGGGCTCTGGCGAACCTTTGACAAGCAGATGAGGCTCTGGTCTCTTTGACACTCCTCGAACTCTCTTCCCGTCTCTCCTCTTGTTCTCTCTTCTTTTTGCTCTCTATTCTCTCCTCTCGCCCTCCCGTCTCCCTTCTGTTTTTTCTTCTGTCCTCTCCCCTTTCTTCCCCCTATTCTGGACGTGCATTGACTGAGACCAAAGAAGAGAGCTCTGCCCTGTTTTGTCTCTTCTTGTGAGCTTTTCCTTTAAGGAAATATGCAGACTACTTTCTTCTGTGTCCTTTCGCCCTTTTCTTCTTTTTTTTAAGTGTGCCCAGAGGGAGATCCCTCTTTTGTCTTCTCTCTCTCTCTTTTTCTTTTTTAACCTTTATAATGATTTTTTTAAATAAAAAATGGAATAAAATAAAAGGAAAATAAGTTTCACTAAATTCTATTAATACAAATGCACCTAATATCTATGTGCCATGTAATTTAATGAAAATATTTTTATTTAGGGGTTAAAAGTTAGTCCCTAGTTTTTGTGTAATTAAACCCTAAATGACTAGTTAAAATTTAGTGTCAACACCTGTCTTTTGTTCCGTATACCAGAGATGAAAAAGTAACTTTTCAGTTTCCAATGAAAAAATAATGGACGTCAGACGCGCCCTCACGTGCCGCTGGAAAGTGCAACGTGTGCGCCCGTATTCAATCGGTCAAATCGGTCTGAACCGTCGGTCCGATCGGTTGATCGATCCAACTAGTCAATGGTCAATGGACTGGTCTGATCGGTTGATTGGTTGGGTCAATTGTCAGGTCGCGTCAACGGTCGAGTCGAGTCAACAGTCAAATCGGGTCAAGATCCAGGTCAATCCTGATCCGCACCCCTACTAACGTCATGTCAACAGTTGTTGACAGTTACCGGCGATCACCGGCTGGGAGACGCGCCGGTTACTGACAGGGAGATGCACCGGTTCGTCACAGCCACGCATGGCCATCACAAGCTACCAGGCCCATGGCATATGTCAACGCGTGCGGCCTCCCCCGGTGACGTGCCGCCCATCAATCTACTCGTATGGACAAGTAGATTCTAAATATGCAATAAAATTCAACTTTTATTTGACCAAAAATTCTGAAAAGTGGCAAAAACCTCTCGGTCAAGACGAAAATGGTCTTAATTCGCATGTTTCGGTAATATATGATAGGCTCTGATACCACATGTAGGCCACGAAAATGGCACACCCAGGATCACCATAAATAGAAACTGAAACACGTAAATGGAGAAATTATCAATTCGCGTACATGGTTTGGAATTCATTGAACTTGATGTGGAATTGCGACAGTTCCTAAACACGAACTCAAGTGCATCTCCCCTATACCATTCGTCGGACACTAGCCTAATGAGATTGTCACTCACGAGAAGAAATTCCTCTCTCAATCCATATGTAAGTCAGATTGTATATTATCAAGTTAGGGGAGAGACTTGAGCGCTATTTATAGAGTTTTCGACCATAGGCCCTCTCATTACAGGCTAGGCCGTACTCGGCCCACACTAACCAGTCTCATATTAGACTTATTAAGAATTCACATATCTTACATTTATTAGATCAAACTATTTCAGTTAATTTCAATTAATGAAGCCTACATTAGGAAATTCTTACATGATTTCGATCCTCGATGAAATCAATGAATACAACGTGGAATTCAAGACTCTCGATGGTGAAACCATAGCACCAGGGGATGAAGAATGCAGGTATGCATTCTTGATCAAGAGAACATACTGCTATCAAGTTGATTTGCACAGTTTACTGCCAGACGTTCCGGTGGTGCTTGAATGGGCAATCACTAATTATGAGGATGAGCTGCTCGATGGCAATTCCGCCTCTTGCACTACATACCCACCGCCTGGGGTTCCTAGTCTAACATATTGCTCTTGCAATGATGGTTACAGAGGGAATTATTATCTTCCCCATGGATGTCAAGGTGAGATTAGAACATCCACTTTTATTTTGTATCTTTGCCTTATTCTTTATTAAAAGCTAGGTAGGACAATATGCAAGCTAGAAACCTATTAAAAGCTCGCAAATATAGTTGAAATAATTATAATGTTCGAATCATAAGATGGATGCTCCCAAGTTGGTAAAACAGGAGAATCCATAGGAGAATTTGACTGCTGCATATTCAATATGATTCATTTATATGGTCGAAATCTGATATCATATATATTGAAATAGCTTTTTTTTAATTATTTCTTTTATCTCATTCATCATTTAATATTGATTAGATATCGATGAGCGCAAAGAATATCCAAACCTCAATTGTAGAGGGAAGTGTGAATCGACTGGGGCACGAGTATTGGAGTCACACTACTACTTTTGCTATCTTGGTGGTTGTATAAATTCTTCAAAAGAAGACGTGAGGCAAAGCTCAAGCAAAAACTCTTCAAACGTAACAGGGGACTTATGTTGCAACAATGCCTATCTTCTGTTGAAGACAATCACATGGAGAAAGGCAGGTTGTTTGCCTCCACGGAGTTAGACACGGCTACAGACCACTTTAACGAGAATTGAACACTAGGTCAGGGTGGTGAAGGAACTGTTTGTAAAGGAATTTTGATTGATGGAACAATCATTATAGTCAAGAAATCAAAAGTTGTTAATGTAGGACAAGTCAAATAGTTCATCAAAGAAGTCGTTATTCTCTCTGAAATTAATCACATAAATGTTATCAAGATATTAGGATTTTATCTGGAGAGTGAAGTCCCTCTTTTGCTATATGAATTTATCCCCAACGGAACTCCCTACCAATATCTTCATGATCAACACGAAGAATTTCTTGTCTGGTGGGAGACACAGTTAGTTGCTGGGGCTCTTTTGTATTTGCATTTTGACATAGCCATACCGATTTATCATTGGGATATCAAGTTGTCAAATATACTTTTGGACGAAAAACATCGAGCCAAAGTAGCTAATTTTGGAGCTTCCAGATCAATTACCATAGACCAAATTCACTTGACCACAACAGTACAAGGAACCTTCGGATACTTGGACATGGAGTACTACCAAACCAGTCAATTCACGGATAAGAGTGATGTGTATAGTTTTTGGGTTGTCGTTGTCGAGCTACTAACCGGAGAAAAGCCAATTTCTCAATTAAGGGTAGAAATCTTGCCTCATACTTCATCATTTCAATGGAGGAGGTTCGCTTGTTAGATGTTCTTGATAAGTAGGTATTACACCATGGTGAGAAAGAAGAAATTATTGTGATGTCTAACTTGGCGAAAGATGCTTAAGCCTTACTGGGAGGTACAGGCAAGGCCTACAATGAAGGAAGTGGCGACAGAATTAGAGCGAGTACAATCACTACGAAATCTCACGGTTGTCCAGAAAAATGATGAAGAGATCAATTCCATTAGAACTGGATCTATCTGCGCTACGGCTTTTCGGAAAAATGATGAAGAGATCAATTGCATTAGAACTAGATCTATCCGTGCTTCGGGTGAGATCCCTACGTTGATGCGATTGGAAGCAGAAGTGGAGCTGACTTCAATGGAGGAGGATCAGTCACTGCTATTGTGGAGATGAAGATACATTTGGTTGTCTCTATCCGATTTTCTGTGATATGAGACATCGCAATCTCTTTATTTGCCTTTACACGTGAGTTGCAGAATAATGTTGATAACACTAAGAAGTGCTTAGAAAAATTCACGCTCCCAGTTGATATACTCTTTGTATGTCAAGTATCAATTAAGACTATATATTGTCTCTTCTTGAGTTCTTATTAGTCTGATTTAGCTTTTCACTGAGGTTTACTATTGTCAATGTTTCATCAATTTTAGCCAACTACCTATCTTTCGTTGCGGATACCAGAGATGAAAAAGTAACTTTTCGGTTTTTGGTCTTTTTTTTTTCACGTTATGTTGTACTTATCAAAGTGTTTGAACACTTCACAGAGCTGCTTTGGCACTTTAAAGTCCCTTAGAGAAAAGTTCCAACGAGTGGTAAAATTTTATTAGATCGCTCTGAGTAAGTTTTTTTTTTTTTCAATTTGTATAAACAACCTTATGGAAAACATTCCAATCTTGAAACCCTTTACACATATATGTGTTTGCACTTTCTTTATATCGTATCAATAATTATTTTCCATTGACTAATAATCCAAATCTTTTGCAATAAGGCGGTTTTACAAAATAATATTTTTAATGTCAGTTTTATATGGGTGGGCGAATGCATTTTGAGTGATAAGGGGATAGAATATGTTATGAGGATTGATTACAATTAGAACCAAGGCATACATGACGCGCCACCAACAAAGGATCAAGATCGGGTTGTTACGAAGTTCACCACTAAGGTTTACGGGACGAAACACTAGCCAATAATACAAGACTTTGACAAAGGAGAAACTCACCACCAAGACCTACAGATAATCATCAGCTGAGGATATAATGCTTATTGGCTCATCACCAAGGAAGAATCCATCTTCCAAGGATACATAAATCGGGGATAGATATTTGATCACATAGAGACAAATCTCACATATTTTCAATAGTCAAAATCTTCTGTCTTACATTAGAGATTTCACCTGTCTTTATAGACAATTCTTATGGGCTGGCAATACAGCAAATCATGACTCGCACAAGGTTGCATGATAAGTAGTTTGCTCACCTCAAAGGGAAGGAGGATTAGGATTGCCTAATCTGAACATATGGAATAAAGTATTGCTAGGCCGCATGCTATGGAACCTCATCAATCGTCCATCCTCTTTCCTTTGGAGTATTTGAGTTCACAACACCAAATGTAGAGGCATCCAATTATGCATCTCGAGATTAAGGGCAGTGTGGCTTGGAGATGGAGATGTCTTCTTAAATTGTAACCCGTTCTAACATTGATTATCCCGAGCTCAAGGTATTGTTGCCAAGATATATATGATGAACTCAGACATATCGGACTAGCTCTAGAGTGGTATAACCTAATTTGGACCAACTGCATTAGCAAACATAATTTTATTGGCTAGCTAGTTTGCAAAGATAGACTACCGATAACAGGGATCGTCGCACTGTGGATGCCTTCAGTTGATATCCAGTGTAATTTCTATAGGGCTGGTATCGAAGATAGAACACATTTGTTCTTCCAGTGTGAGTGGATGAGCAACATATGGCGTTGTATCGTAGCACAACATGGGATTAGGCATCATTTAGGAGGATGGAATGAAGAACTTCAATTTATGATTAGGGCAACAAAGGGCAAAGACTTGGCGGCAAGACTCCTTAAGTTATCCTTCCTAGCAATCATATATTGCATTTGGATGGAGCACAACAGTAGATGGTTTTAAAACAAGTCAACTAACTTCCATATTCTTTTGGCTAAGGTATATAAAAATGTCAAAGGTACAGCTTTGCTCTACCAAAAAAATTAGACCTTCCCTGACAAATATTGTGTTGGCTACTATGTGGAGACTTTCTACCTCCATCTTTTTGAATTATTAGCATTATTTGTAATGCTGGGGATGCCCCTAAGCTGTTGCACTACATCTGATTTATAATACTTAGATTCACACCAAAAAAAAATACATAGGAAATAAACAAACATTAAAGACATGTGAACTACCTAAGTATTTAAAGTAATAGGAACTAGAAAACACAATAAAGTCCTATAAAATAGAAAATGCATTAAAACACCTAGAAACCATAAATGCATTTAAAGACATAGAAACTTGATCTTTGACTCTGTCAAATTCGTGCACCATCCTTGAAAGCCTAATAGTCATCGTAGGGGATCTCCAAATAGCGATAGAAATAGATGAGAACAACCTCCAGTCATTAGATAGTCGATAGGAATTTTCCAAATTGATAATAAACTTGTATATCGATATTTCTATAACCAATCAGCAACCATGAAATCAACAATTTGTCCACTAAATCGATAACTCTCTTACATAATTGACATCTTCAACTTGAATCGATTAACAAAGCCCGATGCTCTCGTATCACAAAGTGTGTGCATTACTGGTTTATATAAATCAATGAGCATATGAGATTTGTTTATACGGCTCTCACGAATAAAATACATTAATTTGATTATTACAAAATTTGTGCTTCGTACCACTTCAACTGATTTCTTTCGTATACTTGTTGTATATTGCCACTGTCGAACTCATTCCTATCGGTCATGTAATATGTATTATGTTATGCTTATTAACAGACAAGTTTATTTCAAATTTTTTATCGCCATTGATATATGATCGAATTGGTTTCCTACATTCTTTTGCATGGGGTTAAATTTTGTAGACGCCAATTAGATATTGATTATAATTTATGAGCTCATTCATGATTTATCTTACTTTATATTGGGTCATGAACTATAAATAAGTTTGAGAGACATATCGTATTTGTGCCCTGCATTGCAATAGATTGATCCTAAACCATATTACATTCATCATAGAAAAATTGTATTCAACATAATTTTTTCAAAAATTCTGGACTGTTTCATCTTAGGTCTAACATTATTTAAGTGCAAAATGTCCGCACCTTGGATTACAACGGATCTATTGTTGTCATTCTAGCTCGTCATGGGCCGATTGTGTTCGATAAAAGTTTTTTTTTGCAAAATATTTTCAACTGTAATTCCATATTAGATCTCCGAAACAGATATGTATGCATTTTTTTAAGTGCAAAATGTAACAAGAGCAAAAAAAGGTACATCGCAGGAAATCGCAACTTCCCACAATTTGACTATGTTGAAAATAAAAATCAAAACGTGTCGAAAGATCGGACCATAAACGAGCCCTCGGTGGGTCAATGATTCGCCACGTGTCGGCGCGACAAAAGTTACATCGAAACCTCGAATTTACATATGTCAATTAAACTATCTGTCTGTCTATCCTTTCGTATATGAATGCCAGTGTTAGGTATTTTCTTTCTCGGCACCTTTCCTCAAATAGGTTTTGAACTACTTAGGACTGTCCTAAGCTGGCTTGACTAAGCCTTACAGTAATACAAGTCTTCAGCATTAATCTCGCGAGTACCGGTCCTTGAACGATGCTGACCATTGGTATTCCGATCGGGTCTCGGTCAATCTATGTCAAAACATAAATCTTTCCCTTAACTCCGAAGGAACAATCTTATGCCCCGAGGAGTACTAATCACCCTTAAAATGTATCACGACTTAATCCAAAATATATGATGCGAGGTACAATGTCAAGCTCCCAAGTTCAATGTATCACATTAAAGCATGGATTTAAAAAACAAAATCTTGATAGGAAAAGAGAAGTGGCATGTCAATTGAAGAGAAATAGAGATTTAAGAAGCTGGAAATCAGTCCTATATAATATTAACAAACATGGGAATTTTCCGTGTGCCACATCAAACCGTAAACCGCAAAACCCTAACCCTAAATCCCAAAACTCTCAACCTTAAACCCTAAATTATAAATCCTACAGTCCAAATCCCTAAAACCCTAACCCTAAACCCCAAACCCGAAATCCTAAAATCTAAACCTGAAAACATAAACCCCAAACACTTAAACCCCAAATCCGAAACCCTAAAACCTTAACCCCAAACCCAAACCTTAAACTGCAATTTCCTCTACCACCACCCAGTATTTACTTTATCTATAAGGAGTAATTTTTTTTATAATTGTATTAAGTTCATCCGGTTTTATATCGTAATATATTCATATTTTATTTCTAATCCAGTTTTATCCAAGCAAGAATTGTTAAGTCTCCACTGACATTTTTATACTTAAATGAAAAAATTAGGAGTAGAAATTTTTAGGGTCGTACTAATCGCATTTATGTTCTTTTTCTATTCTGAGAATAGATATTTTGTGTAATTACCAAACATGTTCTTCTGCTCAGAAACTTGTCTAGGGAAGAGAAATAGAAAAAAACTATTTCTGAACAGAAATCGTTCTTGGCAACAGAAATGTACTAAACAAACCCTAGCTTTCCGGTTCCAATCTTTTTTATTGCACATTATGTTATACTTATTGAGGTGTTTGAACCCTTCACAGAGCTACTTTGGCCATTTAAAGTCCGTCCAGTAAAATTTATAACGAGTGGTAAAATTTTATTAGATCGCTTTGAGTGAAATTTTCTTCCAATTTGGGTACACAACCTTACCCAAAATAATTCCAATCTTGAAATTTTGTTCCTTTTCCACATATACGTGTTTGCATTGTGCAATTTCTTTATATCAATGTTCTCTAAATTAGCAACGCAAGTGTATGTATCGAATAAGTAATAAAGTGATGAATTAAAGTATTGTTCCCACAAAGATTGTAGACAAATTAATCAAATTACTTACTAAAGGCGAACAATTCTCAACTTATCTAACCAATTAAAGATTTAATAAAACAATCAAAAGTCTAAAGAAAACTAAACTAACCTATTAAGATTGAAATTTCCGAAAGCTAAATTAACCAAGGTAGCAAACCAAAATCGAAAAATAGAATTCACAAACTAAATCTAGAAATTTCGAACATAAAGAACCAAGAAGCAAAGGACTTTAATCAAGAATTGAAAACGTTAGAGCATCAGATTTCACTTAACCAATCAAGATTAATTAACCAAGCTCATCATACAATCAAATTGAAATCATAGTGTGATGGTAGAACTTCCTAATTTAAATTACTATCCTTGGTCCGGTATAGCAACCCTACTTAGATTTAGCAACCCACATTTGGTCCATGTGAATTTAAGTAAACCTAAGTGCATTAAAATTTATGAATGGTCCTGGATTCAATAAACCACCCTCGATTTACTTACTACCGAAACCACACAAACAACTTAGTATATCTCTATCTAAGTTAAATTCATAGCTATATATCATAAAGCACTCGCATAGAATCTTCTTTCGGTTTCATCATGCAGTAAAAATCATTCAAGTGGTGATCAAGTATTTAAAAGCATTAAGAACATGATATATAGCTCACACATACGAGATCTAGAATTGCATCAACAAGTCTTGAAAATTAATCAATCACAGTTAAGCTACATCGTAGCTCTAACAACAAGTAGTATAGAACATAATGAACATTACACTAAAAACAATAACTAAACTAAAAATGATGAAGAACTAGAACAGATTCACCAAGAATAATCAAATGCTTGATTTTGAAGTCGCCTCCTCCTCCTTCTTCTTCTTTTTGTCTCTTCTGAAATCACGTTTTATACCTCCTCTTGCTTTCCAAGAAACCTTAATCACAATACGATTGCAATTGAAGGTTCTTCCAAATTAGGACTCCTCTCAATAATAAAACTCCTTTTTTTAGCTTGGACTTTGATTTTCTTCTCAAAATAGGCTTGATTCTTCTTGATTTCAGATTTGCATAGCTTTGATCTCCAATTTGAGAAGCTTCTACACGATTTAGGAATAATTGGATTGTTTTGGATACTTTCACGCAGTTTAGGAGGACAAAATGCGTGGAAAGCCGGCAAATTACAGAATTAGTCCCTATGCTTCCTTTAACTTCAATTACCTACAAAAATTAATTAAAATAAATAAAGTAGGCATCGAATTCAATTAAAACTAAGCAAATATTAAGTTAAAATAATAAATAAACTCTATATAAAATAGAATTATCAATCAATAATTACTTTCCATTGATTAATAATCCAAATCTTTTGCAATAAGGAGGTTTTACAATAACTATTTTAAATGTGGATTATTATATAAACGAATGGGTGCACTTTTACTGATCTATAAAATCAATGAGCATATGAGATTTGTTTATACGGCTCTTACAAAATAATACATTAATTTGGTTATTGGAACAATTGTACTTCATACTAGTGCAACTAATTTCTTTCGTATACTTCTTGTATTTTGCCACTCCCGAACTCCATTCTATCGGTCTTGTAATATGTGTTATATTATGCTTATTAATAGACAAGTTTATTTCGAGTTTTTTTAGCCCCACTGATCTAAGATCGAATTGGTTTCCTAAATTCTTTTGCTTGGGATTAAATTTTGTAGACGCCAATCAGATATCAGTTATATTTAATGGGTTCATAGAAAAGGCAAAGTGTGTGTGTCTGTCCATATATATGGGCTCATTCATGATTTATCTTACTTTATAGGGTTAATACCACGAAAAACTCCAAACTGATATACATGTGACAAATTTACCATAAATTAATTTTTTGACCACGAAAAACCCCAAATCGGTAAATCTATAATAAAATTACCCCAAAATAATTTTTTGACAATCAAAAACCTCAAATTGGTACATTTGTGACAAATGTACTCCATGTTAGATTGGATTAATATCACAAAAAATCACAAACTAGTAAACCTACAACAAACGGAAGGGTAAAACTCCAGACTGGTACACTCGTTAATTGTCATATGTCATCAAACTCAGCAATTTAATGGTAAAATTTAACGGAAACTATCGGAGGGTAATTAAATTTGTCTTAGGTATAATAGTTTGGGATTTTTTGTAGTCAAAAAATTGATTTGGGGTAAAATTATCACAAGTATATCAGTTTGGGATTTTTTGTAATATTAACCCTACTTTATATTAGGTCATGAACTATATACAAGTTCGAGACACATATTGTATTTGTACCTTGCATTACAGTAGATCGATCCTGATCCACATTAGATTCATCATGGACAGACTGTATTCAAGATAATTTCTTCCAAAATTTTTGGACAACTTAAGTTTCATATTAGGTCTCAACAATATTTAAGCGCAAAATGTCTGCGCCTTGCATTACAACCGATCTGTCTTTATCATATTAGTTCGTCGTGGGCAAATTGGGCTCGATAAAAGTTTTTATTTTCGAAATTTTTGAACTATAATTCCATATTAGATCTCAAAGTCAAACACGTATGAATTTTTTCTTTAAGTACAAAACGTAACGAGAACGAAAAGATAGATCGTAGAAAAACTCGACTTCCCTAGAAATGCATGTCTAGATAGGCATGTGGTGTAGGAAAATTAAGACCAAACCGCGTGGAAAGAACGGACCATACCCAAGCCCCGCGGGCGGGTCAAGGATTCGCCGTGTCGGCACGACAAAAGTTTCATTGAAACCTCCACTTGACATATATCTATCATTCTGTCTGTCTATCCAGTCGTATATGAATGCAAGTGCTAGGTACTTTCTTTCTCAACACCTTTTCTCAAATAGGTTTGGAAGTGAGCAGGACTATTATAAGCTGGCTTGACTATGGCTAATAATAATTATTTGGGATAAGTGCATTCAAAATCCTAAAACTTGTCACGAAAGTGCAATTAAGTCATAAAACTTGTTAGAAAAGTGCAATTGAGTCCTAAAACTTTCAAAAAGTGTAAACAAGTCCTAAAACTTGTCATAAAAGTACAAGTCCTAAAACTTGTCAAATTGATTCAATCAAGTCATTCTATTAATTGCACTTTTTGAAAGTTTTAGAATTCGATTGTACTTTTATTATAAGTTTTAGGATTTAATTGCACTTTCGTGATAAGTTTTAGAACTTAATTGCACTTTCATGAAAGTTTTAGGACTTGATCGCATTTTTTAAAAGTTTTAGGACTCAATTGCACTTTCCTAATAAGTTTTAGGACTTCTAGTGCACTTATCCCTAATTATTATTGAGTCTTCAGCATCAATCTATTGAGTAGCGGTCTTCAATAGATGCTGACAATTGTTACTACAATCGGGTCTTGGTCGATCTACATCTAAACATCAAGCTTGCCCTTCACTTCGAAGGGGGAAAAAAGAAACAGAAAGCAAAATCACCTTCCACAAATATATCGGGAAAATTACCAAAAAAGTTTTAAATCTATTACAATTGTGCAAATTCAATCATAAACTTTTTTTGTACCAATTCAGTCATATACTCTTTGTATATGTGTCAATTCAATCCATCTGGCTAATTTTGGCCAGTTAGTGCTGATGTGGACGCCGAACGTCTGGTCAATGCTGACATAGCAATTTTTAAATATTTTTTCGAATTATTATTTATTTATTTATTCTTTTTTTTCTTTCCTTTCTTTTTTTTTTCTTCCTTCATCTTCAATCTTTAGCTGGTCGCCAGCAATGGCGAGTTCTTGCCAAATCCGACGAGGTCCGAACTCGCCAACAATTGGTGAGGTTGAGCCTCGCTAGATCTAGCAAGGCTCAAACTTGCCGACAACTGGCGAAGTCGACCTCACGCAGCCTCGTCGACCCCTGCCTCTTGGCCGGTTCGGGTGATCGGCTAGAGGTTGAAGATGAATGGAGAAAAAAAAAAGGGGAAAGAAAAGAAAAAAAGGAAAAACAAAAAAATAAAATATATATTTAAAAATTGCCACGTACAGTGTTGGTCGGACGGCCGGCGCCGGCTGGTGTCCACGTCAGCACCAACCAACCAAAATTAGCCGTATGGACTAAATTGGCATAAATGCAAAAGGTTTAGGACTGAATTGGCACAAACAAAAGATTTATGACTGAATTGGCACAATTGCAATAGATTTATAATTTTTTTGGTAATTTTCCCCAAATATCCCTATTCATGGTGGAAATTTCTTTGGCTTGAGCTTCTAGACTTAGGCATGACATTATTTAAAGTCAGGTTTCGCGCATCAAATTAAACCGATCTATCTGAACTAGATTCAACGTAGGGCACACGCACCGAAGTTGAGAGATTTTTATGGAATTACTCGTGAAATCACCACGGATGAATACGCCGAGGAGGAATCCAACTTAAAACGTCGTCCTACTTTCACCTTTCGATCAACCTCCAAAGTTTCATGTACGAAAAAGAGCTCGCTGACCATTTGCTCCATAGGAACACAAAAGGCATGAGTCGTCGATGGATTCATCCCATCATCGTTTGTTTATTTCTCTCCCCGACATCTACCTTCGCCGTGCCGACATTTCAAATCACGAAGCCTGGATGCGAGCCCAAGTGCGGCAACGTGACCGTGCCCTTCCCCTTCGGGCTCGGACCGGCCCATTGCTTCCTCGGCGAGTGGTTTGAGATCTTCTGCAGCCCGAACACCTCAGTCCCGATCCTCCGGAAGCTCAAATTGCAAGTCCTCAACATTTCCCTCCCGGGCTACTACACTGCCAACTCCACGGCCGCGTCGGAGACCACCGACAGCCTACACCAAGGCATGGTCAAAGTCAACCTCCCGATCGTCCGCCAATGCGGTGGCGCCGGGTCATCTCCTCCTAACGTGAGCTTGGGCTCCAGCCCGTACTCCTTCTCCCAGACCCGCAACTTCTTCGCCGCTGTCGGATGCAACAACCTTGCCGTGATGGCGGAGGCCGCCTCTGCCATCGTTGGGTGCGCCTCCCGCTGTGACGGAGGCATCCTTGGGAACTCCAGCGACTGCTATGGCGTCGGCTGCTGCAGGACCTCGATCCCATCGGGGCTCTGGGCGTTCGATGTCAAGTTCAAACGGATCAGCGATGACGATGCTGTCACCGTAGGAAAGGAGTGCAGGTTCGCGTTCCTGGTGGATAAGCAATGGTTAGGGTTTAACGAATGGAAGGATCTGAGGGTGCTGAGAGAGATGAAGTACGTGCCTGGAGTGCTGGAGTGGGGGATTCCGAAAGAGATGGTGAGTGAGATCAGATTGAGCGGAAGCGATTCGTATGGTTGCGAGTATTATGGCAAACCGGAGAGTGAACGGTTGCCGAAATTATACAGGTGTTACTGCAGGTCTGGTTACGTCGGGAATGCGTACATTGCAGATTGTCAAGGTAAAGCAACTTTGACTGTTGATACATCATACATCATTGAATCTACATGTCTCTGATCGCGCGCAGTCTGACCGATGACTCCATCACCAGACTTTGATTTTGCTTGGAATTGGAAGAGTTTAGTCTTTCAACCCAGTGAAAATAGAAGATATGCAAATTCAAACGTTCATGTGATGATATTGCATGATTTTTAAAACGATTAGCTTAGTCCTTTTCGATGGTCTGGTGGAAACAATCGACGGAGGTTGCCGTGTAAAAGTTGTGCAAACAACAATCTGTGTGAATGGTGTTGACTAATGTTTTGTGTGAATGGTGTTGACTAATGTTTTGTGTCAGCCTTTTGCCACAAACAATACACATTTTCAAGGGTTGATATCTTAGTTAATTTTTAAAACAACAAGAAGGATAGCTTATCAGCACAAGGTATTATTAGTCAGCCAGAGAATAGACAGAAAAGCAAAAGCCAACTAAACTATAAGAACAAACGGTCCTCTGTCGGCGTAAACTTTTTGTAGCAAAAATGATGCCGTCCTGTTAAGTGCTAGGCATGTCGATGAGTGACCAGAATTTTCATTGTCTTCTGTGCAGATGTCGACGAATGTGAAGATCCAGCACTGAACAATTGCCCTTGGATTTGTGAGAATCGGCCAGGGTCCTATGAATGTGTGGATCATGACTGGATGGTTAGATTTGTCGCTATCGGTATTCCACCTCATACTACAAACTTATAAAATCTTGCTAGATGAATGAATAGCATGCGCATCATGCAGATGGATGTTCTGTGTAGTCCTTTAATATGTGCGTTGTATTTTGTCATGTAAATAGAACATGGTACTGACACTCTGCAATGGACAACAGGAGATCAAGGAAAATATGGGTTCTTTCATTGTTTACTCTTCAGAATATAAAGAAATGTTATTCTAGAAATGTAAAAATAATAGGAAAAAGTTTTCCAAGTTTTAACTAAACAGGTTAATACCACAAAAAATCTCAAATTGGTATACATGTGATAAATTTACTCCAAACTAATTTATTTTTTGGTGCACCTATGACAAAATAGTTTTTCTAACCGCCAAAAATCCCAAACTGGTATATTTGTGATAAATTTACCATCCATTAATTTCCGTTAAATTGCATTAATACCACAAACAACCACAAATTAGTACACCTATGACAAACGGAGGATAAAACTCCAAACTAGTACACCCGTCAATTATCGCGTGTCATCCAACTCAACAATTTGATGATAAAATTTAACGAAAACTAATTGAAGGTAAATTTGTTACAGGTGTATCGGTTTGGGATTTTTGGTAGTCGAAAAATTAATTTGGGGTAAATTTGTCACAGGTGTACCAGTTTGAGAATTTTTGTGATATCAACCCTAACTAAATTGAGACGGAGATGAAATTTTTTGTGATTTTCGTGCATTGCTAAAAATAATAAAATAGTTGAGCACTAAAAAAATGATCAAAAGGAACCGTTCTCGTGAATCACGAAACTTTTGACAATATTGAAATGTGAAAGGCTTTTCTCTCGCATGATGCACGCCAAATTTGACTGACCACCGGTTTTTTTGCTCCAAAATAAGGCGTTGGCGTGGGCGTTGTTGCCATAGCTTTGCTTTTTCTCCTATGGAGGTTATGCAGAGTGATGAAGAGGAGGAAGAGGCAAAAGCAAAAGGAAAGATTCTTCAAGCGAAATGGTGGTATTTTACTGAAACAGCAACTTTCTTCCAGTGAAGGCAGCAATCGTGTCGGAAAAGGAAAACTGTTCAACTCTAAGGAATTAGAGAAGGCTACCAACAACTTTAGTAAGAAGAGGATACTTGGACAAGGTGGTCAAGGAACTGTCTACAAGGGAATGCTGGAGGATGGAAGAATTGTTGCCGTCAAGAAATCTCGTGGAATGGTCGCCAATGTGGGGAAAGCGGAGGAGTTCATTAATGAACTGGTCATCCTGTCACAGGTTAATCATCGAAATGTAGTCAATTATTGGGGTATTGTCTAGAGACGCAACTACCTCTTCTTGTCTATGAATTTATCCCCAACAAGACACTTAGTCACTATCTCCATGACCCGAAAAACGAGCTCGTGCTTTCATGGGATATGCGCTTGAGAATTGCTGCTGAAGTTGCCGGGGCTCTTTCTTACTTGCATTCTTCTGCATCAACACCGATTTACCATCGAGACATCAAGTCAACCAATATAATGTTGGACGAGAAGAACAGGGCAAAGATAGCGGACTTTGGGATTTCCAAATTTGTTGCTGTGGACCAAACCCATGTGACGACGCAAGTGCGAGGAACCTTCGGGTACCTTGATCCAGAATACTTCCAATCCTGTCAGTTTACCGACAAAAGCGATGTTTACAGTTTGGGTGTCGTCCTTGTGGAGCTCTTGACCGGTCAAATGCCAATCTCCATAGTTAGGCCTGGAGAGTACAGAGGTTTGGCAACTTACTTTATACTTTCCATGGAGGATAACCATTTAGTTGATATTCTTGATTCTGATGTCTTGAAGCAAGGTAAGGAAGAAGAGATCATGGCAGTTGCTTACCTTGCAAAGAGATGCTTAGACCTCAAGGGGAAGAGACGACCATCAATGAAGGAAGTAGCTATGGAGCTGGACATGATAAGGATGTTGCGAAATCCTTCCCGTAATGTACAAAACAACAGCGACATTGACTTTTCGAGTAACAACACCGGTTGGGATGGTGTTTGGACATCCATGAGGTCAGATCTAGATGTGGATCTAATATCATTTCCGGACGTTCATCCACTTCCAGATATTGAATCTTGTTGAGGAATCATCGCACCAATGTGCACGCGGACTGCGTGCCTATATTGTCCTTTTGCCAGCTTTAACGTCGTCATTGTTAGCTTTAGGAAAAAATAAAGTTCTATTATCGATCGAAATTAGAAATTCACATGTATTGCATTGATTCGGAATCTTCTTTTAGTTGGATGTCCTGTACGGGGCTAATAAGGTGAAATTTAGGTGCGGTAAAGTGAGGGCCAGCTTGTACTTGATCAGAGGAATTATTTAGTTTCTCCCTCTTGTCAATTAAAATTTTTAAGAATTGATTCCTAGCATTTGCCTTCTTGCAGGACATCTGTTTTGTCGTGTCTTTTGTTTTTCCCCTCTGATATGTCACTCTATCCCTAGCTTCTTAAGGTAGAATTTGGGGTCAATTGCCATTGTCACTGGGTTATTCATGGTCTTTTGGATAACACAGTGGATTGAATCTGAAGTGGAAGTTCATGGGCTTCTCCTTCTGACTCTTCCAACACTTGAACCTTGTTCTTTTTGTCATCATTAAGTAGATAAAATACATTGAACGACAGTCTTCATCTACTTAGAACTTTCTCAAATTTCTTTAGAAAAGAATTAAGTAGTTTGAATATCTGTGATCTTATATCTTGCCCGATGGAAGTCATCCATTCAAGTCTCTTCCTCTTGTAGTGGAGCATGAAGTTTTCAATATATTGAAGAACAGCTACTGGAAACTCTACAGCGTCCGGCCACAACTTGCAATTCCTTTGTGAATCTTCCATCAGTCTAGCAAGGAACATCTGGCTCAAGCTGCGAACGTTAAACAACCATTTGATTAGCCCAACCTCATAATGTAACTTTGTCGTCTGCCGCCCAACTCCCATCTTCGAGCTCATAACTGAGCAAGTATTATATGGAGTTCCTTCTTTCTACATGATGGTGCTGGAGAATTAACTCGTGTGTGCCTCTGGCAATGGTGGTCCATTTGCTTTTCCACTCTATTCCCTTGCTGGCATCCCAACTACACAACGCATCGGCACAAGCCACGGCATCTCTAACAAAGCCTGGTTACTCCCAATACTGCAGAAGCGTTGCAATTGCTTTCCCCTTTGGAATCGGAGAAACTGTTATCTCAACAAATGGTTTGAGATTGGATGCGACTTTGAGGGCCACTTCCTGGCTAATGTGGGCTTGGACGTTCTGGAGATCACTCTGGCGACTTATCAAGAAGAACAAGGCATCATTCACGTCCTATCTTCATTCATATACTCGAACTTGGTTGATGAGAGCGCTCCGTAAATGATATTGACTCTGTGGTAATGATGTTGGTGGTTGTTTTGGAGTTGCCAGCATTAGGGGTGTCAACAAAACCCAGGTTGACCCGGCCCGGATCGCCTCGGCCCGCCTTGGCCCGA
The DNA here is from genome assembly GCA_031216285.1 of Syzygium syzygioides. Lineage (NCBI taxonomy): Eukaryota > Viridiplantae > Streptophyta > Magnoliopsida > Myrtales > Myrtaceae > Syzygium > Syzygium syzygioides. The sequence goes on along the minus strand of CM062242.1, from coordinate 10,764,594 downwards.
CTCGGCCCTAAAATTTGGGGTATTTTGGGGTCGGGTCTTAATTTGACCCTAAAACTTATGGTATCATTAGGGTTGGGGTATAATTGGGCCCATTCATTGAGACTCTGGGCCAACCCATTTACTCTCCCTCTGTCAGTCTCACTCCCATTCTCTCTCCCCTCTCTAAGTCGTCCGACGTCGTCGTCCTTTTCTTTTCTGCTCCCCCTGTCTGTCCGTCTCTCTCTCGAAGATGCCCCCAACAATGGCGACTCGTTCGCTGCTCCTCTCTCTGCTCCTACTCCTCGCCTCCCCATGCCTCTCCGCCTCCTGCGGCTCGTTCCTCAAGCTCCCCCTCCTCCACCGCCCCTCTACCCCCCGGTCCCTCTTCCGCCGCGGGGGCGGGCCTCAAATCGGCCCTGAGGGCCCTAGCCGGGGTCGTCCCCGACCGCGAGCCGGCGCGGGAGAGGAACCCGCATCCGCAGAACGGAGGCGCTGCACCGAGGAGGCACGCGGCGAGGACGCTGGGGGATTACGTCAGGGACTGGGCCACGCGGAAGGCTGGGGAATTCGGGTCGGCCTAGCCCGGGGGTGCTTTCCCCCGCTCCCGTTTGGCGCGCGGGCCGGGTCGCTCGCGGCGGATGTCGCCGTCATGGCACTTGCATTCCTCCCCGCTTCGTAAGAGGACCGGCTGGTTTTGAGTGCGGTGACCGGCGTTGGGGTTGCTTTTGCTGGGGTTTGGAATTTTTTGGGACTTCGATTTGGGGGGCTTTGTCGATTGCGATGGCGCTTTCCAGGTGTTCTGATGGAGGTGGGTTTTTGTTGGGTTCTTTTTGTTTTTTGGTTTGTGGAGCAGTTGAGGTGGTGAAGCCATGGAGGGGGACGAGCGGGAGCTGCTGCTGGCCTGCGCGATTTGCGGGACAAAGACTGAGCGGGAGGATGTTTCGGCGTTGTGGCACCGGCATTGACCCGACCCTACCCGACCCATCTCCTGAGCTAAATGCTGAATAGGGTCTTGGGTAGGGGCGGGGCGGGTCAAGCATGACCCTTTACGTTTTGGGTCGGGTCGGGTATTAGAAAAGCCCGACCCGACCCGACCCATTGACACCCCTAGCCAGCATCATTTGGTTGAGATGAAACTCGTGATGGGTTCTTTGTCAAGGCTGTTTTGGAGCTACACCTGATGTCATCTATTTTGGAGTACTCTTACTTGGAGCCACCCCTCTTGTCTTTGGACTTGCTGCTTGTGTTGTCTGTTTTGGAGCATCATTTGATTGATTCTTACTAGATTGTGCTCCACTTGACCTTAGTTGGGTTCTTCTTTTGGATGCAACTGTTGACTCCTGACTTTAGTCACCTTGAGAGATGAGCACTTCCGAACTTCTCTCATACTACAATAACATACTCATATTGTTGACAAAGTCAAATACCATAAATTAAATGCATGAAACCTAGAAAACTTGCATTCAAAATAGTCATCTTAATATTGAAGTTTGTATAAGGGCCATTGTCTTATTCTTTTGCCAGGAGCCCCACTTGTTCAATATGGTGCCCTACTTTCAATAACTTGAGCAACCTGTGCAGTTGATCTTCTTCTCACCTGAAAGACGTAACAAAGTTAAATTTTGCCAAGATTAGCCCACAAAACAACACAAACACAAATTGCACAACTTACTAGATATTTTTTCATTGTCTGTGCAATAGTGGACTCAGGGGTTGGCGCTATACTTGGGGCTATAGCAGGCCCTTCAAATAGGCCTTACGCTGACCCTGCACCTGGCCTTACAACATCCCCTTTAGTTAGGCCTTGAGTTGGCCCTTCAGCTAGCCCTACACTTGGCCCTAGATTAGCCCCTACAGATAGCTTTTATTGTTGATGTTGCTTCTTCAATTCATAGCCAATCTTATTGCACTCTTCCTTACGGCAATAGAAGCACTCCATCTTTACATCAATCCTGATCGTCCTCTTACTTATGATCTCCCCATCATGCATTCTCCATTTCCTTTTGGCATTCCTACTTGCTTATTTACTAACAAATGTTGAAGGGCTTCATGATTTGTTGGCTCCTAAAATTTGCTACTTCTAACATGCTGCAACATGAACTAGTACGAAAAAAGATATGTGCTTCTCTTATACCAATCATATAGGCAATCCTCTAGATTTTGTTGCTTTAGCTGGATTGCATAAATGGCATGTGAATAGAGAATTCTAATTAGTTTGTTGGTACTTTTTGAAAAACATGTATAGGTAAAAACAAATCAAAATTACGGAAAAAGCAGAACCCATACATGTATCTCAAAAAGTATTATTCGTGCATTTTAATTAAAATTTGTAAAGACGAGAATAAAATAAAATGAGGGCTAATCGAATTACCCTTGTAGCATGCCCAAAACAATTTCTAGTTTCAGCTCCATAAATGTTGGACCATTAGTTCAGATGCACCACTGATCCATACGTTATTCAGTTCCAACTCAACAAATGTCGGATTTCTAGTTTAGACACACCACCAATCACACATCGAACAATAAATTGAGTTCACCACTTCAATTGTGCTAGCAATTATTCTTGTGAGTGTGCAAAGCATTTGATAGATCGCTCTCTATTTCATCGGTCTGAGATCCAATTTATTTAAATTCATTCATTCATTAACTCTTAAACCATTTTAGAGCATTAATTCGGCCAATGACTTTAAACCCATTTTAGAGTCTGAATCTAGAGATTGATTCTGAAATTGGTTCAAAGCATTAATGTAGGCATTAATTTTGTAACCGTCTCTTGGTTTTTACTCTCTAACCGTTACAAAGCATTAATTTGGCCATTAAGTGTGAAACTGTTTCAAAACATTAATTTGGTCGTTAATTCTGAAACAGTTTCAGAACATTAAACTAACCAATGATTTTGAAACCATTTCAGATCATTAATCTAGCCATTCATTCTAAAACTGTTTCAAATAATTAATTTGGCCATTGATTCTGACCCCATTTCAGATCATTCATCTTCAACCCGACTTAATCTAATTGTCGTAATTGCAAACACATTTGCAATATTGTCTCTCCCGTTCAAGCATCATTCTAAATTAGTTATGGTGTGTGACCTCCTTAACTTCATCACCGAGCTAGCAGTCGGGCTTGTACTAACACATTAGTACTTATAAGAGAATTGATTGTCCTGATCAATCTCTAAGCCCTATGAGCCATGAGTAACATCTAGCAATATGTCATGGCCACCCAGACAGTGTGAATGTTGTAAGAACACAATGAACCTAGCCGCTTTGGCTGCCATGTAATTCAATCATTCCGTCTTACCATGTCCCGATTGAACAAAGACCATGGAAATTTCTTGTCAAGCCACCTATTCGACCATATTCACAAACCTAATTGACATGTATTCTTAACGAGGCATGAACCATTCATTCTTGACTACAACATCAACCAAGGATTTCAATAAGGTGTCACAATTAGATTGCATAGGACATCATTATTCTACCTTGTCTATAACAAGAAGACAGATTACATATTCCACTCACATGTGCCTTCGTATATGAACAAACCATGACCATCAAGTACAAAGACGGTCCAACAAAGTGTTAATATTCCAATTTGTGAACCATAGCCATCCAACATACAAGTCAACAATGTGCCTCAAGTTTAAGGATTATTTACACAAGACCAGAGCATGAACAATTAATTATTAACCACGTTAAAAACTTTCGTGTTGCTAATCATTTTGTGCATGTCATGTTCAGTGAACTTGTCCGATACAAGCACCTGTGTTCTAGCTCGAGTATCACGATACCCAATGACTTATGACTCATCATTCCCTTAGGTATCCAATACTTAATAGTAAAGCTTAAGAACACACCGGTCTCAATAGGATCATTAATATCCTCTCAATGATCCATCTACTAGGTACAGTTTAATAATTCGGTCTAACTATAAACCTGTCACATATATTCGTAACACCTTAAGAATAAGTTCAGTCACAATTGATCTTATAGAATCATTCATAAAAATTGGATAATGAATGAATACATCTTTGCCATTAAATAAATAATACAACTAAAATCCCTAACATGTAACTATTACATAGTTGATTTAGGGCATACGGTCAACAGTTGCCAAACTCAACATAAAGACTTTCTCCTCTCTAGTTGGATGACTTACTTATCAGCATTGTGTCTGATCTCATATCCATAATCTCCATTCCAAATAGGAAGATAGATACTACTAGCAATCTTATTCTCATCCAATCTCTTCGCAATCCTAGGACCACACTCTCTAGTCCATTTTGTAACCTCATCTCTTTGTCTTCGTAACCTAGTCATGACTATAACTCTTATATTTTCAAGTATGCCAATGATTGGTTTGCACCCAAATATATATGATTCTTCTATTGAATGCTTCACTGAGGTTATTGTTAATGATATCGCACTTGAATTCTTCACTAAAGAAGACCCTATACCAATGCTTAAGCTTAATATAGATTAGTGCTTCGAAACCTTCATTTGTCACCTCAAACAACCCATGTTTGTGTATTTTAAAATCAACCATGTTGATGCTCTTTGCTATCTTCGAAAATTGCTCCTCTAGTTTATCCCCTTAATAATTCTTTGCCCAATTTGCATATATGTGCCTCACACACATTTTATGTTCAGTATATAACACGGACTCAGCTAAAGCAAGAACAAATTCTTACAATAATTCAAACCAACAAATACTTATAAGCTAAAATATGTAAATAATATTAAAAAGCCAACAATTAACAATGACATTTTGTTGGTCGCTCATGAATGCCATCCTCCCCCATTATTTATCTCAAGGTTAACCATTACATTTTTGGGAATCAAGACCAAGTGTCTTTGTTGTCTACCTTGACAATAGCCTAAGTAATTCGAAACATCTGGTTATTGGCATCTCTCTCAACGGCAGCCAATAACTCTTGCTTTCGTAAACCCTATAAGAAGCATCAATCCAACCCTATCACTTTTCTACAACTAGCCAAAAATCACTATTTATATGCATCAAATCAAACATAAATCCTATCAAACTTAGTCCCATAGTTAGGCAGTGGCCTTTTCACAACCTCTACCGGATGAGTTCTAAAGCCTACATTCACCAACATAATCCCAAACTCGAGCATATTCTTCCTTGTATTAACTCATCAGTGTACTCATCACCTTCTGCTTGGCTCTTTTGCACTAATTCTTGAACTAACTGTTTCAACTGAGGACTCTTAATCTCAGGCATTGCCTTAATAGTGTTAAAGATTACTTAAATACTGTAGATAAAAATCTTTCTAAATACAATAAACATTTGGACCTAGGTGTAGAAGCCATCACTAGCTCCCTAGGTTTGCCATTGCATACTCGCAATCTCTAATAATTGAAACAATTTTATCATTACAAAAAATAAAAACAAGTTCAACATTAGTGTCACGACCTACCCGAACCGATCGGATTTAGGCCAAGAGGCATTTGTCAAGGACTGAGACACTCCCGAGCCTCATACCTCACGCGACGAAAATTGTCTAATTTACACATTCGATTGGAGTCGCCACTAGCTATGATTAAGAATTGGCTAGAAACCCTGATCGCAACGTGGGAGTGTTGTCTCGATACGTGCAAAAACCAGAGATTCCAAAATTCGGGAACTTGATTACACTAGCAATTTAACTAGTGTCCTTTCGGTACCTAAACTTGAATATTTGCAAACTAACGTACTAAGCAGCCTATCGAAAAAAGCTAATATTCCACCTAACCGTTCTAAAAAATAAAAAATAACAATCAATAAATTAAAGATGCGCAACAAAATAATCACAAAGAAAATAAACAACCAGCGACCTAACATCGTCTCTAAAAAGAAAATGCAATCAAAAACCCTAAGGTAAAGCCTTAATAGCTTATCCGATTTTTGAGAATTTTTTAGAGGGTTTTTCTCATATTTTACGAATTTTAAACTAAGCCCGAAATGAAATTAAATACTAAGATCTAGTGAAAAACTTATTTCTAGACATTTCCTAATTTTTTGGATTTTTTGAATTTTTCTGAATTTTTTAATATTTTTTTATGCTTTTCAGATTTTTTAATAGTTTTTAGATTTTTAAACATTTTTCGAATTTTTTTGGAATTTTTTATATTTTTATATTTTTGAATTTTTAAATATTTTTAAATATTTTTATTAATAAAATAAGGATTCGGACCGAATCCCATGACCCGATTCGCCCGACACTTGACCCGACTCTCTCTGACCCGCCCCAGATCCTTTTTCCTATTTCTTTTCTGATTTTTTTTCTTTTTTTTCCTTTTTCTTTGTTTCTTTCTTCTCTTTTGTCTTTTCTGGTCTTCCTTTACCCCTTCGTACCTTCTACCCAGAATACTCTCTTCTATACTGCTCTTCACCAAGGCCTCCCCCCACGCATCCAGTCGAGACCACGCCGTGACCACCTCTTCACCGCCGACTGTCGGCACGTGGCGCCAACGCTGACGGCCGCCATTGGACCGACACTCTCACTGCTGGCCGCCGCCTCCACCGAACCATAAACTAACTCCGGCTATGAAAAATTACGCGAGCAACCGAACGTCGGTGCCGACTTACCCATTTTTCTCCGAATCTCAAACAGATCTGAAGTTCTAAATCCACACGTACATAAACACACAAAACAAAGATGGGAAACTGACTGCAATGGCCTCTAACCGCAGGCATCGATCCAGCGACGAAGAGCTTTCCGGCGGGTACGGAATGCACACATGGCCGACTCGTACCAGAGTTAACATGCCATAAAATCACACGAAATCAAGGAGTCAGTGATCAAAAATCAATCTTAAATGAACAAAACATATATCGAAGATTCTATGCACTGATTTCATGTTTTTTTTTTTTTATTTTGGGCCTTCACTCAGGCATTTTATCAAACGAGTGGTATGCGAGTTCAAACGAAAACTTCAGGCCGAGATTCAAGGTGATATATGGCTCAAACGTGTCGTGTGGGGCTTTGCACAATTACATTTTGCAACAAAGTGGTCACGGTTTGCAATAGAACGCTGAATAATGGCACACACAGATCCGACGTTTGAAGCTTGAAGGGCTTCTATGAGGCATTTTAACAAATACGTGGGAGGCGACTGAGAGATGGATTTTCCGGGCTGATTTTGACACGATTCATGGGTTCTCTTCGACATACAACGTTTAAGAACACTTCTTCGAACGTATAACAAGCATTATCCTCCTTTGGTGGGGGCCGGGCGGTCACCGAATAGGCTTGGTGTCCCCGGCACCCGAAAGGCAGGGGACGGGGGACTCAAAACAGGGGAAGATGAAGAGAACCCACCTGGTTCGGGGCTGACCGGTATGAAGCACGGCTGCCGGAGACTCGACGTGGGCCGACGGCAACTCAGACGGACAGCGAGCGAATGCGGAAAGCTATCCCTTTTCCGATTCACTCCCAAAGTCTCTCTCAGTTTCTCTCCCTCGGTTCCACAAAAAAAGACCTCCCCTGGCTTACGGCGGACCGGGGCAAGACGTGACGGCGGAAGGTTCGACGGGGGCTCCGGCGGGCCTTCGGCAAACAGATGAGGACCTCCTCTCTCTAACTCTCCTCGAACTCTCTTCCTCCGTGCCTCTGCCCCTATGCTTTTTTGTTCTGGCTTTTCCTTCTTTTTTCTTTTAAAAACTCCACCAAGTCTTCTTTGTTTTGTTTAGTATGTGCAGAACGTTCCCTTTTGATGAATGGACTACACGGTCAAAGAAATAGTGCCCTTCGTGTCAGTCAAAGAAAGAAGAAAGAAAGAAGAAAGCTTCTTCTTTTTTTGTCATTTTCTCTTTGACTTCTCCTTTCCCTTCTAGTCTGCCTTCAACGTGCATTCCCTGAGGGAAAGCAGATGGCCTTCCCCTCTTTTGAGCCTTGGGCCATAAAGTTTTTTTTATTCATTTTCTTTCTTGTTTTTTTGTGTTCTGCTTTCTTCTCTTTCTCTTTTTCATGAAAATACGGAGATCCCCTTTTCTTGTCCTTTCTCACTTGTTTCTTTATTGCAAGTGTCAGAGGGAGAGTCACGGGGAAGAGCTCCCCTTTATCTTCTCTCTCTTTTTCCTTTTTTTTTGAGATTTTTATAATGACTTTTTTTTACATCAAATAAAAATGATTGAGATAAAATCCTAAATGATTGAGCAAAATTTAGGTATCAACAATTAGGTCCATAACAATTAACTTTTCAGATTACGAAACATTATATTAATTGAACTTTCTTTACATATAATTGGAAATTAATAGCTAATTCACAAGTATACTTAGAAATAACGGTGCTATCTTTCATGGCTATTGTGATCTAAATGATGAGACATTGAAAAGATTAGTAATATTCTATGTACGAAATACATACTAGGATTAAAGAAAAATTTATGTCACCTGGGTTTTGGAGTTGAGAGGGGGTTATATAAAGTTATGTTTTAGCCAAAACGAGTGTGAAAATATCCTTAAACCTGTTGAAATTAGCTTTTCAATAAAAAACGAATGACGCTAATTCCAAACATTAATCATTGGGATTTGCCCCAGTAGCTATCCTTCCCACTTGGGAAGGGAGAGGTGAGAAGTTCAATTCCTCACCTTTTCAAAGAAGCTAGAAGTGGAGATGTTTAGTTTAATATGTAAGTTTCGACTCTCATACTCTGCAAAAAGGCAGGCCAAAAGTCTGAAAGTTAAATGGCATAATTCACACCCTTTCGAGTTGACTTGATCAAAGGTGCATTTGTTTTGCGAAAAAAGAATGATTCCTAATAATGAACGAAAATATTTTTCTATTATTTATAAAAATGAATAAACAAAAAATATTTTCTTTTTTCATGAAAATATTTAGACATAAATTGTTGTCGATAATGACAATATTTTTCATTAATTAATTATTCCAACGATATAAACAATTATTTGTAGAAAAATATTTTTCAAATTATTTATTTTCTGAGATAACATTTTCCTCATTTTTCAACATTTGATTTGCTTAGGAAAATAAACAAACAGAAAACCTATGCTTAAATTCAAGAAAATGATTTCTTCTTTACAAAATCGAAAATCGTTTTCCAAAATATGAATAGATTTCGGCGCTTGAACTTGAAACTCCACGCTTGGGCACGAAAATCCCAATGCTGGTTCCCAAGTTCTTAACATCCAAGGCCAGGTCTTTGGTGCCTGAGTCCAGGCTCATCGAGGCCAGGTCCGAGACCCCAGCGCCTACACCCAGGTCCATTAAGGCCGAGCTCGAGTATGAAACCTTTTGCTCAAGCCAAGGCTCATGGCACCCGCGCTCGGGTCCACTGAGGCTTGGCTTGAAGCTTGGGTGCCTGTGCCTAATGCGCCAACACAAAGGCTAAGCGCAGGATCTCGATACCCGACTTTGGATCCCCAACACCAGGGCTCGGGTTCACAAGGCCAGGCTCGGTATCTTGGCTCCAGCACCCCAGTCCATCAAGGCTAGGCCTTGTCCCTAAGTGCCCATGCCCTGATCTCTAGAGCTCGAGTTAGGGGTCCATTGAGACCGAATTCAAGACTTTAGTGCTCGTACCTGATTCTTCGACTACCCATGTGCAAATTATTAGCTCCCAAATAGTATATATCTATTTAAGAAAATCGAATCAGATTTTCAATACAAAAGGACGGAAATATTTTTCAGTTCAATTTCAAGTTTCAATTAAATATTGAAAAATATTGTTATTTTCTTGAAAAGTGGCTTTCTTAAAAATATTTTCTAGAAATGTCACATTTTTCGTGAAACAGATGAAACTAAAATGCCCATTATAGAGAACTATCTATCCCAAACCTCCCTTTCTCCTTTCCTTCTTTCCAAGCAATCAATTTTTTAATCTTCTATCCTCCATCTTTCTACACAAGATGGTCATCCTTCCTGCATTGGCATGTTGTGGGTCATCGTCCATTAAATGGCCAAACATGAAAACGCCTCGACAAACAGCAGATCTCATTCGCTTCAAACATATATTAAATTCTCAACTTTTAATAAAGAAGTATATGTAGTTGAGAGATATTCAATTGCGGCTTTTGGCAAAAGGTGACATGAAGATTATCGAATCTCAGATTAATGTGAGAAGAAAGAATTTAATCTCTATATCTAGGGTAAAAAATAAATTTATCTTTGCCATCAAGTCAAGACAATGTACTTATACCGATTCAAATAAATTGAGAAATAACTTGGAGCCTACCCACTCTAAAAGTAATCACCTCTAGATATTACTACATTCTAAAAACAACAAAGTGAAATAAAAAAAATAGAAAAACAAAAAAACTCTCAAAGCATCTCGACTTTTACTCTATATTTTTCTACACTTAAAACTACACGTTCTCACCGCATCTAATTTCCTTAACACTGGGCACGCTGTTTTTGGTCAAAGGAAGCATACTGTTCACAAAAAGCAACTTGGCAAGATTTAAAGATACAAGTGGAAAAGAGATGCACGGTAAGAATTTCTCACAAGACAATTCCCATCGCCTGACATGACCCGTTTCGCACGATCAACATAAAGAAGATTAATTGAGTTAAGGGTTATAAATTAGAGGACTATTGCCCCTTACCTTTTAAAAAAAATTAACATGAATTGCTCTTAGCTACTATTAAAGAATTGAGAAGGAAATGAATTAGGAAATGTAAGGTTTTAAAGATTTAAATTTCCCTTCTTTATGTAGAATCTTAAAATAAATATATATTTTTAAAAAATTAAGCAAACAAAATTCCTATATGGTATATCCTACCATGGCAATTTCATAGTCCTTCTCTTTTTAAGCCCTCTGGATGCATCAAAAAAGTCCGAACGCATCTGTTTTATATGTATCTAAATATTTATTTGAAAATAATGAATTTTTTTTTTCTTTATTATAAACAACATCTTATCAGTACCTACTACCTGAAAATCCTATATGGCAACTTCACAGCTCTTCCCGCTTTATGGCCTTACAATGATGCTTTAGAGAAGGTCAATTGCATTCGCTTGATATGTACGTGCGGACTAAATATAACTCATGCTTAACGCTGATCATCAATTATTAATCAGAGTGCACGCCGCGTACATGTGTATAGTAGAAAAAGAAAATACACCTTTAGATATGTGGAGAGAGAATGAATTTAGGTATTTAAATTAAATGGTTGAAGGATAAGGAGATTGAAATCCAAATTTGGAATGCAAGATATTGATAGAATTGGTTGACAACTAGCAAAAGAGCACATGCATGTGTGAGGCAAGCTGTGAAAAAAAGATTCGAAGGAGTAAAAAGTGAATCCTTATCTCATCCTGATTGCTCTGGATCTTTTCCTTGATTTACCGGATGACGTCGCCATCAAGTCACCTTGAGTCGGCGACTTTTCTCCTATTTAAACTCCCCCGACCCTCCCTCCTCCTCCTCCTCCTCCTCTTCTCATCATCGGAGTTCCCGAAGTCAGTCTCTTCTCCGTTCGAAGCTCAATCCCATCTCTGAACGATGCAGATCTTCGTGAAGACCCTGACCGGCAAGACCATCACCCTCGAGGTCGAGAGCTCCGACACCATCGACAACGTCAAGGCTAAGATCCAGGACAAGGAGGGCATCCCGCCCGACCAGCAGCGCCTCATCTTCGCCGGGAAGCAGCTGGACGATGGCCGCACCCTCGCCGACTACAACATCCAGAAGGAGTCGACCCTGCACCTCGTCCTCCGCCTCCGTGGTGGCAATTTCTGATGGGGGGCACGTTCGTGTTTTCGTCGCGTGATCTTATGGCGTTTCAAAGCATTACCGTCGTTTTAGCAGTGCAGAAGTTAAGGGGTTGATGCATCGTGGAGTTTAGGTTGTCTTCTATATGAATAAAGGAGCCTTTATTTCTATATTGCTCAATTCCTTCCTCGTTCTTCTTCTTATATCTCTAGAATTTTGTTTTGTTTCATTCTCTTAGACTTTTGAATTCCTGAATTTGGGGGACTCTGATGATTTACTTCTCTACTTGATCAGCACATAAGAGTACCATAAGTTTCGGTAGCTTTCATATCACGCTCAATTAATTTTTTTCTCACTTAAGCCACATCCAAATAAAATTCCGACGAATCGTCTTGGGATTTCTTGTATATTTTTTTTAAAACATATTTTTTATAATTTTTATTTCTCTTTTTTTCTTTTTTTTTTTATGCACCGGGTAGGCAAACCCACGAAGGCCCTCCCAAAGATTTTCCGGCAAGACAAATTGTTTTCAAATTTGTGGCACTTTCCCGTGAGGCCAATGGCACTTTATAAAAAAAAAGGTTATGGAACTCAAAGTCAACTGAAAATTATGGCACTCCTCTTATTCTAATCTCCGGTTTGATGGGCGATCCTTTTACTTGTAATTTTGAATGAACGATTTTCCATATATTGGGCTGGAGGAACCAAAATTGGGGTAGATGAAAATATGATAGAGATTTCGATTATACCCTCTATGTGAAGAATTACTTTCTAAATTTCCTCAATGTTGAATTACTCATCTGTATTCCACATTCTAGGAGCCTGAATACGCGATCCTCTATGAATTCTGGTTGGTCGAGGGCCCGTCGCCTTTCTCCTCCTTCAAACCTGATTCTTAGTTTTCAGATGAAATCTCTATTCAATGGAATAAGATCCACAAACAATGAACCGATGCCTTAAGGTGCTTGACCGAGGCAAGTGATCTCCTGAATTGTATTTGCTGTGCCTTATGTAATGAACAGGATAGAATTTATCCAAATTTTGATATCGAAACATGCGAGAGTTAGGGTACAGTTATGCATTCATTGTTCTCAAGCATACGTGGGTATTGTGTGAGACATTTCTCTTTTAGAGAGAGGATTGGGCAATCGAGCAGTTGCGGCTTTTCATGCATTGTTTCATCTGGGGGTATACTACTTCTGAATACCGATTCGTTCACCAAGCTTTTGGGCCAGTCAATTTGTGATGGTTTCAGCTTCTGTCTTGCTACGCATGTCAAATTGGTTTTTGGCATTGGCACTGTGAAAAACCTTGAAGGGTTGAAGATCGCAGTGGCTTTATTCATCTGTTAAATGAAGGAAAAATCTTGTGGTATATTGGTTGAAAAGGAAGAGTCAGAGACATTATGTACTCAGATTTTTTAGCCCTGGGGTTCTTCATGAATTGTCTATCGTGCCGGTACCGCCTTTCCTGTTTTATTATGCGATCTCCAGGCATGTGGAGATGATATAATCTTTTGAAGTATGGAACAATATTGCAGCATGGGATACATGCGCAGCTCGATTGATCTTAGCTCAACCAGGATCACATAGATAAACAGATCAGGGATGATTTGATGAAGAGTGGGATGTGAAGTTCCCAATCATTCCAGCTTTAATGCATGGGAAGTTTTGTGTTTCCATGAAACAAGAGTACCATTGAAAATTTATGCGGTGACTAAAGATACTTTCATAGAGGTTGTAAGGTCGAACAATGTAAGATACTTTCCTAGAGGTTGTAAGGTCGGACAATGTAGACTATGCTGAGGTTACTTTCAGGACGGGAAAAGTGTCATAAAATCTCAAACCTATTGCATATGCATCCCTAACTTTTTAATGGTGCCAATTCAATACTAAACATTTTGATCTAGAGTTAATTCAATCATTCCAACTAATTTTGGCTAGATATTGCTTACGTGGATGTCATGACCAGCATTGATGCAAACATTTTTTAATAATATTTTAATAATTTTCAATTTTTTTCTTTTGTCATTTCTTTTTTTATCTCTTTTTTTCCTCCTCTTTCCTCCGGTGGCTGGCACAACCACGACCGAAGAGGGTTAGCCTTGTCGAGGTGAGGGCAAGTGCCAATGAGATTGCCCTCACCAGATCTAGCTAGCCCAAGCATCACCTGGGCGAGGGTTGGCCTCACCCTGGCCCAAGCGAGGCCATCTCCATTTGGCCTAGGAGAGGGTAGGCCTTGCCAGACGTCACCTAGGTCAGGGTGAGGTTGCCTTTGCCCAGGAGATGCTTAGGCTCGCCAGATCTGGCAAGGGTGGCCTTGTTAGCACTTGCTCTTGCTAGCAGCAAGAGGAAAGTGGAGAAAAAAAAAGAAAGAAAAATAATCATAAATCATTAAATTATTAATAATAATGTCCACATCAATGCCGGCCATGCCACGTAGGCCGGCCGATATACACATCAGCAATATCAAACTAAAATTCACTAGAATGACTGAATTGGCTCTAGATCAAAATATTTAGAACTAAATTGGAACCATTAAAATATTTAGGGATAAGTACATTCAAGTCATAAAACTTATCACGAAAGTGCAATTGAGTCATAAAACTTTCATAATGTGCAATTAAATCTTAAAACTTTAAAAAAGTACAAACAAGTCCTCAAACTTATCACGAATGTGCAAACAAGTCCTAAAACTTATCAAATTGATTCAATTAAGTCCTTTCATTGATTACACTTTTTGAAATTTTTAAGACTTGATTGCACCTTTATGATAAGTTTTAGGACTTGATTCCACCTTCGTAATAAGTTTTAGAATTTAATCGCATTTTTTGAAAGTTTTAGGACTTGATTGCACTTTCGTGATAAGTTTTATGACTTGATCGCATTTTTTTAAAAGTTTTAGGACTCAATTTCACTTTCTTGACAAGTTTTAGGACTCTTTTTTGGTAAAGAACAAGTTTTAGGACTTATAATGCACTTATCCCAAATATTTATGACTAAATTTGCATCAATATAATTAGTTTATGGCTTTTCTTACGCTCGGGACAAAGGCATCCATGTCGTTGTCACTTCATATTCTGCTCACATATTTGTACCATCATCAAGTTTCACATAGAGTTGATCGGGAATTGAGTGAATGTTGGAAATTCGTGATTTCCCGATTTGGACTGTACATCCTGAAACAAGGGGTTGCAAGCATCCAACGCAACAAAAATTGGGTGAAACTAATGTCGAAGAGGAAGTAATCTCCGGCCAGATTTCGGTCAAACCTTCCAATCCTCGAAAGAATAGTCCCAGAGCACAAAATGGTACTTAAGAGTTCTCATAATCGAATGAAAATTTCCAAACTAAGTTACAGTAAATAATGATTTTTGAAAATGATTAGTCACCTGATTGTTGTCTGAGCCTTCTGACATGCCCCCTGACTATTGACCCTGTCTATGGTTGCTTGGAATGATATATGCAAGACCTATGAGACAAGAGGCTGGACAAACACTGCTAAATTTGCTTAGTTGCTCACAGTGATCACATCCTTGCTTTTGGGGTAGTTCCCCATAACTCATGTCAATATGAATTAATAGGGTGATTCTTTAATGTATTCCACAGTTTCACTTTTCCTGGCGTTCATGTATTGAGTTGTGAGGGTGACTATGATTGTTTACTTGAGCGGCGAGCTGTGCTGAGACTTCATATAACGAAGACACTCGGAGAAATTTGGCTATGTCTGCTGCATTTGAACTGCTGGTGAAAGAATATAGCCAACAAGGTGCAGAACATATAGGATATTCTATGCCTGTAGTTTGCAAAGATAGCGAAAGGAAATCTGAGCAATTGCAGATGACTATGGATTTTGCACTTCAATGCTGTGAGCATTTTAACTTAACATACATTTTTTCTTTTTCCCGTGAAAGAGAAAAGGAGATATTGTTGTATCCAGGAGATGGCATTGTTGTGATTGATCTTAGTTTTTGTTGAGGAAACATCACGAGTTTGAAATGCTTGTGAATCAATAATCTGCGTCATAAAATTAAAGGGTATTGTTAGGAGCACTTTCTGGTAGTGTGGATAAACTGACATGGAAATATATAGTAACTTTAGGTTCTACACATTCAAGACTATAAAGGCAAAAATTTTCATGACATTCTGAGGATCATTCTATTGTACAGATACGGAACAGAATAGTCCTGTTATTTCAACACTTCTGTGAACTTCATTTACAAGTCTACTGCCGATCAACTATGCATTTTCCTACAAAGCATCTTTACATTCAAAATCTTCGCATAGTTTTATAAGAAGGAATGTTTTGGCACAGCTAAGCCTATACTACTTCGTTCTTGTCTTCTTGTCTCTTCTTCGGTTTTTAGGACTACATTTTCTGGCCTCTTCTTGCTCTTTCCTACACTCAACATTCAAGCTTTGGTTCTTTTCTCAAAAGAGAAACCCACTGAGCATCTGTCTATTTCATGTTGAGCCTGATCAGCATGTTGCACACCCATCTCAACGTCACCACGCTCCTCATTCTGGCGTGAAGGCGAATTTGGGCCATTGGTCTCTGAACCATCGTTTCCAAAGTTGGATGTCCTCGGAGTTGTCTGCACGCTGTCGAGCTCTGACTTGTAATGCTGCAACAGGTGGACAGGGGACATTCCGCGTGATGGAGTTCCAGGCCTACTGGAGAATGGCGTGACTGATCCATGATTTTGCTTTAGGTGCTTCTTCGCGCTCTGGTGCCAATTGCGTAGTGCGCTGGCCACTCGGTCATTAAAGATGGTAGGCTTCATGTTCGAGCCCATCTGATTGGATTATAAAGAAAAAGCAAGTTAGATTATCCAGTCCCATTGCAGAAAAGTAGAATCTGATTTTGGCAGTGAGAAATATCTCATATTCTACTTAGCGGATACTTGACGAGCAAGTTCAAATGGGAAGCTTACCTGCGTTACTAGTGCATAGAGAGGAAGAGTCACATAGCTGCATAATATTTGGATCAAGACCCTGCTCAAATGACACAACGATTATTAACCATAGTGAGTTTTGTTACAACATGCGCAATGGTACTATGTTAACGAGTTCATACCCCATCGAGATCCTGATAATTACATCTTCCAGCTTATCATGGAAGCATGATCTCAAGCCGAACTCATACTGAAATGGAAAATAAAAAACACAAGAGTAAGCAGATGGTTGGGCCTAGAATTCACCAAGATGAATGAACAAGTTGTTCTATAAGGAGAATAAAATTAGTATGATGACTAACCCAAGTCCAAGCAAAGAAAGCAAGCTGAAAGGCATTCTGTGAGGACCAGAGAAAAGTTAGCACCAAAAGTGTAGGCATGAATTTGATGCCAAAATGACTATTCATTATATGAGCCGATTGAGTTTCGGAAAGTTGACCTGGAAGAGAACGAAGTGGATGAGGTAGAGCAAGATACGGGGCCGGTTGAACCAGAAGAGATCATCTCCAGGCTTAACCACTGGTGTTCCCTTAACAACTTGTCCTCTCTCTTGGATACTCAGACCCATCTTTGTTATTATAACTTGCAGTTTAGTTCCCACTAGCAGAATGATCTGCAAACATGTTAGGCAACCGTCAGATTATTTCATACCCATTTGGAGGTAGATTATTTGTTGTCCAATGGATTGCTCGTAACTGAGCTTATTGAATTTTTCTTTGAGAAGTTTTGAAATCTCTACTTGCAGAGAGGGTAAAAAACATCCATTCTACAAATTGAAAGGAGACGAAGGGAATAAGGCTTACAACTAGGGGAAGGAAGGGTAACCACAGATAAGAATATGCTCCTGTCAAACATGATAAAGAGAAATAAGATTGTCAAAACCAAGTTGCAACCAGGAAGTCAAACATACCCTATTAACTGTTTAATTAAAGCGATAAATCACTAAAGACCCTAATGTTTATGCACGGAACACAATCAAATCCTTCCGGATCTCTTTTTTCTTATACGAAAGTGCAAATTGTCCTAAGGTCACTTGCTATCCGTAATTGCCTACCTAAAATCCGGAAATTGCTTGGCAATCAAAGAATTGAGACCGGAAGCACTTAATTCTGCTTTTTGGGTTTTGGAATTAATGGTACCAGTTGAGCAGTTTGTTACTAGATTGAACTCCTTAAATCAGGCTTTGCTTTTTAACAGTAAGCATGAAATTAGATTTCAAATGGGAGCTAAACGTGGCAATAAAAAGAGACTTAATTCGGTTACCGTGTGTGTTGGAGAGCAGGAAGAAGATGGCAAATAACCAGACTATTGGGCTGCAAAAGGAAGAAAATAAACTGTTATCTGACAAAGCAATGAGATAAGTTCTTTTGACTTTTGCAGAGCAGAGTCAACAGAAGACGACAGAGCTGCAATTTGAGGACCTTGACCTCTTGTGCTTTGGAGCTTGAAAGCTACAGCCAAATCCACAAAACTCATGAATGAACTGCTGAAAAATGTGGAGAATTCATCTACCTGATCCCAACAACAACTTTGAAGTCCTCTTCAAGTGTTCTCTTGATGTACTTTTGAAAATCAAATTTCGCATGACTTTGAGGGGCGAGATGAGCCTGGGAAATTCAGTTAACAGCAAGTGAATAATCATCTGATAAAACACTTCGAAACACATATACAGTCAATCCAATGATGTAACGTATTTAGATGAAACTTACAATTACGAATCCGTGGCGTAGTGTTAAGTAATCGACCTTGGGGACCGATCTAACAAACTGTCTAAAGAAACAGACCTGCAAGTCATGACATGAAGCTTTGATCAATTTCAGTGCTCCGGCAAAAGCAAAGCATTTTGGATGAATTAGTTTCTTTGAAATTCTTACTATCCAAAGCAGGACTGTCGAGTGGCTCCAGAAACTCAAGTGCCTTCGCCCGAACGAAGTGTCTCTTGCGAATCTAAATCTCTCTGGGTCTGTGTACAAATTGATCAGACACTATTACCATTGTACGCTAACCATGCTAAATCATTGTTTACAGTTTAACGAATGAAAGTTTGATCATATAACTAAGCGCATTCTGATTGTTTTAAATTGTAAAGTCAGAGGGCACTTTACAAGTAATAAATGAGGCCTTGATTTCTTCTAACTGTCAATGAGGACCATTTGTAAAATCCATATGAATGCAACTATTACATGATCCACTAAGATCAGAAAATAGCAATCTGGCTTTGTCTGTGAACCTTTGATAGATGAAGTAACATGAGATTAGGGCCTTCTAATTTCTTGTATGGAGGGGGATTATAGAACTTTGCAACACCATGTCTTATGCAAGTGTAGATTATAACCCCCCAGGATTGAAATTACGGGGATCAAACATTAATCAACTCCGTTGCATCTCGATATCCATTAACATTCATGAATGAGGTTAAAACGATTTGATAATGCAGGAAACCAAAACACCTTGCAGGCTCGAGTTTGACATTTTATGCAGTTACATGACAATGGTAATTCATGAGCATAATTAGATTTGCACAAACTGCCGTGTCCCAGCAACCTCATGCATGATTAAGAAACGTTGCCAATTTGTTATTACATTCCTTCAGTGCAATTTTTGGTCCGAATCACGTATATATGATCCCTTTTCTCGGCCTTTTACTGTGCAATTTCAACACTCTGGTTTGCGCATCCATATTTCTTTTCAAAACTTCAAGTTAACGGAGAAGAAAAAAGGCCTCCATATATATTTCACGTTCTAAATTACGATAAGTCAACAAGATACCTACCATGTGAAAATTGGTAGTCAACCGTCTTCGTTTCCTTCTCCCACGCCTTCCACTTTCTCATCTGCAATAAACCAAACAAAAATCATAATGGGAAAATTTTTTTCTTCTTCAAACTTTTTCATTGCTCCATGTACATACCTTGGCACTACCCAAGGCCAAGGTAATTATGCAGTAGAGCACATGGAAGACCGCCAACACAAATATAAATATGTGAAGCTGATGAATCCCATCTTTGGACACAAACGGCACCTTTCCCTGTAATGACAGCAAGTAAACCACGCACATATACATCATTGGATCTTGAAAGATCATCAAACACGAAACATATCATCTTCAAATGTTCGCCCATCAATTTGTTATTATAGTCTTTTAGCTGGCAAAATTCCACAGTCTTCACAATGTCAAAACCGAAAATAGTTTAAAAAGTTGAAAATATAGAAATGGTTGGAAAAAGTAATCCCCAAAACAGCTGAAACGTGTATCATACCAAACTAAACCTCCATCAATAATAACATATTATCATAAATTCAGATGGTCTTTAAGGTTGGAGTTTGTGAAGCTATGTCTTTAACCATGTCAATCCGGAAAGCAGTTTAAAGAGTCGAAAATATAGGTGTGGGTGGACCCCTTGGCAGCTGAAATACAATATCAAATTCACCCTCCATTAGTACTAAATTATGATCATGATCGTCTTTAAGTTTGGAGTTTTTGAAGCTGTTAACTTCATGAACCTTAGAGAAAAGCCGAAGGAAATAAATTAATTGGAACATCTTTTCGAAGGGTAATAAGATGATTGCCTTGGGGCTACATTTGTCATATCCAGCAGCAGCTAAACCTCTGCGAGCATTCTGATGACCAAAAGATGCTTGTGTAGTGTTGGAGAGGCTCACGAGGAGACGCCGTCTTCTTCCGTGATCAGCGTCTTCATCTTCTTGATCGTCCGTGTTCATTTTGGACTCCTGTTTATGACTGCATGGATGCCAAGTGGCGCCCAGCGACTCCGATATGCATATGTCTGAGATTGGCCCTTGACCCACTGTCAGCAGTAGCGATATGAAGCCCAGCAACATGAGTTCTGAGATTGCAAAGCATAGTTGTGAGTTCACATAAGCAAGTCAATAATAATATCTATATCCGTAAACTCAACTGCAGATTTGACCTAAGTATAAACATCTCCAGTCGCTACATAATTGGCTGTATCTTTAACTATATATATCACATAACTACCTCAACAGGCTCATATTTCAGGCGGTGGATCTAACTTAGATAATTTCATTTCAAAATAAGTAAGTACCATCCATTGGTACGACGATGTTCTTTCATGATGTTATGATTTGATTGATGGCTCGTGACTCAACTTTTTAACAAAATAGACTGATCAACAATAATTATGAGAGTGCACGAGTCAAAGGTTCAATCTACTGAATAAGACATTTAGTCTGCGTGTCATGATGGCTTGAATTCTTAATTCTCTGCTTGTTAATGGAAAATGCATCATTGGTTAGTGACATGATGCCATCAAGACGTACGACTTCTCCGCTAACTTTTGCTGAAAAATGGCTTCTCTTAAAGACCGCCGAAACACCACGGATAAGTGGTAAGTCTATGCCAAATGGTCACATTTTCATACGGAAGAGGGGTTTGAGAAGTAGAGGAGACCTGATTTTATCTTCTCAAGTGCTTCGTAAAGAGCTTTCTTGTTCCTCTTGGTTAACCACTGCAATGGACAGAGAGAAAATGCTAAGAGTATGCAATAGTCTCTGTCATGAACTGATGAAACCCAATATATTACTACGCACGCACACGAGAGAGAGAAAGAGAGAGGCTTCAAGTGAATACTTTGATATATCGCCAAGCTAGTCTTAACATGTATATTCTTTCGTACCTTGCCAATCAAATGAATGATGTACTCGATGATAATGGAGATCAAAACGAGCACAAAACAAACAACCGCAACAGCCCAAGTCGGCGTTTCCTCCAGCGACCTTCCTCCTGTCCCTCCTGCCATCTCTCTCTCTCCCTGTGCCTCTCTCTCAAGAGTGTGCTTAAATTTAAAGAGAAAGAGAGAGGAGAAGAGGAGAGAGGAGTTCTTCTTTCGGTATGGATGGGTTCAAGGGACGTGAAGACTGATCATATATATAGGAAGGAAATGGAGCAGGGTGTGGGGGATAGAAGAGGGAAGACTTTGACTGAAGAAGGGGCCGGGTGGCTACTCAATCTCAAATCTCCTCCTTGATTTAATTTCTAAGTCCCATCCTCACTTTCTCTCTCTGTGTGTCCCTTTCCTTTCATTTTTTGTTCTGCAAATTTGGAATATGAGAAAGCTGATTTCTTTGACTGCTTATACCTAGGACAGGTGATAACTGGTAACCTTTTAAACCCTACCGAACCATGTGTGAAATGTCCAACTGATGCCACTGTTGTTGCTTGGTCCTATTGCTCACAATTGACAAATTCATCTTGTTGCATGTGTGTACTTGTACCAGCACTATTAGCAGCATTGACACTAGCGAAATTCATTTACGAAGTGATCGCGAGAACTCATATTAAGTATTTAAATGAACGGTCAAGATTTAAGCTGTTAAGCAGTAATTTACTCGTCACTTAATATGATAATTTTTTATAAATCAGTTTCAAAATACGTAGCAATATTTTCATTTATACTTCCACCATAATAAAAGACAACAGCATTACTAAATAGACACTAGAGCTGACCGTAAAGAAATTCACTATAAATCCAGATGATTACAGAATTACAATTGCTCAAGTATATCCTAACCCTAGGTTACATCTAAAGCAAACTCACAAATGTTATCTCACAAACTCTCATAAATAACTTACTTAGAAAACTCACCGAAAGAAAACATAAACACTCGTCTTGTTTGCCCCAATAGACACTAGAGCCAACCGTAAAGAAATTCACTATGAATCTGGATGATTGCAGAATTACAATTGCTCAAATATTCCCTAACCCTAGGTTACATCCAAAGCAAACCCACGAATGTTTTCTCACAAACTCTCGTAGAAAACTTATTTAGAAAACTCATTGAAAGAAAACACTAAGACTCATCTTGTTTGCTCCAATATGTAACTTACGAAAATGGGTTAAAATCAAAGTTACAAATCCCATGTTTTCCAACCCTATGCGACGCTCATCCCTTGCCGAGCCCAGACGGGCTCCCGGCCTTGGATGGCAGAGCACTCACCCAGTGCTGCGCTCATTATTGGAAGCTTGGGCCTTTGGCACGAGCTATTGATCTCCTGCATCCTCGCACCACAAGCACCTCCAATGACGTCTCTAACCTACCTTGTTTTTGGGGCTCGATTCAAACTCCAAATTTGACAAGAACTTTGAGTCACAAATTCAACAGCGAGCGGGATAGATTTTCACATGGGCGATCCTCCATGAAAATTAGCCATCAATGTGTCATCCGCGAGCATCAACTGTCTCCCTCGCGTTACTTGTCCGTAGATAAATGACAATGACCAAGTTAC
This sequence comes from Syzygium syzygioides, assembly GCA_031216285.1. Classification (NCBI taxonomy): domain Eukaryota; kingdom Viridiplantae; phylum Streptophyta; class Magnoliopsida; order Myrtales; family Myrtaceae; genus Syzygium; species Syzygium syzygioides. The sequence goes on along the minus strand of CM062242.1, from coordinate 10,741,713 downwards.
AAGTATAGAAAGGCCATCGAGCCCCAGACACAACAACTCGGCAGAGATGAAAAGAAGGACGGGACAAAAAAACCTTTTGGGGAATATAAATGTGTTATGACATTGTAAACGTATGAACACCTTAGCTTGTTACATGTACAACGTGCATATCTACGCATTAGCCACATCAATTAACTCCTTCACGGTGTTTATTGGGAAATTTCCTTCCCCTTTTTTAAATCTTAGCTAAAGATTCTGACAAACGAACGCCTCTTTGAATTTATCTTATTTTGGAGGGTTAATATCACGAAAAACTCTAAACTAACACACTTATAATAGATTTATCTCAAACTATTTTTTTTACCATAAAAAACCCCAAACTGATACATTTGTGATAATTTTGCCCCGAACTATTTTTTTGATCACCAAAAATCCCAAACTGGTATATCTATGATAATTTTATCCTGAACTATTTTTTTGACCACCAAAAACCCTAAATTGGTACACTTATGATAATTTTATCCCGAACTAATTTTTTAATATTATTTTTTTATTTTTCGAATTTTTTAGTTTTTCTTTTCTTTTCTTTTTCCTTTTCTTTTCTTTTTTTTTTCATTCATCTTCATTGGACCAACAATGAATTGTTATATTATAATTGATACCACAATAACGTGACACGTAACATAAATGCTACATTTTGACCCAAAAAAAAACATAAACGCTAAATGAAATACTTTTTTTATATGCATGAATTTTCATACCAACCACTTTTTTCTACATTTAAATGTCTCGTGAAAAGGGCATTATATTATTGTCGTGTCTTTCTTATTTTTTGGTGCAAGTGGATAGGCAAACTGATGGAGTCCGATGCAAGCTTGTTACCTAAGCTTGGAGTACAGTTGATCAACAATTTCTATACGTCTTGCTTGCCAATTTAATTTAAAAGATTAATTTACAAAAATAATATATTTTATATATAAGATGAGAGATATTATATGTGCATGGCGATTCATAAATCAATATGATCACTTGAAATATATAATAAATAAAACGCAAGAAGAATTTTTTGTACTATTTCTAATTGATATAGTAAGAAATTATAAAGAAAAAAATTATAGATACAAACTTACGAATTTAATTTCAATTTAATATGCCTTACCAAATTCACACTTCCTGAATTTTTTTTTTGAGGTTAAAGATGAAGGAAAAAAAAGAAAAGGAAAGGAAAAAGAAAAGATAAGAAAGACTAAAAAAAATTCGGAAAAATAAAAATAATATTAAAAAATTAGTTCGGGATAAAATTGTCACAGATGTACCAGTTTGGGGTAAAATTATCACAGATGTATCAGTTTGAGATTTTTTATGGTCAAAAAAATAGTTTGGGGTAAATCTGTCACAAGTGTACAAGTTTAGGATTTTTTATTGTATTAACCCTATTTTGGATGGCTCAACTAACATATTTTCTGTACTTTTCGCTTAGTAAGTGACAATTACTAAAGAAAATGACAGACGTGAAGTGAAAGACTCGAGAAAGATGTTGTACATACATAATCGGCACTTGGTATCTTTAAGTCCACATATTTGATTGTTCTATACATAATTTCTTTTTTGGGCAAGGTAAATTTTCTTGCAATTTATCTTTTTTGGGAATTGTTTTAATGCTATTGCCAAAAAATAAAAAGAAAAATTAATCACAAGTAGCAATCGTCGTTCGTCACATCCTTTGACTCTTGCATACACGCGTCTTTATTAGACTTCAATTAATTGAATTGTTTCACTGATTCAACTTCTACATGCCGTGTTCTCACGGAGATTGTCCTTGGCTTAACGCACGAATTTGGATTACGGATTTAACCCCCAATTAATCTCAAACCTATATCCAACAACACATTTATGCCAAACGAACTTTCGTCTTGAAAAAATCTCAAGTTGGTAATTAATGCCATATTTATCTCAAACTAATTTTTATTCCTTGAAAAATTATAAACCGGTACACCCAATCCAAATCTACCATTCACTTCAGATTCCAAATAGCTAACGGAGGAAAGATTTGGGTCAAAGGTATTAGTTTACATCTTGGAGGAAATGTGTAATGAAGTGCCAATTTGGGATTATTCGTGAGATGAAAAAATTAGTTTGAGGTAAATTTGACACGTATTATCAATTTGGGATTTTTAATGGTACTGACAATTGTGTTAAACTACGAGCATGCGGTATGCAATTGATTTGATCCAATGATTTCCAAAGATTTAAACAGATCATCTACATACCAACATCCTATTGCTTTTTTTTTTTCCTTTTTGCAACCGATAGTAAAGGAATAAATCAAAAACAAATCGGCTGCGTTAAAAGTCGTAGCTATTCGCCCATGTGTCCAGACGAACTGATCGAGTTTTCAGAAGAATTCAAAACCATGTTGAATTAACCAAAAAAAAACTACTAATAAACCAAGGAAATGCCAAATGAAATGAAACGAAAGAAAAAAAAAGCATATTCCAACAATCGATTTGCATATGTTAAGTGCCGGTACGTTCCGTCTAGAAGTGGGGGCCAGTTCTAGATGAATTCCAAAACACATATACATAAAATAATTTAACCGAGTCCTATCACTTATGTAACTCCCTACATCATGACCAAAGCAAAAATCGAATGTGAAACGACCAATGATCTGTCTCCGGTTGCACCAACGTCAAACATGTTGAACAGGGTACGAGGCATGTGTGCTAAATCAGGTTCAATGCACTTCAAATTTTTCTTTTTCCCGCGTACGTCTCGTACATTCAAAACAGAGGAAGAAGAATAATATTAATAAATGGAAGCACACGGCACACCAACTGAATTGGAACGTTCTCTTCGGTCCACGCAATTGGAAGAGGAAAAAATGTGAACAAAATTGGCAGCGATTGGAAAATCAAAGCGAGAACGACCGTCATTCACATGACTCGGGCGGGCAAGTTGACTCCAACAGTGCCGTGTTTCGTGAATGTATTTGATGAGAAAGCAATCATGACTACTCTTGGAAAGAATAGCTTTGCATGGAGAAGAGTCGTCTTTTACCAATTTAAAAAATATTTGCCAATATTACTGCGTGTTAATAGAATGACTCTGATTCCAAAACTTTTTGAATCTTGATTTGGACTCCATTTGATCATGTTTTCAAACATGTCTTTTAGTGCTCCCTAAAAAATTTTACTCATCCCGTTTGCATCGAGAAAGAAAGTATTGTCTTTGCTTTGAAAAATGTTATTAGAACCTTTTGCATGATCTCGAACCGGCTCTATTGTCTACTTGTGACGGTGCATGTGTTATGCACGTTGTTGACACCTATTTTAAAATTTACCCAAAATAATCGCACAAAATTTAGGAGTTAATTTCTATTAATTCCTAAAACAAAAAAATATATATTTTCATGCATTGCATGTAGAAATTAGGCATATTTACGTTAATAGGGCCTATTATAATTTTGTAAAAAAATATAAAAATATAAATAATAAATAATAAATAATAATAATATAAATGTAAAATAAAAGAATTACATAAAAAAAAGAGAAGAAAAAAAAATCAATCAAATCAAGTCTGGCCGGGTCGGGGCCGAACCAACCCGGCCTGTTTCGTTTCCCCCCGAGCGGGCCTCTTCTCCCTGGCCCGCTCATTTTCTTCTTCTTCCTCTATTTCTTTTTTCTCTCTCTCGCGCGGATTGGGCCTGGTCCGGCCCAGCCCAGCCCTTCTCTTCCTCTTCCTCCCACGCGCGACGGTCGCTGTTCCCTGCTCTGTTCTCCCCTGTGCGCGACCGAAGCGTGACGCACGGCGGCGCCGCTCCCCCCTCGTCGTCATCCGGTCAGAAGAAGGCATGGAGTGCACGCCAACGGACTGGCAAATGCCAGTCCCACCTCTTCACTTTTCAGCCTCCCTTATCCTCTCCTCTCTCTCGGTCCCCTGTGGCTCGCTCTGCATCCCAGAACTGCTCTCCTCGGCACTGGCCTATGGCCGCGGATTGGCTGGGCATAGGTCGGTGCAGGTCTTCCTTATCCGATCAGAGGAAGCCAGTGTTATCGTCGCCGGCCTATAAAAAGCCAGAGAGAGAAAGTGAGAGGGGGGGTCGGCAATTTGAAGAGAAAAAACAGAGAGTGACCGGGAGAGCAGAGAAAGAGAAAGAAAACGAAACAGAGAGGAGAGAGGAGTCTGGGAGCGTCTCGCCGGCCCAGCTGGTCTCGCCGTCTCTAGCGAGTTGACCGGCGACACCCCAGAACGTCCCCGGGTCGGCCATTTACACAGAGAAGCAGAGAGAGAGAAGTGAGAGAGAGAGAGAGAGACAGAGTGCTTTGGTCGCCGGCCGGAGTAGAGTCTGAAGCGTCGCCGCCTTCCACGTAGCCGCCGGAGGCCATCCAGCCTTGCCGTCGACGGTGAGAGTTCCCCCCGGCCGAAGCTCCCCTGTTTTCCCCTGTTTTAGTGTCCGGTTTGGCCGGGACTCGCGCCGGCCGTGTCCCGCAAATCCCGGCCCATACCGACGGCAATCCCGGTCCCCACACGCAGTCGAACGCCAGCCGCAGCCGTCGGAGCCGGTCGTGCCGCCGGAGAAGGTCGAGATCGGTTGATTTCCACCCCGCCCGCCAGGTGCTCGACCAAATCCCCCAGAGAGGTCGATTCTGATTTGGCTCGCCGGCCGGCGAACCGACGGCCGGCCGGCGAGTCAGTCGGTCGGCGACGTTGGTAGTAACCGCAGGGACCGTTCCGGGGGGCGGCGGCGGTCTGGGCTGGCCGGCGAACGGCCAATTTTGGCCTCGCCGGCCGCCTCTCCCCGCGGGTCTGTTGGTCGGGTCAGATCTGACCCGAATCAACAGATCCGACCCGGGTCAACGCCCGTATCGGATCCGTTGACCCGGGTCGGATCGGTCCGACCCGACCCGGCCGGTTTATTATATTATATTTTTATTTTTATTTTCTTTTATTTAAAAAATATTTAAAAATTTAAAAAAAAAAGGTTTTTCTTCCCTTTTTCTTTTCTTTTTTTTATTTAAAAATAAAAAAAATTCAAAAAAAATTATAAAAAATTATAAAAATTATAAAAAAAATTTCTTCTCATTTTCTTATTTCGTTTTTTTATCTCGATTTTTTTTTAAAAAAATAATAATAATAATTCCGAAATTTTTTTTTTTGCATGAATTATATGAGTGTTTTTCTTCTTTATAATTATGCATGTTGTGGTTTTATTTAAATTAAATAGGCCCGAAATCGCACGATAGCATGTTGCATGTTTTTTAATTACCGTAGCGTAGTTAGTATGCATGCTTTAATACAATTGCATGGACTGCCGTATTTTGAATGTCATCTGGCTTAGTTAGGATTAGAACCCTAGGCTGCATGACTTGTGTTCCTGATTACTGATCATTTCTGATTATGCACTCGTTTGATCACCTCACATGTTAGGAGAAAGGTCCTAAAATCAATCCAAATTGCCTGATAAATGTTTTCAAAAATGAACAGGGTAGAATGGTACCGAAAGGGCATTAGTTATCCAACTAGTGTAACCAAGTCCCCGAATTCAGTTAATCTCTGGTTCGTAGGAATAGGGTGATTCTCCCATCACCCTATTTGGGTTTCTAATCGACCTACCCCAAACTGATTAGTGGCGACTCTTGCATGTAAATCACCTACATGTTAAAAAACTTAAACCCTAAGTCGCGATATGGTATGGGCTTGGGAGAGCCCGAGTTAAGTCCTGAGCCTAGACTTAGCACATACCAGGCGAGCCCCTCTCCTTTTTACATGTTATTTAAAAAAGGCTCGGGAGATCGGTCGCGACAGACTGGCGACTCCGCTGGGGACTTGTTTTTTAAAAGTGGACTTAAGCCAAATTTTTACCCTGTTCAAAATAATTTTTGTTTGGCAGCAAGGACTCCAGGTATGACCCTGACAGTAAGGTGTTATTTGTTCTTGCAGATTCGAATTGATTGTTTATAAATTATTGTGCATGCTTTAATGATTTAGCACTACACTGTTGCACACACAACCACGCTGCCGGACCCGGGCCGTGATAGGGCATTTTAGGATGGTGTTAAGAAAGATACGACCTCGAACGCGAGTCCGCGATGTAGAGGTTGCCTTTCTTTTCCCCGAAATTTATTTCTAAAAATCGTAAAGAAATATCTTTAGCCGCTATTTGCGTGACTATAAGACATTCCTTTCGATTTGGCCGAGATTAAAAGGACTTGACACCAACGCGAGACTGCGACGGTCAGGCACCCTTTTAATTTCATTTTGCTAGGCCGGTCTAAAATAAAAATCGAGCCTCACTCCCCATGTGCATGTCGTTGTGATTGTCATGGTTCAAAGAAAGGTATATATTCTATCCCTTCTCATTTTATTATACAGCCTACTAATTCAATTAATTTGTTATTATTAGGCCACCCGTTAATTGCATTCTATACACGATGGGAAGAAATGATTCCCAATTTGTCCCAGCTCCTAAAAAATTTACTGACACGGTGGGACCGACGAGACGAGGGATGCGTTTATTGCGGAGCTTGTCCGTGAAAATAAGCAGCTCCGAGAAGACTGTAGTCTTCCCATCGTTTATAAAATGAGCATCCGGGAAAGGCACCCTTTTTTTAAAAAAAAATCCCTTTTTTGCATATTTCCTTAGTATTTATGTTCAGGGGTTTTGATTTTCATCCTTAAAAGTATTTTTTGGGTTAATATAATTCGGGCCGTTTTTTATGCTATAAATAAAATTTTTTGCGCGTTAGTGACACCATCGCGGCCTTCGGCCCAGTGGTATCCGGGAATGCAGCGTATGGTCCGAGGCGACCGGGGTTCGAACCCCGGGGACGCCACTTGTAATGTTAATATTAATAAAAACCCTTTTTGCTTATTTTTTCTTTGCAAATAAAGAAATTAAGTAATAATAATATGCCTAGATCATAAATTGATTAATTATTAGGCATTATACTCATTTATTTTAACGTTTTCCCAGGTGGTTATAAAAATGGCCGAAGAAAACGTCCGTCTCAATGCTATGGAGGACGAAATGAAGCTGGTCCTCAACGCGATCCAAAATCTCACAAAGCAGGTAGAATCCATTCAGGACAAGCTCACGCTCACGCCTGCAGCAATTGAGATGATGTTATCACCACCGTCCACTGGAAAAGACAAAACCTCCGCTAGCGACAGCAAAGTGCCTCTGCTAGAAGACGATCCACTTCCCCTTGCTGTCAGGGAGCTTGAATTTGAAGCTGCACCGGTGACAGAACAGGATAAACGCCTTGCAAAGGTCGAGGAGATGCTGAAACAGTTACAAGGCCCGCAGCATGCTGTCCCACTTGACCTGTCAATATACAAACGGGTCAAAGTACCAGAAAAATTCAAAATGCCGGAATTTGAGAAGTATAATGGTACCTCATGCCCCAGGCATCATCTGCACATGTATCATGTGCGGATGACCCAATATGTTGATAATGAACCCATCATGATTCAGACTTTTCAAGTAAGTTTGACGGGGCCAGCTTTGACATGGTATATGTCAAAAGATGTGGATGCTTTTAAATCATGGGATGATGTTGCTAATGCATTTCTCAAGCAGTATCAATTCAACCTTGACGTCACTTTCACTCGTGACGATTTGGAACGCGCTGAGAAGAAGAAGAGCGAATCCTTCAAGGAGTACGCTACCAGATGGAGAAACTTGGCCGCCCAAGTTACCCCACAACTCACTGATCAGGAACAAGTGAAGTTGTTCATAAAGTCGCTTTCGTACGAATACAGACACCGACTGGTTGGTGCCACTGCTGAATCCTTTAATCTTCTTGTTCCTGTGGGCGAACGAATTGAGATGGGATTGCGTGAAGGGTGGTTCATAGACCCCACTTCCACAAGCAAGGAACTCGGCATGAAGAAGGAGAAAGAACCCCTGACAGATGCGGATGTTGCGTACACCCAAACCATTCGTCCTTTCCCAATGGTTCAGAAGAGCAGTGGACAGCAACCAGCCTCAGGCCGCAGGCCGCCCCGAAGGCGAAATGACATAAAGCAGTTCACGCCACTCCCTTTGCCTATGTCTCAGATCCTGCCTGTTCTCTTGGAAAAGAGATTGCTTGCCAAAGAGCCAAAGCGTGAAAATCCCGAGCGTTTCCCCAACTACGATCCTTCCAAGGCATGTGATTATCATTTGGGTGAAACGGGACATTCCGTCGATGACTGTGTGGTCCTGAAACATAAGGTCCAGAAATTATTGGATGCGAAGATGTTTTCATTCTGCAACACACCACCCAATCAAGCAGGAGGCGCGGATGTCGTCGTTGAGTAAACTGAAGGCTCAACTTTCCTACCTTAAAATAGAGGCATATTTAATAGTTTGAATACTCCCATGTGGGAGCTTTTCTTGCTTTCTAAAGTCTCAGCTGTTTTTTAAGATTTCAGTTTTCTGAATTTGTAATTATGCTTGGAATTCTAATATTGCAATTTCCATTCCAACAAATGTAATTCGCCTGTATTATTCAAAAGAATTACAAATATTATGTTTTGAGGGCCTGAGGAAGTATCCCAAACCGGCCCGTTGATGATATCCAGCCATGTAAAGGAAAGTGTTCTGAGGCCCGGGCTTCCTCATGCTTCTTTGTTTATAAGCTTTTGAAAATAAATCGAACGATTTGTCATTTTTCAAAAGGACAAAAAATGGTGTTGGAAAAGCATGCATACTCATAGCCCTGTTTGTTTTTCTAACTCGCTTACTTCATATTTCAGAGCATACTCCTTTTTGATTTGTTATTGCAAAAGGGACATTTGGAAAAGGCACAAACTGACAAGTACATCAGACCCTGATGATGCTATCGGACCAACTCATCTGATAGGGGCAGTCCAAGCAAAGATCAGCCAACCTTCAAAATGAAGTGTGGGGGCAAATCTCAGTGCGTGATATCAATTACAGAGAGTCAGAAGGAGTGCTGACCATTCTCTGACACCATGATGAGCGAAACATCATTTCGTACAAAAGTTGGGGACAGATCAAGAAAAGATTACCCCTTTTGAAAGAAAAAAAGGTATGTCTTATTCCTTAACAAATTTTGAAAATGACATTCCACCCCTTTTCTCTTGCAGATAATGAAATAGGGGAACATGCTAGATTCTGACATGTTAGCAAGCCGGGTAGAACATCAATGTTGGGACCTCTCAAATGAAGCATGGCGAAGAAGTGCTTAATTGGAAGAATAGACTAGGGGGCATGCAATCCCCCAGTCCATCAAAAAGGGTGTATTTCGTTCCTAAAGTTCATCCACTTTAGCATAGAAATGACACATTCTTTCCTCCTATGTAGGACAAATTTGAGTAAAGATTCTGTGCAAGCAGCTGGAAAGGGCTTCACATATAATAAAATGGCGTCAAGGCCAATCCCGACAACTACAAGAGTGTCGATGGTAGTCACGCCCGCATCCGTTGAAGACCTTTAAAGTAGAGATTAGCTTTGCTGCGAAGATCCCCATGCAAGCAATTGCGCATACCCTGTGCATGCCGGGAATCAAAGCATTTACAAGAAACTCCTCAGCATGCCGGAACCGCGATGGCACAGCATGCGCCGTCAATAGGACGTTCCAATTGGAGGCACCCCCAATTATAGAGGATCTCATTCGAGCTTCGAGACTGTCGCGACCTAAAATTTTGCTCTCAGGCTAATGGATTATTAAGACTAAGCTTAACTCGGGCCCTCCCAAGCCCTACCAATTCGCAACTTAGAATTTAAGTTCTTAACGTGCAAATGTTTTCATGCTTGGAGTCGCCACTAATCTATTTGTGGTAGGTCGATTAGAAACCTAAATAAAACATAGGGAGATATGTTTTATTCCTACGAACCAGAGATTCTAAGTTCGGGGACTTGATTACGCTAGATCTAGTCTAACGCCCTTTCGGTACCTTTTCTTTTCAAAAAATGTTTATGCATGCAGTTTGGATCCATTTTATTACCTAATCACTAACATGTGAGGTGTTCATGCGGGTACACAAACCACCAAAGTAACACCCAATAATCAAAACATTAAATAAATTGCAAGATTGGGAGAATTACTTACCTCGAAGCAACGTAAGCATCTGCATTGTTAGCTAGAAAATCACATCAACAATCCTAATATGATTTCTAATTAACAAGCAGTTCACTCAATATTTTTTTAGAATTTTCACTTATTTAAATGAAAACTAACCTATATGTAATGACGTGCAAAAATTAACATGCGATTAATGCAGCCTAACATGCAAACTATATGTCATGCGATGACGTGACCCAATTCTAATGACGGACAAATGATTTATTTTTGGTATTTTCAAATGAAATTCGGAATAAAAAAATGCCTAAAATAACATGCAATCTATCCCTAAAGAAAATGATTGATCTATCCTAAAGTGATTCTTTTTTTGGGATTTTTATTAAAATTCGAAATTATTAAATATCCTAAATAATCCACTAAGATTAAAACAATCTTTAATTTAAACTAGGAAATATGCAACCCTAAATCCCAATTTAAATCAAATAATTATCTTATTCTTTTGGATATATTTAAGATTCCCTAAGCATGCAAAATTTCTAATTTAAATCTAACTAACAAATTTTTGGATTTTCTTTATTTGAAAGGAAATCAATCAAACAAAGATAACTACCACGTTCAAACAATCCACGCAATCCGCAAGATTTTTCTTATCAAATTTGAATGAGGCAAAAAAAATCAAACTAACGGTCATATCTATAGGGTTATAGATATTGACGGAAAGTTGATTTGTCAAATTTGGAAAGCAAATAAAATCTATTATCGTGTCCAAGTGATTGTGGACAAGATAATGATTTTCCGTATCACCGCGTATCGTACCTTAGGGATAAGGTCGGATAGTCGTCTAGATACGTCGCTAAATTAGGAATAATTCCTAATTTTGGGTGTTTTCAAATATTGCGGATATCGCAAATATTATCCTAAGATATCTAGCAATCCATCAAAGAATATCCACGAAATATTCAAACACTGAGAACTTAGGAAATTAAATATTTCGGAAAATATTCGGATAATGATATTACCTAATTTGCGGATATCTTCCAAATTTGAACTTGATGTCGGATCGGGTTTGCAGATTGGAACAAGCGGCGGTAGGACGGACCGGCGACGGCGACGGTGAGTTCACGTCGGTAACTTCGTGGTGTGGGCTTGCGGCGCACGGTCACCAGCGAATGAAAGGCAGCAACGGCAAGACCAAAGCAACGAGGGCTGGTCTTCTCGAACGTGGCTATTTGGACTTCACGCAATAACAGTAGACAAACGTGCTGGAAGACAAGGGATGGCAATTATAGCATGACATGTGGTCTTCCACCAATATGAACCGAAACCAGAGGACTAAAGAACTCCTCGCCAGGACGTTGAAGTGGAGCTGTTGGCGGTAGCGAAGACTTGAACGCTACGAGGGTGTTGCAGTGTTGCAACGGCTTCGTGCAAGGCGCAATTGCTTCGTCGTTGACGCAGGGACTCGCGATAAAGGACCCTCGCGGCCACTCGTCTGGCCGCGGGGAAGGTGGTGGCGATGGCTCGGGCACGCGCGCACCCAATTCTCTTTCGCTGGTTGCTCTCGCTCTCGCTATTCCTCACGTGTGTCTCTCGTGTTCTCAAGAATTGTGTTCTGAAAATTATGAGTGCCCCCCCTGAATGAGGGGTATAATCACATATTTATATTGCAACCCTAGGTTAATTGACCGGATTTCCTAGTCCTAATGGGCTTTGGCTTAGGCTTTATCCTTTAATTTTTATTTAATTCCAAATTGGCTGAATTAATTTGGGCTTTTCTTTAATTAAGCTTAATGGGTTGATTTAAGCTCAAATTAAGACAACCAAGGCCTTTTAGACTTGTGATTTTCGGCCCCTGTCTTCCGAGTGAGCCGAGTTTCGTTCAGTGCTTGAACTCGATTTGCGCGATGGATTTTCAATTCACTTGCCACCGCCGGTTCGATGTGGAATGCAACTAACCTACATGAACTTAAACTATATGCTATGCAACTTTAATATTTTTGTTTAGGGGTTAAAATTTAATCCCTAATTTTTATGCAATATTTTCCTAACGGGATTGCCAAAATTTAGGTGTCAACAGCTGCCCCTCTTTGAAGGTGAGCTCGAAGAGGTTGCATTCAAAGACTAAATGATTCCTAAATTTTGATCATGAAAATGCAATGAATGTTATTTTTTGTGGGAATATGAGTCCTATTTTGAAATGCAATAAGAAATGATGCATGCTGACGTGAATAAAACATACCTGGAGTTACTCACCTAACTTGAGTGGTGAAGTAATTTGAGGCATTGCCATACTTCTTGAGATTGTTTGGCAAATATTTGAACTCTGTCCCAAAGGTATCGCCTGATGAACGCTGGTGACCTGCAATTCAATTAGGACACACGAAGGGTAATTCGAATTACCTGGATATCGCCTCGGTTATTCGGATGAGACACCTGGATTTCTCCTCAGGCACTCGGATGAAAGATATGGTGAGATATCCGGATTTCTCCTCGGATACTCGGATGAGATACCTGGATTTCTCCTCAGGCACTCGGGTGAAAAATCTGATGAGATATGAGATACCTGAATTTTTCCTCAGGCAATTGGGTGAGATATCCGGATTTCTCCTCGGATACTCAAATGAGATACTTGGATTTCTCCTCAGGCACTCGGGTGAGATATCCGGATTTCTCCTCGGATACTCGGATGAGACACCTGGATTTCTCCTCAGGCACTCGGTTGAGAAATATTGTGAGATATCCGGATTTCTCCTCGGATACTCGAATGAGATACCTGGATTTCTCCTCAGGCACTCGGATGAAAAATATTGTGATGAGATATCCGGATTTCTCCTCGGATACTCGAATGAGATACCTGGATTTCTCCTCAGGCACTCGGATGAGATACCTGGATTTCTCCTCAGGCACTCGAATGAAAAACATGATGAGATATCCGGATTTCTCCTCGGATACTTGAATGAGATACCTGGATTTCTCCTCGGATACTCGGATGAGACACCTGGATTTCTCCTCAGGTTCTCGGATGAAAAATATGATGAGATATCCGGATTTCTCCTCGGATACTCGGATGAGACACCTGGATTTCTCCTCAGGTTCTCGGATTAAAAATATGATGAGATATCCGGATTTCTCCTCGGATACTCGAATGAGACACCTGGATTTCTCCTCAGGCACTCGATTGAGAAATATGTAGACGTCTGGACGTTGTCAAAGACGCCGAATGACTGCAACAAAACCGATTAGATATGGAGTATGTCGATTGCTCAAACAGGTGTATGAATACCTGGATAAGCATAGGCATCTGAAAGGGTAGAGACATACTTACGCATTGATATCTCTGACTTTTGGCAACATGTCTCCTGCTAGATGCAATTATAGACAACATGTAATATGTATTCATAGACAATCAAGAACACATATATTCATGCACTATAAATTCAATTGGTTTTTATACATGACAATTTTGTCAAATCAACATCACTAAATTTCGCTGGGGAAAATCAAGACAAGACAATCTAATTTCATAAGTGGGTGTCTTGAAAATTTTAAATGAGGGACTTCCAGTCTGAAAGGGCTTTCACTCGCTCTCATTGAAAAGTGGCTAATTTATGAAATTCACTCTATCTCATCATCATCATGTCGACAAGGGTCCGAATATTCTCGCAAATGGTACGACCTTACCAATCTGAGAGGTCTTTGCTGGGACCGTAACGTGGGCTTGGTCAATGGCTTAGCAAAAGGGGACTCTTTGAGTCAAGGCTATTGAAAGAAAATACTCCGCAATCGTCTTCGGGTTTACAAGTCAAGAACCCTGCAAAATGAGATAGAAATGGACTTGCTCGCACTTCTTCGAGCTAAGCTTATAAACATCCGAATCCTACGCTAGTTCAAGTGCCATAATCTGAAGAGACTTTATAAAGGACGTAACGTAGGCTAGGCTCATGGGTTGAGAAATGAAAGGATCATTAGGCTCAAAATGTGTATAAATAGGGGTTAATAAGTTGGTGATCATCTCGGCATTGTCACCAGTCTTTCTTTTCGCCAGGGATTGTCTTTTCGGTAGACGTTCCATTGGGCTCGAATTCACCACTTGATTTGTTTGAGACTTGTAAGACCACTGCTCCACTGGGATTCATGACTTTGAGATGTCCTATCTTGACACTTTTCCTCTAAAGTTCTTCCTTTTTTTTTCGACTTTCTTTTCTCTTTTTTTTTTCTTTCGGGCATTGGCCTTGCTTTTACCAGGCACACTGCTTTTTCATGCCCCCTAGTTCTTCCTTTTTTTTTTTTCATTTTTGACTTTTGACATACACTATCTATAATGAATACACTGCCCAGCCACACTTTAGCTTGTTTTGACCGAATGACTAACATTTGAACTCTCAGGGTCTTCGTCTTCTATTGGCCCTCCAAATATGCTGCGTGGACAGTGATGGCTTTTACCTTGCCCCAGTATGGGGGATGATCACTAACTGGGTTTAAGAAATGAATTTGTAGGCTCAATTGGGCTTAGCAAAGGATAAAGTGTGTATAGGATAGAAAAAGAAATGCTCTTCGTCATCCTAAGGCACTTGAACTTCGTATAAATTCTTCTGAAAAAGCAACACTCGAAGATTGATACAAGTGAGAGCAAGAAAATCTCTATTCATTTTTCACCTTATAATGCTGACTTACCTCCAGTTTGCCCCGATGTGGGGTGGTTCTTGACAGGGGTAATTTGAAAGGATTTCTCCAAGCATTTAGGCTCAAAGTGGAGAAACAATGGATAACCTGTACTGTTTGGGGATAGAGAAATGAACTGCCTTTCGTCACTTCGGTTGCCGTACCTTTTGCGAGATAACTCTTCACCTTGCAGACATAAAACTTTTTCACTCAATTCACTAGGGATTAGTGCATGGGACTGTGTATAGGATATGGCTTGCCTTTCATCATCCCGATGTACCTCATTCAACATATTCAATTCATTCTACATGAGTTATCAGATTGTCTATCTTGATAATATTAATGGAATTGGTGAATTAATCGGGTAAAATTACCATGCCAAATTCTCTTTTGAACATTTCATGATCTTACCAACTTTGAGCATAAAAAGCTTGTAAATTTTGAATAAAAATTTTTCTATACTCAAAAATGTCATCGGAACATGAAAAACACGGTTTAGAGCATTCATTTAAGATTGCCCCAACAAGAAGTGTTAGGAGTATCAAACACAAATGGGCTATCTTAGGAATGGACATCCTTGGATTGCCCCTATTTGGAAGAGACGGACTCATGAACACTCCATCTTTGCTTTTGCCCCTGCACAAGAAAGCGTGCATGAATAGGTCATTAAGCAAATGCGAACCGAGATTCAGAAGATTCCAATTACTCATTGCTGTTGGAACCAAGGCATTATCTCCATGGTTGCTATTCATGCCCCTGATCTGCTATCCCCACTTTTCAATTGACGTGTAAGGAAAAGAGCTTGCGTTAGGCATCATGCTCAAGTAGGAGGTAATTGTTTGCCTCATGGGTTCATCATCGTTGGAACTTGATATGTCATTTTCAAATCTCTCGGTGTCATCAAGATTTATGGAATTATGCTCTGAGACATAAAGTAAGTGAATCAGAAAAACAAACAGGGTTAATCTAGTGCATGCTTTAATTTTTTTTTGAATCTACAAAATTTTTGGATTTTTTTTTAGCAATGAAATACTTTTTATTTTCAAAATGATTTTTGGGAGGAAACATGAGGAAGCCCAACCCTCAGATTTTCTCCGTGGATGATATTTTCTTTCATGGTTGGATATCATCACCGGGCTGGTTTGATGTACCTCAACATGCCCTCAAAAATAAAAATAATTTGTAATTTCATTGATTATTGCCAAATGAATTACATATATTGGAAGGGAAATTGCAACAATCAAGTCCTAGAA
Organism: Syzygium syzygioides; assembly: GCA_031216285.1. Classification (NCBI taxonomy): domain Eukaryota; kingdom Viridiplantae; phylum Streptophyta; class Magnoliopsida; order Myrtales; family Myrtaceae; genus Syzygium; species Syzygium syzygioides. Next base: position 10,725,788 of record CM062242.1, on the reverse strand, counting down.
ATGAAAAGTGCTAAAAAGCAGCTCCCGAGACGGGGCAAGTCCTAGAAAGCAGTAAAAATTCCCGCGCAAGGGAATGTGCAAAAAAAAAAGTAAAGGCGTTACTCCTGCGAGCCAGTGCCCATTCCCTCCAACGGCCCTTTCTCGATAGCTCCAATGAAGAAATCATCGAACAGGGTAGTGATTCCATCCATTGCATCATCAGGATTTTCTGTCTTTAGAGGTGTTGGATCATCCATACCTCCCCATCCATCTCTTTTCCTTCATCAGCTTTAGGCGTGCTCTCTTCAATCTCTTCATCATCAGACACGTCTTCGAGCGGAGGCATATCTTCAGGCAGAGGGTCGCCCTTGTCCTCCATAGTGTTCAATGTAGCAAACTCTTCCTCCCAATTAATAACTACTTCGGAGATAGTGGAAACGATGCCAGTGTGATCAGCATAAACGATCATCCCAGCACTCACCATCCTTGAGACTCTTTCTCTCATGACAGCCAAGGAAACGTCCTCATTAGGCGGGTAATAACCAGCCTTCACCAGTTCTCCATAGACTTCGTTTGTGTATACCCTGATGTTCCTGATTCGACCAGCATCGAAACTGAATACGGCATTCACATTGCCCGCGTGGCCAGGGAGCGGGTTACTCTGAACATTCGGCTTAGCGGGCTAAAACGAAAACGCCTTCGTGTCCAAAAGGCTCTGGATCCGATGCTTGAGAGTAATGCAGTTATCAGTTGAATGCCCCACTTCCCTCATATGATAGTCACATTTTTTAGACGGGTCATAGTTATAGTACTTTTCAGAGTTAGGTCGCTTTGGTTCGGTGGTAAGCAAGCCCTTCTTTTGGAGTACTGCCAGTACTTGGGACAACGACCCCGGGAGAGGGGTGAATTGCCTCCTGTTGTTCCTCCTCTGAGAGGGTTGACGGCCAGTGTTCTGCTGTTGAATTTCTGCTACTTGGATTGCTGGAACAAGATTAACATTCCGTCGGCCCGGTTGAGTGTAAGCCACATTCACTTCAGCTGCCGGTTCTTTCTCCTTTCTCGCACCAAATCTTTTGGTCGAGGAAGACGGCTCCACGAACCACCCATCTTTTAGCCCTATCTCAATCTGTTCGCCTATAGGGATGAGTTGATTGAAGTTGTCGGCCGGAATGGCTACCATCCGATTACGGTACTCGAACGGGAGAGTTTTAATGAACATCCTCTTCAATTCACTGTCTATGGGTTCTGGGATAATTTGTGCGGCTATGTTTCTCCATCTGATAGCATAATTCTTGAATGACTCATTCTTCTTCATCTGAGCACGCTCGAGGTCATCGCGGGTGGGAGTGATGTCCGTTATGAACCTGTACTGCTTTAGGAATGCTTCACTAACTTCCTTCCAGGTTTTGAGAGCATTTATCTTCTTCATGAGATACCAGTTCAAGGCAGGACCCGTCAGACTTGCCTAAAATGCATGAATCATTAGGAGTTCATTATCAACGTACGGTGTCATTTGTACGTGATATAGCTGCAGGTGAGCTTTCGGGCACGTGGTGCCATTATACTTATCGAAGTCCGGCATCTTGAACTTCTTCGGGATTTTGATCTGGGAATACATGGACAGATCGATCGAGGGCGAATCCTGCGAACCCTCCAGCTGCTTGATTCTCTCCTCCAGTTTACTGACTCGTTCATCAGGCTTAGGGTTGTTGACGACAATCTGGACGGGGTCATCTTCTAATTCAGGCATATCATCATCTTCCTCAATGTCAACATTCTTTCCACCTGCATGCTTCGGGGCTGGTACTTCAGGGGGTGCCGGAACAGGGATCGACCGAAGAGTCTTAATCTCAGCGGTCATTTGTTGCATTGCAACAGCAAGCTGCCTGATCTGATCTTGCATACTATCGACGCGCTCCTGTAACTCAGTTTGATCGGCCATTCTAGCTCTTGACCGCGTGCGAATAGGGGAACGTGATCGGTCCGTAGTTACCTGGTTTCAGATCAGAATGAAACAGGGCATACATAAGTGTCGAGCAAAATTGCACGCCGATCCATGACATTGTCTAGCCGTTTGAATTGAAAAGACTTCTTTATTGAAATGACGAAAGTTTTTACATCGACCAGTGACTTGAAATTAAATCGAATTAAAGACAAATGACTCGATTCCTAAGCAAACCTAAACTGGAAATGAAAACAAATTCAAGTTTCTTGATTAGCTTGATCTATAGACATATGGGGGATGACATCCTTCTTCAATTGCTCGTAAGCTCGGGCTATCTTGGCTGCCTTTTCTTTAGCTTCTTCGACCTTCCTTTTGAGACGGTTGTTCTCGGAGCGATTGGCGGATTTGAGGGGCACCTTGGGTATCTTCGGGAGTAACTCCTGAGGGATCTTGTGCCGACGGATGTACTTGGTCGTCGCGAAGTAGGACTTCTGCTCCCCCTTCAATTCTCCTTCGGGCCGGGCTATCTTTAGGAGACGACATTTCTTCCACATCCTTATGAGTTGAGCTACGGTCCCTTCATGATCCTCACCCTGGTCGGAGAAATCAACACGGAGGAGCTCGGGTTGTAACGCCGGAGGGAGTCCCTGAAGAATCTGGTACTGGCGAGACACTCTGGCGGGGTAGTACTCGATCGCTCCCGTGAAGCCCAAAAGTGGCACCGGTCCAACACCATTACACGTAAGTCGAGCTTCCTCGACCTTGAACCAACTAGCATGCCATTGAAAACCTTGGGGTCTAGCATTTTTCATGAAAATGATCCACTCGGAGTAATGATAATCCGGTGTGCTTTCTTGTTTTTCTTTATAGCTTGAGACGGGATGACACAAATCACTGAGTTCGGATATTTTGAATAAATTACCACACCCTTTTATGTGAGACAAAAACCAGATTTGCAAAAGTTCGAGGGGTGCGTGGAATGTTTTGTCAACATTTTGCTTGAATTTAGTGAGAGAAATGAAAGTTTCGGCTAAAATGGTGTTGACAAAATTCTTTTCAAGACAGACTTGTTGTACCAACCATGCAATTGACGGGTTGCACGCGTTCTTGCAATAAGGAAAAATGATGAACCCGAAAAATGCTAGCAAAAAGACTCTGCCCTTCTGAAAAGGTGTGGCACTTTCAAAACATTGACTGAGGAATGTGAAAGGACATGTTCCACGATTTGCTTTCAAAACTTTTGCCAGTTCATCTTTCCCAACATTCAAAAATTCTGATAACATTAATGTGGAATCGACTCCCAAAGGTGGTGTAACTAACTCCGATCCCAAAGGTTTTCCAATGAGCACGCTATACTCTTCCAAAGTCGGGGTGAGCTCATGCTTACCGAATATAAAGGTGGCTGTCTCGGGGCACCAGAAGTGGGTTAATGCTCGAACAAGGCCGGTACGGACTTTGACTTCCAATAGGGGGAGCAGATTCCCGACGTGACCCTCGATTAGCTTGCGGTTGGTCGGACTGAGTAAACTCCACCAGGCACGGAGCTCGTTCTTAGGAGTGTCAAGAATCCGGATGTCTGCTACTCCCATAGTGTATAGACCAAGACTCACGACCGACCTAATGTTATGGACCGACCAAAGAAAAGCGAAATATAAGTAAATTGCAAGATAAGAGTTGAAGAAATCTTACTTCACCGGGTAGGAAAATGGCAATCACATAGACACGCGCATGAAATGTGAGGTTCGATTTCTATCTAGACTCTGGCTTGCAAAGTGGAGACGCGAGGATTACCGGGCTAAACCAGTCATGGTTGTGGTTAGGCCGGGGTTCCCCTGTCTCCGGCTTAGTCAAGGAGCCGACCCGGATTGCAAAGGGTGCAACCGTGGTGGTAACTCAATGACACTGTAAAAAAAACATTTCGGGACCGAGGAGGGCGACCCGTACCAAATGGTTTTGGTCGGGGTGTCCACTTTCTCAGCACCATCCTAAACCTATGCCGCCCAGGTCCGGCAGCGGGTAGTGTGTGCGGTGTAGTGTAAATGTAAGGCATGCACAACAGTTTATATCAAACAGCGCTTCGTGCATAAATTAAACCATACATTCAACCATCTCCCTGCAAAACAAAGGTTAACAACCACTTCTCCCTTATACCTCCCATACTGCAAGAACATTTAACACCTTAAAATTTTAGGGACGTACCTGGGATCCTTGCTGCCAAACAAAAATTATTTTTGAAGTGAAAAATTGGCCTAAGTCCACTAAGAGTTTTAAATCAAATCCCCAGTGGAGTCGCCAAGCTGTCGCGACCTAAAATTTTGCTCTCAGGCTAATGGATTATTAAGACTAAGCTTAACTCGGGCCCTCCCAAGCCCTACCAATTCGCAACTTAGAATTTAAGTTCTTAACGTGCAAATGTTTTCATGCTTGGAGTCGCCACTAATCTATTTGTGGTAGGTCGATTAGAAACCTAAATAAAACATAGGGAGATATGTTTTATTCCTACGAACCAGAGATTCTAAGTTCGGGGACTTGATTACGCTAGATCTAGTCTAACGCCCTTTCGGTACCTTTTCTTTTCAAAAAATGTTTATGCATGCAGTTTGGATCCATTTTATTACCTAATCACTAACATGTGAGGTGTTCATGCGGGTACACAAACCACCAAAGTAACACCCAATAATCAAAACATTAAATAAATTGCAAGATTGGGAGAATTACTTACCTCGAAGCAACGTAAGCATCTGCATTGTTAGCTAGAAAATCACATCAACAATCCTAATATGATTTCTAATTAACAAGCAGTTCACTCAATATTTTTTTAGAATTTTCACTTATTTAAATGAAAACTAACCTATATGTAATGACGTGCAAAAATTAACATGCGATTAATGCAGCCTAACATGCAAACTATATGTCATGCGATGACGTGACCCAATTCTAATGACGGACAAATGATTTATTTTTGGTATTTTCAAATGAAATTCGGAATAAAAAAATGCCTAAAATAACATGCAATCTATCCCTAAAGAAAATGATTGATCTATCCTAAAGTGATTCTTTTTTTGGGATTTTTATTAAAATTCGAAATTATTAAATATCCTAAATAATCCACTAAGATTAAAACAATCTTTAATTTAAACTAGGAAATATGCAACCCTAAATCCCAATTTAAATCAAATAATTATCTTATTCTTTTGGATATATTTAAGATTCCCTAAGCATGCAAAATTTCTAATTTAAATCTAACTAACAAATTTTTGGATTTTCTTTATTTGAAAGGAAATCAATCAAACAAAGATAACTACCACGTTCAAACAATCCACGCAATCCGCAAGATTTTTCTTATCAAATTTGAATGAGGCAAAAAAAATCAAACTAACGGTCATATCTATAGGGTTATAGATATTGACGGAAAGTTGATTTGTCAAATTTGGAAAGCAAATAAAATCTATTATCGTGTCCAAGTGATTGTGGACAAGATAATGATTTTCCGTATCACCGCGTATCGTACCTTAGGGATAAGGTCGGATAGTCGTCTAGATACGTCGCTAAATTAGGAATAATTCCTAATTTTGGGTGTTTTCAAATATTGCGGATATCGCAAATATTATCCTAAGATATCTAGCAATCCATCAAAGAATATCCACGAAATATTCAAACACTGAGAACTTAGGAAATTAAATATTTCGGAAAATATTCGGATAATGATATTACCTAATTTGCGGATATCTTCCAAATTTGAACTTGATGTCGGATCGGGTTTGCAGATTGGAACAAGCGGCGGTAGGACGGACCGGCGACGGCGACGGTGAGTTCACGTCGGTAACTTCGTGGTGTGGGCTTGCGGCGCACGGTCACCAGCGAATGAAAGGCAGCAACGGCAAGACCAAAGCAACGAGGGCTGGTCTTCTCGAACGTGGCTATTTGGACTTCACGCAATAACAGTAGACAAACGTGCTGGAAGACAAGGGATGGCAATTATAGCATGACATGTGGTCTTCCACCAATATGAACCGAAACCAGAGGACTAAAGAACTCCTCGCCAGGACGTTGAAGTGGAGCTGTTGGCGGTAGCGAAGACTTGAACGCTACGAGGGTGTTGCAGTGTTGCAACGGCTTCGTGCAAGGCGCAATTGCTTCGTCGTTGACGCAGGGACTCGCGATAAAGGACCCTCGCGGCCACTCGTCTGGCCGCGGGGAAGGTGGTGGCGATGGCTCGGGCACGCGCGCACCCAATTCTCTTTCGCTGGTTGCTCTCGCTCTCGCTATTCCTCACGTGTGTCTCTCGTGTTCTCAAGAATTGTGTTCTGAAAATTATGAGTGCCCCCCCTGAATGAGGGGTATAATCACATATTTATATTGCAACCCTAGGTTAATTGACCGGATTTCCTAGTCCTAATGGGCTTTGGCTTAGGCTTTATCCTTTAATTTTTATTTAATTCCAAATTGGCTGAATTAATTTGGGCTTTTCTTTAATTAAGCTTAATGGGCTGATTTAAGCTCAAATTACGACAACCAAGGCCTTTTAGACTTGTGATTTTCGGCCCCTGTCTTCCGAGTGAGCCGAGTTTCGTTCAGTGCTTGAACTCGATTTGCGCGATGGATTTTCAATTCACTTGCCACCGACGGTTCGATGTGGAATGCAACTAACCTACATGAACTTAAACTATATGCTATGCAACTTTAATATTTTTGTTTAGGGGTTAAAATTTAATCCCTAATTTTTATGCAATATTTTCCTAACGGGATTGCCAAAATTTAGGTGTCAACAGAGACCAAGAACATGGAGAAGCAGACTGAGATAGAGAAGGCTGAACAAAGTAAAGAGGAGAAAAGACTCTACTAGCTTTGAAGGCAAAATGGAAGAAGGGTAATCTGTATCGTTCTCAATTTACCCTCAATCATCTCACTTCTAATGTAAGCTCATGTTTTTGTCAGAATGGAATCACTGACATCCGAGAAAACTCAAGGAGTTGTCAGTCAAATCTCCAATGAAGGGAATCACGAAGGGTAACGTTGTATCGTTTTCAATTCCTTCCCTTTAAAAAACCCATTCATTAACGCGATCTTTCTTATTACCTTGCAGGTATGCCCCGTTGTCCCAGCATAAGTAAGTATCTCTCTCACTTAAAAGCTCTTCTCATAAGAGTAAAAAGAAACAAGAAGGAAGAAATAATCAAAGAAAATGGATACTATTTTCTTCCTCAAGTGCATTACATGGAAGGGATTTTTGCATGGTAATTTTACCTGTTCAATTCACCAATTCCCTGTAGAAATCTTGACAATTCGACGAATGGTGTCGAACTGCTCCGATGTATTGAACGAGGTGTGTCAGGATGAGGAGAGGCAACCCTTGGTCTATACACATTCTCACATACCAAACCTGTGCAAGATGAGCGAAAGAGTGCCATTTCTACAAGGTAAAGGGATTTCTCGCATAAGGTACAATAGCCAAAGTAACGAGAGGCAGTTCATTTCTTTGCCCCATGCACTACCATTGATCCTTTGCTTAACCATTTTTGAGCCCATACACTCAGAAATTCCTTTCAAATTACCCCTGTCAAGAACCACCCCACATTGAGGTAACTTGAGGTAAATTAGCCTCACGGGATGAATTCAAACTCAGAGGAAACAAGAAAAACATCCCTCCTCTTTCAGTCACTGCCCCCATGGCCTTGACTTCGCTGTTTTCATGGAACCCATGATCCTTGACGGAGTCCTCCAAGACAGGCACAATCATCGACGATCAGACAGTCGAAACTAAGAGGGCTTTGTCAAGAGAGAAGCAGCAAACTAATGCCTGTCCAAAATGCCAATATTGATAACAGTGATGTTTTCACTGAGCAAGACAAGAAGGATGAGGAGTTTGTAATATCTAAAATTTTCTATGATCATCCGCTGCAACAGCTCGCACAAGGGGAAAAGATGTATAGAAATTTTCTTGCTCTCACTTGCATTAATCTTTGAGTGTTTTTATTGCAGATGAACTCTCGCGTTAATCTAAATGCCCCAGGATGATTAAGAGCAGTTTTTCTTCTACCCCATACACTTATATCCCTTGCTAGCCCAATTGAGCCGGCAATTTCATTTCGTACAAACCCAATTGGTGATCATTCCCCACACCGGGGCAAGGCAAAAGTCACCATAGTTTGAGCATCACAGTCTCAAGTACCGAATGAAGATGAGGACTCCAAAAGCCTAAAAACATGATTCTGTTCAATCTTGTTTAGGCTAGTCCTGACAACACCAAAAGAACAGCAAAAAAATGCTGAAAAATAGGGGCATGAAAAAGCAGTGTGCCTGGTAAAAGCAAGGCCAATGCCCATGAATAAAAAAAAACGAAAAAAGAAAAGGAGAAGAAGAAAAACGATGAAAAATATACTTGAGCTCTCCTTTGATACAGATTCCTATTTTAGGAACTCTGTCTTGGCAAAGATCTGCTACATGACAGATAAAATGGTGTCTAGAAAAATGCTTGACACAGAAACTCCTCAGGGAAAAGTTGTTAAAGATGCTAAAACACAAGATTACCTGAGGAGTCTTCCAGAAGGATCCTGATGGTGGAGAAAAAGACTGGTGACGATGCCAAGAGGATCACCAATTCTCACCCTTACACACATTTTTGAGCCTAACGATCATTTCGTTCCTCAACCCATAAACCAAGCCCATGTTACATCCCTCATAAAGTCTCTTCTGACTAGGGCATTTGAATTAACGTGGAATTTCAGATGTTTATAAACAACGCTCGAGGAAGTGCGAGCAAGACTACTTCTATCTCTTTTGCAGGGTTCTTGACTTGTAAACCCGGAGATAATTGCAAAATATTTTCCTTCATGGCCTTGACTTGAACAGTCACCTTTGTTAAGCCATTGACCAAGCCTACATTACGACCCTGAAGAAGACCTCCCAGATTGGCAGTGTTGTACCGCTTGCGAGAAAACTCAGACCCTTGTTGATGTGATAACGGTCAGATTGAGTGTTTTCGATGTTCCTACATTAATGGACAGGACAAATAGCCCTTTTCAATGAGAGTGAGTGGAAAGTCCTCTCTGATTGAAAGTCCCTTGTTCATCATCTCGAGAAAGTCCACCTTGTGAAAAAAATTGTCTTGATTGACCCACGGTGGATGTTTGGTGATGCAAACATGGCAAAATCATCATGCATAAACCTTCAAATGCACACTCTGGAATAGCCCAGCTTGTCTATCCTTGATGAATGCATCCATGTCTGTGCTAACCAACTTTGACAGCTCAGAATCTTAATCCCCATTGATGAAATACAAAATTCGGGCACTGGAGAAGCCCTCATTATCATCCCAAGAGAGATACCCTGAAAAAGGTTGGTTATTCAGCAGATGATACATCAAACCTTCGGGAACGTGCCCAGGTAAGTACATTCTACCCTTACCCAGCCCCAAAATCATCAGATTTCTTTTCAAACTACCCAGAAAGTAAACCGGGTATTCCTTTGAAAATGAAATGCATCTTGACTAGCTGGTCAAGATATTTCGTACAACACTCGAGAATAACCTCAGTTGTTTATTTCTCCAATGAATGTATTTGTACAAAGAAAAACTTGTCTGACAGGAGACATGCCCTTAAGAGGCGGGAACGCATCCAGGTAAGTATATTCTACCCATGCCTGATTCCAAAAATCTATGTACCTATAATTGTTATGGTACCCTTTGAACATTGGACTGACCTCTCTGTTCACCCTTTTGAGGACGGAACTGACTCCCTCTGTTCACATCAAATCCTCGGGCGATGACCCCCAGGAGCTCATCGTTTGAGCTTTCCAAGACCTGCTGGCGAGGACCCACCAGGCAAACCATCAAATCCTCGGGCGAGGACCCCCAGGTGCTCATCATTTGAGCTTTTCAAGACCTGCTGGCGAGGACCCACCAGACAAACCATCAAATTCTCGGGCGAGGACCCCCAGGTGCTCATCATTTGAGCTTTTCAAGACCTGCTGGCGAGGACTCACCAGGCAAACCATCAAATCCTTGGGCGAGGACCCCCAGGTGCTCATCTTTTGAGCTTTTCAAGACCTGCTGGCGAGGACCCACCAGGCAAACCATCAAATCCTCGGGCGAGGACCCCGAGGTGCTCATCGTTTGAGCTTTCCAAGACTTGTCGGCAAAGGCCCTTAGGTACTTTGGCAAAAATCCAGACAGTCAAGGCGATCGAAGAAAGGTTCGGGTCCCCGACAAAACGAAGTCTAGTCAAGGCGACCGAAGAAAGGTTCGAGTCCTGTGCAAGCGATTTCCCACAGTCAAGGCGACCGAAGAAAGGTTCGGATCCTAGACAAAGTACAGTCAGTCAAGGCGACCGAAGAAAGGTTCGGATCCTTGACAAACGAAATCCACCCAAGGTGACCGAAGATAGGTTCGGGTCCTCGGTAAGTGATTTCCACGGTCAAGGCGACCGAAGAAAGGTTCGGGTCCTAGATAAACATTCCCCCCGTCAAGGCGACCGAAGAAAGGTTCGGGTCCTCGACACACAATATCAACTATATGGAATTACTCTACCCTTCGGCAAGGTAAGTAGCCCCAAATAAGTTTTTATTTGCTTTAGCATGCATCATCTTATTGCATCATAAAAATGAGACTCACGGTCCCGCCAAAAATAACATTCATTGAACATGCATGGGCCAAATTTAGGTGTCATTTTATCTTTGAATGTAACCTCTGCAAGATCAACCTCTACGAGCTCACCTTCAAAGAGGGGCAGCTATTGACACCTATTTTAAAATTTACCCAAAATAATCGCACAAAATTTAGGAGTTAATTTCTATTAATTCCTAAAACAAAAAAATATATTTTTTCATGCATTGCATGTAGAAATTAGGCATATTTGCGTTAATAGGGCCTATTAGAATTTTGTAAAAAAAATATAAAAATATAAATAATAAATAATAATAATATAAATGTAAAATAAAAGAATTACATAAAAAAAAGAGAAGAAAAAAAAATCAATCAAATCAAGTCTGGCCGGGTCGGGGCCGAACCAACCCGGCCTGTTTCGTTTCCCCCAGAGCGGGCCTCTTCTCCCTGGCCCGCTCATTTTCTTCTTCTTCCTCTATTTCTTTTTTCTCTCTCTCGCGCGGATTGGGCCTGGTCCGGCCCAGCCCAGCCCTTCTCTTCCTCTTCCTCCCACGCGCGACGGTCGCTGTTCCCTGCTCTGTTCTCCCCTGTGCGCGACCGAAGCGTGACGCACGGCGGCGCCGCTCCCCCTCGTCGTCATCCGGTCAGAAGAAGGCATGGAGTGCACGCCAACGGACTGGCAAATGCCAGTCCCACCTCTTCACGTTTCAGCCTCCCTTATCCTCTCCTCTCTCTCGGTCCCCTGTGGCTCGCTCTGCATCCCAGAACTGCTCTCCTCGGCACTGGCCTATGGCCGCGGATTGGCTGGGCATAGGCCGGTGCAGGTCTTCCTTATCCGATCAGAGGAAGCCAGTGTTATCGTCGCCGGCCTATAAAAAGCCAGAGAGAGAAAGTGAGAGGGGGGGTCGGCAATTTGAAGAGAAAAAACAGAGAGTGACCGGGAGAGCAGAGAAAGAGAAAGAAAACGAAACAGAGAGGAGAGAGGAGTCTGGGAGCGTCTCGCCGGCCCAGCTGGTCTCGCCGTCTCTAGCGAGTTGACCGGCGACACCCCAGAACGTCCCCGGGTCGGCCATTTACACAGAGAAGCAGAGAGAGAGAAGTGAGAGAGAGAGAGAGAGAGAGAGAGACAGAGTGCTTTGGTCGCCGGCCGGAGTAGAGTCTGAAGCGTCGCCGCCTTCCACGTAGCCGCCGGAGGCCATCCAGCCTTGCCGTCGACGGTGAGAGTTCCCCCCGGCCGAAGCTCCCCTGTTTTCCCCTGTTTTAGTGTCCGGTTTGGCCGAGACTCGCGCCGGCCGTGTCCCGCAAATCCCGGCCCATACCGACGGCAATCCCGGTCCCCACACGCAGTCGAACGTCAGCCGCAGCCGTCGGAGCCGGTCGTGCCGCCGGAGAAGGTCGAGATCGGTTGATTTCCACCCCGCCCGCCAAGTGCTCGACCAAATCCCCCAGAGAGGTCGATTCTGATTTGGCTCGCCGGCCGGCGAACCGACGGCCGGCCGGCGAGTCAGTCGGTCGGCGACGTTGGTAGTAACCGCAGGGACCGTTCCGGGGGGCGGCGGCGGTCTGGGCTGGCCGGCGAACGGCCAATTTTGGCCTCGCCGGCCGCCTCTCCCCGCGGGTCTGTTGGTCGGGTCAGATCTGACCCGAATCAACAGATCCGACCCGGGTCAAGGCCCGGATCGGATCCGTTGACCCGGGTCGGACCGGTCCGACCCGACCCGGCCGGTTTATTATATTATATTTTTATTTTTATTTTCTTTTATTTAAAAAATATTTAAAAATTTAAAAAAAAAAGGTTTTTCTTCCCTTTTTCTTTTCTTTTTTTTATTTAAAAATAAAAAAAATTCAAAAAAAATTATAAAAAATTATAAAAATTATAAAAAAAATTTCTTCTCATTTTCTTATTTCGTTTTTTTATCTCGATTTTTTTTTAAAAAAATAATAATAATAATTCCGAAATTTTTTTTTTTGCATGAATTATATGAGTGTTTTTCTTCTTTATAATTATGCATGTTGTGGTTTTATTTAAATTAAATAGGCCCGAAATCGCACGATAGCATGTTGCATGTTTTTTAATTACCGTAGCGTAGTTAGTATGCATGCTTTAATACAATTGCATGGACTGCCGTATTTTGAATGTCATCTGGCTTAGTTAGGATTAGAACCCTAGGCTGCATGACTTGTGTTCCTGACTGCTGATCATTTCTGATTATGCACTCGTTTGATCACCTCACATGTTAGGAGAAAGGTCCTAAAATCAATCCAAATTGCCTGATAAATGTTTTCAAAAATGAACAGGGTAGAATGGTACCGAAAGGGCATTAGTTATCCAACTAGTGTAACCAAGTCCCCGAATTCAGTTAATCTCTGGTTCGTAGGAATAGGGTGATTCTCCCATCACCCTATTTGGGTTTCTAATCGACCTACCCCAAACTGATTAGTGGCGACTCTTGCATGTAAATCACCTACATGTTAAAAAACTTAAACCCTAAGTCGTGATATGGTATGGGCTTGGGAGAGCCCGAGTTAAGTCCTGAACCTAGACTTAGCACATACCAGGCGAGCCCCTCTCCTTTTTACATGTTATTTAAAAAAGGCTCGGGAGGTCGGTCGCGACACACGTGCCAAAAAAAAGTTAAAGGAAATAAGAGAAAGATTTATCAATTTTCAAAATTTCGAAATAAAGGGTGTTTTTTTTAGCTATCATAAAGTTTTTCAAATGAATGTTCGATTATCATAATGTAATGGAATATAAAATGATAAAAAAAAACATGTATAGTTTGAATTTCAACTTTGGAGACAAAAAGCAAGAAGGATGCTACGCTGTTAGAGTTAGTGGAGATCTTTCAAATCAATCTTATTAGATGGATAATCATGAGTGAGAGAAGATTGTCAGTATCTACCTTCTGGTATAGAGAGATGCTATCAATTGAACGTACGACTGTCGATGAACATCTCCGGTCTATCCGTTTGCCTTGCTATGACTGCAAACTCTGCGGTTACATCATTTATTTTAATGTGTTGATGCTCAAAGCAATATAAGGACATGTTTAAATTCGAAACATGACTATTGACAATAACATATTGCTTGAAGTTGAATGGAACTCCACTAGTTTTGTCCTCTAATGATCAGGGTCCTTACAAGTCATATGCATGGAATTCTTTAGAGTTTTATCATCAAGCACTTGAAGAAAACACACAATTTGTGGCGTTATAAAGACTTGATTTTTTTGCGAAAAAATAATTTGAAAATTTTTTCCTAAAAACGATCGCTTAAATTATTTATAAAAATGAATTAATGACAAATTTTCATGTCCTAAAAAATGTTCAGACATAAATTATTATCGATAATAAAAATATTTTTCATTGACTAATAATTTTAAATGATCGTTTTTAGGAAATTTTTTTCAAGTTGTGAGAAAATTATCCAAAAAATCATAAATATATTGTACTTTTTCCAATTCAATCTTAAATCTTTTAATTTACCAAATGAGTCCTAAGCTTCTGACGTAGACGTCAACCGTCATATGTGACACGGCCGACACTAACTGGATAATTTTTAATAATATTTAGATTTTTTTGAATTATTATTAATTTTTTATATTTTTCTTTTCTTTCTTTTTCTTTTTTCCTTTTTTGGTTCAAAGGGCTACTAGCCACTAGTTGAGGACCGCCGAGCTTCGTCAACCACTAAGGGTCGACGACCCCACTGGCCCATGGGCAAGGGCCGCAAAGCCCTCATTGTGGCTGGCAAGGACTGCCACACTCTTGTTTCACCAGATCTAACGAGGGGTCGCGAGACCTCACTGTGATCGGCAAGGCCGTCACGAGCCCTCTCCTAGGCCCTCGCCGACCATAGCGAGGGTATTGCGACCCTCGGCATCTCTTGCTGTGGTTGGCGAGGACTCACGGCACCCTCACCGGCCATAGCGATTGGAAAATCAAAGTGAGAACAACCGTCGTTCACGTGACCTAGGCAGGCACAGACGTACAAGACTAGGGCACATTGACTCCAAGAGTGCTGTCTTCGTGAATGTATTTGATGAAAAAGCAATCAAGAGTATTCTTGGAAAAAGTAGATCTGCGTGGAGAAGAGGACTCTTCTACCAATTTCAAGAATGTTCGTTGATTTTACCGTGTTAATAGAATGCCCCTAATTCCAAAACTTTTCGAATCTCAATTTAGACTTCATTTGATTGAATTTTAAAATCCCCGAAAATTTCACTCGTCTTAATCACATAGAAAAAGAGAGTATTATCTTTACTTTGGAAAATTTATTAGAACCCTTCCCATGATCTTGCATCGCCTCGATTGCCCACTTGTGACAGCGCACAATAAAATAAATGAGAGAAAGATTTATCACCCTTCAAATTTTAAAAATAAAGGGATATTTTTTTAGCAACTGTAAAGTTTTTCAAATGGAATATAAAAAAACATGTATAGTTCGAATTTCAACTTTCGAGACAAAAAGCGAGAAGGATGCTACGCTGTTAGAGTTTGTGGAGATCTTTCAAATCAATCTCATTAGATGGGATAATCATGAGTGAGAGAAGATTGTCAACAACCACCTTCTATTATAGAGAAGAAAATATTCAGTGATTTGATATCATCACGTCATTCGCCTACATTGCATATTTAAACTTACGTGGTTCCATTCAAAACGGGACATTTGTTGTCCGACGTGTATCTCTCTCTCCTCTAACTGAAAGAACTGACACACGCAATAATCAATGCTAAATTTATTACCTCTGTTCTCTCTCCTTTCTCTTTGCAGAAGAACTCAATTCAAGTCTTCCATCAACACCTCTCGGTTCTGCAACTTTTCTTCCCCTCCCGAATCCCTTTCTCTCCCTCACGAGAAAATACTCACTCACTCACCTCAAGCCCTCCCCCTCTTCCTCCTCCTCCTCCTCCGCCTCCGCCTCCTACAACTATGTCTTCGTCGCCGCCGTTGCCTTTCTGGCTCCAGCACTGGCCTTTTGAACTCTTCTTCGTCTTCGTCACCGCCGTTGCCTTTCTGGCTCCAACACTGGCCTCTCAAACTCTTCTTCGTCTTCTACTTTAGTCCGTTCCCAATTTCCGGCTTGGTTACATCGCCAACGATTTTGAAACGAAAGAGACTTGTGTGGCTGGATATTCCGATGGCGGTGCTGAGTTTTGGGGGTTCCACTGACGCAACCGACGGCCGCGAGGAATATTGTGGCGGAGGAGAGAGAAAACTGAGTACTGTGAGACAACTCTCTATCTTGTTCTTTTTTTTTGGGGGTGGAGGAGAGGGAGGAGTATGGCAAAGCCATTAGCCTTCAACTATGTTTGATGCTCGCCAGAGGTGCTGGTTAACTGATGTTGGTGGGGAGCAGCAGCTGCAGGAGTTGGCCGAACTGGCGGGTTTCTCTGGTTTTGCTGGAAACTTATGTTTAGCATCGCTCGGACTCGTCGCCGCGTTGGTGGCCGCGTCGATGTCACTGAAGGGAATGACATGGACTTGGATTGGTTGGGAGGAGCAGTGACATGGTGGTGGCAGGGGGCGGTGACCATCAAGGCTCAACGGCGGCAATGACAGGGCATAGTGAACGTCTAATATTGGCAATATCTTTTCCTTCTTTTTTGGAATTTGGTGCCTTATTGCTGAGATTCTACCTTTCGAAAGTTGGAAAGAATTCTCCTCTTTTCTGTCATTGAGTAAACGGCCCCTACACGGTTGCCTTGTTAGTTTGCTTTTACCTTGTTCAATAATGAATCCTTTCCATGTACGCTCGATCGTTTGAAGATAATTCGTCGCACTATGTTCGACCATATTTATATACCCAAATCCTTGACTTTTGCCAAGGATCAAGGTAATCACGTGCCCACAAGTTTAGCCCATATTCTCGAGAAAAATATTTGTCGAATCAAATCTCCAATGACGCCTTCTTTGTCGACCAAAATAAAAAATGAGGCCTTCCTCAAATTCGTGAGTCCATCATTAATGAAAAAGAATCCACCCGATTCTCTTCCTTTTTTTGAGCATTCCCCAACAATGACCTTTACCGTTGGTTAGCTTAATCTGTAAACTGTAATATTTCAATTATTATAAAACTCAATTATTCTTTTTAATCATGTATCATCCTTGAAATTTCAATCCAGATTAACTTGTGGAAGGCCGAAGCTATCAACTTGAAGTTACTGATCATCCACTTTGAGCATCACTTTAGTAGCTCTTGTCGCAGCAGAAGCATAACTAGTCCTCAAAATTAAGGCAAAGTGCAAGCGAATTCCGAATCATTTTCAACATTTTTGTATATAAGTCCCAAAATCAAGCTCAGTGATTTCATCTTGTGAGGCACTTCCTCCCCAACATTTGGGTAGGAAAGTTGATTCTGTAAATTCCTTACAATGAGATAAGGAAAAGCGAACATAAAAGGAGGAAAAAAATAAAAATTAAAAGGACACCGACAAAAAAAAGGAAGGCCTAGAAGTTTTGCATCAAACATGGACCACTTGCAAATGCAGAACCAGCAGATGATGAAGCAAACAAACAAGAAGTTTCGAGCCACATTATATCTTCACGCCTGCTTTTGTAGTCCATAGTTTTCTCTCTCCTCCGCCACAATATTCTTGACGTAACCGAGCCGGAAATTGGGAACGGACTAGAGTAGAAGACGAAGAAGACTTCGAGAGGCCAGTGCCGGAGCCGGAAAGGCAACGGCGGCAACAAAGATGTAGGCGAAGGAGGAGGCGGAGGAGGAAGAAGGGGAGGGCTTGAGATGAGTGAGTGAGTATTTTCTCGTGAGGGAGAGAGAAAGGGATTCGGGAGGGGAAGAAAAGTTGCAGAACAGAGCGGTGTTGATGGAAGACTTGAAATGAGTTCTCGTCATAGGGAGACGCCATCAATTGAACATATGACTGTCCCCAGGCCTCTCCAGTATGTACGTTTACTTGTCTCTACGTTTATTTTGCCATGATGGCTATCCATATATGTATTTCGTATTAATATCCGCACACTGCTTCTAATTTCCTCAAAATCTTTTTCTTTTTTTTGGACAAGAGAATACCCTCTCTTTATTTTATATCATGAGGATTCCGAAATCCAAACGAGACCTAAAATGAAACAATTTAAGGGCGTGCTTACATCCAAAACACATGACTATCGAGAATAACTTATTTTGTGAATGGAACTCCACTAGTTTTGTCCACTAATCATCAGTTTTGTCCTTACAAGTAGTATGCATGGAATTCTTTAGAACATGGAATTCTTTAGAGCTTTATCAACGAACACTTGAAGAGAACACACAATTTGTGGCTTTATATAGACTTGATTTGTTTTGCGAAAAATAAATAATTTAAAAAATATTTTCCTAAAAATGATCGCTTGAGTCGTTTACAAAAATGAATAATTGACAAATTTTTTATGTCCACAAAAAATATTTAGATATAAATTGATGTCGATAATAAAGGTATTTTTTGTTGAGTAATTATTTCAAGAGATCATTTTTAGGAAATGCTTTTCAAATTATGGGAAAATTGTTCAAAAAGCCCTAAACCTATTGCATTTTTTTTAATTCAATCATAAACCTTTTTAATTTTGCCAATTGAGTCTTAAACATTTCACAAATTTACCAATTGAGTCCACTGACGTGGACACCGACCGTCATACATGACACGGCCAACACTGACCTAGATGCCAATCATCTTATATGATACGGCCAACACTGACGTGGACAATTTTTAATGATATTTTCATATTTTTTTTCAAATTTTTATTAATTTTTTATACTTTTCTTTTCTTTTGTTTCTTTTTATTTTTTATTTTTTGGTTCAAAGGGCCGTCGACCACTAGCTTAGGGCTAACGACCTCCGCCAACCATTGATCTAGGGTAGGTGACCCCCACCGAGCCCTAGGTGAGGGTCATGAAGCCCTCGCTGGCCACCGAGCCCTAGGCGTTGTGACCCTCGCTCACCCTCTCTATGGTTGGCAAGGCCGTCACGAGCCTTCGCCTAGGCCCTCATTGACCATAGCGAGGGCGTCGCAACCCTTGCCCTCCCTGGCTGTGGTGGGCGATGGCTCGCAGCACCCTCATTGCATAGCGATTGGAAATCAAAGTGGGAACGACCATCGTTCACATGACTTGGGTAGGCATGGCTAGACGTACAGGACTAGAGCACATTGACTCCAACAGTGCTGATTCATCAATGTATTTGATGAAAAAGCATCATGAGTATTCTTGTTAAAAATAGATTTGCGTGGAGAAGAGGACTCTTTTACCAATTTCCAGAATGTTCGTTAATTTCACCGCGTGTTAATAGAATGCCCCTGATTCCAAAACTTTTGGAATCTCAATTTGGACTTCATTTGATCCCATTTTCAAACACGTCTTTCGGTGCTTCCTGAAAATTTCACTCGTCTCATTCGCATCAGAAAAAAAAAAGTATTATCTTTACTTTGGAAAATTTATTGGAACCCTTCGCATGATCTCGAGCCGCCTCGATTGCCCACTTGCGACGGCGCACGTGTTGTGCACGCACCAAAAAAAGTAAAAGAAATGAGAGAGAGATTTATCAACCTTTAAAATTAAAATTAAAGGATATTTTCTTAAGTTTTTTTTTTTATAACCGAGGTGTCTGCGCGGTCGGCGAGCTAGAGCTCAAACCAGCGGTGTGATGCCCGACTAGTCCTCGAGAGGAGCTAGCATAGTATCCCACCGCCACGACCCCCCACTTAAATCACTAATGGGCGAGTTTGAACCTAGGACCTCTCGTGAAAGGAACTAAGCGCAAACCAACGCGGCCACCGATGGATGGATATATTTTATTAAGTTAATACCACTAAAAACTCCAAATTAACATAAGTGTGACAAATATACCAAAAACAATTTTTTGATCACTAAAAATCCTAAACTGATACATATATGATAATTTTACCCTATATTAATTTTTATTAAGTGTTACCGTCAAATTGCTGAGTTTGATGACACGTAACAGTTGATAGGTGTATTGGTTTGGGGTTTTACCCTTTGTTTATCACAGGTATACCAGTTTATGATTTTTCGTGGTATTAATATAATTTAACGGAAACTAACATATGGTAAATTTGTTATAAATGTACCAGTTTTGAATTTTGGTGGTCAAAAAAATAGTTTTGCGTATATTTATCACAAGTGTACCAATTTTAGATTTTTTATGATTAAAAAATTAGTAATATCACAAATATATCAGTTTGAGATTTTTTGTGATACTAATCCTATTTTTTTTTTAGCAACAATAAGGGTTTTTAAAAGAATTTTCAATTATCAGAATGTAATGGAATATAAAAAAGCATGTATAGTTTGAATTTCAACTTTAGAGACAAAAAGCTAGAAAGATGCTACGCTGTTAAGGTTAGTGTAGATCTTTCAAATCAATCTTATTAGATGGATAATGATGAGTGAGAGAAGATTGTCACCATCTTTTTTCTTATAGAGATAATATTTTCTTTTATAAGGAGTATTGATTAATCTTCGATCTTAAATATTATTTTGCAATAAATTTACTTAAAGAAAAAAAATTGATTGATCGATAATTACTTCATAGACAGTTGTTTTCCTAAATTGAAAAATTCCACTTATGGAAATTGGAGATTTGTTTGTGTGGACGACCAAAACAACGGGAACTCAGATCTTATCTCTCGATAGCTACTCAATCTTTTTTATATAATGTCATTTAATAAATTGATTGGAGAGTGATCTTCTGAAAATTATCCAATGGTTAGTTTTAGAGGTGGAGGAATATAAAATGAGACCAAAATGCCAAAGAGAGTAGAGAGGTCCAAAATAAAAAATTCCAAAGTTTGAGAGTACTTAGGTATTACATACTTGTCTTCCGTGAGCTTACAATTGTAATTATTTTAGATATGTGAACAGTGTCATAAGTGTGTGTTTAAGTGTGAGATAGTGGGATCCATAGGCTTGGATATAAGCAACACCAGCTTCGGGTAGAAGCGCTTGAATATAAGTGGCACAATTTTAATGTAATCTCTCATTGATTATCTAGTGAAATCCGCCAGTAAGCTATCGGCACAAAAGAGTTGATGTAGGCTTGATCTAAGCCAAACCACCATAAATTATGTGTGCAAATTCTCTCATCCTAAAACTCTTACTAATTATTTTTATGTATCTTTGCGCATCGATAAATCGCATTAAACTCTTGTTAATATTGAGACTCTGACCTTTACACATTAGTCAATATCATCAAACTACTATTGTTGTTCAGACTCTAATTTTGACTACTTTACTTCCACTTAAATTTTTTAAGATTAGTTAAAATCATCTATTCACCCCCCTCTATGTAATATTGTTAGCTCCATCAATTTTTTCACCGATTTTGCCACTATTAATTTCGCTTAGAGACGATGTTAGTCTGCTTCGCGAATTGCCCCTAAAATCTTGTTCACAAAAATCATTAACTTATCTATTGTGACACAAATACCCCTAACTTTTTTTGTGTCACGAAAAAACCCAAATTCATACATATATACGATATATATTTGTCACACTGGTATAAAGTCAGGGTTTTTTTATGACAAAAAAATTGAGGTGTTTGTTTCATAGGGTCTATTTAGTAATATTTTTGCTTCTTTGTTTTTCTATTCATTTGTTCCCCAAAATAGAAAAGGAACAAAAATCCATTTAGTAAAAAAAATCTACTTTTTTGTTTCTGGAACAAAAAAGTGATCTTGGAATAGATTTGGAACCGAAACAAGAAGCAAAAAAAAATCTACTTCTTTGTTTCTGGAATAAAAACAAGAAACAATTTTTTTTAATCCTCCAAAAACAAAAAACAATCCATCGGCCGCAACCCATCTACCGCCGCCTCTCGCCATCCTTCACCGCCACCTACCGCCCACCTTCCGCCGCCGCCCCCCTTCCTTTGCCGCCCACTGGCAGCCTCCCACCCGTCGGCCGCCTCATGCCCGTCGACCACCTCCCGCCCATCGACCGCCTCTTGTCATCGACCATTGTTCTCTACCGCTCGATGCTTGTCGCCACTCGCCACCGACTGCCGTTCTCCACAGCTGGCCACCGTACTCCATCACCCGACGTCGACCACCACCAGGTGCTGGCCGCCTCCCCCCCGCCAACCACCCGACTCCGGTGATCACCCACCACTGGTCGCCGTCCTCCACCGTCGACGACCACCCACCACTAGCTGCCATCCTCCGCCGCCGACCATTGTGCTCCATCGCTTGACGCCGTTCACCATCCGGTGCTAGCTGCCCTCAGCTACCGGCCACCTCCCGCCCCTAGTAGCCTGACGCCGGCGGTCACCCACCATCGACCGCCATCCTTTGCCACCAGCCGTCATGCTCCATCGACCGACGCTGGCCACCCTCCGCCACTAGCCACCTCCCGCTGTCGTCACCGTTGACCGCTGTGCTCCACTGCCCCCCGCCGTCGACCGCCATCCTCTGCCACCGCCGATCACCGTCCTCCGCCCCCCACCGCCACCCACCGTCCTCCGTCGATAGCCTAGAAGAGAGAAACTCGTCCATGGAATAGAAATGGATCATTCGCGCCCTAAACATGTTTATATTCTTTTTCTATTCCAGGAATAGAAATTTGATGCAGTTACTAAACACTATTTTTTGCTCAGAAACTATTCCAAGAAATAGAAATAGAAAAAACTATTTCTGATCAGAAATTATTTATGAAAATAGAAACGTTGCTATGCAGGCCCATAGTGAGCATAGTTTTGAGTTTTTTGTAGTATTAACCCTTGATATGGTTGAAACATGTTACCTTTTGAGAATTTCCAAATATAGGATTTTGTTTCAGCTCAATCCAAGTGTTTGTAAAGCCTAAATCGGCTTTGTCTTGATTTAAATACCCTAGATTCAAAATCTTTAATTTCATTGATTTCCTGTTACTTTTGAATTAATAAGAAAAGGGAAATTTTCAAATAAGGGGCCAAAGGGAAAATTCTTCTACTCCATGATGCTTCGAGCTGCAAAAGAATTCTTCAACAAGAGGCTTCACAAAAAATGGTTGGTTTCAGTTTGCTCCGGACAGCAAACGAATTATTCAATTCAAGTTAGAAAGTGAATCGGTTCAAAGCAAATACCAAAATTAACTTGATTTGACCTTGGTTGCAATTGTATTATAAAGCCCAGTGTTAAACACACGCTTCTCTTTCCTTAAGAGTTTTCCTTTCGAGCCTCTTTTCGCCTTATTTTCTAGAGAAGCTGTTACTGCTATCAAGCTGAGAAGCTTAGAGAAGTGACGAGAGGCCAAGGAGAGGCTGATGAGAATCTCGGGACACTGAGAGGATAGGATTCAAGCCAGAAGAACCCTAGCTTATTTAATTTGGATCAAAACAGAATTTTTTAGACAAAATCAATGTGGGATCTTTCTGATATGGTTAAGAGAAAAATCTGAAGAGAGAATTCAAGAGCGGAGAGGATTGAAGAACAACGCAGAAAAGAAAGAAAATCCACGAAGAGAAGAAAAGCTCAATTTGGGATATTTCATTCTTAGGATTTACCCTTTTTTTTTACCTAGTTACAATTTTTGGACAAAATTGCCCATGCTCTAATTGCCGAAAAAAGTCAAATGGCGGAAATTTGGCTATCCGGCAAGTTGGAGCCCTTATTTAAGACAAAGTTGGCAACTTCATACCTTTATTTAAGACACAATCCACTCTAGGCCCTTATATGAGAAAAAGGCTCCACTCAGGTTTTTATATGACAAAAGTAGGGGTGAGCGGTTCTGGGTTCCGGGTTCCGGGTAGGTTCCTCCTGAAACCTAGAACCTACCCTCGGATACAGCTTCCTTAAAATGAGGAACCTGAAACCTACCCATCGGAACGTGGAACGTGGAACCTACCCTGTGACAGGTTCTAGGGTAGGTTCCAGGTTCCAATAGGTTCTAATAGGTTCTTTTTTTTAAATTTTGTTTTGAATTAAACAAAACAAAAATAAACGCAATATTAGATCATCTAAATGATACATACACAATACCTAGATGTGATATTCAAGGGATATAATGCTAAGTTTACAAATGCCTGGATAGAACTAAACTATAATTGCAACAATTATTGAGGAGGAAAGCAGCAAGATAATGAAAATATCCAAAATGGCATGAACAATGAAAGCACATCTAGAATGAGGGGTTTGAGTGCAAGAGGTCTCATGGATGAGGTGAAAATATCAGTCACAGTTATTTTTCCAAAACATCAGAGAAAGAATATGCAAGTCTATGAGTTGCAGATGCAGAAAGAGAAAAGATGCAGTCAATTAGTTCAACCTACCACTGCTTGGAGAATCAGAGAAGTGAAGATCAGGGCCTCCACCTAATTGCTAAGACCCCTAGTAGATAGCCATATTCCAGAAGAATGTTGCAATTTATAACAACCTACAGAGGTATGGAAGGAAACAAACATGAGTTGCCCAAAATATACAATTTATATTTCACAGCAACAACAAAAGTAATGATGATTTAAAGCAACAGAAGTGAAAGAAAGTGATTGCTATATCTTAAGACAATTTTATCAAATCAAATTGCATCTTTGGTAGCTTTGCTTTTTGAATATCACATAAATCAAATAATTCCCACTGATCATAACACCAGCTCTTAAGTTTGAAGCGTTTCCATCATTGAATGACTTGATTCCAAGGCCTTTTAATTGCAATTTTGTTCTGCTTCATCTGTAGAAATTGATATCAACTTAGTCATCCCCCTTACTAATCCATTTTGATTCTGTCTAAGTTCCTAATAAGAACTCTAAACCCCAATTCTCATGCTCTACGAAAATGACTTGCACTATCAACATTAACACTTCCACATGAAAATATAAGAAAAAGAGAGCACTTCCTCTGAGCAAGCAATCAAGCATCTCACGAGCACAAGTACGCGCTCGACAAGCGCACACACACAACAGATTCAGACGTATCTGTTAAAAGCGCAATTTCTCTTGATATAATAGTGATCCAACAACAGCAACTCTACACAGAATCAAACATGCCATCACTTAAATCGAAGCAGAGAACATCACAATTGCTTCCTACATTTTCCGATCGCGCACAAGAGCGTGATCTTGACTGAATATCGAAACTGAATGATTGGAATTTCGAGTTCGGAACAGCTTCGTCATCCATTCATCGTTGTTCCTCGTCTCATTTCTACTAGGCGATGAATCCGGATGAATGTGCACGCAAGAGCACGATTTCACGCAACTCAGGCACGATCGTCGTGATTGAATTCAATCGATCAATGCTAAAGATGAACATAAGTAACGACAGGAATTCAAAGAGAAGGCGTGAATGGCAGGGGTTGTTCGAAGATGTTACGTACTAGAGCGACGAAGCTTCAGAGGAGGAAGACGGCGACGAGCCCTAATGATCGGAGCGAATCTACGTGGGGAGATCACGAGACTTGCAGCAAAGAAGGCGGAGCGAGGCGGAAGCGGGAGAGAGACGCAAAAGCGGGAGCGAGGAGCAAGGTGAAAGCAGAAGCGGGAGCGAGGCGAAAGTGGAAGCAGGAGCGAGGAGCAAGGCAGAAGTGGAAACGGGAGCCAGGCGGAAGTGGAAGCAGGAGGGACAATGATGGATTTGGGAATTAGGGTTTCTAAATACCAAATGTGTAATTTATGTTTTAATTTTTAGGGATTCGATTCCTGGTCCCGGTTCTTGGTTCCGGTTCCGATTCCCGATTCCGGTTCCAGTTCCTATAGGAACCGGGAACCGGAACCGGAACAACCGGTTCCTAAAGATGGGGAACCGAGAACCAGACCCTCTGTTCATGGAACCTAGAACCGAACCGGACCCACCATGTCCTGTTCTCCGGTTCCCGATTCTACCCTAGAACCGTGCTCACCCCTAGACAAAAGAGCCGTAGAATTCAATTTGGGATCATTTGTTATTAGGATTTACCTTTTTTTAACCTAGTACAATTTTTGGACAAAATTGCCCATGCTCTAAAAGCCAAAATAAGTCGACTGACGAAAATTTGGCTGGCCGTCGAGTTGGTGCGCTTATTTGACAGAAAGTTGGCAACTTTAGACCCTTTTTTGTAACAAGGTCCACTTTGAGCCATTACTTGAAAAAAGAGCTCTAGCATGCCTTTATTTGAAATTTTCCCGTAACAAAATGATTTGGAACGTTATAGACTTGAAACGGGTTCTTTTAACCTATAGCCTTTCGGAAACAAACTTAATATTGGGGTTGAATTAAAAATGTTTTAAAAACATTATAGCCAATGAACTTCGAATGCTCATGTATCTGCCGGCCTACATCTTTTGTTTCGAATGATTCGTAAGTGGGCTATTCAACAACAATAAGTTCAGTTCGAGGCCGTTTCAGCTTAGGATTAAAGTCGGACTCTTTGGGCCTAGAAACCACCGTTCTTGCAAGTGTGATTTACACACAACTTGCAATTCCCTCGTCTGATTTCTGAATTTGAAAAAAAAAAAGAACTTTCTCAAGTTTTGATTATCTGATTTGCTCGTTGAGGACCTTCAACATATTGGAATTGGCTCCGTTCGGATCTTGATGGTTTCAACTTTCGAATGAACAAACACTTTGGACAGATTTGGATTAGAACCATTTATGGCCATCTTTAAACCATACTTAACTGAATTCACGGGAACCTATATGCCTTATAGGGTTGAGCATTGTTCCAAGGTAAAACTTGAAATATGAGAAACTGACCGATAGGAACCTGTAGATTCCATGTTTCAAGGTATGCAAGGTAGATTACAAATTGAATTTGTTTTGACATGTAAGTTCCAGATTCTAGGTAGGTGGAACCTGAAAAAATAAATATTTTGTGTGTTTTCTTGGTCTATGTATTTGTATGATCTTACGGTATTCCATGACGTTAAATGATGAGTGTATAATCTAGAACTACTAGTCTAAACTTTTATTTTATGACTTGTTATTGTTTCATATTCTTCATGTGTTTAAATATAAGTTATGGTTAATGGATCATAGTAGCAACTGGTGGTCATTAAAGGTGATTCACTACAATTGTTCAATTAATAATACAGATGGAACTTGAATAAATCATGGAACCAACCGTAAAACCAGTAATATGGTAGGTTTTAGGTTTCAAGGTATATAATATAGGTTCCAAATTCCAAAAAATGAGGAATCTAGTTTCATGGATAGGTTCCAGGTGGAAGCTGTATGGAACTTGGAACTGCCCATCACTAACGCCTTAAGCATTTGTGATTGCCTAAAGTGAATTGTCGCGGCGTACTGACTTGAACGCCTCATGTTTAACTTGATTTATATGAGTTCAAATTTCCTATTTTTTCAGACATTGGGGTATCTGAGTTCTAATTTCAAAGGGGGGACACATGTTGAATTTGCACGCCGGAGTCATACTACTCTACGAGCTCGGTCTCTTGTGCATAATCGAATCATATGAACTATCAATTCTAGGGGGATTTTTGGACGCTTTGTAGTAGCATTACTCTTTACGAGTCCAAGTCTTGGCCGAGCACGTATGTGGACTAACACCACCTCCAAGTTAGTAAGGTTATAAAGATTCTGACTTCTGAAGTTGTGATTGTAAACTTTGGTCAATGAACCTTTTGAAAAGTGAGCATTGATTTCCACACGATTGAAATTAGGAAATTGACTTTCTCATATTTGAATTACTCATTGAAAGTTCGAGCTTAAATGTTATTGATCTTTGAGGAATCTAATTGCTTGGTTTACTAATATTGAACTTTCGTTGAAGGTTTGCCTAGATTTCTCTTTGGGAGTTAGATGTCATAATGTTGAATTTTAACTTCAATTCGATTTAATATTAGGAGGGATTCCCAGTCTCTAAAATATTAGGGGGGGTTTCTAGTCTCTAAGGGGTGTGGTTAATTTACTGAGTGTGCCACTCATCCCGTCATCTTTATCTTTTAATTTTTTGCACAAACCATTTCGGGTTGATGACGTTGTGGTGACGGCTACCGGAGCCTCAAGTTACACCGGGTTACGAGATGCTTATGAATCCCAATATAGCGCGCTTGTCTTTTCAATTGAAAGCGAAAATCGAAGTTGCAACAATATGCGTGTCGGATAGAATTCGAGCCTTACTCGGCTTAAAATGCATCATATGTGTGGATGCATCACAAGCCATGCCAAATTAGAGGATGATGGTCCCAAGAACCCTAATTTGGTCGGTCCACAAATTTGCTTCCTCGACCATTAGTGTGAAAGGATAACGTGGGCAATGTAAGGCCAACATAAACAGGGACTCTTTTGTTGCATTCACAGTTCAGATGGTTTGCTGTCCAAGCATAGCCATGAAAGCCGCTAAACACACTGCAAGAGATGTGGAGCAGGACGAATCCATGTCTTTTTACCACAATCTTTCGTTACTGCCGTTTCTTTCATGGTTGTGCCATTCGCATTCTTGGGCCTTCACTTATTCCCTTTGCTTCCACCTGCACCACACCCTCCCCCGTTCAATCCGCGCATAAAAAGATATTCCACGCTATCCACCTCTCTCCCTCTCACACACAGACCTCCCCACCCCACACCCCCCCCCCCCCCCGACGAACACACACACACACACAGAGGACATGTCTGACACCACTTACTCATCAATATGTCTGGTGGGCATAATGGATCGCCTTTGGTTCCACCAGATCATCTTCTTCTCTGAGCCCATTTCGTTGCTCTGTGGCTCCAAAATCCTGGATCCACAGGAACCCAACTCGCGCAGTGTGATTCGATGTCAACCTTCAAGCATGCCTGAGTTGCCACCTCCAGATACAGAGACTCATTCAATGGCTGAAGAATCGCCACTTGCAGGCTATAGTTGTTCATCATTGGATTCGTCGTGTTCTTCAATGGTAAATTCAATAGTTCTATTGTCTAACTCTCCCTCACCTGGTTCTTGACCAGAGTTTGTGGCTCATCAAAGCAAGCACACTAGCGTTGAGTTTGGCTCTCATTTGTAAGAACTGTGATCTGAACAAGCTGTCTAGCTGGTGTCCAAGCTGAAATACCTATGAATTTAAAAAAGTTGACTCTATATGTGTTGAAAAAACACATTTGTTTTTCATCTATTTTCTGGAAACTAAATTAATTACATCGTGCAAGCTATTTGTGTGAAATAAACTTTTAAGACAAGTTACGATTTTGGTTTTCTAACTTGGGAGTACTCTTCGTTTTGGTCCCTGAACTTCCACTGTCATCATTCAACTCCGGCTGGTGTGGTTTGCTTACATTTTTGCCCTTCTAATGACATTGTGACCAACTTATTAATCTCTTCATGCTGCCCTTGCTAGGATGATACCAACAAAAGTGAAGAAGCAGAGGAGGAAATCAGACCAACCAGGATGACTAATCTCATCGCAAGCAGAGCACGGCGTTCGTATTCCTCATCGCCATCAACTCAGAAGAGGCCAAGAAAGCGATCCTCTGAAGCCAAGAAACTGCTCAAATCAATGAGTTGCAGCACCTTCGAGGAGCTGGAAATGAAGGAAGTGAAAGGGTTCATGGACCTGGGCTTCATCTTCAAGAAGGAGCACTTGAACCCGCGAATGGTGAGCGTCATCCCTGGTCTACAGAGGCTCAGACAGGACACTAGCATCAGGAAAACCGCCGAGGGCGACGAGGAGGGAAAGAGAGAGATCACAAGGCCGTACTTATCGGAAGCGTGGCTCATAAAGAGACCCAATTCGCCTCTGCTGAATTTGAGGGTGCCCCGGGCGTCTGCGGCTTCCGACATGAAGAAGCACCTGAGGTGCTGGGCTAGGACAGTTGCTTCTGAGATTCAGCAGGAGTCTTGATCTTGGGAAGATGAAGAAGAAAAACCAACAACTTCACTCATACACTATCGTTAAGATTAGCATGAAATTATCAGTCCAGCTATCAAAAAGAGTGTAGGGAGAGAGAGTTTTGAGTATTTCCACAGGTTTTGCTGCGCCAACAAATGGAACTGTAAAAAGGGCAGATGGTGGGGTTTGTGGATATGTTTGTGGATGAGACTATGAATGAAAGTAAGTGTAAATGGACCTTCTTGTCGTTTTATTGTCATTTGCTGGATTCCGAGCAGAGACAAAAGGATCTCAAAGTGCTCGTCGAATTTTTTGCCAAAATGGACCATAGGATAAAAGAGGGGGAGCAGGACAAACTCGGTGAGAAGTGACGTGTGGATAAATTATTGAGATAAAGGAACCATTTGATTCCTCATCTTTTGTCAAATGTTGCAACTAGTTGTTGATTAACATCGATCTAATTGTTAAACGACATAATTTCTAATCCATATTAATCTTCATGTTGAAATGTGTAAATGCAAATAAAGGTGTGGATCGCCACACGAACACCGTGTCTTCTGTTGTTAGAATAACTAATCAGGACCTACATTTTAGGTAATGATAATTACATGCATCAAAGAAAACCAAAAACCCACAAAGGGAGTGGATGAAATTAGGCAAAGTCACTCTTTGTGTACACAACACAAACAGTGCAGACAGTGCAGCCACGGCGGGGATGGCTACTCCCGAGACCCACAGTGGACATCAAACCCTCATCGAAGGCCAGGCGGAGTGCCGCTGTCGCCATAGCCCTTCTCTTTCTAGTTTATTTTGTTAGAATATTTAAATATTACAATAATTGACACTGCTTTCACAAAATTTCACATATGTTGATTTTTTATTTTAATTTGCATTTTTTTAGCAAACGAAGTACTCTTTGTAAAAGTTTCTGAATTTTCCCAGGCGAGTAGCAATGGAGGCCGGGTTGTTTCTCCATCGCCATAGCCTCTCTTCCCACCTTGTTTTTCTAGTTTGCTTTTTCTTTTCCTTTTTCAATTTCCTTTTTATTGCAAAAATTCAATCTTTATAAAATTTCTAAATTAATCTAGCTCCGAAGTCAAAGACTGCTTCACTCTAGTCGGGCAATGGACCTTGGATGCCTAATTCTCAACTTTAACTTGAATCTCAATTTTGGCTCGGACATTTTTTATCTCGTAAAAATACACTAAATTTAGATCTGTTCTTAATTATGGCCCAAATTAAAAGCAAAAACTTTAACTCTTGTCCAAATTCTAACTTTGTGCTGTCTCTTAGCGTCAACTTTGAGTTGACACCTAAATTTGGCCCCCACCAAGTTTTTGTCAAGTTTCGCTAAGTACACGTGGAATGACACGTCAAATCTTCAACCGTATCATTGGACTAAAACTTGATAAGGGCAAGATTTGGGTACCGATGCAAAGTTGGTATTTTTTTATGAGATAAAAAGAAGTTGATACCGGAATTGAGACACAAGCTAAAATCTATTCCTTTTAATGAAACAACAAAAAATTGGGCCAAAAATGAGAATCGAGTTAAAGTTGGTGTTTTTTTAGTTTAGGTCGGATTGAGATTCAACATAAAGTTTCTAATTTTACGCTGAACCTTGGACCCTCATTGGTTACTAGGTGACATCAGTACCGTAGCCTTCCAACCTACACTTTCAGAATCGTTTTCTCTTTATATTTTCTCTTTCCCGAAATTCCTCTGTCTTAATTTTTGAGAGTTTTTCATTCCTTCTTTTGAAAATTTATAGGGTTTTTCATAGCTAAGTAGGAGGCTAGCGTGACATTTAACAGCGGCTTAATGGTCAAGCCAAGTAGTATAATGACCAATTCGAATGAAACATTATTCAGCTGAGGGATCTAATAGGAAAAAGAAAATCAAGTGCATGATTGAACATTTGACAAAAGTTTAGGAGTAAAATTCCAAGGGTCAGTTTACCCCAATACTCCGAAGAACCAAGCATGCGATGGTAAGGGGGAGCAACAGAGACGCCATCTTATGTCTGGTCATTAAGATGCATACATCGAACCTATTTACGATCGGCAGTCAATCCACAATTATTGCTTGCAACAATGATTTACGAATAATTAATTGAAAAGCCAAAACCATGCATCAATAGGAAAAGAAGATACATCAGGAAACAATGTCGTATACAAAAACGTAGTGCAATAAGGCAATAACCTTTCTCAAGTGAAATGCGTTAAAACAAAGGGCTTGAATTAGCTGCGGTCCTAATAGCCGCCAATGATCGCTGCTCCCTAGGTGGCACTCATTTATTGGCCATTATGATTGTACATCTCTATGATCCTCGATATCATATAGTTCCTCGCGACAAATAAAATCCTCATATTGCCTCAACCTTCAACCTCTCACCTCCTCTCTACAAATCGGAGCTAGCCCAGCCTCGCTTGTGGCCGCCACCGCCTTCCATTGGCACCTCACGGCCACCTTCACTCGCCGTTGTGGCCTTAGCCCCACCACGACCCGCTACCCGCCACCAGTTACTTGCCTCCCTAAGATCGTCGAAGGTCCACGACCTTACAAATCGAGGCGCGTCTGAGGTCTTCAGCCTCAAGATCACAGCCCATATACAAAGGCAATCGTATGGCAAGTTGGCAACCAAGAGAGAGAGGCAATTGAGGCTCATTAGTGATCGGGTGGTCATCGGGGTGGTCATCGAGGTGGTCGTAGGGGATGCGACGCTTTTGAGTGGTGGGCTATCAAGTTGCTATGAGAGACAAAGAGTGTCGTGCGCGCGCACGAGAGAGCTACCGTTGGCATTTGGAGAGAGAGAGAGAGAGGGAGGGGGAAGGCCTAATTCCCTAAAAAGAAACCCAACCTTTAGATCTAATCACAATTATATCCTGAACTTTTTTTGTCTGCAAAAAATTCACCAACTTTCAGTATAGTCCCAAATCTGCCCTCGCGTAAAACAATCACCACTAATTCCTTCAAAATTATCAACATCATGGCCAATTAAAGATTCATTATCATAACATGTGTCTTCACCAACATCCTCACTTTTGCATGGAATAACAATAGCCTCCCGATATTGATAATTTTGAAGAAACCAGTGGCTATTTTTAAGACTTGGGGCAAATTTGGGACTAAAGTGAACGTTGGTAATTTTTTTTTTCTAGACAAAAAATAATTTTGAGGTGGAAGTCGGATTGAACCTGAAGTTAGGGATTTATTACAAATACCTTATTTTGTTTGTCTTTAAGATGAATAATTCAATGTGTGTCTCATGGATCCAAGCTTACGGGCCAGAAGATGGGCCAATCAAATGTAATCTTGGGCTTGTTTGCAACCAAAAAAGTTTCTGCCGATCGAGCCGGTCCACGAGGCGCAATCATTAAAATTGTCTTACAGGCACAAATTCTATTAAAGGTCCGCCTGTTAATATTTCATTTTCCTCTACCAAATCTAAGTTTCTTCCTAGCAGGTTAGAGATGAGGGAAGACGAATTTTGAAAATTGGGTAGAAGAATTTGAATTTTTCTTTTTAGAGATCAGATCTAATTTTAAGTTTTGAAAAGTTATGGAGAATATATATCCGCAATTCTACGCAATGTTTCAATGTTTCAAACTATTTCAAGAGTTTTGAATCGATTAATAGTTTAAGATGTGAGTTTGTTGCAACATTTACGAAAAGAAAAAATTCAAAACATTGGAAGTAAAAAGTCACCGTGTCTCCTCTAATGTTATCTATACAATTACTAATTAGAGTATGAGTAGGAAAACACCATATACTTCTTCCATATAAAGTTACTTCTAGTTCCTGTGATTCAAAGCCTGCAAGAACGCCTGATCGCTCAAAAAATCTCTCAGGAGAAGAAGAGTTCTTCCCAGAACGTGCCTTCTCCATGTAAGTCACCAAGAACTTCACCTCTCTCTCTCTCTCGAACTCTCTCAATCGGTTGAGTTCTTGTTGTTGTTGTTGTTGTTGGAGCTGCATGATTGTGTGGGAAGATGGACTTGGTATTTAGGGCCAAAACCAATACGACTAATTGGGTGAGCAGCAATTTCGTTGGCTGAGATTCTGAGTTGAGTTTCTTCGGAAGCATAATAAGCTCCATTAAGTTGCGATCGTGGAGGCTGACATAGTGCTCCACATTGAAACAGTAAATCCCAGTATCGGAAAATTAAAGCCAAAATCGTCATGTGGCATGATGGATGGAATTCACAGTTGCCAAATCCTTGGTTATCCTTTTCTTGTGACTCCATGTTACCCCTAGTTCTCTCGTACGAACGCATACCGAGTGACGAGACAAATTGTCATTTGGATGTTCAATCTTTTTCTGGAATACTTCCATGTCTCATGAGAAGAAATATATATCTTGAGAGGTCAGTTTAAGTTTAAAAACTTACATCTAATAATGGTTGCACCGATGGGTGACAATACTAGTGATAATAATAACGGAAAATAGTACGTTTGAAAGTTGCTGTTGTTATAGATTATTATGTGTTATTATCGATTACTTCTGAGGTGGTTATTATCCTTTTTGAGGTATCACACCAAATTTAAATGCTCCTTTTTGTATAATAGAATAGATATATAAAAAAATTAGGGCGTGAAGTACTTATTAATTACTATCATCACCTATCAACTGTTGGATTCGCGTCACGTGGCGATCGGATGCACAATAAGAGAAAAAACCATTGACGTTGTTAGCCCTTCTTTCTCCTCGCACCGTCTCCATCCAGTCCTCTGCCAAACCCTCCTCGTGCTGGGGATGGCGGCATTGGCATCGGGCTCAATGGACCCGATGTAGAAATAACTTGTGGGTTTTTGCGTGGAGGGTTTTGGAGGGCAAGCGCCGCGGTGTAAAAGCAGGGACCGGAAGGGGGGATAGCACGAGGGAACAGTACCCCAAGCCTAGAATATTAAAGAGTGTGACGTGAAAGAAAAAATTATAGATTGATTGTAGTTGTAAAGAGAGATAGATAGAAAGAAAGAAAGAGATGTATATGCCGCACATCATCACTAGTATTATTCAACATACATCTCTCCAAAAGCTTCTTAGGTTGCCAATACGAGTAAAAGCATTCTATGTTATAGATCATGTATACATTGATTTGTGTATGCTTCGCTGTCTAAAGGATCTCACGCAGATTCTACAAGGCTCTTTGAATCAGGTTTGAGCAATTTCAACTCCACTTGCAATTCAAATGATAATGATGATAGCATTATTGATAATGGATTTGTACTAATTCTCCCTCTGCTTTTGACATTGTTAGTTTTTCATCTTCTGGGTGGGGCGGCCTCGCGCGTGGTTAGTGATAGCAGAAACGTCAAACATAGTGGCTTAAGAGAGCTCTCGGTTTCATCCTGCACTAAGAGCTCCCTTCTATTTAAAGGCTTCAGGAGATTCTTCATCACTTCGACCAAGACAAGATAAAGCCAAAGAATGGCCACCAGAAGCTCCCATCATTGCAGCTCGAGCTTTGTCCTTCTGTTATTGCTCCTCCAGCTTCTCTCGGGTACACACCAACCTTTTCCTTATTCATCGTTTGCGTTTGCGTCGAGTGAGTATATTTCCTGGACTTGATCCATTATATCAGGCCAATCACATATTAAAGTGGACTAGAGATGTGTGCTTAAACGTAAGTATATGTAATCTGATTGGAGATATTACTCGTTTTTTAGAGATATTGATTGACATATGATAGATAATAAATTGGATTTTAGGAAGAAGACCCCCAAAGTATCAAATGTTACCAATTTATTGAGCAATATATTATCTTCTTTCGTGATTCATAGACAGAAAGTAGGGCAATATCTCCATCCAACTATACTTCTAATTGGTGTGTTACAAATTATAGACATCACTCGCATGCAAACTTAACTAATTGCGACCCGCCAATCAAAAAACTCGATTGGAGGAAGTTTCCTTTCAACCAGAGATTGGACGAAAACATGACCCTAGAAATTATCGAGTTATTAATGTCCCCAATTTTATTTTTGTTGTAAAAAAACATAGTTATTTCCTTTTTAAGGAAAAGGTTTTTTTTAAGAACACTAGGTGGACCGGGCACAAGTCAAAAGATGGCGTTGTTAGTGCTCGTGGAGTACTAAAGGAGAATTGCTCATGACCTAATAAACCAAACGAAAAAATATTGCAATGTTATAAAAAAATAACGATTTTAGTCACAAGAAATGATTAACATTTAAGTGTTGCATGCCTATGAAAAAAGGTCACTTATGGATCGATTTTCCGTCCATGAAATGATGAGCCAAATTCCTTCTATTGAAGCAAGTTTTTGCTTTTTTTTATTTATATAACACACCAACGAGAATCTCCTTTTTTCTTGCTTCTTTAATAACGTGCTTAGGTTACGGTGAACTCCAGTCGAATTACTATGCCGAGAGCTGTCCGAACGCAGAAGAAATCATCAAACAAGAAGTCGCCAAACTCTACGATGAACATGGCAATACCGCCATCTCCTGGATGCGCAATCTCTTTCATGACTGCATGGTCCAAGTACGTATATCTATACACATGGACACCCACACAAACACACACAAACACTTGTTTACGTGCGTATATAGTCCTCAAATTGGTGTTGAAGCATGCTAAATTTTCTATTGTCTTCGGGATATCGAACGGAACTGATGTACTACTCTCCGTCTCTGATCTCTTGTGAATAAATTGCTAGTCCTGCGATGCCTCGCTTCTGCTAGAATCGAAGCACGGGAATGGGATCGTGTCGGAGCAGTCGTCTTCGAGGAGCTTTGGGATGAGAAACTTCAAGTACGTGACCCAAATCAAGGAGGCTCTTGAGAACGAATGCCCCGCGACGGTCTCTTGCGCCGACATCATCGCTCTCTCGGCAAGAGATGGGGTCGTTCTTGTAAGTATCTCGATAATGCACTTTTATGCCATTCTTTTTCCTGCGCGACTAGTGTGAAATATGAAGTCAGCAAAAGGGAACGAATCTTTTTGAAACTTCACATGAAAATGATCTCAAAAACCGATGCACGTAAGGTTCCCAATTCCCCGACAGAACTCAGGAATCATCTATGTCTGAGAAAGTAGCTTGATTTCCATGCAACATATATGTTTGTATTATATATACATTGGTTTGTACAGTTAGGAGGACCACGCATCGAAATGAGAAGTGGAAGGAGAGATAGCAGAGAAAGTCACGCGAGTGTGGTGGAAGAATTCATTCCTAACCACAACGACTCGATGGCGTTGGTGCTTTCTCGTTTTGAGTCTGTTGGCATCGATGTTGAAGGAACAGTCGCTCTCCTCGGTAAGTGTTTGATATATAGTTCACCAAGTTCAAGTTTCTTTGAACATGTCCTGTCCATGTGTGGTTTAATTTAATTGGATCTTGGTATCACAGACGATATTGCTGTTCAGTAATGCAAAGATTACTTCATGCATCATTTGATATATCTCATATGGTGTATATGGGTTAGGGTTTATCCTTCGAAGGTTCTTTCCATCTTGATATATTTTTTTTTTGGTAAAGGTAAGTGTATTCCATCTTGATATATTCGTTCTTTCTTTCACATAAAATTTCAAACTTTCAGCAATAAAACTTGTCCCTTATATTTTCTTATGCATCTCGTTAATTGGCATTGATTCGCTGATCAGGAGCTCATTCGGTTGGCCGAGTTCATTGCGTCAACCTATACGATAGACTCTACCCTACTGTGGATCCGACCTTGGACCCGGACTACGCTGAATACCTAAAAGGCCGATGCCCAATGCCAGACCCGAATCCGGAGAAAGTGCGATACGCGAGGAACGACAGGGAGACTCCGATGGTGCTGGACAACATGTACTACAAGCACTTGTTGGCTCACAAGGGACTATTGCTGGTAGATCAGCAGTTGGCTTCAGATCCAACAACTGCTCCCTTTGTGGAGAAAATGGCCTCCGACAACGGCTACTTCCAGGACCAGTTTGCGAGGTCCTTGCTCACGTTGTCCGAGAACAATCCTCTTACAGGAGATGATGGAGAAATTAGGAAGGACTGCAGGTATATCAATACAGACTGAAGAGATGCTCGTGGGTGCGTTTCCAAGGATTAAGTCTGCAGGACATGGGTCTTTTCAAGCTTGAGAAGTAGTACAATCATACATGTTAAAAGTATGTCTATGTTCCTTTTTTTTCCATTTGCAGAGACGGAACAAATTTCAGTGCATCATAATTTTCTGATATGATTAGTGGTAAAATGGTGCAATTGACAATTTGTTGGTCAAGTAACCGACGGCAATTTACCAACAATGTTAGCAATTTAGCGATATTAAATGCAACAGTAAGTTACCAACTTTTTTCTACAAATTTATCATTCAAAACTATA
Source organism: Syzygium syzygioides (assembly GCA_031216285.1). Taxonomy (NCBI): domain Eukaryota; kingdom Viridiplantae; phylum Streptophyta; class Magnoliopsida; order Myrtales; family Myrtaceae; genus Syzygium; species Syzygium syzygioides. The sequence goes on along the minus strand of CM062242.1, from coordinate 10,688,188 downwards.
TTTTGGTGGTGATCTCGGGAAAGAAAAGAAAAGAAAAGAAAGGATTGGACTGGAGGGTACTGCTGTTTGGATGCTTATGAAAGAAAAGAAAGGAAATGAAGGGCTTAGGCCAGGTTTTGTAACCCAAACAACATCTACAAGAAAGGTATGAACAAACTTGACTTACGTACTGCAAAGATTTATAAGGAAACACATACATTTGATGAACAATTAACGGGGTCAATGTATATGGAAACGGGCGTGATGTGGGCTGAACCAGCCCATAAAAAAAAACTGATGAGGCCTATCCCATCATAAACGAATTTTCAATTTTCATGGAACACATCAGAGAGAAGAAGACTCTCTCTCTCTCTCTCTCTCTCTCTCTCTCTCTCTCTCTCTCTCTCTCTCTCTCTCTCTCAACATGGCTATATGAATTCGTATATATAAACGCGTAAGAATGTGTTTAGTCATGTAGTGTCTAAACGTATTTAAACAAATCGAGCTGATACCGATAACATGTTAACCTTGTGTCTAGTCGGGCCATAAACGGATTAAAAAGATCAATTCTATAGAACACAAGAAATAAATCACTTTCAACGTCTCTTGCTTCTTAGAGGTGAGGCGCAAGTCTGAATGTGTATCGTGAGTGAGAGATAGAGTAGGACCGACCAAAAAAAAATATCTCTTGCTTCTTTAGTTAGTTTGGTACGAGTGACACGAGTAAATTGGCATAGGTAATAACAACAATACTAAAAAAAAAAGGCGAAAAAAGTAATCATTCGTGTATAATTAAATTGACCCATTTGTGACACAAACCCATTTAAGCTTAATACGAATGCACTTAACCACGAGTCGTATGAACGAATCATGTCGAAAGTGCTCGGCCCTGCTTCAAAATCCACAGGGGGCATATGTGTGTAGAGGTGGCCCTAAGGATTCACTAACCCATTTTTCCACTCATATTTACTGAGTTAGGCTTGAAATGGGTCACTTCTATTTTACGAATGAGTTTTAATGAGTTGTAAGAATTAATGACCAACCAAAAGTGGATCCAAATGGGATCGACTCGGACCCATCTTTCAGACAGTTACTATTACTCAACCTGGCCAAGTATCCATGCTCACGTTTGGGATCTTTCAGCCGAAAGCTCAGCCAACTGGTCCGAGTAAACTCTGGTGCTCCATATTCTCCTGACTAACCCAAGACTGACGCTGTGTAACAGCCACCCAAAAAAAAAAAGGATGGTATCTTAGGGAGAAAACGACACAAACGATCCATGAATTTTAGTCCAATGTGCAATATTTTCCTTAAACTTTTAATTTGTTCAATGTGGTCCCTCAACTTTGGTTCAATTTAAATATTTTCATATAGTCTAAGGATTGCATTAAATATTTACCAATAATTCAGGAAACACATTGAACAAATTAAAATTTTAGGGACGATATTACACATTGGGTTAAAATGCAATGACCACATTGTACAAATTAAAAATTCATCAATGAAATTATATATTGAGCCAAAGTTCATAGACTATTTGTGTTATTATCCCTAACTTCTACTATTTCCAGAAAAGCTCGCTTCTGATTATGACACCTAATGGGCAACTTTGGAGATACTGAAGGACGATTTACAAAATCAAATTCACTAAATATGATACGACAAAATCAAATCGGTGGCTGCATATGATCTTTATAGTATTTCTTATTTACTAATTCGTTCGCGTATAATTTGATTTTAATTCGTTGATGTTTCATAGTTTGTTATATTCTACACTTAAGTTGGAGAATTATTAAGAACGGGAATCCGGATTTATTCTAGGTTTGAGTTGGACCGAGTTAGGTCGGCTATGGATCGTTAAACTTGTATTACATGAATACGGATTGAAAGAATTAATTTGGATCGAACTCACTTTCAATTCATCCAAGTCCGATCCGCCCCATCTATTTGATAGGTGTCTATACATGTAAAACCGAAGAGATGGCAACTCCGGCACATGTCGACCAACTAGTGGCGGGGGGGCCCACATATCGGGCCCACATATCGGGCCCGTTACGCGCGGGGGCCACCGAGATGCAAACGGCGATCCGGTGGTCCATGGAGGATGGCCCGACAGCCCCTACCGGCAATGATTCCCATGACATCAAAGTCGTTTATTTGCCAAAAGTCTCCCTACTACTCCCACACGCACTTCTAAAAAGGTGTCCTCCCCTATGCTCTTGCCGTGTCCCACGCCACCAGCATGGTGATAACGAGGCAAACTTATTGTAGGCGACGACCACGTGACATCTTGGAGGGTCAAAATTGTGGAGAGAACAATGACAATCCGAACAATACCGAATTAGCACAGCGCAGTAAAATAATCTCCTTTCTTGTGCAAACTTATTAGGAAACAATATAACAGAACGATATAGATGCCAAGCACCCACAAATACAAGGCAATTTTATGTGGAAAACCTCATTGGTGTGAGGAGATCAAAAACCACAGGATCGAAATCCATCCAAAACCTTTTCTTTTTTTTTTTTCATTTGTCAAAGCACCCAAAATCTTCACTAACAAAGATTTTCTCTAGATAATACTAGAAGTACGTAGCAATAGCAACATCAAGAACACCATTCTTGGTAATGCACATGAATTTCACTTGAGATCAAGGATAAATCTCACAAAAAGCGAAAGTTCGGTGCAACCTATCAAAAACTTGATGTAAGGAGCTTCAAGTGAAAATCAAACCAATCAAATTCAAAAAAAAAGTGTGTTACAAGCATGCTGACAAAATTTCAGCTCAATCGGACCATGAATCAACCTCCAACATCACTTGATGAAAACCAGATACTGCCCTCTTTCCCAAATTTTCTGCTTTCTCTTACTACAACGTCTTAACCAATGTACCACCCGTCTGGGTGGCGCTGCTGGAACGCGCACTCTTCCCCTCACAAAAGGTTGAGTGTTCGAATCCCGGGCGCCGCAGGGTGACTTAACCGGTGGCACGTGTGTGGTGGCTAGCACGTGTCGCCCCCAGGGTTTACTCCCCGGCTGTTGGCCGTGCGGGGGTTCCCTAGGTTACCAAAAAAAAAACGTCTTAACCAATGTTCGTTAGTGGCTACTACATAAAAATAGTTAGAAACATTATTTTTCCATACAAACTATCATATGAGCTCAAGCCTTGGTCCTGCAGTTCATTGGACTTCCTTAGACCTGTTAAACGGGATGGGTCGAATCATGTTTGGGTCGGGTCATAAACGGTTTGACTCAAATTGACCCATTAACCCACTTATAACCTATTTATTTGTAATGTAAATATCCCGACCCATACCCAATCCATACCCGACCTAACATGTATTGCTAAAACACTTCTATATTTAACCCAATCTAGGAAAACTTGTTTTTATGATTTTTTTTAAAAATTATACTGCTAAAACATTTTCATACAATACAAAGTTAGTCAATAATTTTTATAATTTTTTTTAATTGAAGTTTTGTCTGTTTCGCAAAAAATGCAATATTTCTAGAAAATATTTTCCATAAAGCCACTATCCAAAAAAATAAGAAAAATTTATGGTGTTTAGTTGAAACTTGAAAATGAACTAGAAAATATTTTCCAATATTTGTTAGATAAAATCTGATTTGCCTAAGCCAACGGTGTGTTATTGAGCTTGGAAAAAAATCTTAGACCTCCGCCATGAATTCCACCTTCAATTCTTCTGGCGTATTGGCAACGGAGAAAATACCTTATTTTGGTTTGACAATTGGCATGCTAAGGGCTCTCTTTACAAATTTTTTATGGATAGGGATATCTACCGCTCCAGTATTCTGAGGAATTCCTCGGTGAGTAAGTTTTTCTCCTCCGAATGGCCCCAATCCACGATTCTAGACACATTTCGCTCCTAGCCGCTAACTGTTTCTCTTGAACCGGGAGCCAATGATTGCCTCACTTGGCTCGGTCACCCCTCGGGCGAGTTCTCTTCATCCAAGGCATGGGAATTCATAAGGAATAAGGGCTAGAAAGTTAACTGGAGCTCTTTCATCTGGGATCCTTTCATTGCCCCTAGGTATGGATTTCTATTATGGCTCATCACTCTTGATAGGCTTCCTAAGCAGGAGCGTTTATTGAGGCATAATAGGATTACGGAAGGGGTGCGTGTCTTCTGCCACCGTAGACCGGACTCCATTAACCATCTTTTCTTCGACTGTAACATCACTGGCAACCTTGCCAACTTTTGGGCGTCCAAGTGTAATCTATTTTGACGGAATGGCTCGTGGCATGACAACCTCCGATGGGCCAGGCGGGTCATTGGAGGCCAAAGTTTCCATCGACGCATTGCTCGTTTCTCCTTCAGCGCTCTATGCCACATCATTTGATTGAAACGAAATGACATCCTCTTTAGGAGTAAGACACTTTTTGCTGGCTATATGCAACCATCTTATTAATGTGACGAAAGATAGAGGTTTATCCTTTAAACCTGTTGAAGATAGTCCTCGCAACCGGAGAATCCAAGCCAACTGGGGCATGTCTGCCACAATCTTTGATTCTTAGTTTTGCCTTACTGTTGTATAGCTTTCTTTTGGCCGGCGTGGTTGGCCTGTTAATATCGCACATGTGGTATTCTAGCCTTATATAATCATACACCTTATACCCGTTGGAACACCTTCCTTGTCCCCTCGGGTACGAGGCTTTTGAATATGATTTCTCATCTTTGTAATTGGTGCGTTAAAAAGTTTATATACATCTTACCTTATTAAAAAAAATCTGATTTTATTTTACTTCGTGCATTCATTTTAATAATTTTTATTTTTTAAAAATCAAAATTGTAATTATTTTTTTATTTTATTTTCTTTTTATTTTTTATTTTTCCTTTATTTTTGGCCGGTGGCCAGCCACGGTGACGGCCAACAATCAACCACAAGCGAGGGCAAGCTCACCGGAGGCCGGGGAAGCTCAAGCTTGTCGACCTTAGGCAACCGTCGAGCTCGCCCGATTTCGGCAAGTTAAGCCTCGCTAACATTGGGCGAGGCTCCACCTCGCCAGATCTGGTGAAGTTGAGCTCGCCCAAGGCCGGCAAGCTCGAGTCTCGCCAGATTGGCGAGGCCTCGGGCAAGCTCGACCTCGCCGAATCTAGCAAAGCTTGACTCGCTGGAGACCGGAGACCTAAGGCTAGTGAGCTCAAGCTTCGCCAGCCTCCGGCGAGGTCATCCCTCCCTCTAGCCACCAACAGAAAATAAAGAAAAAAGAAAGAAAAGAAAAGAAAAGGAGAAAAAAATAATTATAATTTTGATTTTTTACAAAAACATTTTTATAAAAAGGGAGAAAGTGTGTGTGGGCCTAATGGGTGGGTTGGAAATCGTATCTACACTCAACCCATTTAGATCCATTTATGTTAGGCTTAAAACTTTAAGACCCATTTAAGATGGGCTTTTCAAAGTTGTATTTACCCATATATGACCCATACATTTTTTAAATTGGTCATATATGGATTTAAGACCCGTTTTCACAGGTCTAGGCTTCCTCCACGTTTAATAAAAAATAGAGATAAGTCTTTTCATGAGCGATACTAAATTGTGAAATCAAATACTTCCATTGATGATTGACGCTAACTTCATCGAAAATGTTGAACCGAGATCGATAGCATGGCATATTTTGACACTTCGTGCTGACACTACTTCACAAGAAAACAAAGAAACAGAGCATAGGCCTTTTGATGAGTGAATAAGATAAGAAGGGGCAATAATGAAATTAGATATTATCATAGGAGTCCAAAACGTTATCTACTGAATGTTCGATCTAAGCCCCACATAGCTCCACGGCAAATCTAGGTAATTGACATGATATTTGATTCTTCTAAGTGAATTTTATTGAGAAAACGGCTCCAAAGTAGGATATTTTAATTGAAGAAAATAAGCCATGAACATTTTCTTTACAATGTAAACAAATCATAAATCTTTATTGTGTGAAATTTAATGTTGTTATGTTGACGGTCTTTAATCACCATGTAGAAAAAGCTAAGATCGAAATACTTAGAAGAGATTTATTGCTTGATTTCACCAATTAAAAAGACTTTGTACTCGATTAAAAAGATTTTTTATTAGAACATGAAATCATATGGCAAACCCGATCGACAACGAATTCGTGGTTGATTGTCACCAAGAAAGGCAATTTCCCTTTGCGTATCGTCTATTATTTTCCCTCTTCTGGACAGGTTGTTTTGGTTTTTTTTGGGGGCCACGCCTTCTTAGGAAATGAGAACTTGTTAAGCTTTTATATTGAACTTGGATAATATCGTTAGCTAATGGGAAAAAGCATATGCCTAATATTATCAAAACTTTTAAACTGTTACATCACTGTTATATTCTATTCCAAATTAATTTTCGCTTCATAAATCATCCAAATTAGTACACTCATACACATTAATCCTAAATCAATCTTCGTGTCATAAAAAATCTCAAACTAGCACATCATGCCATCAAAATCTTGAATTGAGAAATCTGCTAATGTTGTCTTCAGTTTTGAAAATCTGCTAAACTGCCTGAATTTTTGTGACACAAAAGTCAATCTGGAGTAAACATGGCATGATTGTACTCTTTTTTAGATTTTTTGTGACACAACAATTAACTTAGGGTCGAAGCGAAACCACATTCTGTTCAGAAACCATCCAGTCTTCATGCCGGCCCTACGCAACCACCTAAACTAGTAAGAGACAAAGGCCTGTCCATGAAGCCTATTGCTGATAATTTCCGCAACAGAAGAATCCAGGAAAAATGGGGCATCTCTCCTTCCATTTTTGAGTAATCTGCTGATTACATTGTAAATAGTCCTGTGGTCCTTTTTCGGTTGGTCATCTCTATGGCCTTGCTGTTGTACTCTCTTGCATGTAGCCTTGGTCTTAGTTGCTACACCTTCGCACCTATCGGGACAATTTTTGTGTCGCCTCAAGTGCGAGGTTTTTGTGTTTAGACTACTTTCTATGTAAGTTGCGCATCGAAAAGTATATAAAATTCTTACCTTACCAAAAAAAAATTAACTTAGGGTAAATGACATCGGTGTGATCTAGGATTTTTAGTGATATTAATCTAAAAAAATACCATCTACGGTTCCCGAAAAACAGAGGGTCGTTTCCAGAGAGGCGAAAGTGAATTTACAGAGGACAATCATTCAAGGCCACCCCTAAGCTCCGCTATGGAAATGCAGGGCATTTTGATTGCATGGTCCACGTCACAAACAAACGAGGTGTCCGGAAACAAATGTTTTCGCCATGTTTCCACCTCAAATCATATTTCCAAATAGTATTGCACGATCCATGTTTACTAATTTGCCATATTTGAAGTATCAATCCACGCCATTTTTATAGTAAGACGTGCTATTTCGTGTCGTTTTATATTTTTTACCAAGCTTTATTGCTCCTAATTTGAAGTTTCTCTTCTGTGTTTTGTTTTCTATAGATAACTGGCAATGGGTTCAGAGGTTTGAGCAGTTTGTGAGATCGCGATGAGGTCGAGGACTGAAAATTTCTACCCGAGAAAAAGTTCCACGATGGCGGAGCGGCGGCGGAGGAACCATAGATCTACACATGGTAGTGTCCAAATTTATGTTTGCTTTCCCTAATTGCAATCCCTGAGGAAGGCTTCTGTCCTTTGTCTATATTACCCTTGCCCGGAAATCTTTTCAATAAAAAATAAGTACACTGTAAGTCATTAAATTTATTATGAAAGTGCAATTGAGTCCTAAAACTTTCAAAAAGTGCAATCAAGTTCTACAACTTGTCATAAAAGTGCAACCGAATTCTAAAATTTTAAAAAGTGCAATCAAACCTTGCAACTAGTCATGAAAAGTGCTTCCCGAGTTGAATCCTTGAGGTTCGCTTTTGTCCTTTGTCAATGTTGCCTTTGCCTAGAAATCTTTTCAACAATTTGGAAGAGATCTGGGAAGACTGGTCAATTTAGGCGAATGAGATCATCCTACCTAGCCACAAGATTTGAATTGAATCTTGAGGGAGACTATGAGAGCCCATTAGGCTGCCTCATTTTAAACTAAGGTCTAGGGTTTCGATTATGTGCGGGGTGTGAAGTTAATGTTCAACGAATACCCTTTCGGTACCAGATCTTTAAATTAAGTCCTTTAGATGTGATTATCAAATAAATTTATAGAATGCCGATGCAATTTCTCATTTGTTTAGGAGATATAAACAGTGATGTGCATGTATGCAGCAATGCATGAGCCTAATTTTTGTTGTGTATGCATGTTATTATTCGACCTACTTAAATTGGCGTATCATCAGCCTTTCGTTCATATAAAATAAGGGTTTCGAACGCTGAAAATAGTGTGATGGAAAATAACTCTAATTTATGAAAAAAAATTGGAAATTTCATGATGTGCTAAGGACTGATTCCCTCGAAAGAGCCGAATAGTTATCTGAGGTTTCGTTTGTTTCGAGGAAAATAATGTAAAACTGATTGCTTGTATCGCTTACAAAAATGAATGAACGAAAAATATTTTCATCATCCACGAAAATGTTTCGATATAAATTATTGTTGATGATGAAAATATTTTTGTTGATCAATTATTTCAAGCGATACAACCAATTATTTTATTGAAAATATTTTTCGAATCATTCATTTTCCGCAAAACATGAAGAGCCTAATATAATTGCAAGATTCATTTTTTATCTTTCAAAGGGTAATTTCAAAATTACAAGGTGCTTCATGAAAAGCCTACTTTTAAAGCAGCCTAATAACAACTGCTTACTTGATTTTTCTAACCTAATTCTAGCATCATAACAATATAATTTTTTTTAAAGAGGGTTTAGAACCTTTACCCGATGCTTAAGGGTCATCTAAAGGAGATACGCAATTCTCCATAAAAAGGCCCTTTGGAACTTTACACACGCACTTTGCCCTTCTTTCTTGTTCTTTTGCTCTTTAACTTTTTTTGTCATCGTAATTTTTTTATGTTGCAATATTTAAATTGTTTTTATGGTACTTTTGCGTTCTTTTTTTTATCTGGTGATGGATGGAGCTTTAGGAGGTCAGATTTTAGTGATTATGACTTTTAAAATTGCCAATTTTTAAGGTGTTGGACGAAAATAATTGTAGGCATAGATTTAAGAGAAATTATCCAAAAAGTCTTAAATCTTTTATATTTTTGCCAATTGAGTCATAAACCTTTTTACTTCTCATCAATTGAATCCATCCAGCCAATTTTGATCAGAAATTGCCAATGTGAACGTCAGTCGGCTTACGTGGTGCTGACATGAACAAATTTTGATAACATTTTTTCGATTTTTCATTTTTTTCTTTTTCCTTTTTCTTTTCTTTCATTTTTTTCCTTGCCTTTTTTCTCCTTAAGCCGATCACTAGGCCTTGACAACTAGCCAGAGGCGAGGGTTGGGGAGGTCAAGCCTTGCCCAACAATGGCAAGGCTTGGCCTCACCACGGCTGGGTGAGGTCAACCACGCCGGCCCTCACCACTGGCTAGTTGCCGAGGCCCGGTAATCATCTAGAGGAGGAAGAAGGAGACGAAAAAAAAATAAAAAGGAAAGAAAAATAAAAAATCGAAAATTATTAAAATATTAATAAAAATTTTCATCGTCTATAATTTCTTACCAAAATTAACCGGATGGATTCAATTGACGAGAATTGAAAGGTTTAGGACCCGATTCTATAGGTTGAGGACTTTTTGCACAATTTTAACCATAGATTTAACATCCATCTATAACTAAGATTTTTTTTTACGTTCCATCAAGATCGTGGGAGGCTATAAAAGCTATGTGGTAAGTTGTACGTATATTTTTCATCGACGTTGAAACTACTGTGTATCAAAGCTTGCCAAAAGATTTAGATGACTCAAGGGAAGGTTTGCTATGTGATTTTTTTATGGTTACTTCATCGATATATTTAATAATCATAGTCAATGAAAAGTCATAAAGTTGATATATTAAGACTCAAATGTCACTAGGTTAATAAAAAACTTTAAATGGTGATTCAACGTGAATATTGATCGAGTGGAGTTTGCGTAGGGCAATACTTTCCTTGCATGGTGTAATTCTTAAACGCAAGACAATTGATGATATGTCCAAATAAGGTATTTTCTTTTGAGATTAAGATGATTATAGCATCCAAGTAATTACTGGACCTTCTCTAGACCAGCCTGTTCAGACGCTCTCGAGCCCTATCAAATTTTTATAAAAGATAAAATTGATCATTTAATCATCGTGCGCAAGGATTTTGGACTCGCTGCTAAGTTCAGCTTACCTTATGATTACGCATACTCAATATGCCATTGACTTTACACTGACAGTAGATGTTAAATGTTGTCATTCTTCTTTGAAATGAAAACAAATAAACTAATGAGCATTCCATATACTTCAATTTAAAAAATAAACTTATATTGCAACAGTAATTAGTATTCCCGCGGCAACTATGCCAGCAATATACGAGTAGAGAAAAGTAAATTTGGGATTTCCCAAAAATTCACCAAAATTCAACATCTGTCAATAAATAATTGGAGCAGATACGACTCTGCAAGGCTTCAGCTACTGCTGGCTTCGGAAAAAGTATCATAAGTCGGTTGTTCTGACCATCTCTCGCATAAAGTGAGCAAGGCACTTCTGAGTAGTCTGACACGGTAGGTACAAACAAGAAAGTATCGAGGCAAAGAGCAAACGTTTCAATTGCTGAGAAATCTTACCTAAGTGGAAAAAAGGGCCTCCTTTGCCCAGACGTTTAGCTTGCCAGGAAGTACCTAGCAACAGAAATGAGGGAATGTCACAGGAACTAAAATTGCTAGGAACTCATGTGACCCAGAAACTAAAATTCTACCTTTAGCTTGATAAGTGTTGCAAAGAAAAAGTTTACTTGACATTGTATTGGGTGTTTCACACAAGGTATGTATAAACTGAATATCAAATAAAGCTTTTATGGATTTGAACATATTACGCATGAAAACTGCAACTGTTTTATGTCGTGGACAAAAATTTACGATTACTCCACAAGGATAGACTACCAACCGATTCTGGGTATCGATTGAAAGCAGACGGATATTTGACGGGGCCAAATTTGGGTATTAATTGAAATTTGGTGCTTTTATGGGGAAAAAAAAAGTTCAGGCCACATTTTGCCGAATGAAAGTTTGTGCTTTTACGAGAAAAAAAAAATCTACCCTTAAATTGAGCAGATTCGACATAATTTACTTTTAATTCATACTAGCAATTACAAAATGGTCGAAGTCAAGCACCAAACCTCACATAACTCACTTAAGTCCCCCGTAATCTTTATTGGTCTTTAAAGTCCGACATTTACGGTGGCTTTATCTATCAATTATAGATATACTTTGAAGTACTTTGTGTTGAACAAAAAGATTAAAAAGGCGGGAATCTTATCTTTGCGAAAAATAAAAAAGAACAAAAGCCATGTCAATCAAATAGATAAAAGGAAGCAAATTTGGAAAGGAAAAGAAAAAAAAACACTTCATGGCCTACGTACCGCGCAGATTAAACTAATTTGGACCGTTGATCGCGTGGATCTCATCACGGGGACGCGCATAATTGACGATCCAGGTGGAATTTAAAAGCAGCTGGACCGGCTTTAGGGGTTCGGACCGGGGGGGGGGGACACAACCGCCGGTTCGTATACCCCGCACCAACAGTAACCGTGCTGGATAGAGCCGTTGTACCGGTAGTTACGTCAGACACACGCGCGTACATGCGCACGCAACGGCTTGTCGCGTCGGGCCGCAGCCACCGCAAAGTAGAGGGGGAAAAGGGGCAAACACGGCGTGGGCGTTTCGGTAAATTCACAAGCGGCGCAGCGCAACGGATCGCGAGTGGGGCAATCGCAGAAAGTCAAAGAAAGGCGTAATTTTTTTTTACTGCCCCCCCCCCCCACCATCATCGCCCCCTTTATTTTATTTTATTTTATTTTATCTATATCTTTTAATTCGTCGAATAAGGGGGCAAAAAAAAAAAGGGCGGAAGTAAAAGGGAAGTTTCCTTTTACGCCCCGAGCAGGAGGAGGAGGAGGAAAGGAAAAGGGACCGTTGCGGGGGGACACGTGTCGCGCCGCCGGTCCACCTGTCCCCTCCCCTCCCTCCCTCTTTGGATTCCTTGTAGTTTTCCCTACGTTTCGTTCTGCTTCCAGCTCAAAGGCAAAGTATCGCACCCTCCATCTCACACTCTCTCTCTCTCATCTTTCTCTCTGCTCCCGTGATTGATTTCGACCGTCTTTCTTCTTCTTCTTCTTCTTCTTCTGCTTCTTCTGCTTCTTCGCGTCCTCCTCCTCCTCCTCCTGCAGAGCCGAAAGATCTCACCCACCGGCTCCTCTCCAATGGCGGATCACTGAGAGGGGGTTCGGAAAATGTGGGGTCGAAGTCGCGGCTGTTCCTCGCGCGTCGTCCTCGCTCTGTTCGCGCTCTGTTTCCTGGGCGCTGCCGCCGGGGTCGGCGTCGGCGGCGTCGGCGGCACCGAGTTCGACTTCGGGACGCTGACGCTGAGCAGCCTCAAGCTCATCGGCGACGCCCACCTCGGCAACGGCAGCGTGCGGCTCACGCGCGACCTCGCCGTACCCAACTCCGGCGCCGGGAGGGCCCTGTACTCGAAGCCCGTGCGATTCCGGCAGCCCGGGGACGGCCCCGCGGCGAGCTTCTCCACCTTTTTCTCCTTCTCCGTCACCAACCTCAACCCTTCCTCCATCGGCGGCGGCCTCGCCTTCCTCATCTCCCCCGACGACGACTCCCTGGGCGGAGGCGGCGCGTACCTCGGCCTCCTCGGCGGCTCGTCCCCCGCCTCCTTCGTGGCGGTGGAGTTCGATACCCTCATGGACGTCGGGTTCGGGGACATCAACGGCAACCACGTGGGCCTGGATCTGAGCAGCATGGTGTCGGCGCAGGTCGGCGATTTGGGCGCGATCGACGTCGATCTCAAGAGCGGCGACTTGATCAATGCGTGGGTCGTCTTCGATGGGTCGAGTGGCGTCCTGAACGTGTCCGTTTCGTACTCGAATCTGAAGCCCAAAGACCCGATTCTGTCCATGAATCTCGATCTCACCCAGTACGTGAACGACTTCATGTACGTCGGCTTCTCCGGGTCGACTCAGGGGAGCACCGAGATTCACAGCATTGAGTGGTGGAGCTTCAGCTCCTCCTTCGAGTCGCCCTCGCAGCCGCCTCCGCCGGCGCCCACCGCCACTTTGATGAACCCGACGGCAAATTCCGTCACGTCGCCGCCGCCCTCGTTGGCCCCTTCGGGGTCCGATGCTCCGCGGAAGGAGAGCAATAAGGCGCCGTCTTCGTCCTGCCACAATCAGCTCTGCAAGCAAGGTCCAGGGGCCGTCGCCGGCGTCGTCACCGCGGGCGCCTTCTTCCTAGCTCTATTCGCCGGGGCTCTCATATGGGTGTACAGCAAGAAGGTCAAGCGGGCGAACAAGTCGGAGTCCCTCGCCGCGGACATCATCAAGATGCCGAAGGAGTTCAGCTACCGGGAGCTAAAATCCGCCACCAAATGCTTCAACGCTAACCGGATCATCGGCCACGGCGCGTTCGGGACGGTCTACAAGGGCGTATTGCCGGGGAACGGCGACATTATCGCGGTGAAGAGATGCAGCCACAACACGCAAGGGAAGAACGAGTTCTTCTCCGAGCTGTCGATCATCGGCACGCTCCGGCATCGCAATCTCGTCCGCCTCCAAGGTTGGTGCCACGAGAAGGGCGAAATTCTATTGGTGTACGATCTAATGCCGAACGGTAGCTTGGACAAGGCGCTGTTCGAGGCGAGGTGGCCCTTGCCGTGGCCGCACCGGCGGAAGATCTTACTAGGAGTGGCCTCGGCGCTGGCCTACTTGCATCAGGAGTGCGAAAACCAAGTGATCCATAGAGATGTGAAGACTAGCAACATAATGCTGGACGAAGGGTTCAATGCCAAGTTAGGGGACTTCGGACTAGCTAGGCAAGTCGAGCACGACAAGTCGCCGGACGCCACGGTGGCGGCCGGGACGATGGGCTATTTGGCGCCGGAGTATCTCTTGACCGGGAGAGCTAGCGAGAAGACCGACGTGTTCAGCTACGGGGCGGTGGTCCTCGAGGTGGCCAGCGGGAGGAGGCCGATCGAGAAGGACACCAATGGGGCCGGCAAGGTCGGGACGAGCAGCAATCTGGTGGAGTGGGTTTGGAGCCTGCACCGGGAAGGGAAGCTGCTGACGGCGGCCGACCCGAGGCTCGACGGAGACTTCGATGAGGGCGAGATGGTGAGGGTGCTGCTGGTCGGGCTCGCCTGCTCCCACCCCGACCCGGTGGCCCGGCCAGCGATGCGGAGCGTGGTCCAGATGCTGGTGGGCGAGGCCGAAGTGCCCATCGTCCCGAGGACCAAACCCTCCATGAGCTTCAGCACCTCGCACCTCCTGCTGAGCTTGCAGGACAGCGTCTCGGACTGCAACGACATGGTCGCCATCTCGACGTCGTCCTCGGAGCGCGACTACCGCGGCGGCAACGAGATCGTTTGATAGACGGAGGTGGGTCTCTTTTGGGTAGATCGAATTCCACGTATTCTACTACGTATTCTACGGCTCGGTACATATAACATATATATTCGATTCATTTGTTCATGTACTAGGCATGATAATAAGCGCGTAACATGAGGATATATCTATTTAGGGGTGCTTCAGAGGTTCATGTTTTGCCACTCTTTTCTTAGCGAGAGGGAAGTACTGCAGTCCAGTTGGTGCACATAGGAAGGGGTGGGAGTCATTTTCTTCCTTAAATTTTTTTGTTTTCATTATTTCTTGGCATTTGGTTTGGGGCATTGAAGGATGGGGGCTTGTATTCTTGCGGAGAGGTGGGATGTTGCTTTCGCAAGTAATGCCCCCCATCCCCGTAAGGTCAAAAGATAGCGTTTGAGTAGAGGTCCGGTAAAGTATAGTGACGGGTGACAAAACAAGAGAGCTTAAATTACTACCTTTCCTTCTAATTTAATTTTGTGGTGACCATATTGTTGGCCGGTGGAGACGGAGAACGGAACCGATGAAGTCAAGTGCATGGGCAAAATTTTCCTGTCGTGCTGCTTAATTTGATTCTCCTCGGTAGTTTGTACCTTTCGGATGTGGATTAGTCTCGTGGGTGAGTTGTCGTGTTGTGGGAATTATCCATCAAATAAATGTCGTATTCGGTCGTTGCCCATCTGCGTCGGTCGGAAGTTTGGACTTAGCCAAAGGATGTGTCGTGGGTTTCCAGGTAACCTGATCTCTGTGCCCGTGCCCCGTGAATTTCGAATAAAAAAACTTGGGACCTGATTTTCATAGCCGGCGGACATAGGGGGAAGGAAGGGCGAAAGTGTGGCTTATGCTCATATGATTAATCATAGCAAAAGGACAAAGAGGTGCTCATCAACTTTGAGTATGTGTATGCACGGAGTTACAAATGAGTCCTCCTTTCTTTTATTGATAAAAGAAAAAAGTTAGAAAGAAAAAAAAAACCAGAATTTCCTTGTATGGCCGATGCATTTCATTGCCTACATGCATCTTTCAATGCATCAAAGTAGAGGGGTTATCAATTTCCGGTCCGGTCTAATGAAATTGATCACTTAGGGTTTAATTTATATTTTACTAAATGAATTTATGTTAAGGGATTTCGCTTAGGGTTTAGTTCACATTTTTACTAATTCTTGTCAATGAAGTCCACTTAGAATTTATTTCACATTTTAATAATTTATGTTGTCGGTTTGATTCGGTCGGTCCGGTTCCTCCTTAGAATCAGAAATCGGACCGCCCAGACCAGTTTCACTTTTAGAAATTGAATACTAAATCGATTCTTTTGAGAATCGAACCTAATTGATCAGTTCGATCTGATTTTGACGATTCTCAATTTGAATTGTCCGTTTTGCACGTCTCTTCGTCAGACATGGGTTTCTATTTTTCAAGGCAATTATGGTGCTGGCGATTGTCCTGGAGAATTCTAGCTTCATATACAATTTCGTTCGCTTTGAACCTTTCCATGAGCCGCCAAGCCAAACCCCACTTCTCTTCTTACTGCGGTCATTTCGCCTCAATAATTCTCTCCTTTTTCTTCTCGAAAGGCCAAAAAGGCTTTTGATTCAATCATGTTTGGTACAGCACAGGGGAAAGCAGCAGTGAAAAGATGCCATCTCATGCGCCGAATCCTGACTTTTACTTAAAGGACCTCCGGCGAATTACGTATTGCCCCTCTAGTTTTCAGGGTTGTTGCATATTGCCCCCCTGACGTTTAAACTTTCGCAATTTGCCCCCCCGGAATTTCGGAAATGTACAGCATGTGTGAGCACGTGATCAAAGTTTTCTACGGGAAACAGGAGTTAACGCCAAATGTACACCGACATACAATTCTGAAATAATTTTCGAGTTGTCCATATGTTTTTTTTTTTCCCATGTGTATATAGATGATAAATGATCGATATGTCTTCCATGGCAAATCATGTGGTCGGATACCCAAGAAAAATTTGGCGGGAGTCAATGTTAGGGGGCACATTGCCACACAATTCAAAGAGTCGGGGCCCACATTGTAAAAATCGAAACGTACGGGGCAACTTGCCACGATCTCAAAAAATTGGGGGCAAAAATGTAATCCTCACATTTCTTGCCCATGGACCGCATCATTTTTTAAGATTTTTTTTTGATACAATATTTTATATAAGAATCATGATAAATTAACTTGGATACAAGGTGGTACGACGGAGGAACCGTCCCTTGAGAAATTACAGAAGGACCTAAATTCAGAAATAAAGCGACATTGTGACTCACACTTTACCCCCCGTCTATTTACGGACTCGTTGTTTTCCTATACCAGTTTAGCTTTCTAGCAAAGAGCGCTTTGCGATTTGGTCTTAGAACAGCGACACCAGCTATTCCTCAAACCACTTGCGAGCCTTCTTCATGCATGCTCGCTGGCTTGCTGGCCCAGCTACAACGCAGCATGTCAGTGAAGCGTCGTCAATCACCAGCTACTTCTTCTCCTTGTGTTTCGTATGCATAAATGGCCATCGATCCCATCAAAAGAAAAAAAAAAAAGCAGGAGAAAATCCACAAAAATATCCTAAATTGTATTCAGCGTGACACATTTAACATGGATTTTTTATGCGAAAACATCCTAAATTATGCTCACCGTAACATATTTACCGTAAACTTTTTCTTGCAACATAAAAAGCCTCAAAGTTGTACTTACGTGACATATTTACCCTCCGTCAAGATTTCATAAAATGATTTTTTTTTCAGCCAAAACGACGTCGTTTTTATTTCGCTTAAACTACGTGGGCGCCATGTCCATACTGTTTGCTTTCTGGTGTCCATATGGACAGATTGTTAACGGTTCTCATTGACAAAACTTTGATAGAGGCCAATGTGTCACAGAAGTGCAAGTTCGTAACTTTTGGTGTCATGAGAAAAAAGTTTAGGATGAATGTATTACGATGAGTATAATTTAGGGTTCGTGAATGCTTTTGTCCGAGAAGAAAATAAGAGGAAAGAGCCCACGATTTCCCATGAACATGTTCTCAAAACCCATTGCACATGTGCCCCCGACAAATAATCGAGACGTCGAGCCGTGCATACCACCAACACCTCAAGCGAATCTGGGGGTTTAAGTTTTGACTCCGCTCACAATCACATGGGGGAGGAAAAACGAAAATACGAAGCGTTTTTTCTGCCTTTAACTTAGTCGCCCCTTTCCTTGGTAGGCTCTCGGTTGCCTTGCCACGGTAGCTCGATGATGTAAGGACATGGGGACACACGTTGTCCAAATCATGTTTGGTACGATCCGTGAGCTAGGGCGAACTGAGGATCTTGTCCTCATTGACATTTTTACAAGGCTGGTTCCTAAGGGTATGCATGAATACCATTCTGTGCCCGGGAACAATTTCTGAACAGAAATGATTTTTTTTATTCTGTGTCCAGAAACAATTTCTGAGTATTTGAAGGCGTTTGATAAACTGTTCAAAATTTCTATTCCTAGAGTAAAAAAGAATAGAAATGCGTTTTATAAACTACACAAAATTTCTGTTCCCAAATAATATTTTAATAATATTCTGAATTTTTTTTTTTGGTATTACCCATTTTCTTCTTTGGCCATGGCCAATCGCCGGCGACCGGCCACAGCCCAGGGTTGGCGAAGGCGTCACGGCCCTCGCTGGCGAGGGCGAGGGCGACCCTCGCCTCTGCCGGCGGCCGATGAGGGCCGTGATGCCCTCGCCGACCCTGGGTTGTGGCTGGTCATCGGCGGCCGGGGCAGCCCAATGAAGAACAACACAAAAATAAGAAAAGAAAAATAAGAAAAAAAATTGATTCTTAAAATTGTGCCGAGAAACAAGAAGCAACTTTTTTTTACTTCTTGTTTCTCTTTCAAAACTGTTTTCGGCACAAATTTTTGCAAAAATGTGCCCGAGAACAAAAAGTTTACCAAATGCATTTCTGTTCCCAAACTATTTCTGGGAACAAAAGAACATAAATTTTCACTGTTTGGCACGTTGCCAAACGCGCCCTAAGTATTGACGGAAATGGCTTCATTCAAACTTAGGGCTTGGTTTTGATAGAGGGAAGAGAAATATAAAAGGAGAATCGCATATCTCAACTGTCGATTGACGATTGGTAGACTTCTTGCGTACGAATTTCTTATTTGATTTATTGAAGTAATTAGTACAAGTAAGCACGAGCTGTGAACACGGATAAGGATTTGATATTTGATATTAGAGAGGGGGAGGGGGGTTTACAAAAAAAGGTTCCAAAATTTATTGTATGAATGTCAATTTAGTTTCGAACTTTTCAATTTGGCCACTTTGGTCCTAAATTTTTTGACGATTTATCAATATAATCCTTCTAATTAATTTTGGCCTACAATCGTTGATGTGAACACCGGCCATCCAACATGATACAATTATTGTTGATGTGGACAATTTCTAATTTTTTTAAAAAGATTATTTGAATTTATTTATAACTTTTTATAATTTTTTTTTCTAATATGAGCAAGCGAAAGCCGCCACCTATCTGACATGGTACGACTGATGTTAATATTGATAATTTTTATAATTTTGTAGTCCTTTTTTCATCTATTGTCGTGGGCCGCTGGGGATTTCGCCCTCGATTAAGACTGAGACACATGATGGAACCCATGCATATGACCAATCAATTAATCACCAACCGTGCACTCGATAATGGCTTGGTGATGAGGAATAAGACAATGATGGGGCTGTCTAAATCATTTCGTTTTTTCGTGGGAGCTGTTTTTGTCATCCCATGAATGGCGCTCACTCTCAAATTTCCACGTACTCATCATCAAAATGTCCCTCTGCATCTTCCTCCTGTCAAGGCCACTGCACCTTTTGGCTTCCAAGCCAAGCAATTGGAGCATAATGGAAAAAAAAAATTTGTCATCTCATGCAGGCACTCACTCACTTCATGTAAGTCACAGTCATCAAATGTAATAACGGCCTAGATGTTTCTCCTAATATAATGATTGTGTCTAACTTACCTATCAATATATAATGATGGTACAATATTTGTCCATCAATCTCTTTTCATTTTGGATAGAAAAATAGAGAGAGCAGTACTTAAGTGATATCTAATATTATAACCACTGTGTCTAACTTACCCATCAGTATGTAGTGACGGCTCTTTTGTCTCACTTCTCGCTCTGTTCAACACTACCATTGCATGAAACGGTCAAGTTTGTTTGGAGTAATTTTTACTTTTTTTCCTTTTCAAATCTTATAGTGCACGTCAAAATTTTGAGCTCTCGAAACTTGCAAAAAACATAAATGATGTTGGCACATAATTCACGTATAGATTTATGATATTTTTTGGAATTTGAAAACTATTTTGATTTTGACGGGAAAGTAAAAAAAATTACATTTTACTTTGAGATGTAGTGAAAGTCCTAAAATTCGTGTTGATCAATCTCTATCATTTCGAAAACCTTTTCTAAGTTAGGTAAGTCCTAAACCTGGTTGCCAATTTTTCGAATTAGTTTTTCTGTTATCTGCGTCAGCTTTTAGTGACTGAAAAATCCAAGCTAGCATTTTTCATTCTTTTTTTTGTCCATGTGGCTGTTATCTAAACGACGGAGCTTGTTAAAGTCCAAGAAGGTGTCACTTAACATAAAATGAGATGTCAAAAAAGGGTCGGGGTGACGGGATCGTAAGAGAAGAGCCGAAAAGGGGCGAGGGCGGCACCCCTCACTGAGTCACTGGAGTTGCGACTAAGGTGGTCAACCATTGGTTGGTGGTGGCAAGGGTTGCCATAGCCATGAACCGAGGGCCCTTGCCCTCACCTGCTCTTGGTGAGTGGTGCTCACCGGTGGCCCGATGAGGGTTCGCTTTCAAAAAAAGAAAATAAAGTAAAGAAGGTAATACGATAAATGCCACCCATTCATCTTGCACCCCACCTTGGCCTCGCTCAGATATTTTCTTTGTTGGTCTACTTTATTATAACTCTCAACTTTTTCTCAAATTTTTGCCCCGATTCTTTGCAGAACGTGAAAATCGAAATCTACATCTAAAACTAAACGTTCCCACCCTTAGCCCCCCGAGAAAATGAGGAATCAAATTTCCTACTTTCCCTTCTTAAGTAGGAAGGATGGCTAGTGGGGCAAATCCTAGTGGTTGCCTCGCTCAAATTTTGTGCCACTTTTTCCTTTTCTTTTCTAAAAATTTAAGTCCCTGTTATGTTTTTAGTGTTTTGTGACGTGGAGAGCGCCACTTGGGCAAAAAATAAAAAAGTACAAAAAATGTCACATAGATTTTCCATCCAAGACAAAATTGCAGAGTTAACAGAAAGAGAAAGACGACCACAAGTTTTAGCATTTAAAAACAAAAAGAAAACTTTTAAGACTAAAGTGATGAATGATTATAGGTTTTAAAGATTTCCACCATCATTATTCCGTTTACTTCTGAAAAGCCCGAACAAACGTTGTTGGAAATCGCAAAGGATTTTTCAGATATCAAGAAGACTCTTCGTAACCCAAGTTCATCTTGAAACTTGGAATCTAGAAAGTTGTTATTGAGTACATTAATGTTTAAGTTGTTATGTCTTTTAAGATAGCATTTAATGTTATGAATCTAGACGTGTCTGTTCATGTGACTAGAGTAAACGAAAAGTCGTGTGTTAATCCTATATATATGTGCGTCTTGTAATCTTTGAAGAAGATGAAGTGAATACAGTAGTATTTCAAATTTTCTTCCAACATTTGGTATCAGAGCCAGTTGGCTAAATTTTGAAAGATCTCGAGTTAGATGGCTTCTGTGAGTAGTGCCGGGAATGTCCAACCTCAACTCCCAAGGTTTGATGGGAAGAATTTTGAGCATTGGAAGATCCAGATGGAGGTTCTGTTCGGATTCCAGGAGCTGACCGAGATTGTTGAAGAAGGATTCGTCGAGCCAGAAGCAGTAGCAGATTTGACAACAGATGAGCAGAGGATGATAAAAGAAAATCGTAAGAAAGATCGTAAGGCTCTCTTTTACATCTTTCAAGCGATAGATTCGTCAATCTTTGAAAAAGTGGCGAATTCGAAGACGGCGAAGGAAGCATGGGATACTCTCATCAAAATTTACAAAGGTGTTGAGAAGGTCCAGAAGGTTCGGCTTCAGACTCTTCGTCGTCAATACGAGCTCCTTCAGATGGAAAAGTCGGAGTCCATTTCTGACTATTTCTCACGCGTATTGGCTCTTGTCAATCAAATGAAAGCCAATGGTGAGACTTTTGGTGATCAACAGATCGTCGAGAAGATTCTTCGAACGCTAACATTGCAGTTCGAATATATTGTGACTTCCATTGAAGAATCCCGTGATCTCTCAGTTTTGACCGTGGATGAGTTGATTGGCTCTCTACAAATGCACGAGCAACGACTCAAGGAGAAGTCCAAGACGGTGGAGGAGGCTCTACAAAGCCAGTGGGTGCTACCCGATGAAAAGAAAAATCTTTCTACTCAAAAGAAAGATAAAAGGCAGCAGGAGAAGCAACCTCGACAACAAACAGATAATACCATATTCAATGTTTTAATTGTAAAAAGTATGGGCATTATAAATCTGAGTGTCGAAGCAAAAGGATTAGTGGTCAAAAGTTTCATGCTAAAGTGGCAAGTTCTGTCGATAGATTTGTTGAAAGCAATGATGAGCATGGTAATGCTCTTTTATTCACGTGTAATGCTTCAGTGGAAAACCAGAAGAATGTTTGGTACTTAGACACCGGATGCAGTAATCACATGTGTGGCGAGAAGGTGTTATTCTCGAATTTTGATGATACCTTTCGTTCGGAGGTGAGGTTCGGGAATAATGCCAAAGTTCCTATCATGGGAAAGGGGACAATTAAAATCAAGGCGAAGGATGGGTCGGTTCAAAACATTTTCGACGTTCATTATGTTCCCGGTCTTCGAGAGAATCTCTTGAGCATGGGACAGTTGTCCGAGCGAGGCTATCGCATGATCATCAAGGATGAGGTTTGCACGATTCATGATGGCAAAGGAAGATTGATTGCGAAGGTAAAAATGGCCCGAAATCGCCTTTTCCCTTTGTATATTAATTACGCTACGTCATGTTTTAGTGCCTCGGTGCAAGATTCTTCATGGCTTTGGCACAAGCGGTTCGGACATGTGAATTTTGACAGCTTGAAGCTGTTGTGTCAAAAGAAGATGGTGCGAGGTTTGCCCGAAATTTCTTCTCCAAAGGAGATATGTGAACCATGCGTCATTGGGAAGAAGTCCAGAGAAAGCTTTCTTTCGGGAAAATCATGGAGAGCGTCGAAGCCATTGGAGTTAGTTCACTCCGATCTCTGCGGACCACTTGGTGAATCGTCGAATCGCGGGTACAAGTATTTTGTTACCTTTATCGACGACTTTAGCAGAAAAACATGGGTTTATTTCTTGAAGCAGAAATCCGACACCATCGATACTTTCAAGGAGTTCAAAGCCTATGTCGAAAACCAAAGTGGGCACAAAATTCGGATTCTCCGAACTGATCGTGGCACAGAATATTTGGTTGGTGACGGCTTCTTCAAGCAGTGCGGCATCAAGCATCAATTGACAGCACGATATACTCCTCAACAGAACGGAGTAGCAGAAAGAAAAAACCGCACTATTGTCGAAATGGTACGTACTATGCTTTGTTCTAAACATTTGCCGAAGCATTTTTGGGCGGAGGCGGTTGCTTGTGCTGTTTACTTGTTGAACAGATGTCCCACTAAAGGTCTTGAGTTCAAGACACCGACGGAGGTGTGGAGTGGTCGAATCCCTTCAGTTCAACATCTTCGTGTGTTTGGGTGTATTGCTTATGCCCATGTGCCAAATGAGCTTCGTAAGAAGCTTGATGAGAAGAGCGAGAAGTGCATCTTTCTCGGTTACAGCAATGAAACCAAGGGTTATCGGTTGTATAATCCGGTAACGAAAAAGGTGGTAATCAGTCGAGATGTTACCTTCAACGAGGAAGGTGAGTGGACTTGGAACACGGAAGAAAAGAAGCAGTTTCGCTTTGTCCTAGATGAGGAGGAGACGGTTCAGCCCGATTTATACAGTCAATCTGAACCAGTAGCGGCTTCGGTGGAACCAAGTTCGATAGCAGATTCGATAGTAGAAACTTCAACAGTAGTTACTTCATTGACTTCTGTTGAAAATCCTATCGAAAATATTGCTGAAAGTTCTTCACGTCCACGGCGAGAACGAGTTTTACCGGCTCGTTTGAAGGATTGTGTTTTGTCCAATGATGATGATCCCTCTGATGAAGAAATTATCAATTTTGCTCTCTTTGCAGATTGTGATCCGACAGAGTTTCAGGAGGCTTCCCAAGATAATGGTTGGGTTCGCGCGATGAATGATGAGATCCACGCGATTGAGAAAAATGATACGTGGGAGCTCACATCTCTCCCGGAAGGCAAAAAGTCCATCGGTGTGAAATGGGTCTATAAGACCAAGTACAAGCCTAATGGTGATGTTGATCGGTTGAAGGCTCGTCTCGTAGTCAAGGGTTACAAACAAAAACCTGGGATTGACTATTTTGAGGTATTTGCTCCGGTTGCTAAAATGGATACCATTCGTATGATATTTGTCTTGGCTGCTCAGAAACATTGGAAAATATACCAGATGGATGTCAAGTCCGCATTTCTCAATGGCGTACTTGAGGAGGAAGTGTATGTGGATCAACCTGAAGGTTATGTCAAGAAAGGACAAGAGGGCTTTGTCTACAAATTGAAGAAAGCTCTTTACGGCCTTAAGCAAGCACCGCGAGCGTGGTATACCAGAATTGACTCTTATTTTCTGAATCATGGTTTTACTCGATGTCCTTATGAGCATACTTTATATGTTAAGAATGGCTTGAATGGTGAGATGCTCATTACTTGCTTATATGTCGATGATCTCATATTTACTGGAGATTGTCAAGAGATGATTTGTGATTTCAGGGAGGCTATGACTCGTGAGTTTGAGATGGTAGACATGGGTCTGATGTATTATTTTCTCGGCCTAGAAGTTACACAATCAGAGGATGGTATTTTTATTTGTCAACAAAAGTATGCCAAGGATATTCTTGAGCGTTTCAAGATGGCTACTTGTAAACCAATCAGCACTCCCATGGAAGAAAGGTTGAAGTTGACAAAAGATGGAAGTGGTTCCGAAATTGATCCCACGTATTTCAAGAGGCTAGTTGGAAGTCTGAGATATTTGACTTCTACTCGGCCAGATCTTGTTTTTAGTGTTGGGATGGTAAGCAGATTTATGGAGCATCCTAGACAATCACACTTTCAGGCAGCGAAAAGAATTCTGCGATACATTAAAGGTACTGTGAATGATGGTATATTATACACTGCTTCTGATAATTTTCAGCTTATGGGATATTCAGATAGTGATTGGGGAGGTGATATTGGAGAAAGGAAGAGTACTTCCGGTTATGTTTTCTCTTTGGGAAATGGAATTTTTTCTTGGTCCTCGAAGAAGCAACAGGTGGTTGCTTTGTCCAGTGCAGAAGCGGAATACATAGCAGCAGCTTATTGTGCTACTCAAGCAGTTTGGCTGCGTTCGATGCTCGCTGAGTTACAGCATAAGCAGGAGCACTCGACGGTGATTTATTGTGATAACAAGTCAGCAGTTGCCCTTGCAAAGAATCCAGTCTTCCATGGAAGAAGCAAGCACATTGATATAAAATACCACTTCATTCGGGATTTGGTGAAGTCCGAGGAGATTGTACTGCAGTATTGCAAGTCGGTAGACCAAGTGGCTGATATGTTCACTAAGCCATTGAAGATAGATTCCTTCCTTAAACTTAAGAGAATGATCGGCATGATCAAGATGAACTCGGCTTAAGGGAGGCTGTTGGAAATCGCAAAGGATTTTTCAGATATCAAGAAGACTCTTCGTAACCCAAGTTCATCTTGAAACTTGGAATCTAGAAAGTTGTTATTGAGTACATTAATGTTTAAGTTGTTATGTCTTTTAAGATAGCATTTAATGTTATGAATCTAGACGTGTCTGTTCATGTGACTAGAGTAAACGAAAAGTCGTGTGTTAATCCTATATATATGTGCGTCTTGTAATCTTTGAAGAAGATGAAGTGAATACAGTAGTATTTCAAATTTTCTTCCAACAAACGTGCAGAAAGAGTTCAACAAATAAGTTTTCTTCCTTGAGATAACTATCGATCTACAGGCATAGCGCGTGCTCAATCCAGTTTGTAATGGCCTATAAGATTATTAAGCATAATTAGACAAAACTTTAATCATAAAAGAAGAATAGCGACTTGTTTCTTAACTATATTAGTTTACGCCATGACGATTTATGGACCATTACTTAGAGACAACTACGACATAGAATATAAAAGCATCAAGTACAATTTTAGAAATTTTATGGGGAAGCTCCCAACTTTTAGTATTTCGGTAGGGCTGCAGGGATGGGCTCGTGCTCATGTGGGCGGATTGATCATTAGTGGGTCTGGAACCTTTGTAATAATATCTAGAAAGAGGAGTGGCGGCCGGTATTTCCTCCCCACTCTTTTACTTATGGAAAGACACACAAGGTCGCCGGGGGTAAACAAGTACACAGAATCTATAATCTCTTAGAAACTATAGGATGTCCATTGTCCTTTTCGGATACCTAAAAGATAGATAAAGTGGACTGCTTTAATGGCTCCTATCTAGATTTAGGGGAAAAAGTCACAAAGTGGCAAGAGATATTAGCCCCTATAGAGAGAAGCCTGATAAGAAGGGTCTTTCGATAGTTTAAGTAGGGGAACCCTCGACCTAGCCACGCTCTTATGTATTGGAAATGATACCGTGGGATGGCTGCAAAGCTAAGCAAATTGCTTGTGCTCCAAGAACAGCGTCCTCCCCTCTTCTCTTGGTGGCATTTCCCTTGGCTTAGGCTGATTGCTCCCAATTATGTGCAAAGGTGAGGTAAAAGCATGCAAAAGACCGGCCACTGCGATATATATATGCTCTAAATTTTTTCTTGCGGCATGAAAAACCCCAACTTATATATATAACACATTTGTCTTCCATCGAGGTTCTATCATCCTCCGTCAAGGCTCTATGAAATGATTTTTTAGCCAAAATGTTATTTTTATTTCATTTAAGTCACGTGGGGTGCCATGTGAACACCGTTTAGTTTCGGTGTCCACGTAGCTAGATTTTTAACAGGTTTTCATTAACGAAACTCTGAAGGAAGGTAAATGCATCACAGAGGTACAAGTTTGGGATTTTTCGTGTTACAGAAAAAAAAAAGGTTTAAGATAAACGTGTCACGGCGGGTATAGTTCGGGATTTTAGGTGACTTTTGGCCCCTCTAGATTTATTGGTACTCGAAAGACCCATCTTTGAGCTAGGCCCAATGCAATCCGTGCGATTTGGGAGGGATAGAAACATCGGGCCCATCAATAATGGGCCAAATTGGACAGACGCACAGGCCCAATCGGGCCCACTCCCTCAAAACGACAGCGCCCGTCAGAGCATGCAGAACCCGGGAAGTCACGCGGCTTTGACCCGACCCCCTGCCTGCCCCACGAGCATGCGTTCAAGTAACGTTCGCCTCCTCTCCCCCCGTCACGGTCGCAGATCTCGTCCTCCCGTCTCCGGAACCTTCCTGCCGTCCTCTCGGTTGGGGGCTCGATCTCGCCCGCGACTCGCCGATCGCTGACCGCCATGGCCGAGGACTCCGAGTTCGCCGATCAGGTCCCTCCGTCGTTCGATCGCACGGTGCGTTCCCCCGCCCCCCCAATCTCTCTTTCTTGCGCGCGCGCCCGCCTGGCAATCGGGAAGTGCCCCTGGTTCTGTCGATGGAATCTGGCAGATCTGTGCTTATTCTAGCGTAAATGTCTCGCCTTTCGAGTCGTATGTGCACGTGTGCGCGTGCGCGTGCGCGCGTGTGTGTGGGGAATTGGGCTTGCCTTGCGTGGAGAATTCGCGGCGGTGCTCGATTGGGGTTCGATGCCGCGGTTCTTGGGTTCTCTGTTTCTTGCCTGTTTTGGTCCGGCTTCGAATATACCGATGCACGCCCTTTTAATCTTGGATCGATCGGAGCAATCCATTGCGAAACGCTTGCGATGGCTTGAGGAGTAGCGATTTTCCTTGGATCGGACGTGTAGATGCGCTCTTGATTCTTCTCGAGGAGACGAATGGGTAGAGCGAGCGAACCGTATATCGGGAAGAGGGAAAGAGCCCATGCAGCTGTTATGTCAGGCAGTATGGTTTGGAAGATCGGCAATACTCTATTCATGATCTGAACAGTTTAGCTTTTCGTCCTTGAGCCGAGTGATCTTCCATTTAGGTCGAATTAGTGAAATGCTATGAGGTTGGACTGGTTTTGTGACCCCAGAGAGTCCCTTCTTAATACGGAAGATTGATCTCTCTCTCTCTCTCTCTCTCGGCTTAGGACTTTTTTAGTGGAATATGTGAAATGCTATGAGGTTGGACTGGTTTTGTGACCCCAGAGAGTCTGTTCTTAATTCAAAAGATCGATCTCTCTCTCGGCTTAGGATTTTTTTAATGGAAATAGCGAAATGCCGTGAGGTTGGACTGGTTTTGTGAACCCAGAGACAGAGAGGGAGATGGAGGAGAGATTGGACACATGAATATTGTACACAGAAGGAGGCTGCAGACTCGGGGTTCTTTTTACCCGGGGGCCCTTTTTGCTTGATAGGTGGAATTGGAAAGTGTGTTTGGCTTGAGTGACTGAGGAGCTATCTCATAAAGTGAGATGTTACAACCAAAATGCCTTTGATTTGTTGGCATATGATCTTTTTGATGTGGCCTCGGATTCTTTTACCTACCTTTCTTCATTCTTCTTCTCTTGGCAATTTCCAAGTCAAGATTTGCTCTTGATACAAGAGCTCTTGTCAATAGCTTAATTTTGAATTCTGAAAATCAGAGACTGGCAGTTGCTTTTGCCTCTTTTTTCCCCTTCAAAAGTAAGAGTATGTTAAAGTTGCTTGATTACCGATAAGGCTAATGTGGTGAATTTTGTGATGAATTTTCTTAGTTCTAATATCATTACTATGATTCCAAAACTCAAGCCAATATCTTTCATTGGTTGGATCTAAGATCTTTCCATGGGACTTTCGTGGATTAGGTCTCTAAGACCTTTCTCAAGAAAAAAAAGAGAATCTTGCAAATAGGCCACCTAGCTGGCAATTGTTGTTTGCTTGAAGCCCAATTTCGTTCTCATGAAATCTGGCATGAGTTTATACTAGTCAATCAATTCTTAGCCTCATGCTACTTATCTTTTATTGATCTTCTGGATTGTATGATTGTCCGTGGCTCAGTGACTGTCATGGGTTGAATCCAAGACCTTCCCTTAAATTAATGAAGCCTTGGATGTTTGCAAATAGACCATTTAACTGGCAATCTTTGGATATTTGAAGCTCGGTCACCTTCGCATTAGTTTATACTATTAGATTGATGCTGAGCTGTATGCTTCTTTATTTCTGATGTTCCTCTCAGATATGAGTATTCTTGGCTCATCTGGGAGAAAGAGACTTTCCATTTTCTTATATACTTGAATTGAAGCAAATCTATCTACCTGATGAAATTGATTGTTTCTGTACTTCCAAACAGAGGGTTGGCAGGAATAACTTTCTCGCGTAGCTACGAATGCCTATATAAAGGTCGTTATGCTCATTTTAAGATACAAGCTCATGTTAAAAGGAACTAGAGAATGCTATGAATGAAAGGTGGTTATCTTCTCCCTATTAATCTATTTATATAGAAATAACTTAAACAATGTCGTGTAGGGAAAAGCGGCTGCAGATGCTGGAGGGTTCAACCCGGGATTGGTCGTGCTGCTGCTGGTTGTCGGGATTCTGTTGATATTTCTTGTTGGGAACTATTTGCTTTACGTGTATGCGCAAAAGACCCTTCCTCCTAAGAAAAAGAAGCCAGTCTCTAAAAAGAAGATGAAGAGGGAAAAACTGAAGCAAGGGGTTTCTGCACCAGGAGAGTAGAACTTGTGCTTCCTATTTAATGGCTCGATGTCCTTGACTCCAGAATTTTTCCTTTATCTGGTGGATTGTCTTAAAGATTGGTTTACCTTGTTCGTGTTGGGTGCAGCTGCTAAAATAAGTTGCTAAAATGTCGTTTACCCTAGGATTAATTAAGGAATGTTACTTAGACATCATGTCTTTCCAGCTATAGTCACAGCCACTGAAATCATCAGTTTCGACCGTTCCGTCATTTAACTGCTTGCTGACCTGCATTGTTTCGGGGAGAGGGAGTTCTACTTTCCCTGATGTGGTTCATTTCACTGAGAGATGATTCCAGGGCGAGTAGAATGAACATGCAAAGCTTAAATCTGGGGGAGGTGCCCTAGTGACCGCACCTTCAGCGGGAAATGAGAGATTTTGATTTCCATAAAGAGTTAAGCTGTACTCGTGACTTTGTAATTTCTTAATGTTTTCGGGGTGGAAGAATGTCACAATTCTTTGAAGTTGGTTTGATGTTGACTACCGTCGGACGTTTCAATTTCAACCTTGTAGGGAAGGGGTGGTCTTGTGACCTGTGATCCATGGGTTCCCTCTGTTCTTTTAACAAGTGAACTTTTCGGAGCTAGATAGGTATTCGTCCTGATATGTCTGCCCTAGATTTCCATGAGCCCTGTCGAGAGGATGTCCCAGCTTTCAAAACCGGCCTTTCTTTGCTGTGAACCGACGGGGAGGATGTCCCATTGTTTTGACTTTGGAAATTTTGTACTGCAAGCCATGCTTAATTCAATATAAGTCGAAAAATTTTCGATTGGTTTAATTAAGTCATAAAATTTCAGAGAAGTGCAATTGAGGGCTATAATTTTCAGTTGGTTCAATTAAGTCTTAAGTCACTGCCATCTGTGCCCTAGTTTCGATCTCTTCGCTGCTTGAAAAGGATGGTTACTTTAAGGTCCTCTTGCGTAGTGACCGAATCCTCCGAAGGTGGAATTTTTATCTCGCATGAGAGTTCCTCTTTTCCTTAATCTATCTTACACTCCAACTAGGAATAGTCAACCCCTGTGTAAGGTGTATTGACTAGGGATAAGCATTGGAACCATTTCCACTGGCCGCATTTGAGCGGTTTCCGATTCCTAAAATTTGGAACCGGAGACAATTGGTCCGGTTTCTGATTTTAAGTGTGCACTAAACTACCTGGATCGATTATGTTTTTTTTTTCCTTACAATTCTCATTATTAAAAAACTTTTTTAAAAGTTGAGTCAAGACTTAAAGAAGCGGAGAAAACCCTTATAGCCTATATGTGGAAGATCTTCAGTGAAAACCTTAATAGCCTGGCTGCCTGTACCTCTTCGCTCGACACCTGCCTTTCGCCTTAGCCGCCTCCCTCTTGCTGGAGCATGGAACGAATGAAGGCGATCAAGGAGCAGACAGATCTGGAGGTCAACCTCCTTCGGGACAGCCTCGTCGACATCGCAGCGGTTTTCTTCTTCTGAGACTAGGGAGATGAAGAAGACGAGCGCGTTCTTTGTGATAGACAGGGAGATCAAGGAGCAGTTGACACTTAAGAAGACCGATTTGGGGATGGGCATCATATCCCTTTATTCCAAATAAAAGTGACTTACAACAAAGAACAAAAATTAGAACCCTTTTATTTATAAAAAAATAGCTATATAATATTAATAATAGAAAGACAATTTTGGGTGTGTCAGACACCTTTTGGAATCATATCTCTCTCTGCACACTTTTTTTTTTTTGGTCGAAATATTACTTTCCATTCAAACACTAGGAAACGTATTACAAGATAGAAGATGACAAGAGTCACTACAAAATAATTCCCATAGAGGTAGAGGTGGTCTTGATATCCAGTTGGATGGTAGAACTCCTTGCTGATGATTTTTGGCTAACCAATATGCTGCTTGATTGCTGTTTCGAGGGCAGTGAACCAGGGAAACTGCCTTTAATTGGGAGAGCATTACATTACAATCAACAAAAAGGCTTCTCAAGGCCCATGGGCTTTCCGTCGGATTATAAGCGAGAAAAACAGAGGCTGCACTGTCTGACTGTAGGCTGATCTCCTCTGCTTCTCCTTCCTTCTTCTTCGCTATCTCTGCTCGCAGACAGAGGAGTGCTTCTTTTACAGCGTTGCCTTCAGTTTCCAGCGGGGAAGACGCCGACACAGATTTGGCGAACCCCATAATGATCACTCCCCTGTAATCTCTACATAGCCCAGCCACCGAACCCTCTGTTTTACCTTCGATCCAATATCCATCAACGTTGAATTTCAGAGTTCCAGGTTCTGGGAGTGTCCAGTGCTCTGTCTTGGCTTTCGTCGTCCAGCTCCTCAATTCAGGTGAGTTTTGCTCCTGATAGTTGCTCTTTAGATAAACCGCTTCTTCCACAATTGTTCCGGAGCTTGGGTTAATTTGATTGAACACCCAGGCGTTCCGTGCCTTCCATATTTGCCAGAGGACTCCTGCAAGTATTTCCGAACCAGATTGTACTGATCATTTGGTGAGAGCTTCGCCGATCCATTTGTCCATCCTCGTTATATTCATCGGTGATACGTCCATCTGGATTCTTGGGTCTGACCATATGTTGTTGGTCCAGTCACAGAGGGTGAAGATATGCTCCATCGTCTCGGGATGTTTGCGACAGATTGGACAAAGTGGGTCAGGTAAGGCCCTTCTTTTGTATAAATTTTCTGACGTTGGCAGAGCATTACTACACACACTCCATATGAACAACCGAATTTTTGGTTCTGTGCGCATTTTCCAAATCTTTGTCCAAAGTGAGCGAGGTTGCTGGTAAGAGGATGACGCTTTTTCTATGTTTTGCTTGGAAGGATCTGCTCGAAATCTGGAGTAACCATGTTTTACAGAATATTCTCCTGTTGTAGCTCCGTTCCATATTTGTCTATCGGTGTCCTGGATAGGCTTGATCCTTGTGGCCTTAATTTCGGACACAATCTCTTCCGGGAATAGTCTTGTTAGCCGATTAACATCCCACGTTTTTGTATCTTGATCTATGAGTTCTACGACTCTCTGTGGGTCCTCACGGTTTGCTGGACCACCTATGACTCTCCCTTCTAGCCATTTGTCCTCTCTTATGTTGATGCTCTCACCATTGCCGACTTGCCATCTCATATCAGGGCCTATGGAATCCCTTCCCATTAATATACTTTGCCACCCCCACGACGGTCGGGATCCCTTAGTTGCTTTCCAAAAACTTCTATTTGGGAAATAAATGCCTTCCAGTATTTGGCACCACAACGCAGATGAGTTTTGCATCAATCTCCACGCTTGCTTTCCTAGCATCGCCTTGTTGAAGGTAACTAAGTCCTTGAAGCCCAATCCCCCGTCTATTTTCCTTTCTTTAAGGAGTTCCCATTTCTTCCAGTGAATGCCCGATTTTGAGGCATTCTGTTTCCACCAGAAGGAAGCTATTTTCTGTTCAATCGCTTTGCACACAGAGATGGGGATTTTGAAAATAGACATTGCGTATTGGGGGAGTGATTGTACCACTGTTTTGATTAGGATCTCCTTACCCGCCTTTGAGAGCAGCTTTTCCTTCCAGCCTTCCAACTTCATATTTACCCTTGCCAGTATCCACGCGAACAACTGTTTTTTTGTTTGTCCCCAATCTGATGGCATACCAAGATATTTCCCGGTTTTCTCCATAATTGGAACTCTTAATTCATCCGCCATATTTCTTTTGAGGAGTTGAGGACAGCCCTTACTAAAAAAGATTCCAGATTTGTTCAGATTTATTGCTTGTCCCGAAGCGAAGCAGTACTGGTTTAGGATGTTTGCCAAATTTTGGCATTCCCCTAATGTGCCATCCAGGAAGAAAATAGCATCATCCGCAAAAAGTAAGTGTGACAGCGTTGGGCAGTTCCTATTCAGTTTGATGCCTTTCAGACTCCCATCATCAATAGCCTTTCTTAGCAGAGACGAAAGCATATTTGCCATGATTATGAACAAATAAGGAGATAGTGGATCTCCTTGTCTAATACCCCGTGATGGATGGAAATACTTTAAAGGCTCACCGTTCACTTTAACGCTGAATGTGACTGAGGAAATACATTGCTTCACTAAAAACACCCACTCCTGACAAAAGCCCATCTTTAACATGCTAGCGCAAAGGAAGTCCCACTCCACTCTGTCGTAAGCTTTTTGCATATCCAACTTTAGGATTGCTTGAAACTTTCTTTTTCTTTCTCGAGTTCTTAGTTGATGGAGGACCTCCTGGACTATGATTATGTTATCTTGAATCAACCTCCCACTCACAAAGGCACTATGTGCTGTGGCAATTATATTCGGAAGCCAGGGTTTGAGGCGATTCGCCATTACCTTTGAGATTATCTTGTAGCTGAAATTGCATAGGCTAATGGGTCTAAATTCTGTGATGCTTTCTGGATGGGTGACTTTAGGGATGATCACAATGTGTGTTTTGTTTAGTTCTGGATCGAGGTAGCCTGATAGGAAGAAATTGCTGACAAGGCTGTGAATATCATGTTGTAGATCCTCCCAATGGTGATGGTAAAACTGGCCATTCATCCCGTCTGGTCCTGGGGCTTTTGTCGCACCTAGCTGAAAAACTGCTTGTTTGACCTCTGCTACAGTAACTACTGCCATCAATGCCTCATTCATCTCATGTTGGCTTGGGAAGGAGCATTGGTCTAGTATTGGGCTGAAGTTCCTAGTACCCACAGTTTCGAATAAGGTTTCATAATAGTTGGCGATATGCTGGTTTTTATTGTTGGGGTCTCTACACCATGTATCTTCAATTTTCAGCATTGAAATTTTATTCCTTTGTCTTCTTTGGACGGTGGCGGCGTGGAAATATTTTGTGTTTTTGTCTCCCCACTTGATCCAGTTAATTCTTGATCTCATGCCCCAATATTGCTCTTCCTGTTTCCACAAGTTCTGGATTTGCACTTTGATTTGCTGCATTTCTTTTCTCTCGAAACCACCATTGCCTGCATTTGTAAGGGTCGTGAGTCTTCTTTTCAAAAACTCGATCTTGTTGTGGGCATTAGAGAATTTCTTCTTACTCCACAACTCTAGAGCATATGAGGTCTTCTTCAGTTTTCCAGCAAGCGGCATTGGAGTGACTTCCGGTGCACCCCAAGCTTCCTTCACTAGTTCCTTGCACTCCGCCTCGGCCAGCCAGTACGCCTCAAATTTGAAGGCTTTTTTCCTTTTAGCCCTGTTTGGTTGGAGGGATAGCAGAATAGGACTATGATCGGAACCTATAGCAGGTAAAGCGAATGCTTCCGCATTTGGGAATCTCACTCTCCAATTTATGTTGCAAAGTACTCTGTCTAATCTTTCCCGCACAAATGCATTTCCTTCCCTGTTGTTGGACCAGGTAAATGCGCATCCCTTACTTTCGATATCCATTAGTGAGCATCTATTCAAACAGTCTTGGAATGCAACTAGTCTGTAGTGCTCCGCCCCCTTACCACCTGATTTTTCCCAATGGTACAATATTTCGTTAAAATCTCCAGCACATATCCAAGGGAGGTGATTAGCTGTCTTTATTACCTGTAGATGCTGCCACAGCCTGAGTCTTTCCTGGAAATTTGTGGGAGCGTATAGGAAAGTGATACGCATAAGATCCCCACTTTCTTGATCTCTACACAAAATGTCTATAAATTCTCTAGATGAATCTTCCACCACCACCTTCACCCCTTCGTTCCACATTACCGCCAAACTCCCTGCGATACCTTCGGGGTCTATAATCTCTATGTTTTGGAATTTGGTTCTTGTTTTCACTCTGTCAACGACCGGTCTCTTGTTTTTAGTTTCCATAAAAAAAACTAAGTCAGGCCTTTCTTGAGCCACTAAGGCTCTGAGGTGCTGGACCGTCAGGGGATTGCCCAGCCCCTGGCAGTTCCAGCTCAAAAGTTTCATATAATCCCCGGTGGCTTATTAGGGCTAGCCACCAGAGCCCAATCGTTTCTACCCTCAACCAACTTGATCGGAGTGTCGAGGAGTGTTTCTTCATTGATGGAGGGGTAAAGAGTCTCGCATACCCCTAAAGGATCGATTTTTTTTCTGTTTCCTCGAAGCGGCCACTTTCTTAAAAGCTGTTGTACTGACCTTCTCCCTCCTAGGTTTCTTCGGATGTCCATCTTTCATTGTAGATCCTGCCAAAGTTAGCTGGGTATCTTGACTTGTGGACCCTAGCTGACCTTTCCCTTTCAAGCGATCTGGTTGTGTCCCTACTATTACTCTTTCCTTTTGAGGAGAGTCTTCAATCAACCCAATAGTTGTCTTACCCTTAGATATAGACATCTCTGGTTCTCTAGGAGTAAGTTCCCTGTGTGTTTCCATGAAGACCTCATTTTCCTCCGTAGATGGACTACTCGTGTCATAAAAGATCTTCCAAAATGGGTTGGGTTCTCGAATTTCCGCTCTCAGCCATTGCCCAAATTTGCTTTTTGCATTTACATTGGGGCCCGGTTCTGCTAGGGGATCTTCCTTGCAATAGGATGCATAATGGCCTATCCTCCCGCATGAGTAGCAGAAATGCGGGAGTCTTTCGTATCTAAAATCCACCCAAATCTTCTTGTGCTCCAAGTCTACAATAGTTCCTGTTTTTAGGGGATTAGACAGGTTCACTAGAACTCTAACTTTACAGCTTTTACTAGAGCCACCACCTCTTGAGTTGAGTTTCACTTCTTCCACTTCACCAATCTTCCTTGCTATTTCCTTAACAGTATCTTCTGATAACCTCCCACGGGGAATGCCCGCCAACTGAACCCAAAAGGCACAGTGTGTAAACTCATAGCAATGGTCGGGGGTATCCGGATCACCCTGTTGAAGGACTAGTAAGTTACTCGAGAAAGACCATGGCCCCGAGTTCAGGACCTTGTTTTTATCCTCTATTGAAGTGAAGGAGAAAGAGAAGAGCCCCGGCTCAATGAGCTCGCATTCTAACTGGTCTCTTTTCCACGCCTTCTTCATTGTGTTAATGAAAGCTTGAACATTCACATTTGGTTTCGAGTACAGTTTCCCATACAACCTTAATGCACATTCCTGTTGTTTTTCTGCAGGGACTTCACCATTTAACCGCACGAGGTCATCTTCTGACCAAAGATTCCCCAGTTCTTTACACAGGGCTGCCACCCGGGCTGCATTATCAACTTCCTTTGGCATAGTATGTTCTGGGGTGAGACTCCTTCGATTATGCTTGTCTGATTATGGCACTTGCCATGAGCCCCGACTTGTTCCCCATATCACTGGGAGCGACCTTGTTGTACTTCTTTAGACAGTAGAGATTGATGCTAGATACTGAGCATTGCATGGGGAGGATGGATGAGGAGGTTTGGGATGGCTGAGCTTAAGGATCGCTTTGGTTGTGACTCAGTGTAAAGGGTGAGGGTTAGCAAGGCTGGGGTTTGAATCGGTAGAGAAGCAGCTCTTCCCGATCAACCGAAAGGAGGGCCGATCCTATGCCACAGAGGGGGAATCTGCCATTCACGAATAACCAGGTCGCATATGCTGGAGGGCTCCACACCGTTACAGAAGAAGATGACTCGATGGGGTTTTGGATTAGGGCTTGGCGAGAATGGAGATTTGATTTGCTGGATTTATGGAAGGAAGGGAAGATTGGGAGTTCTCACAGGGGAAGGAGATAAAGGAGGATTAAAGCTGGGTAAGACCGGATTAGGGTTTGAGGGGAGAACTATCACCATTGGGATAGGAAGGGGAGCTCCTAAACGGGAGAGAAAACCCTCTCTGCACACTTTACTAAGGGATATCTTAGCCAGTTTCCGTGGGTCTCGCGAAGATTAAGAAGGAAAATACTGTGTCAAACATCTTTCTTCCTAGTCCTTTTCAAATAAATTAATAACCATTTATAGAAGAAAATGAGAAATAGTTATGACTATACTTTGGCCCGATTTTCGGGTAGAATCGAGAACTAGACCGATTCTAGAACTAATGGTTTGAGAATCGATCGGTCCGATTCTTGGTTTTAGAACTTTAAAACCAAGAACCATAGACCCGATCACCCTTAGGAACCGATCACCCGTAATATTAACCCACAAAATCTGCTGGTTGGTTATATAGGCAAAGAATAAAAAGCGGTAGCTTGCTTCTCCCCTCCATTGATGAAGGGGACTATGTTTATAACAAAATTTAGCAAATGTAGGTATTTAGTTCCCTTGTGGTGCCTCCCATAGTATTAAGATTGATTTTTAGCATCAAGCTAAATTCTTATTTTGAACATAAGGCCTTATGGCCTCAATTTCTAATGCACAAGATTCTCATGGAGGTGAGTGCAGAGCATATTACCAGGATGCGATGCTATCTTACCATATGAAGATTCCTAATACCAAAAAGATATTTGAAGAGAAGGAAGAAGATTTAGTCTTGCATGATTTTTACACATTACAACACGAAATTTTATTACTAGAGGAACTCTGCCCTTTAATTGATATAAGCATAGGGGAAAGATAAGACAAACATCAATAATACAACAACGTGACCAATTATTGGTTAGAAACTGAGGCCAGAAGACCTTATGTTCATAATAAGAACTTAGTTGGATGCTAAACGTCGATACCAACAAAGTAAGGCTTATGGGAGGCATTGCAAGATTTGTAATACCACAACGTTTGGAGGGAAGGTATTACTTCATCATGAGTCAAAATAGCCAAACTGAAATACTTTCTACTCCTATAGTAGATGTTCTGGTCACCCTAATTCCATCAAGTTCTTTTCGGTAATTTGAAGCCTCCAAGATTGATTGGCTTTATGAGGTATCCTACCTCAATAAAACCAAGAAGATCTTATCTACTATTCTTCCTCCTGTAAATCCTTATGCTGCTTTTGTCAAACAAACATTTTCTATTCCTCCCATCCACTCTATTAGACATTTAATCTGTCACACTCTAAAAGAGGCGAAGGAATATGTACAATCTATCCGGTTTGATCAACATCCAATTCCTAATACCTAGCAAGAACAATTTGTTACTCTTCATATTCTTCTTGATTTCCTTCAACAATGCATTTCGCAAGGGTACACCCATTTGCACTATGGTGCAATTCTTCTCGCCTTGTCTTTCCATGGTTGAGTGGTTGTCCATATAGCTCTTCCAGATACAAGATTTCTTGACTACTAACATGCTTGTATTAGAACAGTCGAGACTACCTTAAACGTTGGTACGATGTTTGTCACCCTTTTTCCAAACTTCTATATGACACCTTTTGACCCTCAACATTTTACTGCCTTGAAAGTCCACTCCCCAAGTAGCAGATTCTTTTGTTGCTACTTTGCACTATGATAACTCTATAAAAATAGAGTTATTTTACCTATTCTAGGCAACAAATAATGCACTATTTGTGAGAAAATATTTGGATTTGTTTCTATTTACTCAAATTTTCCTTGTTTATGTAGAATAATGAGACATGGAGAAAATAAGGAAAAAATGACAAAAAGAAGGAAATGAAGATGCTACCTAGAGTTAGAAGGTGAATACCAATTTGAGAATTCTGTGATTTATTTCCTAATTTTATGCAAAAAAGAAGCAATTGTCTTATGATAGGTGTCTAGGATATTATCCTTATAGGATAATATTGAGGTTTTGGGGGGACAACTAGTTTTTTTTTTTTATCATTTTTGTTTTCACTATTATGGGAGTTTTTCAAATATTTGAAGAGAAGATAAAAAGTGGGGACAAAATTCTTGTTCTTTAATTCAAGATGTTTAGTTAATTTATATTTTTGCTTCTTCTTCTATTATGTTTTAATTTTCTTTTGTTAGGGCTACGATGTAGTCTAACCATGATGATATGAAAATCATACTTTTTATACACTATGAGTGATTTCATTTATGTGAGTTATATATTATTGTGCTTAATGCCTTTAAGTGACTGGCCACCATTTAAATGATATGATGTGCATGTTTGAGACTAAGAAATGATAACATGCAATAGTTCCTTATAATACATAATCATGAACTAAATGCGGATAGATGTATACCATGTTATTTGTGTGACTTTTGGTTATAAGGTGGTCCAAAAGATTTATTGTAAATCAAGAATATTCACATATTTTAATGCACTTATGTTTATTTAAATTCACATATAGATATAGTGGATTAATAAACTGAGTAGGTTGGCTATACCTAGAGATATGATAGTAAATAGATTGGGAAATTTTGCTATCACATGTTTGATATTGTTCTTGTATGCATAATGATATGAAATTCATATCTAGTGCTTATGATGAAATTGGATGCTCTAACATATTTTATTTGATTGATTATTTGCCTTTCATTCCAAAATTTTGTTTCTTAGATTGTCAATTTTTATTTATTCTCAATTTTATTTTGATATGTTAGATAAATTTTAGAATTATTCCATTTTTAATATTTAGTTGGCTTATTAATTATCAATCTCTGTGGGACGATATTCTTCTCATCATTTTATTAGTTGTTCGACATTTTTGTTGACTCGTTCATTTTCATTTAGAATTTTACAAACACACTGTCAAATGGTGTATAGAGTGTAGAACCACACCATAGATCTTTCTCTTCTAACATCAAAAGACGCCTTAATGATCTCCGTGGACAATAACCATACAACATCCTGTGTTTATGTCCTTAGACAAATTTCCATAGATGAGCTGGTTAAACTCCTTCCAAAATCTTGGCTAACCAACTATAAAAAGCTCTACAAGGATGTCCGGTCTAGTCCACTAAATCAAAGTTTACCAAGAAAAAGGATGGCAATGTGGTTATTAAATTTGATAGCATGAGCAAAAGATAGAAGCATCCAACTCTATTATGGTCCAACCTATCCAAGACCACCAAGAAGATGCAAGTGGTAATCCTATTTACTCGTTTGATGCAAGCGGTAATCGTATTTACTATTTCAAAGACCCGGTTACATGACATTGTTATTAGGATGTGGACTACTAGTGTGAACTTTGTACAACCAATCTAGAAGAAGAAGATGATTGCCATTTGACGAAGAAAAAATAGAAAAAGGCCCAAGATCCTTTCTACCAGAGATATCTAGATGGGGATTTTTCCATAGGTCTTCTTAGTGAAGATGGTGGAAGGTAACAGTTTATGGTATCCTATGCAGTATTTATTCCTACTTCCGTATTACCTCTAGTCTCCTCATCGCCACCTCCTGATTATGAGCCTAATGAACCACCAAAACCAAAGCTTCGAAAAATAAAGTTAACACAATAACCCATTCCCCCATTTCACAAACCCATTTACAAGTGGATTAAAAAATAGTCATCTTGCATATCAGGAGAAGCTTATCCTCCTATTGATCCAGTGTCAAATGACCAAAAAGTCGGATAACTTGAACAAAATACAACCACACAACTTTTGGTTGTTTGTATGTTCTCTTTCGTTGAGTTTCCCCCATCGACACCTACACCTCAGTTAGAACAAGAGTTTGAAATAACTAATTTGGGTCAAAGATTGGAACATATTTGCTAAAGTACCAAATCTTTTAGGAGTTGACGCTAATGGAAACCCGAAGAAGCTTTCTACGGGAGAAGCTATCCTTAATTGATAAATTGAGAATGCTTTTCTTCAAAACAAGGTGCTTGCTTCTCATATTACTACTTATCGGCAGATTAACATAATTCTCGAAACCATACATGAAGGTCTCAGTGCTTTAACAAGAACGACTTGATCGTGTGCATCGGAGAGCTGACCAAGGTATAGAAATTTCCATCAAAATAAAAGAAATGACTAGAAACCTTGAAATAGTTGGAAGAATCCAACATCATTATTTGGATAATCTGATGGGAGAAATAACAAAAGTAAACAACAAATAGTTGAACTGAAAGACGTCTTCCTCATCGTTTGAGACAGCTAGTTAACCCTTTTGCCCCAACTGCTACTCCAACTCTACAGCTTAATAGTTCTTTGTTAAACTCCATTAAAAATATATTTGCAGAGATCTCAGCTAGGCAAGATTTGATGCCTTGACGCCATGATATCATAACTCTACGAGAGTGTGTTTGAGACTTGAAAAGGAAAGGAAAAACCTTGGAATCCAAGAACAGAGATCCTTTTCATCATTCATGATCTCTAATCCTATTGAGTCTTTTCTGTGATAGTAGCAACAACAAGCTTTTCTAGCTGTAGAAACAATTGCAACTGAACTAGATCAAATTGAAGAAAGTTCAAGTGATGATTTGGATACTTTATCCGAATTAACCATAACATTACCTTTAGAAGACACTCAGTCAGCATGGAGTAATGATGGCAGATGAAGATGATGACATGGAATCAACTGCAGAACAATTCCAATCGAGCTGGTCTAATGTGTTTCAAAGAGAAAGTAGAAACACGACTTCTTCAAAAGATTGGGTTTACTTTGGATGATCTTCCATACTTGAAGTGAATAGATCGACTAAAAGAATTTCATGCCTAGATGACTACCATATCATTAAAGCTAGAACTATCAACTATGATATTCTATCTGAATTTGTTAGTGGGTTTACTAGAAGTCTGAACGATTGGTAGAATTGCCTTACCCTAGCCGACCATAATCATTTTTTGGTATTTGAAGACTTCTAGCATGCGCTTAGTTTGATTCACCAAATTTTTATTGGTGTTATAAAAGATCAAAAGGAATGGAAGTGAAGAATTTTTCATTTCACCATTCGGAGTACTGTTCACGCAACTGAAAATGCTCTCTTCTGGCTTTCTCGCGGTACTGTTCACTCGGCGGTGGGTCGCTGATTCCGGCCGATTCCGGTGGTGTTTGGAGCTATTTTTTGGAGGCAAGGTCCTTTGAACTCCCCTCATTCTCCCCTCCAAAGGGCTCCTCTTCTTGCTTAGTGCAAAGGCTGGATTTTCAGATCTGAATCGGGCACCTGGTGCATTCCTTTCTGAGAATACCGACCAAGCTGAGTGATCTGTCTGCTGGGTTAGCTAGCTCAAGGTCGTCACCCCTCCTGAAGGTACTCTCTCCTCGGTATCCCTACTTCTGTGGTGGGGCTGGATCTTGTATCTCTGCTGGTTGCATTTACTTGGTAATTGGAAACCTAATGTTGCCATTCCCGAACCTGGTCTTTATGTTGCTATATTGGGTTGACTGGTTGGTGGAATTAGTGTGATAGCATGCTAATTTCGACTCTATGGAAGAGGCTATAAGGAAACCCTCACTTGGCTCCTCCCCTATTGGTGAATCTCTACTGGAGACAGATGGTCCTGCAAAATCCATTAAGGTAGCAGAGCTTAAAAGAAAATCTACCTCCCCGTGCCCAGGAGACTATAACCCCTATTAGCCCTAGGCTTCTACTAAAAGGCAATTCTAGTCGTAGCCGGAGTAGGGGCCGTTCGAAGTTTAGAAGCCGCTCTCTTAGGCGTGCCCAGAATGTAGGTCCTTCTACTAGGTCTGTTCCTAGACCAACTTCTCTTGGGAATCCAAAGATGGTGGGATAGAACACTAGTCATCCCAAAGATCAACCTGAACCTGCTCCCATAACTAGAATGTGGGCAAATGTGGCGAAGGTATT
Source organism: Syzygium syzygioides (assembly GCA_031216285.1). Taxonomy (NCBI): domain Eukaryota; kingdom Viridiplantae; phylum Streptophyta; class Magnoliopsida; order Myrtales; family Myrtaceae; genus Syzygium; species Syzygium syzygioides. Next base: position 10,645,321 of record CM062242.1, on the reverse strand, counting down.
GACTAAAGGATATAACCTAGCATATGTTCCTCCATTGGTTGAGGATGGTGAAGTGATTGTGGACATTACACCAGAGGTAACTACTGATGAGAATCCACGCTGGCTGGAATATATTGTTGGGCACTATATTGGGAAGAAAGTTCCCTTCAAATCAAGTAGTTGATGTTAAACTACATGAAAATGGATTCTACTTCTTTCGAGTTCCGAATGCTGAGTTTCGCAAGAAGATAATTGATATGGGACCGGTTTCCATCTTTAGTAGTACAATGATGCTCCAACAATGGCATTCGAAACTGAAGCTTAAGAAAGGCACTCTAGATACTCTTCCAATTTGGGTCAGGCTAAGAGATATTCCGTTCTCTCTATGGTCTCTAGCTAGAATTGGTTGAATAGCCAGCGCCATTGGGAAACCATTATATGTGGATGTACAAACAGAACAGATGGCCAGGATTTCTTATGCTCGTGTTTGTGTGGAAATTAAAGCCACAAATCCCCATATGAAAGCAGTAAAATTTCGTTGGGATGGTGAAGTGAATCTGATCAACATTGAATACGAATGGAAACCTTTGGCATGCTCTTCTTGTGGCATATTTGGTCACAAATTGGGCACAACTGGATTTGAATGTGCCCCTGCTCATAATGAACATAGAGCTGAGACTAGTGCTCGACCTCAAGGAGCAGATGGATAGACCCAGGTCTCAAGGAAAAAAGGCAAATCTCCTGCTAGTAAGGATTCCAACCAGACCCAACATGATCCAGAAATACAAATGGTACCGAACCAGGGGGAGAAAGATCTCCTGCCTCCTGGTTTGAATCCCACCAAGGATCTCACCCGGATAGGTACTGATCTGAATCGGTCCAAGGATGTAGAGGCGGGATAGAGCCAGTCCCCAGCAACGTGTCCTGTAGGGCATATTGACCAGCAGGGTGAGGATTGTTCTCAAAACTCACAGTCATCCACAGAAGGCTCTTCTGACTCCCAGATAGTACTGGAGAATACTACTGCTCCCGAAGATCTGATGGAGGAGGAACCAGCTTCTGTATCCCCACCCAACACTCGATCACGAACTATGGCATCCAGTGCCACGGATGAGACTACTAAGCACTCTCACGGCTCTACACCTACTTCGGGTTGTCTTGTGAAGGCACCTAGCCTGTCCTCCTTGAAGAAATATAAGAGGAGGGGGCCAAGGAAATCTTAGAGATAACATTCCCCGCCTCTATATATGTTTTTTGGAGTATGGAATATTAGGAGTATAGTATGACCCTTTAGACAAGCTGAAATTTGGGATTTTATTAGGACAAATAGGCTGTCCTGTGTTGGTATTGTTGAAACAAAAGTCAAAGCCTCCTTTTTTGCTGGTATATCTAGAGGCTTATGTACTAATTGGCGGTGGATTTCCAACTATGATTTTTTCCCCTCGGTAGAATTTGGGTTGGTTGGGATCCGAATGAGTTGGAGTTGAATCTTATTTTCTCTTCTTTCCAAATGATTCGTGTTAAGTTAAGGCTTTTGAATATGCACAAATCTTGCTTCCTCACAATTGTATATGGAGAACATACCTTTATGAATTGGCATCTACTATGGGCTGACCTTCTTCGGCTTTCATCGTCTGATGCTCCGTGGATTGTTGCTGGAGATTTCAACGCCATCAAAGACCCAGATGATAGACTGGGTAGCACAACTCCATGGATTCCGGCCTTTGATGAGTTTGGGGCCTGCTTAAACCAGGTGGGATTAGAGGATCTTTGGTATGTGGGTTATAGATACACATGGTCTCATTCCTCAATTGCTAATCGTAAACTTCGCAAGATTGATCGGGTGCTCATTAATTGTAAAATATGGATTTTGACTAAGTCAAAATAAAATAAAATAAAGAAGAGAATAGTGGAGGAAGCAAAAAGAGAACCATGGAAGCTTCAGCAGAGAGCGTGGGCTTTCGGGGAGAGAAGAAAAAAAAAAGGTCAACAAGTTAACAAGTCAACGGAAGTTACAGTGAACTCTCGGCCAAATTAAAAAGGAGGCCGAGAGCTCTTTGGTTGAGAAAACAAAAACAGAAAAGAAAGAAAGAGAGGAAGAGAAGAAGAAGAAGAAGAAAAGGAGGGTTTTGTACTGCGCAAACCTCGTCTAGTCGATCCGACTTTGTATTGCAACATCCGGTAAGAACTCATGTCCCTCGTTCGTTCTGTCGGAGTAGTTTCGGATTTAGGGCTTAAAATTCGGAATTATAAGAGATTCAAGCGGCGAAGTCCGATTTTTGAGTCATAGAGCTGCATATTTTTATAGAATTGATAGTTAGTTTGTGGTGTTGTGGAGTCGTAAGATTTTACGGATCTTGATTTGGACTTACGATTTACCCACTATGAATTTTTGAAGTTGGCCGCACGAGGTGAACAGTGCGCGACCAGTGGGCTTTAGGTTGGTTTTAGTCTGTTTTCAGCTCAATTTTGGGACGACCAAGTTGGGGCTTTCATAATACTCGGAATGAGCTTTCTTTTGACTATAAGTTTACTAGGATGGGAGTTCGGTGGAGAAAGTTATGGCGCAATCAAGTTTAGCGCTCAAGTTCCGCACTCAAGTTCTGCGTTGCGGATGATTTTGATAATGGCTATGGATGAGCAATTTGTGGGCATCTTTGAATTAACTTGTTAGCGTTTAAGCGTCGTTTAGTCGTTTAGTGATTATTGTAGTATTTTACTTGGTTTGATGTCAATTATCGTTCAATTGATAGGATTACGAGATTATTAGGGCGTTTAGCCACGTTATTGGTTTTGGGGCATTCTAGGTAAGTGGTGCTATCTCTTTTTTTGAGTTTATAAATTCATGTTTTGAAAGTGATAAGTATTTGAGTATCGTATGAGTTAATAAACATGTTTAGTGCATAAAAAATTGGATCGAGCAATTACTACCATTTTGTATTTGAGAAAAATTTGAGAATGGTTGTACGAAATATATTATTAAAAGATATATGTGTACCACTTTGTGAATTGATTTATGAAATGAGTTTTCGAATGATTTGAGAAACACTTTACAAAAATGATTTCTGGTGGTTGAGTTGAGTTGAGTTGTGAAATATCATATACTTGAATTGTGAAATGTGTTCTGTTTGACGAAGGGAGATTGTATTTTGTTTTCTGAAAGCAATTGGTGATATTGATTGTAGATTATGAGACTCATTATAGATTTGGTATTGTGGATTATTGGAGGATATATGTTGGTGCTCAATATCGCTGTGAGCCCATTAAGGGGCTTGTGGGTATGCGCATACTAATCTAAGATATCCTTTTGGGCCGCCATCGGCTTTGTAGGTGGAGACCTTGCCAAGGGGGAATCTTGGTAGCCTTATCACAAGGCTTTGTGTCGTGACCATGGTTTGATATTGAGCAATAGATTGGTCGATGGAATGGACTATCAATGTGTGATGTTATATGAGATTTATCAATGAAATAGACCATTGATGTGTGATTTGAGATTGGCTAATGGAATGGACTATTGGCGTGTGTTTTTTGATGATATTGACCAATGGAATGGACCATTGATTTTTTCTTTGATATTATTGATTTAAATGAGTGTTTTCTGGTTTGTATCGAGTTTTGTGAAAAGGAAAAATAATTCATATTTGATATGATATGTATATGATATCGTGGGTTTAAATTTTGACGTTTCGATATTTTTATATATGCATAGTAGTTGCTCAATCTGCTTAGAAGAGATACGCACTGCTTACTGAACTGTCGTTGCTCACCCCCCTCTTTTCCCAATCTTTCAAGTTCTTTATTTAGCAGCCAATAGAGCGAGAGCGATGTCATAGGCACTTTTGGGTGATTTGAGGCTGCGTCCTTCAGGTGAAAGGACGGCCGTGTCATCCCCCATCTTAGTATATTTCGGGGTGTGACATTAATGACCTCTGGAATCAGCATTTCTCCTTCTCTGAAGCTACCTTCCTTGCACCAGGTATTTCTGATCACTCCCTCATGGTGATTAAAATTTTACTGCCACAAAATTTCAAGAAACCTTTCAAGTTTTTTAACTTCTGGACTACACATCCAAAATTCTTGGACTTAGTAGCTCAAGCTTGGAATACCCATCTAGTGGGCACTCCCATGTATGTGATTTGTTGCAAACTAAGATTACTTAAAATCAAGCTGAAACAACTGAACATAAACTCTTTCTCAGCTATTTCCTCAAGGACTGAACAGGCCAAATCAGACCTCTATGCTGTCCAGGCAGCCTTGGAACTTCGTCCCTATGATCAAAGCCTGCTTGCTAGCGAATTGGAGCACATAAGAGCCTTCTCTGCGTTGAGACTACAAGAGGAATCCTTCTTCAGACAAAAATCCAGAATTCAATGGCTTAAGGAAGGGGACATGAATACTAAATTCTTTCATCATTTTGTCAACAAAAGGCGGTTACAAAATCGAATCCTCTCAGTGTCTACAGATGATGGTGTTTTAGTAACCGATCCTCTTGCGGTCAGGAACTATATTGTTGGTCACTTTCAAGAGCTGCTCAACGGTAATTCTGTTTCTGCTCAGCCTTTTTCTCGGGAGTTAGGTGAATTCATTGGTGGGGTCCTAGATGAGAGAATCAAAAGACCTTTCTAGCATAATCGGTTTCGGATGAGGAAATTCAGTCTACCATATTTTCACTTGCTAAAGGCAAGGCCCCTGGGCCGGATGGGTATAATATTGATTTTTTCAAATCCTCCTGGGAGATCATTGGACCTTCCATTCTTTTGGCAGTAAGAGAATTTTTTGAATCCGATTGTATGCTTAAAGAATTAAATAACACCATTTTAACCTTGGTGCCAAAGTCCCCTAATGCCTTGGCCATGAATGATTTTCGGCCGATTGCATGTTGCAATACCCTATACAAATGCATTTCTAAAATCCTGGCTAGGCGTATTGCACACGTCCTTCCAACTTTGATTAGCCCTTCCTAAATGGCTTTTGTTAAGGGGCGCAGAATCAGTGACAACATCATGATTGCCTAAGAGTTGTTCGCAGACTTTCATCATGAGGCCTACCTTCCAAAGTGCGCTATCAAAGTGGATTTTCAGAAAGCTTATGACACTGTTGACCGGAACTTCATTGAAAAGGCTATGAAGGCCTTCAAATTTCCGGTTTTCTTCATCAAGTTGGTTATGGCTTGTGTTACAATAGCCAAATTCTTGGTTTCAATCAATGGGGAATTGCATGGTTTTTTTGCTAGTTGTCGTGGTATACGACAAGGAGACCCCTTATTGCCGTATTTCTTCATACTGGTTATGGAAGTCCTCTCTGGAATTCTAAAGGCCAAAACAGACAATCGGGATTTCCGTTGGTTCTGGCGTTGCAAAAAAACCCGTATATCTCATCTTTTTTTTTTTTGCGGATGATGTGCTTCTATTTTCGGAAGCTCACGTGAGGTCGGTCGTACTAATTAAGGAATCTCTTGATATGTTCTCCGACTGGTCTGGCCTAAAATCGAATTCTAGAAAAAGCAATATCTTCATCTCGGGAGAGACTCCGGTTCTACATGGCCAACTACTTCAATGCCTCGGGTTTCAACAAGGTACACTCCCTTTTCGTTACTTAGGCGTGCCTATTATTTCATCTAGACTTCGTAAAGAGGATTGTAAAATCTCGATTGACTCTATAACTGCTCGAGCGCGTTCGTGGACTCAACGCTTCTTGTCCTTTGCTAGTTGGATGCAACTTATTAAATCAGTATTGCATTCCATTCAAGTGTATTGGGCCTCTATCTTCTCTTTTCCGAAATCAGTGTTGTATAGAATTGAGACTATCTTGAGGCAATTTTTATGGAAAGGCCCTGACCTAGGCACGGGTGGAGCTAGGGTAGCGTGGAATACTGTATGTCTACCCAAGGAGGAAGGTGGCCTTGGGATACGCCGGCTTATAGAATACAATAGAGCAATGACTCTTAAACATATATGGCTTCTCTTTTCTGATAAGGAATCTATGTGGTGCAAATCGATACACTCAATATTCTTAAAAAAACAAACTTTTGGGTTGTGTCAAAGCCTACATTTTGCTCTTGGACATGGAAGAAAATCTTGGATATGCGAGCCTCCGCTCAAGCATTATTTCGGTGGAAAATTGGAAATGGGCTCTCCGTTTCCTTCTGGTTTGATTGGTGGCATAACAAAGGCCCTCTCTATCGTATATTCAGCAATTTGAATATATACCAATCAAGGATCCCCTGGGAGACTTCGGTTCAGGGGTTCTATGATTGTACATGGCAACCTTCAGCTACTCTGGACACTATCCTGAGCTGGACGGATTCACCACCTATCTTTGTGGCAGATGCTCCGGATGAACTAATATGGGCTCCCCATCCGTCTAAATCTTTCTCGATTGCGCGCGCTTGGAATCATATCAGAATAAAAGGATAGCCAGCCCCTTGGCACTCATTCATTTGGGATCAGCATATTACTTCCCGCCATGGCTTTCTCTTATGGTTAGTATCTCTTAATCGACTGCTTTCCCAAGTTCTCCTCTTACAAAATCGTAGGATTGACATCGCTGTGTGTGCCTTCTGTGGATCTATACCGGACTCAGTCAACCACCTTTTCTTTGAATGCCCGTCTACGAGTAGGCTGGCTTCTTTTTGGGCAATAAAGTGCAACCTCCCGTGGTGCAACCGACCCTAGCACGACCATATTACATGGGCAATGAAAGTTTGTGGTGGCACTTCCTTTGCTCACCGCCTGTCCAGATTTTCCCTTGGTGCTCTATGTCATATCATTTGGATTGAAAGGAACAACTCCATCTTCAGAAACAAGAATGTCTACATTCCGGGTATGTGCAAATATCTTATCAAGGTGGTGAAGGATAAAGCCATATCCATGGGGACAATCGCAGATACTCCTAGAAATCGGAAGCTACAAAGGAACTGGGAACTCACTCCTTCAATCTTTGAAGTGATTCGAGCAGCTTCTTAATTCGGTGACCTAAGTTCTTTGGGTTTGGTTGGCCTATTTTTGGCTAGTTGTATAGTTCTTGCTAAGCCATCCTTGACCCCATTCGGACATCTTTAAGTCCTTATTGGGGTCGACAGTTGCCTCTGGCATTAGTTTGTATATGGTGTTTTGAAAAGTAATACAAATTTTACCTTTACAAAAAAAAAAACGAATGGAAGTGGCGAGAATTCTTTGAAAGGAAATGTTGTTCTTGTAAAAGAAAAAGATCTAGATTGACATTTCAAAGAAATGATAAAACTCTTCGATGGTATAGGAGTTGATATGGCCCTCAAATTGTCTTCTTGATGTCTCTTCCAAAAAATCTTGCCATAACTGTTGAAAGAAATTTTCAGATCAAAAGAAGAAGAACCTTGGATGTTACATTTGGAGAAATCTAGCTAGAAGTTCGTCTAGCTATTGATAGTCTTTGCCAAAAAAGATACTCCATCAAATCCTATCTCTAAGCTAATGCCCAATTAGACAAAACATTGCAGAAGTCTGAGTTGTAAATCAAATGTCCAAAAGGATATATTAATTGTGAGTGCTCCACAAAGAAGCGGGAGCACATTTGAGAAAGATTAAGTTCAAATCTTCCAAGAAGAAGAGGTATAAGTTTATTTGCAAATCAATGTTTCCAAAAAGAAAAAGGGAAGACATGTTTCATTTGCGGACTAAAATTGCATTTTGCTAAAAGGCATCCTAAGGCAACTAAGAAAAACAAGCATGATTTAGAAGTTTGAGAAAACAATAGGTATTTCTCTTGATAATGATGATCTTGAATCCGTCTTTTCTATCAGAGATGATGTACAAGAGAATATCATTTGTGCTATTGAAACTTTTGATAGTGAGGATGAAACATCTAGTGACACTAATATCCTTTACTTTATGAGTACAACACTTCCTCCAGAGCCCACACACCTACCAATTGAGAACCTTGAGACCTCTATCAATATAGATCTGAAGCCCTTGAAAACCTTGAGAGTTTCAAAATCACCTCCTTTCTTAATCCATATCTACCCATACACATCATATTCACTATGTACGATATGCATGTCCATGTTATCGCACTTATTGATATTGGAGCCAGTGTATCCATCATTGATCTTAAAATTCTTCATAATAAATTTTGGGAACCACAAATCAGACACTTCCAGTGAATGAGATATTCTCTACAAAAGTAAGAAGCAAGCCCATAAAGATTCGTTTTTTCCCTAAATGCTCAATTACTACTAGAATCTTGGATCCTCAGATCCAAAAAAAGATGTCATATTTGGATATGATATTTTCAACCAACTCGCTGCTCTTCAGGTACTTCATAATGGTCTTCGCTTTAGCGACAAGTTCAAGAAATTTGTTGACATCTAAAGGATGTATTCCTTACAATCGGCCCGATAAATTGATTTTGCAGCAGTTGTTGAGTTCATGTGTAGAAACTCACTCAGAGTGTCCGGCAAAATGCTTCAATCATTTGTGGTAGAATTTTGGGTTCTTTGTCCATTTTCCTTTGAAGAAAAATGAAGATATCAACCCCATAAAAGTAACTTATTTAGGGATGAAACCAAAAGATGCAATCCTAACTCTTCAAGAATGCCAACAGTAAGTTCAGCAAGGAATAATCAAGCCATTTTAGTCTCAATGGGCATGCGAAGCTTTCTATGTCAACAAATGAGCTGAGCAAAATAAAGGAAAGAACATATAGGTAATAAACTACCAACTTCTAAACCATTTCCTACAAGATGATAAATGTCCTCTGCTCAACAGAAAGGCTTTGTTTGCACGCTTAACTAATGCAAAGATCTAGTCCAAATTTGACCTCATGGTGGGGTTTTAGCAACTTGGAATTCAACCAGAAGATAGCAACAAAATACGGTTATGCATTCCCAATCAGCATTACCAGTAGAAGATACTCCCTTTTGGATTAAAGATTGCACCTTCTCTCTTCTAGAATGCTATGTGCAAAATTCTTCAGTTTATTAGTGCTAGTTCTCAAATTTACATTGATGATATCCTCTTATTTAGCCTTGATGAGCAATTTCACTATAAATTACTAATCCAATTTGCTGATGTAGTTAAGCAGTACGGCATAATGCTTACAAAGGAAGATGATAATAGCTCAGAAGGAAATTGTGTTCCTTGGAATGTATCTCAAGGATGGTTCTTACTATTCAGGAGACCATATTGCCAAAGAATTACTAAAGTTTCCCGATGAGAATCCCCCCAACAAGTACAACAGTTTCTAGGTATTATCAATCACGTAAGAGACTTTGTGCCAAAAATTTTAAAACTCATACATCTACTCTAGAAGATGCTAAAAAAAGATCCTCCTCCTTGGGAAAAATCTTATACCATTGTAATTAAGGCTCTCAAAGAGAAATTCAAAGATTTTTTTCCATTGCAAATTCCTTCATATGGCAAAAGAATTCTCTAGATAAATGCTGGTGATAAATATTAGGCCGTCATTCTCCTAGAAGAAGTAAATGCATGAGATGTATTTGTGAATTCAATAGTGGAAGGTTCATAAATGCTGAAATGCATTATTATTCTATCTGCAAGGAAATCTTATCACTTAAGTTTGGGATCATGAAATTTCAATTCCATCTCTTTGGTTATTATTTAATTGTCGAAATGGATATATTATCCCCCAATTAGATGATGAAGTTCAAATTGAAGCAATTGCCTTATCCACAGCTTCTCCAATGGGCTAAATGGTTTTCAAAATATTCTTTTGAGTTCAAGCATGTTAAAGAAGACAAGAATGTCCATGCAGATATCCTTTCCAAACCCAAAGAAGATCCTTCATTGTTCATGTTCGTTTCTAGAAATCCAATAGGTGAATTTAATTGCCATACTTTTGCCATTGAGTTTCCAACAACGAAAATGCCAAGAATTATCAACCAAGTAATCTGAGAAATCGATGATGGTGGAAAATACCACCATTTTGCAAAATACTTTGTTTGTTTAAACCCTTATGAGCATGGGCCTTTTTCACAGAATAACTAAGATCATGTAGGCTAGATCCATAGTTGTACACAATCATTTTCTTTTATAGGCCATGAATGTTTTTTTTTTTGGCTAAGGATAGGCCATGAATATTTATCATGCCAAACAATAACTTTTTCAAGTATCTGGCGGATATAGGAGTCACGACCTATAAGGCACAAGTAGTTCCTGTCAAGTTTTATAAGATACTATCATGGTGTAATGAAGCCAATCCACAAGAACACAAGGAAATTTAGCGAGTCCTCTATGAGACTAATCGCACAATTCTTTTAAGATTTTGGCTTAACAATAGTACTAATGTATCATACGATTATTCATGGGATTATTTGAAGAGAAATCCCCTGATTCAGGCTGCTTTGGCAGAGTTCGAAAAAAAAAATCCATACTAGCTGTCATTTTCACAAGACCCATGGAATGGACCACTCTTTCAAGATTCTGTTCATTATGGACTGTCATCAAGTTTAAGGAGCTCCTCATCATTGATGAATGTAGACAATTGACCCCAACCAGTATTGATTGGAACACATCCATTTCTTATTGTGTAAGGTTCTAAAATGAACTTGGACCTAACAAATATTTCATCAGGATGTAATGATGTCCCACCAAGTTTTTATTAATCTCATCCTAAAAAGTCATGAACTAGACCTGCTTTTGAGATTCTCCCTTATGGATTTCTAGGACCTGAACAAGAAAACATAAAAGAAAGGAGAAGATGGGACTGAGAAGCTGTCTTACGTTGCTTATTAAAGAGACAAGTTGATCTTTGCCATTATTAGATAATGACTAATGAGATATGCACCAATAATTAGTCATGTTGTTGTATTGTTAGTGTGTGTGCCAATAGTTGGTCACATTACACCAATAATTGGTTACATTTATCACATTGTTGTATTATTAGTATGTGTGCAAATAATGGGTCATGTTGCACAAATAATTGTTCATGTTGTTGTATTATTGGTGTTTGTTTTATCTTTTTCTTATGCCTATAAAAGGCATGAGTTGTATCGTTTGAAAGGCAGAGTTTCCCTAGTAATAAAATCTTGTGTTGTGGTGTGTGAAAATCATGCAAAGCTAAATCTTTTCTCTCATTCTCTTCAAATATCTATTTGGTATTAGGAATCTTAGAATGGTAAGATAACACCTCATCTTGGTAGGATACTCTCTACTCACCTCCATGACGATGTTGTGTATTAGAAATCGAGGCTAAAAGGCCTTATGTTCAGTATAAGAATTAAGTTGGATGCTAAAAGTTGGTTTCGACAGGGTAAGGCCTATGAGAGGCACCGCAAGGAGACTGAATACCTTGTGACATTCTAAAATTCGACCTATTTTTGCGATTTATGAAATGAATTTGTTTTCGATGCACTTTTAATTAAATCTTGCTTAGAATTGATCACTTATGAGAATACTAATTGTTAGGGAAAGGCCAATTAAGAATTTGGTACGCACGACCTAAGGACTCGACCATGGTTTGACACTTCTACCATAAGAGTGACAGTGGACAATTTTGGGCCATTATAGATCAATCAAAAGATAGTTATGGAAGGATTTACCAATGTTATATAATTGGATCGCGAGTGATTCCATTTGACCATTGTATGGATTCCAAACGACCTTAGACCAATTTTTACTGATCGTGTCCTTCGGGACTAGTGATTTACCATCTCAATTACATGACAACCAAAATTACAATGGCTTGAGTAAACTTAAACGTGGCTTGATATCGAATTAACCACGGGTCGAATACGCGTAACTCTTAAAAGCCACCCATTAGTTTGAGATACACTAAAGTCGCAATTAATCGATTTTGGCCATGAATTAGAATCCAAATTTGGGTATTAAACTTTTAAGGATATCAAGACTAATCTAGTAGATGTCACCTCATTAAGCTCACCTAGTATCAGTTTGCTTGGAAATTCTTGGAAAAGTGAAATTCGAACCGGAAATTGAAAAATTCCTTTTTACCCCTAAATGTTTTTGGATCTCTTTGCTGTGTGGAAGGGCATGTTGGTCCTTTGTGCCCTCCTTAGTGTGGCCGACTAGCATAGAATAGAATTGCTCCTCTTATCTTTTGTTATTTTCTTGTTTGCCCTTGTTTGGCTTGTCTTGAAAGATTAAATTGCGACCCTTAGATCTGACTTGGGGACCAAGAAGTGACCCTAGCCTTTCATTTTGGATAGACTTACCAGCACATTCTCTCTCTCCTCCATTATTTTTAGATAAGCCATTTCATTTACACTCACTCTCTTACTCTCCCTCTTGTTTGGTCAAGCCCACTGTCCACCACAATCACCGACTAGTCACCACCATCATGCCACTACCAGCACCACCACATGTGGACCACCACCCCTAGGTGCCGTTCATGCCGTGACCAGCTATTGTCCACCGCTTGTGCCGCTACTTGCAGTTGCTGGTTGTTGTCCCTTATTGGCTTAAGCTAGAGTTTAGTGATAAGCAACTTCCTAAACCTTGATTAGATTGATAAGTGACTAATGGACTAGTTTAGGAGCTGATTAGTGGTTAATTGTTAGCTGATTTAGGGCTAATTTGGGTTAATCATGTGGCTTATGTGGCTCATCATTTATTTAGGGCAATTGTGTGGCTTAGATTGATTGATCATGTGTTAATAAATAATCAAGTGGCTAGAATGAATTGATAATGGCTGATCATGTTTTTGATTATTGATCATGTGGTTTGGATTGGCTGATCATGTGATCATAGTTAATCATGTGGCTTAGATTGGTTGATCTTGCTTAGTTGTGGTTAATCATGGTTGTTTGATGGTAAATCCTATGTTTAGATATTAATCATGTGGTTTGATAGTAGATCGTGTGGTTAATCATGGCTAATCATGTGATTTAATGGCCAATTATGATTAGTTAATGATGTTTGATATTGAAATAGGTGCGATTCATGACATGTTCGTTCGTAGAGATTTACATGTCATAAACACTCCACTTTGGCTAATTGCGAAAATAAGAATTGGCATTGAGTGAATGATGTGTGTGCATGGTTGTGATAGTTCGGTCTAGGCAGGGGTTCTAGACGATGCTTGACGGAAGTTCGGATGCCATTTAGGCGGGGGTTCTAGACGATACCATGTCGCGGTAGAGGTCGAACTGATGCTCCTTAATGAAATGCCGTTTGGTACCTAGCTTGTTGGGTGGTGTTTGATCCCATACGTTACCATGCCCGAAGTAGCAAGATGATACCCAGCTAAACCGGAAGACCAGCGAGGGTTTGGTGTGGCCCAAGGGGTCGTTAATAATTTGGACAACTACGCGTGTATTATGCATTGGGGAATGCTATGTGCCTGGAATTGATATTGAACATGTCTGAATTATTAGTTGTGTTACGCACATTTGTACCATGGATTGTATTGTATGTGCTAAGGCAAGGTAATGGTGCTTGCGGTTGTTCATGGCATGTTGGATAAAAAAATCGCATGTTTAGGATTGTCCGGAGGTACGTGTTATCTTAAGCGAGGCTTAAGAAGTTTACTTATTGAGTTTTATCTCATTGTTGTTGTTATTAACCATTTTAGACCTTTGACCATGAACGATCCTCCTCAACGTTTTAGGGTACTTATGGATATGGACCATATGTTAACGGAGTACCCAGTAGAAGATGATAAGATTTATATTAGGTATGCATCGATAGTTTGGGTGGATGAAGGTTTGGTGTTGTGGAAGCCACATACCTTCTTGGCTTGGTTTTATCAAGAGGGGGACATTTTGTTTAGTCCTCTTCGAGGTTTTGATGTTCCTCATGATGACGGTTTGGGAGTTGCTGAGTGGGATCCTATGGAGATAAATTCTCCTGACGGAGCTGTCACTGATCCTGACACTGAACCCGAGAGTTTAGATTCTGATCCGGGAACTCTTCCGGGGTACCATGAGGATCGATGATGGGTTTGAATACCCCATCCTTTTTGGACCATCCCTGTTGTTAGAGAAACTAAGTCGACTCGACTACCGATTCCTTTTTGTGTATGCGAGTAGTTTTATAGGAAGTGGCCTTTAGTTAGGCTTGTAAATGGTATCTTCCTAGGGTTGACAATATGTTATATATTGGCTTCGATGTTTGTATATATGGTGTTTCTTTTGCTATCCCGTTTATTTGATTGTTAAATTGAGTGTTTGAGTTTGCTTTCATATATGTTACTCGTAAGTTAGTTATATTAGGTCAGTGACAAATCTTAGGATGTTGCATTTAAAAGACCGAGATGGTATGTTGCGAGTTTGTAAGGTTCGGGGTGTGACATACCTACAATTGCAAAATTTTGTTCAGAGCATAGCCCCCTGCTTTATATAGTGGTTAGCCTTCTTGTTATTAGTTCTCCTTGACCAAAAATTGCTTTTATTAGTAAGGGTACAATAAGTAAAAAAAACTTCCGCAAAGAACACTTTCTTTTTTGCCTTCTCCTCTTGAAATGGTGGGGAGAGAATTTAACCCTTTCCTTTTATAGCACTTTTTGTTATCCAAAGGTGTGGTAGTTGGGGCAAAGCCTGCCTTTTGCTTTGTGAATGAGAGCGGATAAATTATGCAATTAAATTCTAAACTTATACATAAAAGTACAATTTAAGGATGTCATGGAGGCAACGTTTGAGTGCCATATGCATGATATAATGCGTTGTCATCAAAACAATTTGATTGCACTTTTTCAAAAAGAGTTATATTTTCCTCCATCTCTAATCGGAGAAAATTTCCTCTAACCATGTCTCTTATTGTAGGGTTATAATTTATGACTATCACCAACATGTAAGCTTAACTATTAACAAAAGTGGGTAATATCTATATTTGTAATCCTACAATCAAAGGAAAGGTTGGAGGAAGTTTTTTTTCTAACAAGGAATTAAGGAAATGCGGCCCTTTTGAAAAATGTGTAGGATTTGATTAAACAAATTGAAAATTTAGATTTCTAGGTGCATTCCACGTAATAAATTAGGACTTTCAGTATATTCACTTTAGCTTATGTAGCATCGGTGTCAAGATGAAACTAGGGCAAGAATAGTGGGGAATGCAATATGCCCAAGCCGTAATAATTTGTGTAAATGATTTTCAAGTAGACGAACGTTGGTGTCAATTGCTAAAAACCTCTTAAGGTTTGGGATGAGTTTGAGATCCTATAGATGTGAAACCCGATGTCCTAACTTGATATGTATTGATTAATAAATTATCCTTGTTTTCTTTATAATCCATGTTGTATGTAGTAAATGTATACACTCATTCTAACCCTACTACACTTTGGGACGTTTTTCTAGATTTACTTGATGGTTAAACTCGAAATTTGAACTCAAAAGATCATTTACCAAACTATCCTTACTTTGTTTAAAAGCTCAATATTACTTTATAATTTTGTCCACCCATATATGAATCAACTAAAATATAACATTTTCAGTTGTAACCATACTCAAAGCCTAAGCCTAGCTTCTCATTTTAGGATTTTATTTTGGTCAAATCTCATTTTAGGATTTTAGATTGTAGACTTTTATGATCTTTGATCCTAATTTTTCTTCAATCTTGTGTTATGTATGTGTAAGTTTTCTTATTGAAGAACTACGATGCATAAGTTTTTAAAAAATGTTAGTATTTGTGAATCATATCATATAATATTCTTCTAGTGTTACATCTTTACTTGCTAAAAAAGTATAGGTACTACTTCAGTGAGCTCAGATTCAGATGACATCACCCGTCTCAAACCCATCCCATTTTCATCCCTCAATATCTCAGATGTTGCTTCTCCGTCGTTATAGATGTGCATAGTTATTGTGTCCAACTCGTAGGGTGTTCTACATAGAAAGTTTCAAAATATTGTTGAGATTATTCCTCAATTTTTTTAGAATAATTTAAGGAATATTAAACTTCATCTGATAGATGCTTTACTTAGTAATATGCCTAGTTCTGTTGTGTGCTTAATTGAACCCATTAACTCAAATAATCAGTTTTGACGTGCATAATTATAATTATTTAATAAATCAATTTGATAGATGAGTCTTAATAGCTTTAAAATTTGCTCAATTTTAAAATTTCCGCGAAGTTCATTGAAGTAACTATTGATTGAATGACATTGTACTTGGATCTAATCAAATTCTTCGATACTCTTAACAGTAACAACGTAAGAATTTGTTGCACCCCTCATAAAAGTTCGAAATATTTATATCCTCTCCCATGCTATGTATCATCCTGGCAATCATGGTGATCTGTCACTAAAAAAGAGAGACTATTTGCTCATACTACTCATAGACTAGGTTATACCATATACAGAATCCCACTCATGATTGATCTTCGCAAGTTTACACCAACAGAGTTAAATATTACATATACAATGTAATCAAGTTTCAGTTTTTTTTAATTGGTGCAATCCAAAAACAAATATAATCGAATTCTATACCTTTCAACCAGCATAGTCAAATTTCGAACACTTATTATTTCTCCAAACCGATATTTTTTTTGGTTGAAAAACGAAGTGTTTCATTCATTAACTGACAAAAGATAACACAAGTTATGGGTTTCCGAATATAAAAGATCCCATGAATGTAAAGGTGGCTCTATGAGCTAATCATGCAGAAGGACTTTCTTGCAATGAGACTTGGCTATACAGTCCACCACTTGGTTGGATTCACATGGGCTATAGACTAGCTGAAGAGAGTTGGACCGAGCTAGCATATCTTTGCATCCTCCAAGATAGTTTGCAGTTCCCATGGGCATGGGGCCTAGCCCTTGACAATATTCACAAGTGATAAGCTATTAGAACTCAAGACCACGTGCAAATTGTTTTTCCTCCATGGTTCGTGTTCCATCTTCTAAGTACAATAAAGCAGCTTGTAGGGCGAGGGTTTCAATTTCCAGCACTAAGGGTGCAAGGTAGCTTTACTCTAGTAAAGTCTCAACAAATTCCTGCAACGATCCCTTCCTTTTCTCCTTCGACGATCGACCCATCAATTTTCAGTTTTACATCGCCTATCTCAGTAGGGATCCATGAAACTGATGAGTTCCCCTTTTGTGTTTCTCGGTTGTTCACTTTAAGGCTCCAATGCTTAAAGTTTTTGTCTATGGCTCATGCTTTGTCAACTATCGAGCTTGGTCTGGATGGCACTTCTGAAAGACAACTCTGTTTTAGGTTAGTCAGAATTTCCATAATACCTCGATGACCAGCTCCAATGAGGGCAAGTTAGTGTTTTGTGTCAAGATCTCTAACACCCACTTATCAGCTCTAGTAATTTCATAGCTGGAGATCTGGATTTTGAGTCGGTAGTCTGGCCACACTGTTTTGTCCAGTCACAAAGCAATAAAAGGTGTTCCATGGACTCAAGGGCTATCTGGCAGACAAGACAGGGAGGATAAGGCGTTATAGTTCTCTTACACAGATTCTCTCAAGTTAATAAGCTATTTTGACACACTCAAAATGAAAAACTTGATTTTTGGCATGGTGTTGAGGTTCTAGATTTTCTGCCATAGGGATTTGGGGATTTGGCATGAGGAGGAAGCATGGTTGTGATTCTGCCGGACTTCTATCGGTTGCATGCTGGTATAGGCATCTTTCATAGCATATTTGCTTGTTTTGTTCCCTGCCCAAACAAGTACATCTTCTTTTGAGATAGGACTTAGTGGTATAGTAGTGATTTCCTCGACTAAGTGCTCCTTGAAGAGGGAGTTCAGTTTCTTTTCATCCTAACATTGCTTTTTTTTTTTTTGTATAAATAGCTCCTCAACTCTTTAGGGTTCTCCTAAATTAGCTAGCCCACCGATCAAACCCTGGGATAACCATCTATCTTTATGGATTATGATTGATTTTCCATTGCTCACTGCCCATCTAATTGATGGTTGAATAGTGTCTTTCCCCATTAATAGACTTTGCCATCCCCAAGAGCAATGCCCTTTGTTAGCATTCCAAAAGTTAACATTGGGGAAGTAGACTCCATAAGGCTGAGGGGGACTAGATTAGTCTTAACTTTGTTGAAAGTTATGAGATCCTTGAATCTGAGACCACTCTCCCTTTTCCTTAGTTGGAGGACCACCCATTTCTTTCAATAAATACCCTTCTTTAATCAATTCTATTTCCACCAAAAAGAAGCTATTCTTTGCTCAATCGCTCTATATATCGATATGAGAATCTTGAAGATTGACATCTTATACTGGTGTATATCGCTTGCACTACGGCTTTTATCAAGATTTCCTTTCCCACCCTAGAGATAAGTTTTTCCTTTCATCCCTCTATATTTCACATTGATCCTAGCAAGTATCTAGGCAAACATGTGCTTCTTTGAGGTCCCCAATTGGAAGGAATGCCTAGGTACTTTCCTGGCTTGTCAATCATAGAAATTCTCAATTCCTCAACCATGTTTTTCCTCAAACTAGGTGGGCAACCATTACTAAAATAAATTCATGATTTGTTCAAGTTTATGGCTTGATCTGTCGCGAAGCAGTATTGATTCAAAATCCCTGTCAAATTCTGACATTCACAGATTTTCCCGTCTAGGAAAAAGATGGCATCATCAGCAAAGAGCAAGTATGAGAGTGTTGGGTAAAAGCTGTTCGGTTTTATCCCTTTTA
Source organism: Syzygium syzygioides (assembly GCA_031216285.1). NCBI lineage: Eukaryota > Viridiplantae > Streptophyta > Magnoliopsida > Myrtales > Myrtaceae > Syzygium > Syzygium syzygioides. The sequence continues at coordinate 10,626,803 of CM062242.1, read as the reverse complement.
TGCCACCCATTAGCTATGGCTTTGTGCAAAACATGGGACAAGACATTAGCCATGATAGGGAAGAGATAGGGAGAAAGTGGGTAACCTTATCTAATGCCCCAAGATGGCTGGAAATATTGTTAAGGTTCCCCATTAAAATTTCACACTGAAAGTGACGGAAGATACACAATTCATAATCAAAGCCACCCATTTCTTGTTTGAAACCCATTTTTAGCATACACGCTTCTGGGAAATCCCGTTCTGTCGTAAGCTAACATGTCAAGTTTCAAAATCGTCTAGAAATTTTTTCTCTCTTCCTGATTCGCAATTGGTGTAGTACCTCATGTACAATCAATATATTATTCTGAATTTGGCATCCACTAATGAAGGCACTTTGCTCCGTGGTAATGATTTGAAGGAGCCAAGGTTTCAAGCGGTTTGCTAGTACCTTTGGAGTAATTTTGTAATTGATATTGTGCTGGCTTATGGGTCTACACTAGCTCATGTCTTCTAGGTTCGGAACTTTGGGGATCGGGATAATGAGAGTTTTGCTAAGCTCTAGCTCAAGCGTTCTTGAATCAAAAAAATCCTAGACCATTTGCAAAATATCATGCTAGATAAGCTCCCTATGATGTTGGTAAAACTGGCCGTTGAGCCCGTTAGGTCCAAGGGCTTTTATTGGGGCTATTTGAGTCCATCAGTTTGTTCATAATAACCCCTTGTTTGATCTTTGGGTCTTGCTAGGCTTTAGAGACTATCTTGTCGTGTTCCGTATTCCACCCAGTAAGCTTCAAATTTAAACTCTTTTTTTCGTGCTTCATGGTTAGGGTAGAGCAAAAGAAGAATTGGATAGTGACGGGGCGAAAAGGAAGTAATGCAAAGCCTTTCGTGTTTTGGGGGGAAAGACACTCTCCAATCTAAACTACTTATTACTCATTCAAGCCTTTCTTTAACCAACTCGTCCCCCACTCTATTGTTAGACTAAGTAAACACACATCTCTTGCTTTCTATAACCATAAGTGAATAGTCATACGTAAGATCTTTGAAAGCTACTAGCCTGTAGTTGTTCGCATCTCTCTCCCCACTTTCTCCCAATTACATAAAATTTCGTTAAAATTGCCCATCCAAAGCCAAGGGAGATGATGGAGTAGTGAATGGCTCTCATTTTTTGCCATAGCTGCAATCTCTCTTGAAAATTAGTAGAAGCATGGAGGAAAGTAATTCTCATAGTAGTCCCGCTTCTCGGTCTTTGCATATAACATTAATAAACTTAGCCAAACTAGCTACATCATTTGGGGAAAGCTCATCATTCCATAACAGTGCTAAGCCCCTAGTAATGCCCATGGATCCATAGCCTAAAGATGCTAGACTGGAGTCAACTATGAATACGGTCCACCATCACCTCTTTATTTTTTGTTTCCATCAAAACCACCATAGTGGGCTTTTCTTGAGCCACAATGGCTCTTAGTGACTGGAATGTCAGGGGAGTGCCCAACCCCCTGCAATTCTAGCTCAAAAGCTTCATTTAATCCCTAATGGCTTATTAGGATTAGCCACCACAGCCCATTCATGCCCGTCTTTAGTCATATGAATGTGAGTATCTAGTTTTAAAGACTTTTATAGAGAATTCAAGCTTGTTCCTCCCATCTCATAAGGGTCATGTCTCCTCGGTTTCTTTGTAGGCAGGATTTTTTTCCCCGCTTTTCCTTTCTTTCCTAGCCCGCATTCTAATTCCATGACAGTCGCTCTTCCGAGGGAATCCAGTAAAAGTAGCTGAGTTTGCTTCCCCAAGTGGGGAATGAGCTCCAAGGTGGAGCCAAACCAAAGGCACTCCCTAGGGGAATATCCGCACTGCATTTTCTTTTGTTGCGATTTCTTTTGGAGGGTAGTCATGAAGTGGGGTTTCAAATATCATTTCCTCTTCCTCCATGATAGGAAGCTCGTCCCCATAAAACAACTCCCAATACGAGCTATGTTCACTAACTTCTGCCTTTAGCCATTGGCCAAATTTGCCTTAAAATGTTTTCCATGAGCTATTTTGTAGTAAGCAACATAATGACCTATCCTTCCGCAATAATAGCAAAAGTGAGATATTCGTTATGAAGTCCATCCAAATCCTTTTTCCCCACATTGATGAATGTTTCTGACTTCAAGGGGGTAGCCAACTCTATTTCCACCCTTGCTTTCCCCATAATAATATACCTATTTGCTTTCTTATCCAGCCTAACCCCCTGCACAGCCCTATGAAGTCCATCCAAATCCTTTTTCCCCACATTGATGAATGTTTCTGACTTCAAGGGGTAGCCAACTCTATTTCCACCCTTGCTTTCCCCATAATAATATACCTATTTGCTTTCTTTTCCAGCCTAACCCCCTGCACAGCCCCACTTTCGATGCCAAACTATTTATGACGTCTACTGTTGCTCTTTCCTCAGGGATCCCGAGGGCTTGGACCCAAAAGGTACAATAGGAAAAATCATAGCAATGCATCCGGGTGTCAGATTTCCATTGTTTGAGGACTAACAAGTTGCTGGAAAAGGACCATGGTGCCTCCTTCAATACCCTCTTTTTCTCTGCTTGCGCATTAAGATGAAAGAGAAGAGGCCCGGCTTGATTTGGGCGCAGGCTAACGTTTCAGTTTTCCACGCCCTCTTCATTGGGCCTTGGAAGGCTTGGAAATTGACATTGGGCTTTGAATAGAGTTTTCCATACAAGGTAAGTCAGACATTTCTTCAGTTTTTCATCTGGAATTTCTTCGTCTGCCTCTACTAAATCATTTTCTGACCAGCGATCTCCCATCTTCTTAACGAGAGCTGCCACCTTAAGCACATTCTCATATATTTCTTCCATTTTGCAAGGACAGCAGGGGGTATGAAACAAGCAGCTAGCTCTTCGTGCCCTATTACCCGAACTCCTTGAGACTCATACACGTGCAACAGATTAACTAAAGCAGCTGGGTCGAGCAACACATTCCATGAGGCTTTGAGCTGTTTGCTGTGATGTTGGGTGAGGAAAAATTGGGAAGAAGCATAACCTCAAGGCTGGGGGGCAACAATTTTCTTTAAGATTTGGCAAATCGAGCTGATACTCCTTCGTTTGCCTCAATCGGAGGACCTAAGGATTGGACAAGCTGGATGTGTAATTGGAGGATAAGGATGAATCCGAGGAGGAGTGAAGGGAGCTCTAGGCTAGATTTTGGTGGGAACTGTGGTGAGAATGCGATTAAGAATTAAGGTTTGGCTACGCAGTGTTGGGGCGAGGAAGGATATGATGTATAGGTTTTACATTGTGGAGGTAAAGGATCAAAGTAGGCAGGTTGGGACTTGTATGGAGTGAGGGTTTTGGAGAAAAGGGGTTTTAAGGGCAAACTATCTCCATGGATAGAGAGAAAGCTCTTCAGAGGAAGAGAGAATTCTATCAACGAGATCTCCAAACCTATATTGAATAGTACAATTTTATACTTACTGCTTAGGCATTTTTCACATAAGCTAGTCCTGATCTAATTCATTTGAAAGGACGCAATTGTATTATAAGAAATGTTCATGGCTCAATTGCATTCTGTGATAAGGTTTTAGAAATTTCGATGAACTTCCTCGGTTATCTTCAAAGTCTTCACCTCATGTTTGGGCAGTCCAACATACACAGCAGTAAGCAACCACACCTAAAAATTTCCTCGACTTCCACCAAGAGAGAAGCAAAGCAGAAGCTACGATGAAGTGAACAATCATAACTGTGTCACCGTATATTAGTAAAGAGGCATTACTGTATAAAAACAAGACAACATATACGGAGCATTTATTTATAGCTGGTTAAGACCAAGCACTACATTTCATCACCATTTCTTTAATACAATAAAAGGTCTGTTAAGTCCACAACTGGAGAAATCACACGTACGGTTTGCACATAGACAGGCTGATTTTCATATAGATGTAGAACGATGCTCAAGCCCCACGACCCATAGTCTGCTCGCCTGGGGGAATCATCACCAAGACTGGATGTGCATTGAATCCGGGATGAGGTAGCCTACGGCGGAGCTCACGCCCTTCCTGGCAGAGAGCGCAGGGGTGGCATAAGACATGAGTTAGGATGTCGCACACTGATTCACACCGCTCTCGCTGCACCTCGTCCTCCACACAACTTCCACAGCATCCACAGGACCTGTGAAGTGCCTCACAGCTACCCTGTTTAGTTGGCAAAGACCCACGAAGCATAGAGTCAGTCATTGCTTTATTCTGTACAGTTCACTATAAGACAAGGAAGAGCTCAAGTAAACCAATCTCCAAAAGTTAAATCTATTTATGCATTACAAGGCGGTCTGCTCTTACTACCTCAACCTCAAGCCAATCATGTTTGGAACTGCAATCCATCAGATTCACAAAACCCAGAAAAAAACTTTGGTAAGCTTTCTTCCTTCCTAAAAAACTGACCCAAATTACTCTCGTAAACCAAACCATTCCCCAGAAAACATGTTGTAGTGACTCTGGTTATAGGCCTAATTCCTTAAAAAATCCTCAATTAGGTCTGGTCTCATTTTTGCCCCGAGCTTTTTTTTGTCTCAGAAAAACCCCAAACTTTTCTTTGTCTAAAAAAAAAAACCCCTACTATTGGTCCAATCCCAAATCTACCATGAACTTTTTTTTTTTGTCTAAGAGAAAAATCACAAATTTTAATGAAAATGACGTAAAATAAACATTTATCAGTAAGCGCAGCCTAAGATTGTTTTTTATAACAAGACGTCTAAACAAACTAAAAACCAGTTAAATGATTTTATTGTTTGTCAATTAAAACATAGATGCAAGCAAGCATCCTAAGTCGTTGCCTAAGAGTTCTTCAAGAAAATTGGTTCTACTTTCAGAAAGTCATGGAAGCTCCAATGGAGCATCTTGTGACATTTTAAAAAAAGATACAGTTGAACAAGTGAAAGCTGATTTTCAGGGAATAACTAAAGCGCATTTTTACAATCTTTGTCGTCCCAGCTCTTCAAAATAAAAAGTTTCCTTCAACTGTTAAATGCAAATTTACTTGAGGATATTAAATTCTACTGTTGGGGATTTAAACTCACACCTAAATCATATAAAATAAATATAATCTATTAAACACTACACAAATTTAATTTTGTTCCCCAAAATGCTTATTCTAGTCATATTTACTGGAAGAAAAGGTGAGAACAAGAAAAATTTTTAAAAAGAAAGTAGCTATCGGCCCATGAGGGGGAAAAAGGTTCAACAGGAACCAGCATTTTGCCCATCCCTAGTGGGATATATTGGGGCCAAACAATTTGTTGGATGAGGATCACAACCGATTGCATAATTCACTCACAATTGCAAGGGTGGTGAAGAGACGGATGCTAAAGAACCTGTTGGGCCAGCATCAGGACAGATTGCATGATTGACTCACAAGATGGACCAGAGAAAGGTGTACAGATATCCTCATGATGACTATAATTTCTGTTGTTACTGATATTCACAGATCCTCATGATGACTATAGTTTCTATTGATAGTGATATTCACAGATCCTCCCTTAATCTACTTATTAGCTGCTATAGTATAAAATCCACAGAAAAATAAGTCATCTTTTCAATGGGGTTGGAGTGATAGATTGGGCCAAATACTGAATGTATTTGCACATGCAAGGGGAGGACGGAAGGCATTGGTGAGGAGCAGTGCACGGCCCAAGCCTTTCCCACCAGTTGCTAACCCTAAGAGTCAGAGCAGGATCAATTGTATTTTAACAAATTGTAGGCACTCATCAGACTAATCTGTTGAGATTGACTACTTTAACCAAACACGACGTGACATGTCAATTCACATCATAACCTTGAGATTTCCTGATTCAACTAAATTACAATGTGAGTACCTCATGAATCTAACGTTACTTCTGCTGTTAATAATGAAAAATAAAAATAGAAATGCATCAATTATACATCTTTCCTTGGAGAAAAGAAATGAGACGTTCGCACAGTTGCCTTTCGAAAGGACGGAAGTTATACCAGTAGCTTCACCAGAATGTGCGACTAGTAATTAACTCAGTCAACAAATTTATCTCATGATAATGGGAGAAAAGCGCCGGTGAAGAATGGGCAGGTGAAAGAATTACTTGCCTCTAGATTAAACTTGCGACGAATAGCCGTGCGGCTAGGAAATGAAAATATGGGTGCAATGCAGTTGAGACGACAGAAGGCTTTTCCAATCAGATAAAGGCCAGCATAAGACAAGCAGTGAGTCGCAAAAGTCCCAGTAGCGTTTCCAAGTCTCTCAGCATTGCTTCCATAAAGCACACAAGGAGCAACGCATCCAAGAAGACCTAGTCAAGTCATGATAGAGCAAATATGATAAAAAAGGATCCATGATATCAAAAGCATATAGAAAAGGAATACAAGCAGAATGACCTTCAATTTAACAAAATTAAACTAATGTTGATTGCAATATCTAAATGCTTAACACAGCTAGCCCGAGGAATCCCCTGCTAACATATTCGATTGGATAACCCCCATTTGTACTATCTTTGGAAGCAGTTACATCTTTTGATCTAGAAATCAGCAAACATAGTACATTCAACAGAATTTTCAGCAAGCGTAGTCCCCACCACTTAAACACTGAAAATTTCAAACCTAACATAATAAAATTTGATTTCTTTTAAAAAGATAGTAAAATTTATTTTCTTTCCTAAACTAATCAACGAAATCTATCACAACAAGATTACGATTTCCGAAGTTTAGAACAACCACAATAAAAACACGAACTAAAAACTCGCCCAGAAAAGGGAAAAAGATAGTAAAACTCTCTCTCATCTAAAGGTTGTACATGACCTACAATGCATCCTGTCCCTTAACAGGTACTCATTAAATCAACAAAAATAATTCACATGCAAAGGCAAGGAATTATAGCGCGGATGTGGGTTGTGTCGTGGCTGCATGGTGGTTGTTGTGGAAGTAGGGTGTCACAGACATCCTGTAAAGGGTTGCAGGCGTTGCGGCATGAATTTTGTGACGCTTGCACATCATGTTTGAAACATCGGAAATTGATTGTTTTATTTAAAAAATTGCAAAATTCTAACTATATAACATATCTACATACATTCTTCATAGATAAAATAAACACTAATATAATTTCTGCTAGAATAAGCTTAATTAAAGTAGAAATAGAAAATTCATAAGTCCCTCCGCTTCTCTCTCCTCTCTCTCTTTTGTTGTTCCTGATGGAGAGAACATAGCTAAGAAAACAGAGATGAACAGAGATCCCATTGATTAGACCAAAACCCACAAATCTTTCAAAAGCAGACCAAGACCAATCAAGATCCAAAACCCACAAATCTTTTATGATTTTCACTTCAATATGCATATTAAGAGAACCTGGACCTAGTTTGAAGAATGCAATTAATCAGATATGAAATCTGAGTCTTTGAGAGATCCGTACACTTGTTGTTTTTCGTTCAATCTAAAGTTTGTTTGACCAAGACTGGCCACTTAAAGAGAGAATCCAAGGTGAGCTGCCCCTGAAGAGTCTCGATATTCTCTGCATCTTCGTTGATAACGGGCGCTAAGACCATTACGCCATCATGCAATGGCCGTAGAGGCTACTGTGGTGAATTGAATTAGCACGGCGGCTGCGGTGCACAGCGGACGCGGTGGCTGCCAATACTGTCACTTAATGGCCCTTAGGACCGCCTTCTAGTTACTAGCCAAGGACCTCCCAGTTAACAAAGCCAATCCGATCTAATTTCAGTAACAAGTAACACCACCTAGACAAAAATCCCCGCTGCCAAAGCTAAAAAGCTTAGAATGCACGACTAATCAAGATCACCAAACCAACAAATTCGATGACCAAAATTCATCCACAGATACCGCAAAACACACGCAGCGATCACAGCAAAAAAAAGCCCCCCAATTCAGAAAATCGAGAGAGCGAGTGAGCGACTCACAAACTTCGACATCGCTGCTGCAGAACCCGTCGTTGCGACCGAGGCAAGCGAAGAGGCTCGAGTTCCACTGCGCCCGCTCCATCGGCTCCCCCATCACGCTGCCGTGAGCCAGCGGCAAGCCGTCGGCGGTCCACCCGCCGCCGCCCCCGCCGCCGACGACGATCGGGACCAGGAGCGGGCCGTGCGCCGCCGTCACCTGGCCGGGCTTCTTCCCGCCGTCGTCGGCGGGGGCGACCTTCTTGTCGTCGGCGGCGGCCGCCTGGCGGGGCTTCTCCGCATCGTCGGCGGCGACCTTCTTGTCCAGGAGAGGGCACGATTCCTCGTGAGCGGCGCAGTTCTTCTCGTCGACGTTCGCCATTCGCAGCGATGAATGGAAGGGAGGAAGGAAGGAAGGATTCTAGAGAGCGAAGGAGAGAGGGAGAGAGGGAGAGGATGACTTTCGTTGGATGGGGCGAGGAGGAGAGGGAAGAGGAGAAGAGGTTAAGAAGCCGTTTGTTCCTGTTCTTCGAGGAAACCGCGTGATGGTTTTTCACTGTCGAGAGACGTTGACGAAAAAGCCAGCCACGGCCCATCATCGACGCTACTTTACGGGGTCCGTTGAAGACGGACAACACAAGTTTATGCGAGAAAACGAAAGGAACGGTCGATGAATTTTGATTTAATATATAATTTAAATTTTAAATTTGTTTAATGTAATTTTTAAATGTTAGTTTAATATTTAATTTGATTCTTAAATTTTTAAAGCGTTTAATATGGTCCATGAACTTTTAGTACATGTTCAATTTAGTCTCTGAACTATTTTAAATATTCAATGTAGATTCAAGTTCATGGACTACATTGATCATTTTTATATAGTTTAGGGACTGTTTGTGTTATTACCCATTTTTATATTTCAAAACTTTAAATTTCTTACCACATCGGCAATTCGTGAATTCTTATTTTCTTGTCATCTTCTTTCCATTGGTATATACGGTCGAAATCTCTCTTTTATCTTATCTATCGATTCATGTGAATAATGAAAAAATCTAAAAAAAAAATCAAGCCAATAAATATTGTTGAAAATCGATGAGAATATCAGTAGAATTGACAAGGCCTTTTGAGAAAAAAAAAAGAAACGCAATTAAATAAATAGGAAAAAAAAAGGTTTCGATGACAGCAAGATATAATAGTAGTAATGGTTAATTAGTATAAACTAATTGATCGTTTAAAAAAATTGTTCCAAAAACATCACCTTGAATGGCTAATCGTTTTGATGAGATCTTTGCCTTTTATAATATTTTCAAACACTATTGTTAATCAATCAATTTTCTTATTAATTAACCCTTGGAATATACTTATCAAAGTAACCCAATTTTTGTAATTTGACCTTTTTTTGTTATTGGGATTTTTTTCTATTTTATTTAATCTGTGTTTATTCTTTTTCTTGGAATATCTTATTTAGTTTAATTTAGTGGCTATATTTATAAAATTTTAATTTTTTATTTTTTTAATAATAATTATAAATATTTTTATATTATAGTATTATAGTTATTTTTTTCAAAATTTTCTATATTTTTCATTTTACAGAAACTAAAGAAAAAAAAAGAGATTACCTTCATTCATCGAACTTTATGGGATATTGTGTTAGGATGTCGTTATTTCCACTTCTATTTTGGTTAAGACACTCTTTTATTTAGTTAAACGACAACAATAGCCTCCTCTCCACCCCCTCGCCCCCCCCCCCTCTCTCTCTTTCCGATTTATTGTTTCTTTTTCTGTTAGACTAACCGACAAAATTGCCTTTCTTTCTCCCCCCTCCTTCTCTCTCCACTTTATTGTTTCTTTTTCTGTTAGACTAACTGACAAAATTGCCTTTCTTTATATCATTTCTTTGTTAGTTTCACAATGCAAAAACTCAAATATTCTCAACAAGATATCATCTTATATTGCATTATGTCATCACTTTGCGTAGAGAAGTTTGTTAATTTTAATATGTGATCTCATAATTTTAATTAGAAAAGCTACAAAGACTATTATAAATTTCTATTTATGACGGCTATAATGCATATGAACACATAATTAATTGCTTATTTTTTATCAAATAATTTGAGCGACACTTTGTTTCAAAGTTGGAAATTAAAATTCAATCTATATATATATATATATATATATATATAGCCAATCTTGACCTTTCTCCCCTTATATTTTCGTCCTTTGCCTGGATACCTTGAGCTTTTTTAATAGAAAGAGAATGCAGGGAGGGAACGAGGACCCCTTTTTAAAACTCCTAGGAATGGCCCCCAGTTTTCGTATTTCTTTTTTGCAGATGATCCGTTCTTATTTGCGGAAGTGAATGACATAAGCTGTATTTTCATATTTAAATCCATTTATGACCCATTTATCGAATATAATTAATTCATAAAACAACTAAGCCCATGATATACGAATTAAGAACCCATTTCTATAGGTTTAATTTCCATTGGGAATGTCCCGAACCAATTGTGAGATCTCTAGTCAGAAGATTAACTTTGCGGAATCTAAAGTCTACTTCGCCGAGAATATCTCCACTGAGGATCAGGATCACTTCTCCAGGGTTCTTAATAATACCTGGGGAAATATCTTGGTTATCCTATTAAGAATGGTATGGTGACTCTCTGGAGATTTAGATTTATCATGGACGAAATGAGAATGAAAATGGCAGGCTGGAGGACCTAATAGAATGTCCATATGGTGGGTCGAAATATATGATTAAATCGGTCAATGAGGCGAAGATGCAAACTGGAGTGCTTCCGGCGTCCATATGCAACCAGATTGATAAATTCTGTCGGGGATTTTCTATGGGGCTCCAGTGAAAGCGAGAGAGAGATGCATGTCATTGGATGCCTGTCATTGGATGAAATAAATGTACAAGAGGAAATGGGTGGACTTGGAAAATATGGCATTGCTTGGAAGACTGAGCTGGCGAATGACAAGAACAGGAAGGCCAAGTGGGCCGTGGCGTTGCGGGCAAAATACTTCAAGAAAAGTCATTCCAAGAAAGTGTTAATCAGTCAATTTTATTATTAATTAACCCTTCGAATATACTTATCGAAGTAACCCAATTTTTGTAATTTGACATTTTTTTGTTATTGGGATCTTTTTCTATTTTATTTAAGCTGTGTTTATTCTTTTCCTTGGAATATCTTATTTAGTTTAATTTAGTGGCTATATTTATTAAATTTTAACAAGTTTTTATTATTTTTAATGTAATTATAAATATTATTCTATTATAGTATTTTAGTTAATTTTTTTTTCAAATTTTCTATATTTTTTTTTTGGTAACCCAGGGAACCCCCGCACGGCCGACAGCCGGGGAGTAAACCCTGAGGGCGACACGTGCTAGCCACCACACACGTGCCACCGGTTAAGTCACCCTGCGGCGCCCGGGATTCGAACACTCAACCTTTTGCGAGAGGAAGAGTGCGCGTTCCAGCAGCGCCACCCAGGCGGGTGGTAATTTTCTATATTTTTCATTTTTATAGAAACTAAAGAAAAAAAAAAAGAGATTACCTTCATTTATCAAAGTTTAGGGGGTATTCCAAACTTGTACCTATAACACATTTACCCTCCTTCGTCAAGGTTCCATCAATGAATGCCACTAAAATTCTGCATACATGGACGCCAGAAAGCATATGGTATTGATATGGCGTCCACGTGACTTAATTGAAATAAAAACGACGTTGTCCCAACCAAGCAAGCTTTATCCCTGGGAGGAGAACTCATGACAACATTGTTAATGTCAAAGAAATTCTCCATAAGATGAAGACTACTAAGGGTAGAAAAAGGTTATTCTCCCGTAAAACCCCATCCTTATTAATGAGGGTGCCACTAAACCATTTCAACCGAGTAGAGGCATCAAGCAAGGAGATCCATTCTCCCCTTATATTTTCAACCTTTGTCTGGATATCTTGAGCTTTTTTAATAGAAAGAGAATGCAGAAAGGGAACGAGGACCCCTTTTTAAAACTTCTAGGGATGGCCCCCAGTTTTCGTATTTCTTTACTGCGGATGATCTGTTCCTATTTGTGGAAGTGAATGATATAAGCTGTATTTCCATATTTAAAACTATTTTTAATGTATTTATTGAATATAACTAATTCATATGATACCTTAACCCATCATATACGAATTAAGAAATAAGTTTATGACCCATTTTGATAGGTTTAATTTCCATTGTGAATATCCCAAACCAATTGTGAGATCTCTAGTAAGAAGATAAACTTTGCTGAATCTAAAGTCTACTTCTCTGAGAATATCTCTACTAAGGATCAGCATCATTTCTCCAGGTTACCTGAGGAAATATCTTGGTTATCCTATTAAGAATAGTATGGTGACTCTCTGGAGATTTAGATTTATCATGGACGAAATGAGAATGAAAATGGCAGGCTGGAGGACCTAATAGAATGTCCATATGGTGGGTCGAAATATACGATTAAATCGGTCAATGAGGCGAATATGCAAACTGGAGTTCTTCCTGCGTCCATATGCAACCAGATTGATAAATTCTGTCGGGGATTTTCTATGGAGCTCTAGGGAAAGCGAGACAGAGATGCATGTCGTTGGATGCATGTCATTGATTGAAATAAAGGTACAAGAGGAAATAGAAAGTCTTGGTCTGAGTACGGGTGGACTTGGAAAATATGGCATTGCTTGGAAGACTTAGCTGGCGAATGACAAGTACAGGAAGGCCAAGTGGGCCGTCGTGTTGCGGGCAAAATACTTCAAGAAAAGTCATTCCAAGAAAGGGCAAAATTATGCCAAAAGTCTTAAACATACTGTACTTTTATTAATTTAATCTTAAATTTTTTAATTTTATTAATTGAATTACAAACCTTTTTACGTATTGCCAATTGAGTTTATCTAGTTAATTTTGCTTGAAAATTACTGATGTGGATACCGGACGTCTTACGTGGTATGGCAACCAGTATGGCAAATGCTGATGTGGACAATTTTTAATAATATTTTAATATTTTTTTCAATATTTTCTTTTCTTTTCTTTTCCTTCTTTTCCCTTTTCTCTTTTCTTTTTTCTTTTCTTTTTCTTTTCTCTTTTTCCCCTTTTCCCTCTGTCGGCCACCACCAGGCCTCATTGATGGCCGGCGACCTCTACTAGCCTTAGGCAAGGGTGGCTCATGCTCGCCCAGGCAAGGGCTAACCTCGTTGGCCTCAGGTAAGCAAACGTGGGCCGCCCTTGCTTGGGTAAGCGAGGGCAACCATCGCCCTTGATCTAGCGAGGTTGCCTTGGTCCGAGACTGGTGAGGGCCACCCTTGCAAGCTCCGACCCAAGCGTCCCTTGCTTGAGGGCGGCGATCTTTATCGGCCATCGACGAGGCTTAGCAGTAGCTGGCAGAGGGAAAAAGGAAAAAAGAAAGAAGAAAAAAAAAGAAAAAAAAAGAAAAGAAGGAAAAGAGAAGAAAAGAAAAGAAAAAATAAAAATTATTTACATCATTGCCTACCGTCCATGCAACTGTCTATACCACGTAGGATAGCCAGTGTCTACATCAACGATTTCCGACCAAAATTGGCTAGATAGACTCAATTGGCAAAACGTGAAAACGTTTAGGTCTCAATTGACAAAATTGAAAAGTTTAGGACTTAATTGGCAAAGTTGCAGTAGATTTAGGATTTTTTGTACAATTTTCTCCAAGGAAAGAGTTTGCAATGTGATCACTCCATTAAATGCAATATCATAGGAATGGAAAGATCCCTTCTTCTTACTTATTGTTGTTTTAATAATCAATAATAAGCATTTTTGTTTTCAAACAAATCATATTGTATATGATTTGGAATGAAACAAAAAATGGCCCGAGTAGGTACTAACCAGGCCAGATAGTGAAAAGAAAAAAAGCTCTTTGGAACAAGAATATTCTTGCTTTATTTTTTTTGGTATGTGAATTCGACAAGATTGCGATCAATACAATAGTTGATACAAGGCCCGGTGAATCGAGATGAAGAACAACTCAAGGTTCTTTTGTTTTGGTGGATGAACAACTCAAGGTTAAGCACTGTTGAAATGGATGTGGGGATTGGAATTTTAGCTCTTCATCCTTCTCCTTTCCTGAGGATGCGGTGAAAGTTGCGGAAGCGGATCCTATTGCTAGAAACACTGAGCTTGAGAACGCGTTCTATTGGAACTACTTGACTAGTGGGAGACTATTTGTTTGATCTTAATTTAAGTTTGATGATTACAAAACTCATTCAAATATGTTGCAAATATTTGGAATCGTTTTTGTCATATTTAAGCATTTTCTTTTGCAGGATTTCGAATGGGTTAAAAAAGACTATCTCAGCTCTAGAGCACAAGGCCATGCTTCTAGCCTGGCTGGATACCCGGCTCCTACAGTTCAAACTTGATTTTTGGGCCCGTTTGGTTTAATTTTGGTGGAATGTCTTTGGCAAAATGCAATGGCCTTTGGGTTATTTAAGAGCGACTTTAGCCTAAATAGTCTTTTTCAAAATGCAAGTAGTATTTGGTAAAGTGTATTTTCAAATCACATTTGAGAGTAACTTTGGCCTAAATATCGTTTGGTAAAAACTAATTTTGCAAAGGATTTTTGCTAATATTTAAAAAGACAATTGAGGTGGAGCTTAGCCTCCGGCATACCAAATCTAGCGACTGGCTAGCTTCGCCTGAGGTTGCATGACCTCAGGCGTCACCCGAGTTGCGCGACCCCGGCGATCGCCACTTGGGGTCGCCTGACCTTAGACATCACCTAGGTCTCATGACCCAGGCCAACACTTGCCTGGATCACGCGACCTCAGCTAAGGCGGCCTGAGGTCGCATGACCTAGGTGCAGCTTGGGTCGGGCGACCCCAAGCGGCGTTCGCTGGAGGTCAGGCAACCTCCATGCAGCGGTGGACGCAGTTGCATGACCCCCAAGCGGCGATCGCTGACCTTCAAACCTGCTGCTTGGGTAAGATGAACTGTTCATGAATAGTGAACTTGCATTCCAAAAATGCAACTTACCAAAATACCTCCAGACTTGCCTTAGGCTAAAGGCCTTTAGAAACCTTAGGAAATACAATTGCATTTCCCCAAAGTACTCTAAAAAAATTGCCAAATGCTATTTGCATTTGGACAAGAAACTTTGGAAATGCCGAACCAAACAAGCCCTTTGTTTGCCTAGCTCAATGTGTGTCTTGGCCCTTCTTTGGCCGGACAACTAGAAGGCTCAACAATAGAATTTCTAGCCATGTGAGATGTGTCAAACCGCTGATTGAGCTTGTTTTCTTATAAATGGGGTTACTCATTGCATTGAGTATGTAGGGAATACTACATACACTTGCTAAAGAATCTTGTACACACTTTGCAATCAAAATTATCGATAGATTGAACTTGTGTGAGAAATATTTTGTAAAAAAGTGCACACTATTTATAAAGGAGAGTTGGCTCCACTAGAAGCCAACCTCTGTGCGATGCTTTGAGTTTAGTGGATTGGGTATAACTTTTGAATGTTGTTGGTGTGCGGTGCAGGCACTATTATATAGCTAAACCATTATAAATCAGTTGAGCATTTTTCAATCTCTACTCTTTAATTTATTCACATACCACGTGTTTGATAATTTGCCTAACTTGTCATACCCCGATCCTACCATAATAGAGGAGTGACATGGTCATCCTTCCACATGAAGGACGCAGCTTCAAGCCACCCAAAATTCAACTTCCAAAAATCCCCATTGATGGCACTCTCGCTTTATTGGCCATTAATCAATAAACTTGTAAATATTTGGAAGGAGAGAGGTGAACAACCACAACTCGATAAGTAGAACATGTCTTCTAAGCAGATTGAGCATCCACTATGCATGTATACAAAGCAATACTAGAAACTCATAATCCAAACTCAAGGTATAAAATACATATCGAATCACATATGGATTGTTTCATTTCTATAGTGCTTTATACAAGTCAAAAATACTCATTTAAATTCATCAACACAATTCAAATATCAATGATCAAATCCATTGATCAATCTCTAATAAAAATCACATCAATAGTCTATTCTATTGTCTAATCTATTGCTCAATATGCTACCATGGTTATGACACAATGCCTAGTGATAAGGTGACCAAGTTTTCTCTCTTGGCAAGGTCTCCACCTATAAAGCCGGTGGCTTAGCCCAAAATTATATCCTAACTGGTATGCATTTCCCGAAACCCTACTTGGGTTCATAATCATATTGATCATCAAACTATTAACCTCTAATAATCCACAATTCCAAATCCATAACCCATTTCATAAATCACACTTTGTTTCTCAAACATTTCAAAATCCATTTCATAAGCCAGGTTCACAAAACAATACATATAAGTAGACTTTCATGACACATTTCATAACATGTTTCTCGAACTATTCTCAAATATCCGAAAGGTAGTAAATACTCGACCTAGCTTTTGCAACAAAAATGCTTTTCTAAGTTTTATATATATATATCGAATCCCTATTACTTTAAGATATGGGTTTTACAAAACCAAAGAAGAGATAACATCATTCATCTAGAAATACCCAAAACCGAACAATACACTACTAAACGAGCGGACGATTTTGTAATCTTAACAATTAAACTAGAAATGACATTCAAACCAAGTAAAATACTATAACAACTACAAATCGGCTAAATGACGTTTAAACGCTAACAAAACAACTCATACGCGTCAACAAATCGCACACCCAAAGCAATTATTCAAGCCATTCGTAATATGGAGCTCACATGTGAAACCCTGAGATTCTCACTTTGGTCAAACCGTTGCTTTAAAACGACTCCGTCATACCCTATGGCTCCACAACACTAGAAACCACCATTTCAATGAAATTCCACAGCTCAACAACTTAAAAATCGAACTTCATGGCTTGAATTTTATACAACTTCAAATTTAAGCCATTACTCTAAATATTACTCCAATTAGATGAACAAGGGTGTGAGCACTTATGATGCACCTAGGGGACCGGCGGACCCATTGTGCGACTAGACGAATCGACGGGCTTGAAGTCAACGATCTCGGATTAAGCTCAAATTTGGTCGGTTGAAGTGAAATGGCGTGCTGATCAATACTCATTGCTGTTGGCCGTGATTAATGATGGATTTTCGCGATTCGGAGTCATTTAGATGGATTTTTCTATTATTTAAGTATCTTTTATGGGTTAATTTGGCAAATGACAGTTTCATAATTTTGCGTTTTGATGTTTATTAATCATAGTAGGGTTAGGTTTGGAGATATATAAGTTTGTTTTAGGGTTTCGTGTAAGCAGACTTTGGATATTTTGATTGTTAATCAATTGAGAGAACAGTTTGTTCCTCGTTATTATTTCGATTCTTCTGTTTAGCCTAATTTCTTTTGCACTTTGACATCAATTGGTATCAGAGCCTAGTTTATTTGAATCAATGGCTGAACAGAATTAAGGTGGTCGAAGATAATGTGCTCATGGAGGCTGGGGGCGTGGAGTCGTTCCTGATGCAGATGAACAGCCGCGCCTGAGAGACCTACGAGATATAGAAATTCAGGAATAGAGAAGGCGAATCCAAGATTTGGAGCGACGTCTTGCGGAGGCAGGGCTTGACGCTCAATCTGAAGAAGAAGCAGAATCTGAGGATCCATCTGATGATGAAAAAGAGGACATAAACCCTTTCGAGGTTCTGAACCATGGGCGGAATCAAGGAGTACGACCTGGAAATCAGAGCTCTTCTCAAAATTTCGGGATGAAGATCAAGATTCCCGAATTTAATGGTAAGACTCATCTTGGTGAGTTTATTGATTGGTTACATGCGGTAAAACGAATTTTTGATCTTAAATACCTAACTGAGGGGGGCAAAAGTGAAGTTGATGGCTATTAGGCTATGAAAACATGCTTCGATTTGGTAGGAACACGTGAAAAAGCAACGCGCTAAAGAGGAGAAGCTGAAAGTGGATCGCTAAGAGAAGATGAAAAAGTTGTTGCAAAATTTTTTTTTGCCTATCCATTATAGGTAAGAGACGTTTATTGAGTATCATAATGTCAAGCAAGATGATAAAACAGTTGAGGAATTTACAGAGGAATTTGATCGCTTGCAGATGCGTTGTGATGTGGCGGAAGAAGATGAGTAGACGATTGCTTAATATCTAGCAAGGCTACGATATGAGATCTCTGATGTTGTCCAATTACAGTAGTATTGGACATATGAAGACGTGTGCAGACTAGCCCTAAAGATGGAGGGACGGTTTAAAAGAAAGAACAGTAAGTCCAAGTGTTCTAATAACGGTTTTAAGTGGTCAGGCAGTAGTTCTAAGTAGTTAGATAAAGAGTCCCAAGGGAAAGCAGGGAGTTCTTCAGCCTCGGCGGTAGTTAAGGCCACTGGTTCAAAATATGCAATAAAAGGAGAGCAGTGTAGTGCTGGATCTAGCAGGGGAGGAGCTGCATGCAAGCGATGTTTTAAGTGTCAAGGACTTAAGCATTTTGCTGCTGATTGTCCGAACCGACAGTTTATGACATTTGTAAATAATCCAACTTTTGATGAAGACCTGACTTATGATGAATCTAATGGAGAGCAAGAAGATGCGGATCCAGATTAGGAGGACATTATCTATGCCGATTCTGGTGAGTCTTTAATTATGCGTCGTGTTTTAAATATTGCTGAGGTAAATGATAAATCGTGGCTCAAGCATAATATCTTTCATACTAAGTGCACTAGTGGGGGAAAGGTGTGTAGTATGATAATTGACGAGAGAAGTTGCGAGAATATGATATCTGCCACTATAGTAGAAAAGTTGGGGTTGAAAACTGTTTAACATTCTCAACCATATAAGCTGTCATGGCTTAGGAAGGGGAATGAGGTAAAAGTGAGCAAGAGGTGTTTAGTACAATTCTCGATTGAGAAGAAATATACTGATGAAGTGTGGGGTAACGTAGTTCCAATGGATGCTTGTCATATTTTGTTAGGAAGACCTTGGCAGTTTGATAGGAAAACACAGCATGACGGATTCAAAAATACGTATACCTTCAAGAAGGATGGTCGGACTATTACTCTGGTTCCTTCAGATTTGAGAAAAGAAGGGAAAAGTAATCTGCTTTCCAAATCAGAGTTCCAGAAAAGAGGCAGTGAATGCCCTTGAGCTTTTTGCTGTTGTAGTTATAGAGCAAAATCTTGATAGTCTAAAAATTTCAACTCAAGTTCTACCCATACTTGAGGAGTTTGTTGATGTTGTAGCAGAGGAATTGCCACCTGGATTGCCACCCATGAGGGACATTCAACATTGTATAGATCTCATTCCAGGAGCTGCTATTCCTAATAAAGCAGCTTACAGAATGAATCCTAAGGAGCATGAGGAAATGCAGAGGCAAGTGCAGGAACTATTAGAAAATGGTGCAATTCGAGAGAGCGTGAGCCCTTATTCAGTGCCAGCTTTGTTGGTTCCTAAGAAAGACGGGTCATGAAAAATGTGCATGGATAGTAAAGCTGTCAACAAGATCACGATCAGGTATCGTTTTCCTATCCCGAGATTTTATGATTTAATTGATCAGTTGTATGGAGCAACTATCTTTTCGAAGATAGACTTGAGGAGTGGGTATAATCAGATTAGAGTGCGTCATAGAGATGAGTGGAAGACCGCTTTTAAAACTCGAGATGGTCTGTATGAGTGGATGGTGATGCCTTTCGGGTTATCTAATGCGCCGAGCACCTTTATGAGATTGATGAATCAAGTGTTTCGCTTTTTATTAGCCAGTTTGTCGTCGTATATTTCGATGATATTTTGGTTTATAGTGCATCGATTGATCAACACTTGCAGCATTGAGAAGGGAGTTTGAGACATTAAGGAAGCAGAAATTATATGCTAATACTAAGAAGTGTCACTTCCTGACTGATTGTGTGACCTTTTTGGGATATATAGCAACCAAAGAGGACATTCAGAAGGACCCAGCTAAGGTTGAGGCTATTTCAAATTGGGAGATTCCGAAAAATATTCAAGAGGTACGTAGCTTTCATGGGCTTGCGTCTTTTTTGGAGATTTGTTTGGGATTTCAATACTATTATTGCACCTTTGACGAATTGCCTGAAAGGAAGTAAATTTGTGTGGACTAAGGAGGCAGAAGCCGCCTTTCAATTATTAAAGAAGAAAGTAACTGAAGCACCTGTTCTCATGCTTCCTGATTTTAATGAGATTTTTGAGGTGCATTATGATGTTTCAGGTGTTGGCATTGGGGGTGTCCTGAGAAAAAATGTAAACTTGTAGTATTCTTTAGTGAGAAGTTGAATGAGGCAAAAAGGAAGTATTCAACTTATGATAAAGAATTTTATGCTATTGTAAGGAGTTTGAAGCATTGGAGGCATTATCTTATATCGAAAGAGTTTATATTATTTTCTGCTCATGAAGCCTTAAAATACATCAATGGGCAGCACAAATTGAACGCAAGGCATGTGAAGTGGGTACAGTTCTTTCAAGTTTTTAGTTTTTCCATCAAGCATAAAGCGGGAGTGCTAAATAGTCTAGCAGATGCATTGAGCATAAAACACTCTTTGCTGTCTACAGTGCAGGTAAAAGTTCTAGGCTTTAATACTTTTAAAGATTTATATATTGATGATCCTCATGTTGGGGATATTTAGATGAAGAGCAAAACGGAGTCTTTTCAGCAATTTCAGATTGTGGAGGGTTACCTATTTAAAGGTAACAGATTGTGCGTTCCTCAATGTTCTTTGAGGGAATATATTATTATTGAGGGATATGGAGGCGGTTTAGCTGGGCACTTTGGCATGGATAAGATGAAAGCCTTGTTGAGTGAACATTTTTATTGTCCTCGGATGGAGCGTGACATAACGCGTTTTATAGAGAGGTGCAGGGTATGTCATGGGGCAAAGATCAAGAGTATTAATGATGTACTGTATATGCCTCTACCTATTCTAGTTGCACCGTGGGAGGATGTCAGTCTAGACTTTGTCTTGGATTTGCCAAGAACGCAGCGGAGTAAGGATTCAATAATGGTGGTTGTCGATAGGTTTTCGAAGATGGCCCACTTTGTCTCGTGTAGCAAGTCCTATGATACTTCACAGGTTATTCGATTGTTTCTGCAAGAGATTGTTAAGCTGCATGGAATTCTTAAGTCCATAACCTCATATCGTGATGTGAAGTTTGTGAGTCACTTCTGGCGCACTCTTTGGAGGTACATGGGCACAAGTTTGAAGTTTAGTTCCTCTCATCATCCTCAGACTGATGGTCAGACAGAAGTTGTCAATCGAAACTTAGAGAATTTGCTGCGGTGTTTGATTGGAGATAATCCGCAACAGTGGAACTTGGCATTGCCTCAAACAGAATTTGCATATAACCGATCTGAGAACCGAACTAAAGGCAAGAACTCCTTTTGAGGTGGTTTATGGACGTAATCCAATTACTCCATTAGATTTCACACCGATATCAATTCTCAAGCAATTTAGTTCGGAAGCTGAAGACATGCATTCCCAGGTTCACAATCATATCAACAGGCAGAATATGATGTATAAGCAGCGCGTGAATATACGCAGGAAAAGAATCGTTTTCAAGGAAGGTGATCTAGTTGGATTCACCTTAGAAAAGAACAATTTCCAACAGGTAGATTTGGCAAGCTTCAACATAGAGCTGATGGACCCTTCAAAGTTTTGGAGCGAATTAATGACAATGCTTACAAGATTGATTTGCTAGGTAAGTATAATGTATTTGGAATTTTTAATGAAACAAATTTGTCACCTTACTTCGCTGAAGAGGAAGAAGATCTTGAAGAGATTGGCGACAATGAAGATGAAGCAGATTTGAGGACGAATCTTTCTTTAGTAGGAGAGAATGATGCACCTAGGGGACCAGCGGACCTGTTATGCGACTAGACGAACCGACGGGCTTGAAATCAATAATCTCGGATTAAGCTCAAATTTGATCAGCTGAAGTGAAATGGTGTGCTGATCAATACCCACTGCCATTGACTGTGACTAATAATGGATTTTCGTGATTTGGGGTATGGATTTTTCTATTATTTTAGTATTTTTTTATGAGTTAATTTAGTAAAGGGTAGTTTCGTAATTTTGTATTTTGATGTTTATTAATCCTAGTAGGGTTAGATTTGGGGATATATAAACTTATTTTAGGGTTTCGTGTAAGCAGACTTTGGATATTTTGATTGTTAATCAATTGAGAGAATAATTTATTCCTCATTATCGTTTCGATTCTTTTGTTTAGCCTAATTTCTTTTGCACTTCGACATCAACTTACTTGGCATTGCAAATTGGAGTTGAATTAGCTTGACAAGATTCCCGTGATGTGTCCGCACTCTCTCTTTTCCCTCTCTCTTCTTCTTCTTTTTCTTTCATTTCTTCTCTCTTTCTCCCTTTCTCCCGCGAGCCCTCGGTCACTTCATAGAACTAAGCATGCCTTTCCCTTTTTTATCTTCTTTTTATGGGGCCCACTCGAGCGGGACCAAGTCAAAAAGCAAGTAACTCTTACATAACTCATATTTGTGCCTAAATATTTGTTATTGTGGTACATTTTCTATATATTCGAGACAACAATATTGTCTTCCTTCGGCTTATGACCTGGCGAATGACTGGTTACCTTGTATTTAAGTAAGGGAGGAAATGAAGATGGATTTGGAAATTTAAGAGTCTCCCTGGTATTAAACATTTTATCTGGCAATGCTTGCACACAGAATCGCTATGAAGCACATGTTAGCAACTAGGGGATTGAATGTTAGCTTTCAATGCTTGAGATGTCACCCGGGTATTGAAATAGTTGAGCACGGTCTTAGGGATGGTGTTATTGCGAAAACTTTATGGAATGATCTCCCGATCCCGACAGAAGTTAGGCACTCCTTCGGAGACCGACCTGTTCGAGAGTGGATATTATCACGGTAAGAGTTGGTCTACCATGCCACGGATTCCCTGGAATATTTTATTTCCCAAGGATTGTGAAGATTCATGTTTACGATGGTTCTAATAACATCTCTAATTTAGCTCCATTTTGTTTGTCAAAAGCAGGGGAGTTTTATCCCACGACGATGTATGAACCGAGAAGACGTCTAAGAACGTGGGAAGATGACAAATGTAGCAAGCCTAAACTGTGATGGATTAAACTTAACACGGAATCTGCGGTTTCAACGCCGACTAAAGTAGCTGGACGAAGTGGTCTGTCAAGACTCCACCTCGGCAACTGGATAGCGGGGTTTGCTTAGCGAATTGGCAAGACGAACGCCTCCACGGCAGAAGTCGGGGCTCCTAGAGATGGACTACGACCGGCAGTTGATAAGAGAGTGGCTCGTTTACGTACAGAAATGTATGCAAATTCTGTCATACAAGTTTCGCTACCCTAATGAAAATGATGTGTTTTTTAAACCCGTCTTTGATGATCGCAAGAGATTGCTAGGAGGCCCGCAGGACCGCCGGACAGTGCACGTCTCACGGGAAGCTAACTGCTGTACCGATGCATGGACATATATGGCGAAGACTCAGGATATGTATTTTGTTCAATACCTACTGTACCTGATAGTATTAGGCATCTTTTGCTTAAAGACAGGGCTGATAGCTCTTTTTTTGAGGTAGAGATGTAACCTTAGACATTAGACATTGCTTCTGTTTGTTTATGTATTTCTTTGACTTACCCAAAAAAAGAACGAAGAGTTCATTTTGGTTTGCCCTCACTTTCATTCTACCATTGGGGATTGATTAGAGTAAGTGAGATCATCTAGAGAAGGAGGGCTAACATAAGGATTCTGTTTGTTTCTCAAAAAATGAATGATTTGAAAAATATTTTCTTAAGACTAATCGTTTATATTGCTTAAAATAATTAGTCAATGAAAAATATTGTTATTATCAACAACAATTTATGTCCAAACTTTTTTATGAACGATAAAAATATTTTTTTGTTCATTCATTTTTGTGAGTGATATAAGTGATTATTTCTAGTTGATTTCCTCTAAAACCTTAAATTTTGTATGATAAATTTTTCGTTCTTTTATATTGAAAGTTAATATTTACATGTCGAATTTTTGTCACAGATCCCATCACGCATACTTAGCTTCGCAAAGTCAACATTATGATATTCTTGGTAAGAAAAAAAAAGACATATATATTGTGGTTATCCAGTATACATTTTGAGTATTTATATCAATATAAATCAATTGAAAACTCAATAGTTGAATAGAAGAACTGACCCTGAATATTTTGTAGGTCAATTTGAAAGTTAAACAAAAGTGTAGAGTTTGATGATATTCTTGTTTAGGTTAAGGAAAAAGCCACAAAAAACCTCAAATTATACTCATAGTTACACATTTACGCTGAACTTTTTATTGTGACATCAAAAGCCCCAAACTATATCTACTGTCTGTGACACATTTACCCTAAACTTTTTCTCGTGATATAAAAAACTCCAAAATTGTACCTATATGACATATTTACTCTCCGTTACGTGAGGATAAATTAGATGACAAAATAGCTTGATAAATAATCACATATAACATAACATGATAGACCAGATTACCTAATAACATGATTATTGATAAATGATCACATATAGCATGACATGACAAATTTCATATGACAATTACATTACGTGCAGAGTCCTTTTCATTTAATTTATGTCATATGTACGTTTAATGAATCACGAACCACAAAATGAAAAACACCTAAAAAAATAAATGATACAGCCGTTCTGGGCCAGTACCCAATCTTTCAGCAACCATAAAGAAGCCATGATAATAACTATTTTCTTTTGTGTCTGCATTTATAGAACATGATGGCAACATCAATTAGGTTATAATTAAGCACTTGAAGAGACTAATTAAGGAGCGGAAAATGCAAAATTTGACATTGGGTAACTAGAGGAGAGTTTCATGAATTACATTGCAGAGTTTCTTAATGGAAAAGATCCCTTGAACCTATAGCTTCCCCAGTATAAAATCTATAACCACACAACACAAAAAGTCACACATTTAAACATTAAACAATTCTTGAAAATACTATATTCATCTGTCTTTCCATCTCCCAAGAATAAGACCTCGAGGGAGGGAACTTCTTGGATCTCCACGTCTCCGAACGACCGTCTGCCTCTACATTCCCACAACAAGACATCCTGACACTCGTCACATGATGAAAAGCCATGAACTTGTTTCAAGTCTGCAAAGGAAATGCGGGAAGATTTTAATAAGCGAGGACAACCGTACCCGGTATGGCAATAATGGACTTGAAAGTTGGTACATAATGAACTTACGGAAATTTCCCAAAAACACTACTGAAATTGACTCGGGTACTACTTTGCATTCATAGCATTTAAAACTCCAGTAATTTTATTGCTATCAATGTAGTGTTCGCGACTTTTCATAATCCGACTAATTCGAATAGAAGTGTGGTGGTACCTCTCCCAAACAGACTGAGTAATCACTGGCGACATACGGATTTATCTATCCTAGGGAGACAGAACCTACTACCTGAGATACCCTTCAGTGGTTAAACTCCAAATTTGCGTCTTTGACTAGCCCTTTTTTTCTTCACAATCTTAGACTAGCTTAAACGAACAAACTACTTGTCTTTTAACAACAAAATCGAACGTGTTAGAAACATGGTAGGGCATTTTTGAAAGAAAATACAATTTGTCCAATTTGAAGTGTAATTCAAAACTCAAGTCGAAATTGGCTTTTAAAATGGGAGACCAAAACATTAAGTGCGAGGGACTACTTTATATTTTTCCTAATTTCTTTGGTAACTTCATTATATACCTCATGCTACTTAAGAAAAAAGGAAAAGAGTTGTTGACTGGCATCATGATCAAAATATCCTGTTCGACATGATTTACAAAGAAAATCACAATTTTTAGAGCATTCTTTGCTAATGATTAAAATTTTCTTTGGAAAGGAAACGTCTCAGTGGAGACCACCCTAAAAAATATCCCTGGAAATATTGATTGCACCCATTTCAGATGAAAGTTGATGCTTTGAAATTTTTTTATTATTAACTTAATTCAAAATATTGAAACTTTTAAATTTTTCAAATTTTGACATTGTACAATCGAACTTTGTTTATTTCATATTCTGGAGGAAAATAATAAGTAGAAGTCGAAATTCATCTATAAGTGGAGACAAACAGGCAACTTTTGAGACACTTGCTAACGTCCTTTAGGGGATATGGCCAAAAGAAAAAGCCCTTTAAAAGAACCAAAAGGAACAAGAGTTTTTTGTAGGACTGGTTTACGAAATTGAGTGCTCTTTAACAAGTGAACATGTTGAAGAACAACAGTTTGACATGGTCTTTGTTAGTCTAGCATTATTCTGCATAGTAGTAGATCTTGAGTCATGGTATCACGAAGATCAGTCAACTCGCAACGCAAATATTGTACAGATTGAAAGACAATTTCTGGCTGAACCCGAGCTACATCGAACATAACTAAGAGCACCCAGAATACCACTTTTTGATGACATTCAAAATTGCCGCACTTCCTCGTTTAACAGGAGACTTCTTCATGAAACACAGAAAAGTGTGATCAGAATTGGCAATTAGATGTAGGGCAGACTTACTCGTTGATTTGTATCGGTACTCTTCAAGTTCTTGAGTTCAGGCGGCGGCTTGGTACTTCTCCGGCGGCTCCACGGCCTCTGGCGAAAATGAGTGGGCGGAGGGATCGTAGAAGAGTGAGTCTCGGGACCTCTGTAGTCTATGTCGTACACCTCCGAATCGTTTGATCCATTCATGTTCCCTGTAGCGACACAATGAAATTAACCAGGCCATTCTTGATGAGGACCATCGCTAAATCAACTGCAAAGTCTCGGTTGGATATCATCAACTATAAAGACGGGGATTATGCAAAGTTTAGACAGGTAAGTCGATATTAGCTAATTAACTGGATCCAGATCTGAGAACAATTTGATGGAGGCGAACTTCATCACCAGCCCAGTTTCAATGTAAATTCCTTTCTTTGTAAACCTTGTTTTCAGTACATTGATTACCACGTGCATATCAGGGAGAGAGAGAGACCTGTGGAAAAGTGCGGCGAAGAGAGGAGGAGGAGGAGGAAGAAGACGGCTGCGAGGGTAGACTTGGCCTCCATGGGCATCTTTTGGCGGCCCTTGATCGATCTTGAGACTCTGCTATACTGCAATGTTCATGCTGGACTGGGTAGATGGCACATAAATATAAACTGGGCGAAGGAGGAAGAAGGGATGGACGCGAAATTTAACGCGTTGGGGTCACGGAAAAAAGCACAGTTGAACTTCACCTTTCTGAGGCGAGTGAAACTGTCGCCATCATGCACAGCAGGGAGATGCAAGGTGTGTTGATGGGAATTTGCTGGGCTGGAAACATTAATGGGATGCAGCTGCACCATTGTCATGCACCGAGTTTTAGGTTCTTTTAATTTATCCAGTTGCTTTCATGCATACACAGGCTCAGGCTTAAGAAAGCTAGAATAAAAAAGAGAATAAAGACACTACAAGTATCATAATTTTTACATGGCGCTCACTTGCATACTATAACTTTTTCTTTCTTTCCATCATATGAGCCCCATAACTTTTGCACGACACTCACTTGAGTGTCATAACTTTTTTTTGATCATATATAACATTTCAATATATTACTTGAGAGTCATAACTTTTTAAAAACATTCATCACAAGCGTTATGCCACGTTCGATTTTTGGTACTTGGATGAACGTTTTTTTTTCAAAAGTTATGGCACTTAAGTAATTGATCAGAAGTTATGACATTTAAATGAACATTTTTTTTAGAAGTCGTAACACTCAAGAGGATGAAAAAAAGTTATAGCACTAAAATTAACACCGCACGAAAATTATGACACTTGTAGCATCTTTATCCCAACAAAACATATTTTCATTATGCCTGAACAAATTTATTAATTATGAAAATATTTTTCTATTAACTTATTTTTCTAAACAATTGAAGTAATGAATTGTTTTTTTTTGAGTTAGTGATTTTTCAGGACACTGTAGCATTTTGAGCGTGCAAATGGAGAGTCCTTTCAACAATTCCAGCCGAAGGACAGAAAGTTGAGTAGGTGGTAGGAAAGCAAGGGGAGGCCGGACCGACACATTCTTATCTTCTCTGCGAACCGTCACCTGCCGACCATGTTATGTTAATGAAGAGACAATAACCTTTTTCTATTTTAATTATGAAAAAAGAAAGAAAAACCCAAACATGTCGGACGGAGAATTTCCCAACATCTAACAGTGGGTTTGTTTCGTGGAAATGAAAGATTTTTCTTAAAATAATATCTTGTACCACTTATAAAAATAAATAAATAAAAAATATTTTCATCATTCACAAAAATGTTTAGGCATAATTTGTAATCGATAATGAAATTACTAAACATAAAGTATTATGCATGCACTTATTTTTCATTTAGAAATTTAGATGAGGAACTCGCTGGTATGAGTTTGTTGATGCATAAATTTTTGCTTGCAGATCTCTCATGCAATTAGAAATTAGAGGCATTATCGTATAGATAACTAGTTTCCACCTCTTTCTGTAAAAAGAAAAAAGTTGCCAACTCATATAAGTCATTTATGCATTCCATAAAAATGAAGAGTCGGATTGGTTGATAACCGCGTAGTTCGATTCCTAAATAAAGTATCATTGTCGTATGAACTTCGATCGGTTTTTTATTTTATGTGTCTTCTCAACATTTAATTTTAAAATTCCTCCAAATTAATGGTCACCCCTAATAACTCAGTTTGCATCACATTTTTACATTATTAACCTAGCAAAATTACCCTCACAAATTGGTCATTACATAGGGAAAGATTGAACTTGCGAATGAGACCTTTTGGGTATACTAAATGGGGTAAGAATGTGTGGTGATATAACGTGGAAGCTAACCAGATCTTGCAATTAAGTCAATACAAAATCACCAGAGAAATAAACGATAAATAATAAAAAACACGAGAGATTTACGTGATTCGATCCGAGTGTCGATATTGTTGAGGAAAACTCCTATTGATTTTGAAGTTGACAAA
Organism: Syzygium syzygioides; assembly: GCA_031216285.1. NCBI lineage: Eukaryota > Viridiplantae > Streptophyta > Magnoliopsida > Myrtales > Myrtaceae > Syzygium > Syzygium syzygioides. The sequence continues at coordinate 10,597,944 of CM062242.1, read as the reverse complement.
ACCTTCCATGTTATTGTAAATCTGATACTTATTCTGAACTATTTTATTCTAGGTATGTATATATATTCTGGAAAATCAGAAGGAAGTTTTTTAGACTTTACAAGCAGGCAGACGCAGAATTTATGCAGACACAGACAAAGAATTTATTCAAACGCAGATGCAGAATTTATGTAGATGCAGACGCAGACGCTGAAATTATTCAAACACAGACGCAAAACTCAGAACGAAGAATATAGCTAGTGATCTGGTATGGATTTTACATAAGGAAAGTTTTGATTGTATCAATCTCAATCAAATTGATTGACAATCAAACACTACAACAAGTATGCATTACAACGGACAAATCTCTACTTATGGAAACCATGATTCTGATTGTATGGGCAACCGGAATCAGCGGGATTCAGAATTTGTTATCCAATGGCTATTCAATCCTTTTTATACAAATCTGTCCAAAGTAAAGATTGGAAGATGATCATCTGAAAGCTGTCCAATGGCTAGTTTGAAAGCAAAGAAGGATTTAAGGAGATCAACGAGTAGCAGAAGGAAGTACAGAATCAAGAATCAACAAGTCCAAAGTCTGAACATACTCCGATCATTTGTCTTGTCTTTCTGAGCCAAAAATTAAGATCTTAAGGAATATTTTGTAACAGTGTTTGTGTGAAATAGAGAGTCTTATCAAACACAAGAGTGTTGTCGCTTAAAATTTGTAATTCCTCTTGATTACATAGTGAAATCCAGCCGGTAGGCTATCAGCATAGGAGAGTAGACGTAAGCTTGCTATAAGCCGAATCACTATAAACTTGTGTGCAGTTTTTCTATCCTTTATCTTTTAATTTACATTCTGCACATCAAGAGCACTGTCTATATAATTTGGCTCGAATCTGAAGTTTATTCAGACTCAACTGTCATCTTTCATTTCAGCATAAATTGATAAAAATTATTTAAGACCACCTATTCACCTTTCTCTAGATAATCCTTACTAGCTACATTAATTAATATCAGAGCAGGTTGCTCATTTATTGAAGTGTTTTACTTCTGAGCTAATGATGTATATGGCTAGCTTGAGTGCTCCAAGGCTCATTAAAGGACAAAGCAACAACAGACCACCATATTTCGATGGCAAGGAATATAGTATCTGGAAGAATAAGATGAAGACATTCATAAAGTCAATTGATCACATGCAATGGAATGTCATCATCAGAGAAGTCAATCCAAAATCTTCTAATTCAAAAGAAAAGACTGACGGAAGCAAAGCAATAGATCCTCCATTATCTCAAACTGAGATATCTAAAAGAGAAGCTTTAGATTCCAAAATAATTTATTCTTTCTATTGTGCTTTATCACCTATTGAATATAAAAAATTGCCTCTTGTGAATCAACTAAGGAAATCTTGGATGCTCTCCATACTACTTATGAAGGAACAGATCGAGCCAAGGAAACTCCAATCAATCTTTTGCTTGATCAATATGAATCTTTCAAAATGAAGCCTGGAGAATCAGTAGTTGATATGTATGATAGGTTTGCTGACTTAGTAAACGGTCTTGCATATAAAGGACAACCAGTTGCAGATGCGATGAAAGTCAATAAACTACTGAGAGGATTGACAAAACAATGGGATAATATCAAAACATCTCTTCAAGAGACACAAAGGATCAAGCCTTTATCAGTGAATGAGTTAATTAGAACTCTTCAATCTTATGAGACTGAGCAACGAAATGAGGAGAATGAATCTAGAGGTAATAAGTCAATTGCATTAAAAACTAACATTGATTCTGATGCAGATTCTGAAGATGAAGATGTTGACGATGAAGAACTAGTTCTCTTCATAAAGAAGTATAAGAAAATGAAAATTAAAGGAAGAAATCTGAAAGGGAAGAAGCCTTTTGAGAAGAAGAAGTCTATCGATGAATCAGATAGATCAAAGGATGTAATATGCTTTAACTGTAGGAAACGTAGACATATCAAATTAAATTGTCCACTTCTGAAAAAGAAGACCAAGTTTGAGAAAGCAAAGAAGGCCTTAAAAGCAGAAATCTGGAGTGATACAGAGTGCGAAGACAGTGATGAAGATATCTCAAATTTCTGCCTAATGACTAAGTCAGACTCAGACTCAGATTCAGATTCTGATCCTAAAGTGGAAATTGAGGTAAAGCATTCTAATATGCCTATTGAAGTATCAAATTATATTGATGAATTATGTTTTGAATTTAAGACTGCTCTTAAAAAAAATATCTTCTTTGAAAAAAGAAAATTCATCACTAAGGCAATAGGATGTTTCACAAAAAGAAAAAATCGATTTCCTTCAAAAAGAATTTCATCAAGTCAAGGAAAGTCGAGATTTTCTTTCCAAAGAAAATGCTATTTTGAAAAAGGAAGTTTCAGAAATTACTTCCAAGTTTTCAAAAGGTTCAGAAAGCTTGAAGCATATCTTTTCTATCCAAATTCCTTACTATAACAAATCTGGTCTTGGATTTGTGAAAGAAAGTGATAGCTTGATTGATTTTCCAAATATCAAGAAGAGATTAAGAAAAAAACCTCATCGACAAGTTTACAAAAACCATTTCAAAAGGAATTTTGTCAAACCTGTTGGCCGAAGTGCACTCAGGTGCTCAAAATGTGGAGATCCACAAAATTTTAAGAATGAATGTCTTAAGGTCTGAAGACCTATTTGAAAAGACTTTACTAAGACAGCCTATACTAATAATCAAGGACCCAAACAAATTTGGGTACCAAAGAAAACTTGAGATGTTGTGATTTTTGCAAGTTACCACAAAGAGAAAAAGAAAGTGGTACCAAGACAGTGGATGTTCTAGACACATGACAAGAGATCCAAGCATATTCGTTGAACTACAAAACCTGAATGGTGGAAAAGTTTCCTTTGGAGGAAATAACAAAGGAAAAATAGTTGGCAAAGGAACGGTTGAAATTGGAGGACTCACAATCAATGATGTTTCATGGGTAAAAGGACTCAACTACAACTTAATAAGCATAAGCCAACTATATGATACATGTTTCAAAATCAATTTTCAAGAAGATACATGCTCGAAAACAAGCAAAGATTCTTCTCAAACATTCACAGGAAGAAGACATGGCAATATTTATTTTCTAGATGTCAATCCAAACTCCACTCATTGTTTGATCTCAATCAAAGAGGATGAAGATCTGTGGCATAAAAGATTGGGGCATATTAGTATGAAACAAATCTTAAAGATCTCAAATAAGAAATTGGTTCGAGGTTTGCCATATTTGAAATACAAGAAAACAGAGTTATACAATGCCTGTACTCTAGAAAAACAAGTAAGAAGCTCTTTTAAATCTATACATCATGTTTCCACTAATCGTGCTTTACAACTTCTTCATATGGATCTCTTTGGACCAACCAGAACATAAAGTATTAGTGGTAAGAAATATTGTTTAGTTATTATTGACGACTTCACAAGATTTACTTGGGTGTTCTTCCTTGCTCATAAAAATGAGGCATTTTCATATTTTTCAAAATTTGCAAAAAGAGTTCAAAATGAAAAGGGCTATACCATTTCTTGCATTAAAACTGATCATGGGGGAGAATTTGAAAATCAAAATTTTTCAGATTTCTGTGATGAAAATAGCTTTCAACACAATTTTTCTACTACTTATACACCAGAACAAAATAATGTTGTGGAAAAAAAATCGTTCTTTGCAAGAAATGACAAGAACTCTATTGATTGAAAGCAAGATTTCTTTTCGTTTCTGGGCAGATGCAATTTTTATAGCATTTTATATCATTAACAGAGCTTTTCTTAGAACCATTCTTGAGAAAACCCTCTATGAGCTTTACAAAGGTAGAAAACCCAATATTTCATATTTTCGTGTGTTTGGTTGTAAATGCTTTATACTCAAAAATCCAAATGACCGCTCTAGCAAGTTTGATGAGAAAGTAGATGAATGATTCTTCCTTGGATATTCTACTATAAGTAAAGCATACAGAGTCTTCAACAAGAATTCTCAGATTGTGGAAGAAATAATGAATGTAAAGTTTGATGAAAATATTCAGACTCACAAAGATGAATCTGAATTATCTTCCAATATTCAAGAATTCTTAGAAGCTCAACAAGAATCTCTAAAGATCGTCGAATTCGTAGAAGAAGAAAAAGAAGATACAATTCAGACTCAATCAGAACCATCAAAGTTTGATGATATTCAAAAGGAAAAATTTGATAGAAACTGGAAACATAAATCCAATCATCTGAAGAACCTCATCATTGGAGAAATAGAAGATAGTATCAAAACTAGATCTAAACACAAGAAAAACATCAGCAACTTGGCATTGATATTAGAAATAGAACCAAAAGAAGTTGGTGAAGCTTTGTCAGATAAAAGCTGGATCGAAGCTATGCAAGAGGAACTTCAGCAGTTCAGAATCAATAAAATATGGGAGCTTCTACCAAAACCCAAAAATCATCCAGTAATTGGAACAAAATGGGTATTTAGAAATAAACTGGATAACAAAGAAAAAGTCACAAGAAACAAAGCAAGATTGATAGCAAAAGGCTATTCTCAAGAAACAGGCATAGATTATAATGAAACATATGCACAAGTTGTAAGGTTAGAAGCCATTAGGCTTCTATTAGCTTATGCTTATTTCCATAACTTTAAATTGTTTCAGATGGACGTGAAAAGTGCCTTCCTGAATGGATATATCAAAGAAGAAGTATATGTGGAACAATCAATTGACTTCGAAGAACTAAGGAAGACTGATTCTGTCTATAAACTCAAAAAGGCCTTTTATGGTCTGAAACAAGCACCCGGTGCTTGGTATGAAAGGTTAAGTAACTTCCTTCTGCAAGATGATTTCACCAAAGGTAAAGTTGATACAACTTTATTTATTAAGAGAAAATGTAAGAATTTTTTACTTGTTCAAATTTATGTTGATGATATCATCTTTGGATCCTCTAACGAACTCTTTTGCAAAGAATTTTCTAAAAATATGCAAAATGAGTTCGAGATGAGTATGATGGGCAAATTAACATTCTTTCTTAGCCTACAAGTGAAACAAACCAAAGATAGTACATTCGTTTGCCAATAAAAGTATGCAAAGGAGATCGTCAGGAAGTTTGGATTGCAAAATTGCAAGAAAACAGACATTCCCATGTCTCATTCTTCCAAACTGGACAAAGATGAAAATGGTAAAAAAGTTGATCAGAAGGTATATAGAAGCATGATAGGTTCGTTATTGTATCTTATTACATCTAGACCTAATATACTTTTTAGTGTCTGTATGTGCACAGGATTTCAATCAAATCCAAGGAAATCACATTTTTTTGCAGTAAAGAAGATAATCAAATACATTGGAACTTATCCAATGTTAGGTCTTTGGTATTCCAAAGATTCATATTTTACTCTTACTAGTTATTCTGATGCTGATTTAGCTAGATGTAAAGTGGACAGGAAAAGTAGTACAATAACATGTCAACTACTTGGGAATATGTTGGTATCTTAGTACTCAAAGAAGCAAAATACAGTTGCACTTCTACAGCAGAAGCATAATATGTAGCTTTGGGAAGTTGCTGTGCACAGATTCTGTGGATGAAGCAGCAGTTGCGGGACTTTGCTATTGAAGATTCAAGTGTTGCAATCAAATGTGACAATACAAGTGCTATTAATCTGACTAAGAACCCAATTGTTCATTTACGTGCTAAGCATATTGAAATCAAGCATCACTTCATTCGAGATCATGTTCAAAATGGTGATGTGAATATTCAATTCATTGATTTTAAGAATCAATTAGCTGATATATAACCTCTTGATAAGTCTTCATTTGAGTATATTAGAAATAAACTGTGCATCACTTATCTATTTTCTTGAAGCATCTGTTAGACAAGAAATTTTCAGACTCAAATGTTCTCAGTATGAATATCCTTTTCAGACTCACAAAGGAAGGTACGTCCATAATTCAAATTTTGGCGGGTATATATTTTTGGCAGGATATTTTCATATTTGTTGCTTTAGGAGGCAAATCAGGTATGTATTCTAATTTATCTGATTAATTGTGCTCAATTCATTGTTATGATATTATCGTGATTGTTTGTGCTTAAAAAAGTATATTTCCTTCCTACATATTTGGGTTCACTTTTTATATTGTCTAAAAGTGGTTTTTCTTTCCAAAACCCGTCCTCCTCCTTTATAAACCTATCCTTCTCTTTTCAAAATCCTATCAGTACGAACGTTTTCTCTCCAAACTTTCTTGATACTCAGAGAGTACTCTTCTTCCTTCTCCAAAGATCGAATCTTTATGCTCTAAAAGTAATCAAAATGCCTTTCAAGAGACGATCTTCGCGTATTCTCAACCAAGATTCCAAGTCTACAGCACCGGCAGAGTTCATGGAAATTTCAGACATAGAATCGGACCAACATCAAGAACCTTCAGAAGCGACACCACCACCACGATCATCGCAACCTAAAACAACCGGTAAAACTGATTTTCGCTTCAGTAGCATCAAATATGTGTTGAATGCTTATCAAAGGTTGAAAAGAGGTAATGCTTCTACATCGGTCCTTCGTGAATGTCTGAAAGACAACGGCTTTCTCTCTGAAGCAAGTCTTATGCAAAGTTATTCTCATTTTTGCACTAAAACTGATCATGATAAGGCAAGCACTACCCTAAAAGAGCCTACTTCCAGAAAGGGCAAGGAGAAAGTTGGAGAATCATCCACTCCTTCTAAAAAGAAATTTGTTCAAATCAGCCCTAAGTCCACCAGTGCATCTAAATTTGTAATTCCCGATGATGATGCTCAATTCTTTGATATTTTTGAAATGAAGATTGGCATTGCATCTGGAGTGAAAGGTACTGGAGGCTTATTCAGAAGTATTGAACATTTTTTTTTGGTAAGGGTAAATGTGTATATAACTTTTCAATAAACCAAATACAAACTAAGCACGAACCTATGCCTGACCCTGTTAGGACACAAATGTCCAGAAAGGGTCAAGGAAGGTCCTGCAAGGCTATACAGACGCCGAGAAGACTAAAGAGAGCTCGGAACTAAACAAAAGACTGGGAAACAAAGAGGATCAGGCCACGTCAAAAATAGAAGGCGGTATGCCCCACTTTCTTTGGAAATGGCGGTTCCTGGGAGTGTCTTGAACTCTTCCCATAGATAAAGCTTTGTCTTTGACCACCTTGAGTAGGTGCTTGCGCATACCTGGGAGGTAGATGCTCTTGTTCCTGAAAATGGCGTTGTTTCTCTCTGACCAGATAATGTGAATCAACGCCCCAAAGGAAAACCGAGAAAGGCAGTGAGCAAAAGAAGTGCCACCACAAACTCTCATAGCCCAAGAGATGTGTTCATACCACGGACGGTTCCGCCAAGGGAGGCTGCACCTGGTAGCCCAAAAGGAGGCTAGTCTTGTGGTGGAGGGGCAGTCGAAGAAGAGATGGTTGATCGAGTCCGGTCTTGCACCGCAGAAAGCGCATAAACCGGCCTCAATCCTGTGATTTTGAAGAAGAAGGATCTGCGTAGGCAGCCGATTGAGGGTGACTAGCCATAGGAGGAAGGCATGGCGGGGAGCAATGTGGTGGTCCCAAACAAAGGAGTGCCAAGGAACGAGGTGGCCTCTGCTTCTGAGGTGGTCCCAAGCTGAGGAGACTGAAAAGGACCCCGATGTTGGGTTCCATATCAGCTTGTCGGGTGCATCCACGAAGCTAGGCGGCGGCTCATTCCAGCTGAGGATAGAGTCTAGAACGGGCGAAGGTTGCCAGATGCCTTCATAAAAATCCCTAACCGAAGTATCCCTGGGAATCCGGGACTGATAAATGTCCACATTAGGAAACATAAGATGAAGGGGTCCTCTGCAATGCCACCAGTCAAACCAAAGGGAGACAGAGCGACCATTGCCTATCCTCCAACGGAAAAGTGTCTGTGCTGAGGGGCGCAGGTCCAGTATCTTCTTCCAGGTCCAGGAACAGAATGTGGGCTTGGAAGCAATCCAAAAGTTAGATTTTAAAAAATTGGAGTGAATCCATTTGCACCATAAGGATTCCTTGTCCGAGAAAAGGAGCCAGATATGCTTTAGTGTCAATGCTCTATTGTATTCAGTCAACCGACGAATACCAAGGCCACCTTCTTCTTTGGGAAGGCAAATATTGTTCCAAGCTACTTTTGCACCGCTTGGGCCAAGATCAGGTCCTTTCCAGAGGAACTGACGCAAGGTGGTCTCAATACTGTTTAAAACAGATTTTGGGAGGGAGAAGATAGAAGCCCAGTAAACCTGAATGGAGTGTAGAACAGACTTGATGAGCTGGAGTCTCCCTGCAAAGGATAGGAAACGTTGAGTCCAAGATCGGGCCCTCGCCGTTATAGAATCAACTAAGATCTTACAATCCTCCTTACGAAGCCTGGAGGAGATAATAGGTACCCCCAAGTATCGGAAGGGGAGAGAGCCCAATTGGAAGCCAAGACAGTGCAGTATTTGGCTATGCAAGGTCAAAGGCCCTCCCGATAAGAAAATATTGCTTTTACTGTTGTTCGGGAAGAGGCCTGACCATCCAGAGAATAAGTCGAGGGATCTCTTAATAATCTCAATAGATTTCAGGTGGCCTTCACAAAAGAGGAGCACATCATCTGCGAAGAAGAGGTGAGATATACGGCTCTTTTTGCAACGCCAGAACCAATGGAAATCCCGGGAGTTCGTATTTGACTTAAGAATACCGGAAAAGACTTCCATAACGAGGATGAAGAGGTATGGCGAGAGCGGGTCCACTTGCCGGATACCACGGGTACTAGAGAAGTAACCGTGTAATTCCCCATTTAAAGAGACGAAGAATTTTGCTGTAGTTACACATGCCATAATCATCTTGATGAAGGATACCGGAAACCGGAAGGCCTGGAGTGTAGATTCAATAAAGCCCCAATCGACGGTGTCAAAGGCCTTTTGGAAGTCAACTTTAACAGCGCATTTGGGGAGGTAAGCTTCATGATGGAAGTCAGCGAACAGTTCTTGCGCGATCATGATGTTATCACTGATTCGGCGACCTTTGACAAAAGCTGTTTGGGAGGGGCTGATCAAGGTCGGAAGAATATGTGCTATATGCCTCGCCAATATTTTAGAAATGCACTTGTAGAGGGTATTACAACACGCTATCGGACGATAGTCGGCCATGGATGAGGCATTGGGAGACTTCGGCACGAGGGTGAGGATGGTAGAGTTAAGTTCCTTCAGCATGTGACCTATCTCGAAGAAATGTCTGACCGCCTTAAGAATGGAGGGACCGACAATTTCCCAAGAGGATTTGAAGAAATCCACATTATAACCGTCCGGTCCGGGTGCCTTACCTATAGCCAGCGAGAAGAGAGTGTCCTGGATTTCTCTATCGGTGACTGTTTGGGCTAGGTAGTGACACTGATCATCATCCAGGGTTTGGCCAATGAAGCAGCTTATCTCGCCTATAGATGGATGGGAAAGCAGAGAATGACCATTGAAAAGCCGCTGAAAATGGTGGACAACATGGTTCCTTACCTCTGTCGGGTTTGAGAGTAGGATACCATCGCTAGTGAACACAGAAAGAATATGGTTCTGTGTACACCTTTTACTGACGAAGTGGTGGAAAAAACTGGTGTTTTGATCCCCTTCTTTGAGCCATCGAATTCGAGACTTTTGCCTAAGGAAGGATTCCTCTTGCAATCTCAAAGTCGAGAAGGTCCGGAGTAGATTCACTTCATCATCCATTAAGTTCTGGTCGAAAGGTTGAAGTTCCAAGGCCGACTGTACAGCATAGAGGTCAGATCTGGCCTGCTCTGTTCTTGTGGAAATAGCAGAAAAGGTACTCCTATTCAAGTGTTTTAACTTGGCTTTGAGAAGCCTAAGTTTACAGCAAACCTTGAAAAGAGGAGAACCATCCATCGGAGAGTCCCAGGCTTGGGCTACTAGTTGCAGGAAGCTGGGATGCGTGGCCCAAAAGTTAAAAAACTTGAAGGGTTTCCTGGAACTTTGAGGCGAAGAGATTTTGACGACCATTGGAGAGTGGTCCGATATGCCGGGCGGAAGGAAAGTAGCTTCCGAGAAGGAAAGGTGCTGGCACCATAGGCTATTGATGAGAACCCTGTCGATCTTGCGGAGTTTCCTGTTGGCGCCGGAAGAATGGGACCACGTGTATCTGCATCCCATGTATCTGAGGTCATCTAGTCCTGCTTGGTTGAGACAATCCCCGAACTCATCAAAGACTGGAATCCACGGTGTTGAGCTTCCAAGTCTATCCTGAGGGTCCTTAATAGCGTTAAAATCCCCTGCAACAAGCCAAGGAAGATCACAGGAGGAGAGCCGGATGAGATCAGCCCAAAGCGGACGTCGGCGTGAGAAAGTATGTTCCCCGTAGACAACAAAGAGCAAATAGGTTTTGTTCAAAAGGAGAAGCCTGAGTTGCATGTGGATTAATTGGCCTGAAGTATAGAGCAAATCCATCTCTAAGACATTCGGGTCCCAACCAAACCAAATGCGGCCAAGAGGAGAGAAGTTGTAGTTCGATACCCATCTCCAGTTGTTACACAAGCCCTTTGAAATATCAGCAAAAAAACCTTCCTTGACTTTGGTCTCAAAGATGCCAACGCAAGAGAGACGATTTTTCCTAATGAGAGTACGGATCTCAGCTTGACGGAGGGGGTGAACAAGACCCCTAACGTTCCAAAAACCAAAAAACATATGTGCAAAGGGGGTTATTTTTGAGGTTTCCTAGCCTTTTTCTTCTTGTTTTTCTTCTTTGAGGAAGACGAAGAAGGAGGAATACCATGGGGGCTCGGGTTGGGGGTGGGCCCAAGAGTAGCTTTTGAGGGGTCCCCGACAGTGTAAGATGCTAGTTTTCTAGATCGGGTGGTAGGGGGAGAAAAAACAGCAGCACCCTCCACCATTTGGCCTTCTGAGTCACTATTCTCCTCCCCGATGTGTGGCCCAGCAGAATCATCAGAAGAGGAGGAGGAGTTGATTGTGAAGTCCTCAGGTTGCTGAACGATGGGTCTTATAGGATCAGGGTCACCAAAGGGGGCCAACGCATTTAGGTCCCCTGATATCACGTCCAAAGAATGGACTAGTGTTGTTCTGTTCTGTTCTGTACTGTTCGCTTCCTCTGCAGGACTGGACGGCCTGGAGCTAAGCTGTTCTGCACCAGTAGAGGCACTTAGCAGACGGTTCTGAGCTTGGGGAGTGGCAAGAACAGGGGCCAGAGGAGTCCCCTCTCTATCATTGACAATGAGAGACTGTGCTGGTGCTGAACGGTTCACTTCCTCTGCAGGTCCAACAGGACTGTTGCTGATCTGTTTAGCATCAGAAGAGGAAATAAGAGGCCTGTTCTTGGCGTGGGGAGAGCCAAGAGCAGGGGCCAGAGGAGCCCCCCTTTTGAGTTCACAAACAGAGAATGGCCTGGAGAGGGGGAGGGACCGCAGCCAGGAAGGGTCATCTCCCCAGGACTCGGCTCAGCAGGTCTGAACATAATGTCTTCTATAAGCTATTACTCGCTCGAGGGGTCATGAACCACTGGACAGTAGATTTCGACTTCCTTGAAAAGGCTGGCATCTCAGTGAAACATCTGTTTGAGAAATTGGGGAATTATGAATTTTGTCTGCAATCTACCAATGTATATGCTGAACTGACTGCCTACTTTTATTCTAATCTTTCCATTTTGTCACCAAACTAGATTCAATTCACGTTTGGTGATAAAAAGTTCGATTTGAAATTGCACGAGCTGGCATTGATAATTGGAGCAAAACATTCCAAGTTTACTCCATTGGAAGTGAGCCTAGAAGATGATTCTAAGGTGGCTTCAGAGAATCCAAACTTTGCTCAAGGCTCTAAACGACATCTTTCCTATTCTAATTTGTCCAGAAGATCTGTGATCTTACATAAGATCATCATCAACTGCTTGAAGCTTAAAGCAGCCTCTAAAACTGACATATCCAAGTTAGAAATCAAGCTTATTTGGGCAATTTTGAAAGGTCAATCTTTCTCTCTTCCTCATATCATCATTTTCCACATGTACAGAACACTGCAAAAGGACAAGGGACAACTTCCGTATGGTGCTCTCATCTCTCGCATTTTTATGTTCTTAAAGATATCTATTCCTGCTGAGATGTGCAAAAGCCTTATACCCTGTCTATTTGTTAGAGAAAGAATGTTTTTCAAGATGAAGCAGTTTGATGATATAAGGGAAAAAGTAAGCATAGCAAGAGGAAAGGATGCTCAACCTTCAGAGGCACAATCTGTTAGGAAGACAAGTAATAAAGAGAAAGGGCAAAGGAAAAGAACAGGAACAGCAAGCAAGCATACTGATTCTCCCAGCTCACTCAAGGTGTGCAGGAAAAAACGAAAAATTCTTCTGCATGATGAAAGTGACGAAGCAAAGCACCTTGAAACAGGACATACTAATGGTCCAAAACATGATTCCGAATCAACTTCAAAGGTTTCAGAACTAGTTCTTGAAGAACATGTTTCTGCAGACCATGCACTTGTTCAGGGGGAGATTCCAGCATAAATAGCAACTCCACCGGAAGCAACAACCGAGTTCAATCAGTCTGAACAAGCCAATGTCCAGGAATAGCCCTCAGAAAATCAGAACATTCTCTCTCTTCTGCTCGAAATCAAAGATAAGCAAGCTGCACTTGAACAAGATGTGAAGAATCTACAAAGAATTGTTGAGGAAAACAATAAGACTCAACGTCTTTAGGTAGCAACAGACAAAGTAGAACTTGAGGAAGCCATTACTCTATGCTCAACCAACATGGACAAAGCTATGGGAGAATGTTCTTCGAAGATTGAGGAAGCTGTCTCCTTATTGGAAAACTTTCAACTCATTCGAACTCCTTCCAAGAAATAGCCTATTTTTCACCCTTTTAAAACCATCTCTTTCAAACATTGTTCCTGTAATATCTTAAACATTCTTTTGTTGGACTCTTTTGATGATCTATATAAATGCTTTATTCTGTCTATTATCATTTTTGTTGATGACAAAAGGGGGAGAAATTATATGTAGATTTGCCATACTAATATTAATATGCAAATCATATGCAGGTTATATACAAATGAAGAAAAAGAAATAGATATCAACAGAGTTTGCTCTTTCAATTTCAATCTGTGCTTCATGCGCCTAATATGCTTATTTATTTTAAATTAATTTCATATTGATTCAATTTACAAGGAAATTTTGTCACAATCAAAAAATGGGAGATTGTTGAGGAAAACTTCTATTGATTTTGAAGTTGACAAAACATTTTATGTTATTGTAATTCTGATACTTATTCTAAACTATTTTATTCCAGGTATATATATATATTCTGAAAAATCAGAAGGAAGTTTTTCAGACTTTACAAGCAGGCAGACGCAGAATTTATGAAGATACAGATGCATAATTTATTCAGACGCAGACGCAGACATAGAACTCAGAACAAAAAATAATAGCTAGTGATCTGGTATGGACTCTTTGGCCAAATGTTGGCCTTCTCAAGGCTGAAAGCTCACGGCACCCTAGGGGGTGCCTTGACCTTTCAGCATTCTCGGAATGCTAATACCCAATTAATAAAAATATGTTAGTTGCCTTTTTTGTCCTTAAAATTTGTCTAAAAACCCACTTTTGCCCCTCGTGTGTACTGTTCACCTTCTTTTTCGTGAGGTGGCCGGAGAGGGAGGCCGATGAGGCGGTCGGCGTCGGATCGGGCTGGCGGTTGTCGCCCAATGTCGGGCAACCCTTGGCGAGGGTCATGGGACCCAAGCGGCGCCTGGGTTGCGCGACCCAGGCGGTCGGCGCCTAGGTCGTGTGACCTTAGGCGACGTTGTCTGGGTCGCGCGACCTCAGGCGACGTCGTCTGGGTCGCGCAACACAGGCACCGGCCGCCTGGATCGCTTGGGTCCCACGACCCTCGCCGAGGGTCACCCAGCCTTGGGTGACGGCCACTGACCCCAGATCTGGCCCGCCGACAGTCGCTTGACCTCAAGCGACGACCGCTAGTGGCCAGTCGGCGCTGACTCCGGCGAAGGGTAAATTGGATTTTTTATTCCCAAAGTCCATTTGCAAAAAAAATTCACCAAACACTCTATTTTGGCTAAAATAACTTTACAAAATATTTTTATCAAACATCATTTGCATTTCCCTAATGGGCTTTCACTCAAAGGTATTTGCATTCTCCCAAGTAGCATTTTCAAAGTTGAACCAAACAGGCCCTCATTACCTTAGTATTTGCAAGTCTAAATGAACTCCCTATTATTCTAGATTTGCTCACGTAGGTTCTCCCGTTCATTTAAAATCTTTCCACTGATTTTAATACAAATCCTTTTGAAGCGGATATTACTTGAAACACAAACAACTCTTGCATTTATCATGGCTGATATAAATCATGGATAGTTTTGTCAATTTCAAAATATATTAGGAGGTTTTCTCAATAGTTTCTAAGGCAATAGAGGAATCGATAGTTTATTTCAACATAAAATTGGTTAAGTTGATTTCATTGTGAAAACCGTGTTAGTTATCTTGACAAAACATATAGTTAATCATTTTGAATTAAGTCCATGGATTCCAAAATTGATCAATGTAATTATGTAACTAAAGATGGTATAAGATCCTCATTGATATACACCATCTTACAAGGTATAATATGTATGGTATACTTAATCTATGTGCTAATTTGATCTCTTTCGATTTTGTTTATATATAATTGATGCCTCCAAACTTCGAAATGAGAAGGCATTGGATTGAGATAGGCCATTACTACATGTAATATTTAATTTGTCAATTTCAAGTACATGATATTACTTTTTTTTAATTAAATAACATTCCAGGTATTAAAAAATGTTGTTTAAGGTGAGAAACGAATAATACCACTAATACATATTCACTCATTTAATGGAAACAATAAATACATCGTAGTGATCTCTTCGTACCAAGTGCCAAAAAAAGTCTTTAAAAATGGATATAAATAGCAAATTTTGAATGACACATCTCTTTCTCAAGTCCTTTTCAAAAGATATAAACCCTTTTAAGTAAAAAAAATTTAATTAAAATAATTATATTGATTCGGCGTGGGTTAATAACTAGTATATCATCAAATGGGCACTACGCTCGTGGGAGGAGGCGGAATGTACATTGACTTGTCAAAGGATTGGGACCCACAATAATTAAGAAGAAGAAGAAAAAGAAAAGAAGTGTTGAAAAGTCAAAGGAAAAGAGGAAAGTGGTCTTCAATTTATTTGAGGCCGTGAGCACGCATAGAAATGGGGAAAAGAAAGGGATTTGCCGAGAAGGAAAAGGATTGAGAGAAGAAGAGAGAAAGGGAAAAGAGAGAATGCGCACATGCCACAGGATTTTGCCAAATCGATTCAACTACGTATTGCAACTCGCGGTAAGTGTTTGCACCTTTGATTTGTTTAATCGAAGTATTTTTCGAAATTAGAGTACAATTTTGGAGTTTTGTGAAATCTGATTGAGGTGTTGTGAGGCCGCAAGATTTTATGGATCTCGATTGGACTTATGATTTGCCCGAAACTAATTTTTGAAGTTGAGCGTGTGTTGTGAATAGTGCGCGACCAATGGCTTTTAGGCCGATTTTCATCTGTTTGCAACTTGATTTTGGGACGGCCAAATTGTGGGTCTTTTAGTGCTTCAACAGATCTTCCTTTTGGTGGAAAGTGTTATGGCTTGTCTGAGTTTCACACTCAAGCTTCGAGCTGCAAACGGTTTTGGATAATCGCTTTGGACAAGCGATTTGTGGGCGCGTTTGAGTCGTTTTGTTAACAATTAAGCTTAGTTTAGCCGAGTCGTAGTTGAGATAGTGTTTTGCTCGATTTTAACGTTGGTTCTCGCTTATTTGATAGGATTGTAAGTTCGACAGTTCAAGTAATCTTTGTCCTTGGGTCATAAGCATTCCTAGGTAAGTGGTACTATCTTTTGTCTGGATTTATAAACTCATATCTTGAAAGTAATAAGGATTTGAGTATTGTACGAGTTATTAAAGAATGTTTGTTGCATAAAGACCTGGATCGGACAATTACTACCTCTAAATGATTTCAGAAACATATTGTGAAATGTGCCGTGACAGTTTAAATGTATGTATTGCTTTGCGACCTTGACTTATGAAATGGTTATGGAAATGTATTGTGATTTATGAAATGGATCATAAAATGGTTATGGAGATATATTGTGATTTATGAAATGGTTCATAGAATGGTTTTAGAACCATATTATGATTTATGAAATGGATTATGAAATGGTTTATAGATTTGGTATTATGGATTATTGGAGAATGATTGCTTGATGCTCAATATCGCTGTGAGCCATTAAGGGGCTTGGGGGTATGTATACCGGATAAGATATCCTTCTGGGCCACGTCACCAGTTTTATAGGTAGAGATCTTGCCATAGGGAAATCTTGGTAGCCTTGTCACAAGGCATTGTGTCGTAGCCATACTTTGATATTGAGCAATAGATTGGTCAATAGAATGAACCATCGACATGTGATGTGATATGAGATTTATTAATGGAGTAGACCATTGATGTGTGATTTTTGGTTGATCAATGGAATGGACCATTGACATGGTTTTTAATAAAGATTGATCAAGGTACTTGACCGTTGATGTTTGATTTGAAATAGCGGTTTAAACGAGTATTTCTTACTTGTATAAAGCTTTGTTAAAATGAAACAACTCCTATTTGATTGTTGTATAGATTATATCTTTAGATTGAAGCATGAGCTTTTTATATTGTTATATATGTGTGTGCGCGTGCGCATAGTGGCTGCTTGATCTTTTTAGAAGAGTTACACACTACTTACTAAGATGTGATTGCTCACCTCTCTTTTTTCCAATCTTTTCAGGTTCCTTCATTAACAGCCAATAGAGCGAGAGCAATGTTGTGGGGACTTTTGGGAGTTGGATTTCTTGTTGTGGTTTGAGGTTGCGTCCTTCGGGTAGAAGGACGGCCGCATCATCCTCCATCCTAGTAGCTTTCAAGGTGTGACAGGGTATAAATAGCAATTTTTGAATTACACATCTCCTTCTCAAGTCCTTTTCAAAAGATTATTATGATATAAATAAACCTTTTTAGGTAAAAAAGCTTAGTTAAAATAGTTATATTGATTCAGCACGGGTTAATAACTAGTAGATCATCAAACGAGCACATTGCCTACAGGTGGAGGTAGAATGCTGGCTAGTTCTCATGTCTGTCCATTTCCATCCCTTGTCCATAGAGCTGTGCAATCGGATCAGGTTTATCTAGAAATCGGCCCGGACCACCCGAAAAATAGGTCCGGGAATTAATTCTTGTTTGAATTGGTCTGAAAATCAATTCCATTTTTTGGGAACAAGTTGAAATTGGTCCGATTCCCGGTTCCAAGTGAAGACCCACTCGAACCGGTTTTGGAATCAAAATGTACCGTGTGTTAAAAAAACCCTTAGATCATACTATTAATATATTTTGGATTGATGATTTTGATGGATAGTAATTTTTATTGCTTATCTAAGGAGTAGTTGCTTTTGACGAATAGTAATTTTTATTATTCATCTTTTACTGTGAATTTTTTCATTTCTAATCATATGATTCTGCTAAAAAAAATGAAACCAGAAAAATAAACAAAAGAAAAACAGGTTGTTGGGTAAACTCTGAAACCAGACTGAAAAAATAAGGTAGGTTCCAAAAAAGGTTTCAGGACAAACAGGGTAGGTTTCAAGGTTTCAAAAACTAGGAATCGGTTATAACAAGGTAGGTTCCAGATTTCAGGTCTGGAACCTATCCATTCTAGAACCGATCACCCCTACTTGTCCATCCCTCTTATCCTGACTATCCAATCACTTTGTTGATGATAAGAAAACTGAAGGCTAAATCAATATATAAATAAAAGCTGAAATTTTTTGAGGGATTCTAGCTAATCTAAGTAATTTTAACAACCTCTAATTTATTACCCATTCAGCAATGTTTAGCCTTTTTTCTTAAATTCAAGTTTGTTGTCACTCAAATAACAATATAGGAGCTTAATGAATACTGATCATTACGTTTATTTCTAATGAATTCTTTTCTTAATCCTAATAATGTATCGAGGAAAAGACACAAAAAAACTTCAAACTATATACATTGTGACGCATTTTTTCTGAATTGTTTTTTATCATAAAAAATCACAAACTATGTCTATTATAACAAATTTACCCTAAACTTTCTCTTGTTACATAAAAAACCTCAAACTTGTATCTATATGACACGTTTACCATCTTTCAAGATTCTAAAATGATTTTTCAACCAAAATAACAATGTTTTAATGTTACTTAAGCCACGCGAAAGCCATGTCAAAACTATTTGTTTTCTAGTATCCATGTAAACAGATTTTTAATGTTCATTGACAGAATTTTGATGGAGGGTAAATGTATTACACAGGTACATGTTTGGGATTTTTTGTGTCAAAGAAAAAAGTCCGGAGTAAATATATTACAATGAGCATAGTTTAAGATTTTCGGTGGCTTTTACCCTAATGTATTTCATTAACTAATTATTACCATTTGTCATATCTTAATGTATCTTTTTTTTTAGTCTCTTCTTCCTCTAATGGTGGAATTACCAAAAAAAGTCATGAACTTATTGCAATTGTGCCAATTCAGTCATAAATATTTTAATTTTGCCAATTTAGTTCTAAACATTTTAACAATTTATCAATTCAGTCCATTTGGCCAATTTTGGCTGAAACTCACTAATGTGGAAGTTGATTGTCCAATGTGGCGCCGCCGGTGCTAGGGTGGACAATTATTATAATTTTTTAAAATTTTATGAATTTTTTATTTATATTTATATTTATATTTTTTCCCTTTTTATTTCTATGTTTTCATTGTGGCTGGCGATGCCCGACCTCCCGTCACTAGGGAGGCCAGGTTGGTAAGGCTCACTTTCGTCGGATTTGGCAAGACCCGATCTTGCTAGAGGTTGTGAGGGTCTAACCCTTTGCCATATTCGATGAGGGCAGCTCTTGCCATAAGCGAGATCGGCTCTCATAACTTTTTACCTCATGGCCTCTAACAAGGGCTCAAGCCTCACTAGCCTAGTTGCTGGCGAGTCAACCTTGCCCAGCAACATTGATTCGATGCGTGGCCACAATGAAAAAGCAGAAATAAAAAGGAAAAAATAAAAAAGTAAAAAATGCATAATTTTTTTTAAAAGAGTTAATACCACAAAAAATCTCAAAATAGTATATCTATGATAAATTTACTTTCTATTAGTTTCCGTTAAATTTTACCGTCAAATTACCGATTTGGATGACACATGGCAGCTGACGGGTGTACTAGTTTGGGGTTTTATCCCTCCGTTTATTATAGGCTAAATAGTTTGTGATATTTTGTAGTATTAATCCAATTTAACTAAAGGTAACTTTGTTACAAGTGTACCAGTTTGAAATTTTTTTGTTAAAAAAATTAATTTTTGGTAAATTTGTCACGAATGTACTAGTTTGGGGTTTTTTTTATGATATTACCCTTCATAAAATTATAAAAATTATCCACAACGGTGCTGGCGGTGCTATGTACGACGGCTGACGTCCACATCGGCGGTTTCATTTAAAAATGGTCGGATTGACTAAATTGGCAAATTGTCAAAAGGTTTAGGACTAAATTTTTCAAATTAAAAGGTTTATGACTAAATTGGTACAATTGCAATAGGTTTAGGAATATTTTGGTAATTTTCCCTTCCTTGAAGACTTGGTTTTTAACTTCTCTATCTTCCCTATTTTTTGTCGATGAAAGAGAAAGAGAAAGTTGTGAGAATCAGGTAAGCATGAGCAGCCTGACGCTCATGGTAGCCAAACATTCGGAAGAGGCTATTTTTTCTGCTTCATCTATATGGCTTTTTATCCATGCGTTCTTACTTTTATATTTGTAAGTAGAAAAATGTGTCAACTCCCTACAATTGTTCTTTTTTACTTTTTTTTTGTGTTAGTTTATGAAGTTTCTACTAATACATTTTACATTTCTCTAGGTACTTTACTAAAGTATTTTGGAAAATTTCATTCGACAGCTTATAACAATGTTTAACTAATTTTCGCATGTTAAGAATTGGGAAACAGATCTTTCCTAGACTTGATGGAGATCTTCTTTATCTTCCTCATTCTCTAGATATTGGGTCAAGCTGATTAAAACAAATGTGAACTCAATTGCTTTTGCTAAAGTTTTCTTTTTCTTTTATCTAATAAAAGAAATTTAATATACATATACCATAAATACATATTCATTGTAACATCATATTGACTTCAATTTTAATCATTATCTAATTTAATATACATATACTGTAAATATATACCAAATATGAACCCGCACATAGTACATGTTAATAACTATAAATGAGTCATATCCATAAATCATATGTATTTGCAACATAAATGTACTATAAAAGAATCATATCCACAAATCATATGTATTTGCAACATAATAAAGGATATATAAATAGGTGCATCATGCTCGTGAGTTTTTGTTCGCACAAGGTGCTTCAAAATTTGGTGACTTTCTTTTCTATTACTTTTGTAAACTTGTTTTTGAAGTTATTTTCATCTTTAAATGTTGGGTTAATACCACCAAAAATCCCAAATTTATACACCTATGACAAATTTACCAAAAACTGATCTTTTGACCACAAAAAATTTCAAATTGGTACACCCGTGATAAATTTACACTTTAGTAATTTTCATTAAATTTTACTGTCAAATTACTGAGTTGGATGACACGTGATAGTTGATGGGTATACTGGTTTGGGGCTTCACCTTTCGTTTATCATAGATGTATCGATTTGTAATTTTTTGTGATATTAACGTGGGATAAATTTGTCATGAATGTATTGATTTGGAGTTTTTGGTGGTCAAAAAATTAGTTTGGGGTATATTTGTCACAGGTGTATTAGTTTAGGATTTTTGTTGGTAAAAAAAATTAGTTTTTGGTAAATTTGTCACAAATATATCAATTTGAGGTTTTTCATAGTATTAAACCTAAAATGTTTTACCAATAGGTCTTATACTGGAGGTCCTATAGATATTTTAAATTTAATTAATTAGTTGTCGATATAGTTATGTTATATATTTATATGAGTTAATATTACGAAAAATCCTAAAACCAACACACCTGTGATAAATTTACTCAAAACTAATTTTTTAACCATCAAAAACCCTAAACTGGTATACCTATGATAAATTTATTTCACAAAAATCCCAAACTGGTACACATGAGACAAATTTACCCTTCGTTAATTTCTGTTAAATTGGATTAATATCGCGGAAAATCACAAAATTGTAAACCATGCAAATGAATGGTAATTAGTACATCCGTCAACCTTCACGTGTCATCTAACTCAGTAATTTGACAGTAAAATTTAATAGAAATTATCGGAGGGTAAATTTATTATATATGTACCGGTTTGGGTTTTTAGCAGTCAAAAAATTAGTGACGGGTAAATTTATCACAAGTGTATCAATTTGGGATTTTTTATGGTATTAACTCTATTTATATTAAGCAATTACATCTAAATGAGCATCCAAGTTTAATTACTTAAAATTTTCATATAATACTAAAACATAACACTTTTATATGTTACTAAAATTGTCCTACTTTAATGGCTACGCGCCAATGGGCGAGTTACGGCGCAGTCCCAAAATAAAACACAACCTTTTACACTAGAGGCTATATATTTTGACACGACGTTTTAAACTTTTTCAAAAGGGCTAATACCACCAAAAAATCTAAACTGGTACGTTTGTGATAATTTTACCCGGAACTTTTTTTTTTACCATCAAAAATCCCAAACTGGTATACATGTGACAATTTTACCCCAAACTCTTTTTTTACCACCAAAAACCTCAAACTAGTATACCTGTGACAATTTTACTTCAAATTAGTAAACCTGTAACAAATTTACCCTAAACTATTTTTTTGATCACGAAAACCTCAAACTGGTACACTTGTGACAATTTTACCCCGAACTAATAATTTTTTAATATTATTTTTTTATTTTTTTGAATTTTTTATTTTCTTTTTTTTCTTCATCTTCAACCTTTGGCCGGTCATCGGACCAACGACCAACCAGAGGCGGAAGCCGGCGAGGTCGGCCCCGCCAGCTGCTGGTGAGGCGCGACCTCACCGGTGCGGGCGAGGGCCGCCCTCGCTCGACTCAGGCAAGGGCCGCCCTCGCTCGTCTAGGCGAGGTTGATCCTTGCTAGCGTTGGGTGAGGGCTGTCCTCGGCCGCTCGGGCAAGGTTGGCCCTCGCTCGATGTCGGCGAGGGCAGCCCTCGCTTGACGCAGGCGAGGGTCGCCCTCGCCAGATTCGGCGAGGGCAGCCCTTGCCCCACTCAGGAGAGGGTCGCCCTCGCCCGACGCCGGCGAGGGTGGCCCTTGCCAGCAGCCGGTGGGGCCGACCTTGCCAGCTTCCGCCTCTGGCTGGTCGCTGGTCCAGTGACCGGCTAGAGGTTGAAGATGAAGAAAAAAAAGAAAAGAAAAACAAAAAAAATTAATAAAAATTCGAAAAAATTAAAATATTAATATTAAAATTTTAGTTCAAGGTAAAATTATCACATGTGTACCAGTTTGGGGTTTTTTGTGGTATGTTCAGGGTAAAATTGTCACAAGTATACCAGTTTGGAGTTTTTTAAGGCATGTTTGGGGTAAAATTGTCACATGTGTACTAGTTTGAGGTTTTTGGTGGTAAAAAAAAATTTGAGGTAAAATTATTACATGTGTATCAGTTTGGAGTTTTTGATGGTATTAAACCTTTTCAAAAAGCACAACCTTTACATCTGGCAAAATTCCAATTAGACCTTTTAAACATTTCGAAATAGCATAATCTTTTACCCTCGAGGCGTTTTTAACACAACTTTTCATACGTTTCTGATAGAGCATAATGTTTTACTTGGGAGACAATTTTGACATCCATCAAGTTTTTCGTAAAAAAATCGCGTCAAGAATCCTATGCAGCTTGTGCGGATGCCAAATCGTCACCGGACATTATTCGATGATAAAATCACCATAGCTAGATCTAGGTTTAAATTTAAGTGACAGAGACAACAAGAAAGCTCTTTCTTACCATCTTATAGTCCCTATGATTCTGAACGCCCTTTCTAAGCCATCATTATAATCTTGAAGCTGGTATTGACAATATGCTACCAATGGTCCCGGGTGAGAATGACGTTGATAGAGCTTTTTCCTTGTTTTCTGTCATCTATAGTGAGAGAGAAAAAACCATCAGAAACTCCAAATCATATTTACCGTGACACGTTTATCTTAACTTTTTTTTGTGATATTAAAAACCTCAAATTTATACTCATGTGATACATTTACCCTCTATCATAGTTCAGTCAGATGATTTTTCGGCAAAACCGACGTTATTTTTGTTTCATTAAACCACGTAGGTGTCATGTCAACACAATTTGCCTTTTACTGTCCATGAAGGCGGAATTTTAACAGTGGTCATAGTTTGGAAGTTTTTTAAAGGCCTTTTCCCTAAATTCAAACCTAAGTCCAACAACCATCAGAAAATCCATTTATTAAATTCTATAACAATTAAATATCATAAGGTACCACTTTACCCAAAAAAAAATATCATAAGGTACCATCATGTGTCAACCATGTCACAAATTATCATCCACAGTCATCGTCACGTAGGATTTGTAAAAGTGATTTTTGTGAAAAACTTAAAGTCTACCGATTTTTTTGATTTTCATGGAAAATGTTTCAAAAGAGCATGTCGAAAGTATATTAAGGCTGTGTTCGTTTCCGGAAAAATATTTTTTCGGAGAACATTTTCCGCGTTTTCCGGTTTTCAAGGGCGAAAAATGTTTTCCGTGGGAAAATATTTTCCTTCCCCACCCCAAAATCCTTCATTGTTTTAAGCAAAATTTTCCGAAAAACATTTTCCGTGTTTTCCGGTATTCGGGGGTGGAAAATGTTTTCTGTGGAAAAATATTTTCCTTCCCCACCCCCAAATACTTTTTTGTTTTGAGAAAAATGATTTTCTCTTTTCACAAAGAGGAAATCATTTTCCCCTAAAATGAAGGTAAAATTGTTCATAGGAAGGAAATTATTTTTCGTGAGAGAGGAATTTGATCACCGGTCACCGCCGTTGACGCCGACCGCCAGCCCCCGCCGCCAGTTAGAGGGTGGCAGTGGCTGCGGCTGCCCGCCGCCACCCACCGCTCGTCGCCGCAGCTACCGGTTGCCGCTCGCCACCGCCGGCTGCCCCTGTCGGTCGCTTGCCGCCCGCTGGTCGCCGCTCGCCTGCAGACAGCTGCCACTGCTGATCGCCTGCCGCCGGCCACTCGTTGCCGCCATTGGCTGTCGAACACCAGAAAATATTTTCCGAAACTTTTTTAGATTTTAGCTGAACACCAGAAAATTGTGTTCTAGAAAAACCTTTTTCAGGAAAATGACTTTTAGGAAAATATTTTTCAAAAGGAGAATATTTTCCGCGAAACGAACGGAGCCTAAGTGTAAAACGTGATATTTTTCTTGAAACATTTGAAATGGGTATAAAAAGATTTTTTTAATGTATTATAGGAAGATGCCTGTATCTCGGATTCGACCCATAATGAATTGCGAGTAAAGAAAAGTTGGATGACCTCTTTAATGTTTTTGTTTTTTGGATACTTTTTAATTCCCAATTGTGCGAGATCGCCCCCATCTTCTTCTTCGAGAAGCAAGGGCAGTGCTACCTTTTTCATTCTTCAATCTTTAAAAGGAAAAAAATCATGAAAAACTTTAAATGATACATTTATCTTGAATTTTTTTTTGTGATATCAAAAATCTCAAATTATGAACACCCTAACACATTTATCTTCAATATTTTTGCGACATAAAAAAATCCTCAACTTGTAATTATTTGATATATTTACCTTCTGTCAATATTCCGTTAAATGATTTTTCAACCAAAATAACGTCGTTTAGTCATTGGGGCGTCGTCAACAACGATTAGTTTCTAGTGTTCATTTAGGCAATTTTTTTAATGATTTATATTGACTGAATTTTGACAGAGGGTAAATGTGTTATACAAGTACAAGTTTGAAATTTTTTATGGAAATAATTTATGTTTTGGGTTAATATCATGAAAAATCTCAAATCAGTACACTTGTAACAAAGTTACCAAGACTAATTTTTTGATTAGAAAAAACCTCAAACTAGACACATGTAACAAATTTCTCCAAAATTACTTTTTTTACCATTAAAAATTTTATATTGGTACGCTTGTGACAAATTTGCTCTCTTTTAAATTGGGTTAATACCACGAAAAATCACAAACTGAGGGATAAAACCCTAAATCGATACACCTATCAACCGTCACGTGTCATTTAACCTAGCAATTTGACGATAAAATTTAACGGAAACTAATAAATGATAAATTTATCACAAATACACCGATTTGAAATTTTTTATGATTAAAAAATTAATTTAAATTAAATTTATTGCTAGTATATCAATTTGAAAATTTTTCATGATATTAATCTTTTTAACGATTTTTTTGGGTTGCTTTTGCCCATCTGTAAATTCTGTGAGTACCTAATTTACCGGTGAACGGGCGAACAAACGGAAAGAGTTCAAAATCAGGAAAAGGCCTGGGCCCCACCGCAGTGTAAATCTCACTCCTCCCCCAGTCAAAAGTCAACCTCCCCCCCTCTTCCTTCCTTTCTGGACTTCCCCTCCTCCTCCTCCCCCTCCCGAACCACCAATTCCCATTTTCCTCCCCCACCGCTCACTTCTCCTGCCCATCCCACCTCCACCTCCGCCGCCGCCGTTGACCGCCGCCGCAGGATGGCCGAGCCACCGCCCCTCCCCCTCCTCCTCCTGTCCCTCCTCCTCCTCCTCGCCGCCGCCCCGGCGCTCGCGGAGATCAAGACCCTGACCATCGCCTCCGACCCCCGCCCCATGATCCTCTTCGAGAAGTTCGGCTTCACCGTCAGCGGCCACGTGAGCATCACCGCCTCCTCCGTCTCCGTCGCCTCCTCCCTCCCCGTCGCCCCGGAGCCCTCCCGCCTGGGCTTCTTCCTCCTCTCCGACGAGTCCCTCCTCCAGGTCCTCCTCGAGCTCCAGCGCAACCCCCACTTCTGCGTCCTCGACTCCCAGTACATCGTCCCGCTCTTCACCTTCCGCGACCTCTCCCCGCCGCCCCGCGCCTCCTACGCCGGCTCCTACCCGGTCTCCTACCCCAACGAGTACTCCCTCTTCTTCGCCAACTGCGCCCCGGAGAGCCGCGTCTCCATGGACGTCCGCACCGAGCTCTACAACCTCGACCCGGACTCGTCCAAGGATTTCCTCTCCGCAGGTCAGACCCAGCTCCCTTCCCTCTTCTCCCTCTTCTCCCTCGCCTACCTCGCCTTCGTAGGCTTCTGGATCTACACTTGCCGCCGCAACCGGCGATCCGTCCACCGGATCCACCTGCTGATGGGCGGATTGCTCCTCATGAAGGCCTTGAACCTGATCTGCGCCGCCGAGGACAAGCATTACATCAAGGTCACCGGCACGCCCCACGGCTGGGACGTCCTCTTCTACATCTTCCAGTTCATTCGCGTCATCTTGCTGTTCACCGTGATCGTGTTGATCGGGACGGGGTGGTCGTTCCTGAAGCCCTTCTTGCAGGATAGGGAGAAGAAGGTGCTGATGATTGTGATCCCGCTCCAGGTGCTGGCGAATTTGGCCTCCGTTGTGATTGGGGAGACGGGGCCTTTCATTAGGGACTGGGTCACTTGGAATCAGGTGTTCTTGTTGGTGGATATCATCTGCTGCTGTGCGATTATATTCCCCATCGTGTGGTCGATCCGGTCGTTGAGGGAGACCTCGAAGACGGACGGCAAGGCTGCTCGGAACCTGGCGAAGCTGCAGCTGTTTAGGCAGTTCTATATCGTGGTGATCGGGTACTTGTACTTCACCCGGATCGTGGTTTTTGCTCTGAGGACGATTGCGGCGTATAAGTATCAATGGGTGAGTAATGCGGCGGAGGAGACGGCGAGCCTCGCGTTCTACGCCGTGATGTTTTACATGTTCAGGCCGGCGGAGAGGAACGAGTACTTTGCTCTTGATGAAGAGGAGGAGAAGGAAGCTGAAATGGCCCTACGAGAAGAAGAGTTCGAGCTTTGAGTACTTGAGGTGGCAAGGTTTTTGTTGTTTGTTTTATGGATGATCGTGATGCATCCCGGTGAAGGACCAGATGGCCCTTGGAATATCGATTAGCGGGTGTAATGGAACTGTTGCATCAGGTCTGCTGTTCCAACTCCTGTTTTTAACACGCTGCATTTTCTTTTGGTTGAAGTTGAGCCCTCTGATGTTCTATAGATTTCTCTCACTAGCGAGCAAATACCATTTGTATCTTATGATTTTACTTTTCTTATCGCCCCCCACTCTTTGTGAAATCTTGTTGTAGAATTGGTTCAATCTATCTTCGCCAGCATGTCTCTGAGTCTTGATCTTTGATTTAAATCCATATTCTGCCTGTTTGTATCTTTTTGTAACTGTTCCTTGATCAAAATGTGATGATTTTCAGTTTTTTTCATGCTTATTTTAGACAACCTTAAGAGATACAATTTGGTGATGCCGGAATTCTTTTCTGCATCTGTGTCCATGCAAACTCGGCTTTCTCTGTGTTGTCTGGTCTATTGAGATGCTTCAGTGAAGGAGCCCTCCATCTCTCATCTTTGTTCCGAAAACAGGGGAACTTTTCATCTAGCTATTAGTCAATGAATCGTCAGACATTTGGCTCTATCTATCAACCGTTATTGAGTCGAGTTTTCTACCCTGGATATGATATGCTAGTAGGCTATAGAAAAGTTATACATCAGTGATTGTAGCAGCAAACTCACTAAGGGAGTTCAGTTTATACTTCTCACATACAAGTGCTCCCTGAACTGTGCAATAAGGTCAACCATAATACGATCTCCCACATATGCAGTTCCTTTAAAAATATCCCTTTCCCAGGTGTTTAAATTTTTAATGAATCTCTAGAAAGAAATCAGGTTACGCATCTGCGTTTATTATGTTAGTTTGAATTCCTTGGGAGTGGAGATGTGTGAGAGAGAGATAGGGAGGGAGGGAGGGAGGGAAGGGAAGGAGGGTGGCAGTGCCGCATTAAATGAAATACAAGTTTAGTGTGAGTTAAGGGAGGAGGGAGGGAGGGAGGGAGGGAGTGAGTGCTGCATTAAATGAAATGCAAGTGTAGTGTGAGTTAAGAGATTTGGGCTCAAATGTTTGCATTTTAAATTAAGTTGACCCTAAATACATAACATTAGGATCATTTATTCAGATGTTATACTTTCCACGTGCATCTCTCCAGTTGTATATCTTGGGCCAGTGCATTTACCCTTATAGAATTGAAAGGCCTGAGTTTTACTAGATTAAGCATCCGGCAGTTATGTTAAGCATTTAGTGCTTCACACTTATGCTGAGTTTCTAAGAAATGATTTCTTCATTATTTCTGAGCATATTCATATAGGCATGCGCTTGCCATGTCAGACGACTTTGTTATAGTGCGATCCTCAGTAAATGAGCTAGGAAAAATGACTGAGGTATATGCCTCTGTTCCCAATCATCCCTTGAAATGATGGTGCTGTTTTACTATGCATGTGACATGACCGTGAGCATGGAGAATTGGATATGGGTTGTACCTATTGCCTTTTGCATGCTGCATAACAGAGTTTTGTTTTACAAATACCAAGTTTTTTTTAGTGCCTTCGTGTTTGTACCCCTCAATTAAGATGATTTGGCGTAATGATTTCGGTAGATTCAGAATGTGGTTATTCAATGTTGAGTCCAGTGACTTTTTGATAGGCAAAGTTGAGGCCAATAACCTGGTAGAAGATATTCGTTCATCACCTCTAAGTTAAACAGCCTTGCGGACGGTTTGATAGACCCGGATGTTTATATCATGTGGGCGTACTGTATCTAGAGCTCAACATCAGAGGCGGAGATATGATGAATGCGTGCAAGAACTGCACCTTGAGCATCTTCCTAATGATTCTATTGCAGTTACTGCAAAGGGATTGATGGAGGAGGATGATAACTTAGTATAAGGAATTTACCACGGCCACTGGGTTTCCTTGCCAAAACCTGTCTGACTGTCGTCTGCACTTTTTCCTAGCTGCCTTCTCAAGTGCGAATGTGTAGAACTGACATTGCATTCAACCTGGTCCAAGAGCGATCTTTAGTAGAATGCCGCAACACTATTGTTTCTTTTGGTTTGCGTGAAGGCTCTGCTAGGACATGGGGGTGTAGAAATTTTAAAAACTTTTACTCCCCTTTCATATTAACCATATAAGATCAGGCATTGCGAAACGTTGTGATGCTCGGTGCACGTTCCTTTGGACAAGATTGGACTAGAAAAAGGAACTAAAGAGAAAGCCAACATAGTGGGTGTTAGAGCAGAAGAAGCATTTTGTTGGAACTGGCCAGTGACCGGCTACTGACAAGGTAGGCCGAGAGAGAGATCAGCACAAGGATTATGCATAGTCGATTGAGGCAATTGGCCAAGCAACCCAAGCTGTGGCCTCAACTTGTTCCTCACTTTGGAATTTGCAACTGCTGCTGATTCTTCAACCAGCGAGCGAATGCGCGAGTCAGTGAAATTGCTCCAAGGAACGAGTCAGTGCTGTGATTTGGCTGTGGCGTGTAGGTTGTTGCCAAATTATGACCTCTTCCGCAGTGTACGCCCAGTCGACTGGGAGTCGGATCAGTGAGAGTGAGCCAGAGAATTAGGGAGGGTTATCCGGCGCTCAATGGTCTAAATTTACGACGTCATTGACCATAAGTGGTGAGGTAATTTGTGACTTGTGTATCTAGTCAACATCATATTCGTTTTTTTTGTCTGTTCTTCTTATCGTTATTGAATGACAGGCGTATTTTATTACAAAGAGAACACGGTGATGCGTCTCGCACATCGAATGTCATGTTCAAATTTTTGGCTTCTCGTGTGGAAATTGTGTTTCCTGTTGCAGTGATTGGATGACATGTGCTACTAGTGCTCCTATTACTAAATATTGTAGCCCTAGTTTAATTGAGATCCTCTAATTTGAACGGGTAAATTTATTGAGATTTGGACACATTGCTAGGCAAATGAACTGCTCAAGACCAATTGGCCCTTATTTTGTCTCATTTCCCCCTGTTTCGCCTAACCAACCTTGTCCTCCTACATCTGCAAGCAGTTGGAGCATAATCGACCTACCCACTCCCAGACGTGACCTCACCTCACACCATGCCACGATGCCGACGCCGCTAGACCTCACCCCTATCGGCGCAACCTTGCATGCACTTGTTGTCGCCTACCCCATGAGCCCTTACCATCTCTCAGTCTCAATCTACATCCGTCCTGTCCTCGTAGTTCATGAAGGCAGGCTCACAATGCAAGATCTGGCAAACGCCGAGCCTAGACCCGGGCCTCGTCAGGCTTGGGCATCGTCGACGGTGGTCGTGACCTCTTCTATTGCAATCCTCAATGGGGCAGGGGAAATGGATAATGAGGTGGCTGGGAAGCGGGGTGGTGGCAATGGGGAGGCACTATAACGGCGTTCAAGCTGCGATAGCGACAAAAACACAATGAGGGTTTGACGGAACGGGCTGCCTGGGAGATGGGAGGTAGACAAAAGAGGGGGAAAAACTAGGGTTTTGTCTTGGGCAGGGTTCTGATGCCTAAATCGTTTAGAAGAGTGAGGGAATTTTGATCTTGGGGGTAATTTTACAAGATAAATTCACTACCCTAATTTTATAAGATTCCAATCCTAATGGAAATTAGTATCAGCAAATGCTTAACACTTTTCTTGTTTAAATTGAGATATGGCTCCTGTTATCACAATTTTAGATAAAATGTTAAGAGCCTCAACTGGTTCATGTGAGCTCATTCCATAATGACCCGTCATCAATGCCGTGGAATGGAACTTCGTACTGTTCAAGTGCTTCAAAAGCAATGGCATAAGATGTCATGTTCGAAAAAACCATTGCCAGCAACTTCGGAACCCAATTGCTACGCAGTCCACAGACTCTCAACACATTCTGTGCCAAAGACGTACGCATTTGGGCAGAGGTCGCTATCCCCTTACTTTGGATTACTACTCAGTGAATGATAACTTGTCATTACCCAGAGCCGAGTCAAATGTGATTAGAGGCAGTAACAAAACATAAAACCAGAAAGACAAAGTACCAAGAGATCGATGGCATCAACTAACATGATTTTGACTAGAGACTAACTCCTGTATATAGTCTCATCTGTCTTGTCCTCCTGGACAAACGTTGTTATCGTTCCTAGTTCACCAAATATGGAGGCCATAAATGCAGTTGGACTTGTGTGTTTACTTGCCTATGCCTCAAGCCATAGGACTCGGATCACTTCGATTTTGCAACAACTACATTTTTTCCTTCATTTATAGACATACTACGAGGGACTGCATTTATGTCCTCCATATTTGGTGAACCAGGAACTATGACAGCATTTAGGGGAAATTGTCGAATTAGTCATAAATCAACTATGCGGGTGCCAATTCAGTCACAAAATTTTTAATTATGCCAATTTAGTCATAAACCCTTGTGTGAAATTCTAATGAAGTCTTTTCGACTAATTTTTGTGGCAAACTACTAAAGTGGCGTTATACCATGTAGAGCGGTTGGTGATGACTAGACGGCCACTTCAACAATTTTTGGAAAAAATTAGCTGAAATGACTATATTGGAATTTCATGTAAAAATTTAGGACCATTGACCAAAGTTGAAAGGTTTAGGACTGAATTGGCATCCATATAATAGGTTTACAACTGATTAGGTAATTTTCCCACAACATTTGTCTAGGAGGGTGAGACAGATGAATGTACACATAGGAGTTGTCTCTAGGAAACCATAAATTGTTCAAAGAAATTGTTGTTATGCCAGTTAGCGTAGAAACAATGTCTGCAGCGATGTCCATATTCATAATTCACCAATCAAAATACTGTTTATCTACAAGTTCTTATGGGGATATTCTAAAACAGGTTAAATACACATTATTCTCTGCACTGAAGACTAGCGGTGACCATAATAAATATTCTTATTGAAAACTTCATCCAATGGCTCAAATACAAAAACAGAGAAAAAAAAGAAAGTAACAATTTTTATGATTCAAGCTTATCATGATGCAAGAGAGAATTTATATTGCAATATAGCAAGAAAGGAATAAAGAGTGTTCTTTTACATTCTTACTTACATTACACATATAGCAAACCAAGTGACTTCTGAACCAATTTCTTTCTTCTTACTTGGGATCCACAATATCAACACTAGCAGAGCAAGAGAGCAACCTGTGGAAGATCCTGGACACAGTACTCCACGACAGCTCCCTCACCCTCCTCAACATCATGCATCTCTTCTTCCCCCTTGTCCTCCCTCTGGTTGTCTCCTTCTTGCTGTCCCTCCTCTTCCTCTCTCTACCGAAGCACTTGGTCTTGCTTACTTGGTCCTCTTCCTTGGAGAAGGGATAGCTCCTCAGGTATATCTGCCGGCATGAGATGCTGTCGACGACCTTGGCGCGGTAGCGGTGTTGGTCGCCGCCCTGGGCAGTCACTGAGCGCACAAACTCGGCGTCGGACTCGGGCCACTTGTAGAGGTTCACGTACGTGGCTCGAACTGGGACTCGGGGGTCACGGCACACGGTGTCGTTCAGGCAGTTCGTTATGCAGACCGAGGTCATTGCTTTGGAGATGGGTTTTCGGCTTAGCCCAGCTTTGCTATTTGGGGGATATATAGCAATATAGAGTGGACATGTAGTGAAAGCTTAGATTGGAAGCAAAGATAGTATGAGTGAAAGAGAGAGAGAGAGAGAAGGGGAGAGCATATGCAAGGAAATAATAGAGTGCCCCATACGGCCATGCTTACGGTTGATGCCAAGAGGGTCTAACTCTTCATCACATTAGAGAAATGTTTCCTAAATAAACTAATCATCCACATGAATGACTCAAACAACATTAGTCCATAAAAAGAATTGAAATTAGAAATTAGCTCAAACTAAATCATGGGTCATCATGAAAAGGGCTTCAAGTTTTCATGAAAGTTCGTGAGTGGGGATTTGGTTCTTTGGTGGGGGGTTAATGGAGCTTATGATGAGGGTTGCAAAATGCGCTGAATTTTGATGATTTGACATCATTGGTAATGACTGTGTTTCTGTAAGCACTGACTAATAATTATGATGGGGGCTCTTGTTGTATTTGACAAATATTGCACAAAGAAAACATTTGTGTATTCTTATCACATGAAGGAGGCCACATGTAAAGACTGATTGACACAGCCTGTATGCATCTAGAAATTACCATAGACTTTTGTATACTTCATTTGCTATCTAGCAATGCTTAAGATGCTAATTAGGAAAGCTCAATAATTTTTTTTAATAAAAGACCATCAAATGGTACGTTGGCAGTGTAAACAAGTAATTACACAAAGTAGGATTTAGGTGCTGACACGTGTACAATTTTAGTAAATTTCAAATCGGTGTTTAAAAAAGTCAGAAACCAAGCATTAACTTTTTAAAAACTGACAAAACTATGTTACTTGACTTCAAAACTTTATTTTAGTGGACTTTTTAATTAATTTTTTATTAATTTTTTGGGTATTCTTGTCACAAAGATCAAATGTCTGTGTAATAATACGATCAAGATGAGCTAATTACAGACTACGCCAATCGAAATACTAGGCCCAGCGAAGGAATTGCAATTGGGCCAGGCCTAGCATATGAATTTGTTTTCTGTCCAGATAATCCCAATTTGAGTTCATTGTTTCTCATCTTTCCGATGAAACCCATTTTGTTGAGCTTAAGGTCATGTAGGGCATTTCAGATCGAGGACGATCATTTTAGCCCACTATGATAGATTTTGAAAAAAAATTAAAAAATTGCAAGCTCATTTTACGACAATGAATGCAATAATATCAATCATAGTGTATAAAAAATATAAAGATTTGTGTTTTTGGATTGGCATCTAGTATTAGTCCACAGGTTCTTAAGATGTGATTAACTTGATCCCGTAGAA
The DNA here is from genome assembly GCA_031216285.1 of Syzygium syzygioides. NCBI lineage: Eukaryota > Viridiplantae > Streptophyta > Magnoliopsida > Myrtales > Myrtaceae > Syzygium > Syzygium syzygioides. The sequence goes on along the minus strand of CM062242.1, from coordinate 10,563,977 downwards.
TAAAATTAGATAATACTATTATTCTAGAACTCACCGTGCTCTCTACCTATTGTGCTACTGGCTCTACAGAGTTCAAACCCGGCCCTTTACTTTATGATTAAGCAAGGGCAAGAAGTGAATTTTCGCTTTTTGGTCAAAATTTAAAATATTTTTCGGATTTCAAAAATTATAAAAAATTATATATTAATGTTGTATGAAAATTTGGACTTTCCCTGTTTGACTCATCCACGTTCCCTGTACGAAAGAGTCATGTCAATTTCATTTTGACCAAAAAAAAAAACAAACAGTATTGCATTTGAAAGACCTCCTCAAGGAATTCATGGAAGCCCCTTATGGCCTAAGGTTTTCTTAGGGTTAACCTAGAAGGTTTAAATAAACTTATACTACAAATCATATAGTACTTAAATCATGAGATATTTGTGCTTTTCTTTTGTGACCCTAAAAAATGAATCACATTTCAGCTTCGCTCGTTTCGTGGAAAACGAATGATATGGAAAATATTTTCCTAAATATAATCGATTGTATCACTTAAAAAATGAATGAACAAAAATATTTTTATTTTCAATAATAATTTATGTCTAAATATTGTTTGGGCGATAATAATATATTTCATTCATTCGTTTTTGTAATCGATATCATCGATCATTTGTAGGAATTTTTTTTTCTAAATCATCTATTATCCGAGAAACAAAATATTTTCATTGTCCACGAAAAATGTTTTAATATAAATTGTTATCGATAATAAAAAAAATTTTATTGACTAATCATATCGAGCGATATAAACGATTATTTTTAAAAAAATATTTTTTAAATTATTTATTTTTGCAAAATAAACAGAGCCTGGAAGTCTTTGTTTAGATAATACGGTTGACCAATCAATCTCTATCAAAGAAGTCGGCTACCAATAGATCTGACCTCCTCTCCTAAGTAACTTTGACATTGAAACGAAGCAAAATAGCTCGTATCGTGACACTATGATCTTAAACGTAGAAGAAACCCTGTGTCTGCCAAGAAATCTTGCTAAATTTTTTTTACGAGGTGATAGTGGCAATATTGTTTCGGGTAGTTAACCAACCCACTCATTTGGTGCACAGGTTCCATTTATTTTCGGCCGTAACATGTCATGTACATGTCTTAACAAGTAAGTTTCTATGAGATTTCTTAGTACGTTTAGAATTCCACTTTATCGAGAGTAGGGCCGGCAATTCGTGTTCTCATCTAGTCTATTATTCATATCATTTCATGCTATTGTGAAAAATGCATAACCATGATTAAACATAAGAAAAAATGACACAAATAGTCCCTGAATTTTGTCCTAATATGTAATTTAATCCTTGAATTTTTAATTTATTCAATATGATCCTTGAACTTTGACCCAATGTACAATATGATCCCTAAACTTTTAGTACATATTTAATATAGTTTCTAACACTACAAAAAAACTGAATTTTTGCCATAAAAATTTGCGACAAATTTTCCAATGAAAAGTAAAATTCGTTGGAAATTTCCAACGAAACATTTTTCGTTGCAAATTTCGTTGGAAATTTCCAATTTCCAACGAATTCAAAAAAACTCGATATTGTTCGGCATTTTTTATATTCGTTGGAAAATGCATTGGGAATTTCCAACGAATTTCAATTTTCCGAGCAATTATTTTAGTGTGTACATTTTTTGTTGGAAAATTCGTTGGAAATTTCCAATGAATTTTCCAACGAATTCAAAAAAACCCGTTACTGTTCGGCATTTTTTATATTCGTTGGAAAATTCGTTGGAAATTTTCAACGAATTTTCCAACGAATTTCAATTTTCCGGGCAATTATTTCAGTGTGTATAATTTTCGTTGGAAATTTCTAACGAATTTTTTTTCTTTGGAAATTTCCAACGAATTTTCCAACGAATTAAAAAAAAAACTCGGTACTGTTCGGCATTTTTTATATTCGTTGGAAAATTCGTTAGAAATTTCCAACGAATTTCAATTTTCCGGGAAATTATTTCAGTGTGTACAATTTTCATTGGAAAATTTATTGGAAATTTTCAACGAATTTTTTTCATCGGAAATTTCCAATGAATTTCAATTTTCCGAGTAATTATTTTTGTATGTACAATTTTCGTTGCAAAATTCGTGGGAAATTTCCCATGAATTTTGCAACGAAAACCCTACTTCTTCCTTATTCAACATTTTCGCGCTCATTATTCCCACAATTCTCAATTTCCACATTCTCTCTCTCTCTCTCTCTCTCCTTCGCCTTCACCTTGTCCCTTCGTCTCCCCCTCCACCTCCTCCCCTGCCACCCCCCTCCTCCTCTGGCTCCAGCTCCGGCTTCGGCGCCATGGACACCAAGATCGGTCATCCAGGGTCATCCGCGACGTCGGCTCCCTCCCTAAAGGCACCGCCGCGGTCATCCAGGGCCAGGCCCTCGCGGCTGTCGGTGCCCCCGACGCCATCATGGGCCGTCCCCAATGCCCCCTGACGCCACCAAGCCTCGTCACCGGCGAGGGCCGAGCTCGCCATGGCTGGCGAGCTTGAGCTTGCCCAAATCTCGGCGAGCTCGGCCGTCGCCGGCGACGAGCTCGAGCTCGCCCAGATCTGGGCGAGCTTGGCCCTCGCTGGTGATGAGGCTGGCCCTCGCTGGCGACAAGGTTGGCCGTCGCCGGCGGTGAGGGCGATTTTTCGACAATTTTTTTTTTTCAATGGAAAAATAATTTCCACGATTTTTCGACCAAAAAAAAATTTGTAGTTTCCAACGAAAAAAAATTCGTCAGAAAAAAAAATTTGTTTCCAACAAATTTAGCCACGAGTTTTTCAACGAATTTTCCAACGAAAAAATTTTCGTCGTAAATTTCCAAAGAAATTTAAAATTTTTTGTTGAAAAATTTTCTGACGACGAATTACCCACGAATTTTTTTTCGTTGGAAAATTCATTGGAAATTCGTTTTCCAACGAATTTTTCCAAATTTTTCGTTGGAAATTTCGTCGGAAAAAACATGTTTTTTTGTAGTGTAAACTATATGAAAATATTTAATGTAATCCATGAACTTGAATTAATGGAAGGACTACATTGAACATTTCCATATAATTTAGGGATTACATTGAATATATATTAAAAGTTAAGAAACCACATTGAAGAAATTAAAAGTCTAGGGACCACATTGAATATAAGACAAAGTTATTAAAAGTTCGGGAATCGCATTACACATTGAGTCAAAGTTCGGAGATTATTTGTGTTATTATCCCTTAATAGAAGTGCTCTTTCTTATTAAAAAATGGATGGACAAGAACGTTAAGATTGCTATAACCTTTTGTACAGCGCTCACTTGAGTACTATAACTTTTTTTTTTTGCTCACTTAAGCGCCACATCGAACTAAAATCGATCATTTGAATTCCACTTCTGGCAAATCTTCCTAGGTGGATTTTTTACTTAAGTTTCCATTTCAACATGGATATTGCTTTTGAATTTTTTTATTTTACTTATCCTTTTTATGTTCTTTTTTTTTTCTATGCGGGCAAGGTTCACCAACGACACTCACTGGTTGCAAAGGCCTCGTCCTTGGTGTTGGGGATACAAAGGCCCTAGCCTAGATCTGGCGAGGGCTGTCATGCTGTCGCCCTCAACCAGCAAGGTCATGATGGCCTCACCCAAGGCCTTCGTGGCCATGCCAGCCATTGGCGACCCTCACCGGGACAGAAAAAGTAAAAGGAAAATAAAAATTTTAAATTTCAAAAAAATAATCAAATAATATAAAAATTAAAAATTTATTTATGTCAGTGCCGACGATGTCATGTGGGACGACTAGCATCCATGTCGGATTTTTCCGGCGAGGTAAATCGCCGATGGCACTTAAGTAATCAATTTTTTAAAACTTTGTAGCACTTAAATAAACAAATAAAATAAAATTATGGCACTTAAGTAAACGCCGTATGAAAGTTATGACACTTCTGTTTTTTGGGACAACAACGTGTCTATTTTGAGTTAAAAATCGTGCCCGATCGTGTCAAGAACGGGGTCCCTCCCAATAAACTCGTGCCGCATTCTCGTGTCATTTAAAACATTGCTCCCTCCTAATCCGGAGCCCGTATTTCTCACAAAACCAACCTCTCACATTTTTTCGTTAAAGAATGTCACACCTCACATGGAATCACACGATCCCCTCTCTTTCTCTCTCTCTCCCCGCACACATGGGAATGAGGGAACTTTCAGGCAGGCACATACGAGAGTCGAGTCCACAGTAGATGTAACTCCCAATTTCATAATTTCGGTCCACAGGAGATATGACACCCTCACCTAACCTCCTGTGTATGTGATGCCGGAGCATTCCTTGAAGATGTCAAGTTGTTGACAAGTTGTCAATATCATTGATTACGACATACTGAAGGCTATTCGGTACCTTGAAAAGATGAAGCCTATTAATTTAACTTCTTGGAAATGGTAAAATCATGGAGATCTTCTATCGGTTACATTTAATTCTAATATATTTTCTAGGTCTAGTTAATGACGTTCAAGTTTTTAGAATCCTTATTTATTTATGGTTGTTTTCTAGTAAATGCTATTTATCTTTCCTATGAGTCTTTTTTCTTTATGAAGAGTCTTAGTAATTACTCATACTTGGAGGGTTGTTCCATGCTCATCTATTTAAGCACTCTATAATGAATAACAGAGCAAGACGTATTTGATTCAAAACTAATTGAGCTTTTGACTTAAGAACAAGAAGGATTTCTTGTTTTACTCTTATTCCTTACGTGGATTCCTATAAGTGGCGAGTATTGCTCTTATCTCTTGGGTTAATTCATCACCTAGGAGTGGCGAAAATTCTCACTTGTGTTGCCTACTACTTCTTTACACTTTCTCCAGCGTTAAATTGGTATCAGAGCACGGTTTAATGGCTGGTTGTCATCGACGTGGACCAAATGTTGAGTCTTCTTTAGCTCGAGAAAGAGACCTACGAGACGTGGAGGTGGATGATTTAAGGAGACAAGTGCAACAATTGTAGGAGCGTTTGCAATGCTTCGAACTTTTGGGACGTGATGATTTTCGTCATGATTTAGAAGATGCTCTCTCTGATGAAGAGGATGTTAATCCTTTTGTTGGTGCTTGAAGTCATGCTTCGAGTGAGGAGGGACTTCCTTGACGTCAGTATCGAAGGTTCCATGAAAGTCAGCAAGATTCCTATGTGAAGGTCGAAATTCCTGAATTCAAAGGGAAGATGCAACTGAAAGAATTCATGGATTGGCTACATGCAATAGAAAGAATCTTTGACTAAAAGGAAATACCAACTGATTGGAAGGTGAAGCTAGTCGCCATCAAGCTAAACAAACATGCATCTATTTGATGGGAGCATTAGAAGAAACAAAGAGCTCGTGAAGGAAGAAACCGTATTGTAACTTAGGCAAAAATGAAGAAAGAATTGAAGAAGAAGTTCTTACCGATGAACTACCATCAAGATACCTTTGTCCAATTTTACAACCTCAAACAAAAGGAGATGTCCGTGGAAGAAAATACAGCAGAGTTTGGTCATCTCATGATGCTTTGTGATATTTCTAAGCCCAAGCAACAAACTGTTGCCCGCTACCTTGGTGGACTTCGCTTAGTGTCGTGACCTCACCCTCCGCGGGTACACTATCTAGGGGTTCGACTAATGGATTATTAAGTCTAAGCCTAACTTGGGCCCTCCCAAACCTTATCAATTCGCAACTTAGGATTAAAGTTCTTAATCTGTAAATGTTGTCATGATTGGAGTTGCCTCTAATCTATTTGCTGGTAAATTAATTAGAAACCTAAATAAAACATAAAGGGATATGTTTTATTTTTATGAATTAGAGATTTTAAGCTTAGAGACTTGATTACACTAGATCTAGTCTAACTCCTTTTCGGTACCTTTTCTTTTCAAAAAAATGTTTAAGCAGTTAGTCTGAATCAATTTTACTACCTATATACTAACATGTGGAATGACCATGCGTGTGCGCAATCTACCAATTTAACACCTAATAAGGAAAGCAGTAATTTGACCAAAAAAGAAGGAAAGTAGTAAATAAATGCTAGATTAGGAGAATAATTTACCTTAAAGCAACGTAGGCATCTGCATTATTAGTTAGAAAATCACACAGACAGTCCTAATATGATTTATAATTAACAAACATTTCAATTGGCATATTTTTTGGGTTTTCTCTTTATATCACCGAAACTAGCGTAAGTGCAATGACGTGCAGAATATGACATGCGATTAATTGATCCTAGTATGCAAAAGTATATGACATGCGATAATATGACCTATTTCTAATGACGGGTAAATGGTTTATTTTTGGAATTTTTCCAATGAAATTCATAATAAATAAAATGCCTAAATTAAAATGCAATCTATCGTAGAAAAGACGGTTTAACTTATTCTAAAACAACTTCTTTTTTGGTATTTTTTTAATTAAAAATACTCAAATTAACATGCAATCTATCCCTGAGAAGATGATTTATTCTATCCTAAAGTAACTCATTTTTTTAGACTTTTATGGAAATTAGAAATCTTTAAAATACCCTAAATAATCTATTAGGATTAGAATAACACCTAATTTAAACTAGGAAATAAATTATCTTAAGTCCCAATTTAAACTAAATAATTATCCTAGCTTCTAGATATATTCAGGATTCCCTAAACATGCAAAATCTTAAATCCTAACTAATATAATTTTTTGGATTTTCTTTTTTTAAAAAAGGAAAATAAATCACATACAAGATAACAATCACAGATCAACCGTCCAAGCGATTTGCAAGATCTTTCTTATCATGTTCGAATTAGAAAAGGAAATCGAACTAACGGTCATATCTATAGGGTTATAGATATCGATGGGAAGCCGACTATTTGAATTTGAAAAGCAGATAAGATCTATTATTGTATCCAAGTGGTTATGGATAAGATAACGATCTTTCTATACCACTGTATATTGTACCTTAAGGTTAAGGTCAAATAGTCATCTAGATACATTGCCGAATTATGAAAAAAACTCCTAATTTGGGGTATGTTAGGATATTGCAAATTTTACAAATATTATCCTCAGAAATCTAGCAAACCACCAAAGAATATCCACGAAATATCTAAATTATCCAAAAATTAGGAAATTAAATATTTAAAAAAAAATTTCGAATAATAATCTTACACTACAAAAAAATAAGGATTTAACCACGGAAAATTAGCGAAGAAAAATTTTTCGTTGCTAATTTCTGACGAAAACTAAACTTGTTGCTAATTTGTGACAAAAAAATATTCGTCGCTAATTTGCGACGAAAAAAAAATTCATCGCTAATTAGCGATGGAATTTGCGACGGAAAACAAATTTGTCGCTAACTAGTGATGGAATTTTTGACGAAAAGTAAATTCGTTGCTAATTTGCAACGAAATTTGCCATGAAAACTATATTCGTCGCTAATTTGCGATGGAAAAAAAATTCGTTGCTAATTTGGGACGGAATGTGTGACGAAAAATAATTCGTCCCTAATTTGCGATGGAATTTGTGATGAAAACTAATTGTCGTAGCACTTTTGTCACAAAATTCATCACTAATTAGCGATAAATCGTATTCATTGCTAAATTTTTTATTTGCTGAATTTTTTATATAATAGGTTCGTCGCTAATTAGCGACAAACAATATTCGTCATTAAATTAGCGACGTACTTTATTCGTCACTAAATTTGTCGCTAATTGTAATCTACCCACCCTCACCCCCAATTTCTCTTTCTCTCTCGTTGCCGATTCCTCATGTACCCCTTCGCTGTTCTTCCTCCCTTTCCCTCTTTCGTTTCTCTCGATAAACCTCTTCACACACGAACAAATCAGTCTCGGTAAAGCTTTTCCGCCGATAAGTGTTGTGGTTAATTTCGTGGCTAATTGGCGATGAAGACGGTTCGTCGCAAAACTATTCGTCACTAATTTCGAATTTTTTTTTAATTTTTTTTCTCTTTTTATGTTTTTTTTCCTATCTTCTTCCCCCCTGGTCGCCGGTCCGGCGACCGGCGAGAGGCTGAGGCTGGCGAGGTCACCTCATTGGCCATGGGCGAGGCTGCTCGATGTCACCGTTGCCACAAATCTAGGTGACGGCGAGGTCAAGCGGTGGCCATGACAAGGCCGCTCAACCTCGCCCAGGCCTTGCCATTGTTGTCGCTCGCCGTTGCCCAGATCTATGGTGACGGTGAGGTCGAGCAGCCATGGTGAGGCCACTCAACCTCTACCAGATCTAGGCAAGGTTAAGCGGCCTTGCCATGGCCACTCGACCTTGCCTAAGCCTCGCTATTACCACCGCTCGTAGTTGCCCAGATCTGTGGCGACGGTGAGGTCGAACGGCCATGGCAAGGCTGCTCGACCTTGCCCAGGCCTTGCCATGGCTGCTGCTCGCCGTCGCCTAGATCTGTGGTGACGGCGAGGTCGAGTAGCTGTCATGGTGAAGCCGCTTGGCCTCCCCTAGATCTGTGCTAGCTCGAGCAGCCTCACCATGGCCGCTTGACCTTGCTGTAGCCCAGATCTGGGGCGACGGCGAGGTCAAGAGGCCATGGCGAGGCCGCTCGACTTGGCCTTCGCCAGCGCCGGTGAGGGCTAACTTGGCCCATGGTCGGCGAGGTCGAACTCGCTTGTCGTCGGTCCGGCAAAGAATATAGGGAAAAAAATGAAAAAGAAAACGAAAAAGAAAATTCAAAAGAAAAAATTATTAAGTCATTTTTTTAGGTACTTGTCCATTTGAAGGTCTCCTAATTCAAATAAACATTGCAATTCTCATCAAATTGACCACATTATACTACAAAGATTTTAATCAAATACTTGAGTAAGTCTTCTTGATATGGTAATTTTTTCATTTTTTTCAATTTCGAAGTAATTTTTCGTCAAAAACACAAATTTAATTTTTAGAATTTTATGGTTTTAATTACGAATATTAAATGGTAGAATAGTAGATATGATATTTTTAATATTTTATGAGATTTTTTAATTTTTATATATACACAATGCAATAAGACAGGGCTTGGATAAATAATAAGAACTTACCTGGATATTGAGGATTGACCGATGGGTTTCCTACCGGGTTGGCACTGTTTTTGGACTTCACTAGTAGTAAATTTGAGTTCATAGATGGAAATAAGTTAAGGTGTCCGTGTAAAAAGTGCAGTAATGGTAAATTTTACGTATGTGATAAAGTGAGAGAACATCTTTATAGATTTGGATTTACTCTCAACTACTGTAATTAGACGTGCTATGATGAACCATTTATATTTGATGAAAGATATTAAAGAAGTGATTAATTTTTAGTTAAAAAAGAATGTAGCTATCATAACCAATTGAGCCTATATCAGAGGATGGTGATTGATGCAGGTGGTCAGAATTTTGTTTTAAAATCGAACCATGCAAGTACTAGTTTTACTCCTATACTTGAACAAGTGGATACCAGTCATGCATCACAATTGGAAGAAATAGAAGTAATGGGTTTTGATGAGAATGTGTGTAATACAACTTTTTCATCTAATCAGTTTTGAGAAATGTTGAAAGTAGTAAATGAACCTTTATGGGCGGGTTGTAATAATCATACTAAGTTATCAGTGACTGCAAGACTGTTAAATTTCAAGGCAGAGCATAATGTGTCTAAGAATTACTTCAACTCTTTTGTTAAAGTAATGCGGGAAACAATGCCTCGTGATAATATTATGTCAAGTGATTTTTACGATATGAAGAAACTAGTGGATAACTTAGGTCTTCCAAGTGTAAGAATTGATGTATGTAGTAAGGGTTGTATGTTATATTGAAGAGATGATGAAAATGCAGAATCTTGTAAATTCTATAGCCAATCTAGGTATAAGATTAACAGGAGGCATGGTCGTAATCAGAAGCGTAGATCATGCAAACAAATATTTTATCTGCCCTTAATCCCCAGATTGCAAAGGCTTTAAGCGTTTCAAGCCACTGCTGAACACATTACTTGGCATGTAAATCATGAAACAGAAGATGGTATAATGTGTCATTCTTCAGATGCAGAGGTATGAAAACATTTTGATAGAACATACCTTAAGTTTGCGATAGAGCCTTGAAACATCAGGTTAAGTTTATGTGCTGATGGATTTGCCCCATTTGGAAAATCAGGAAAAAGTTATTTATGTTGGCTAGTTATCTTAATTCTGTATAATCTTTCACCCGGTATATGCATAAAGATACCTTATATGTTTTTGACATTGATCGTGACTGGCTCGCAAAATTCGAAAAAGTTGATAGATGTTTATATGTAACCATTGATTGAATAGTACAACGGCTATGGGATGAAGGTATTCTTACATACTGTTGATCAAACATTTGTAACGAAAGTCGCTCTTCTTTGGATGATAAATGACTTTTCAATTTATAGAATGTTATCTGGATGGAGTAAAACTGTGATATTAGGATGTTCGATATGTTTAGAGAGATCAAAGTTATTCATATTAAAACGTGGTAAGAAGACTAGCTATTTTGACTATCACAGATAATTTTTGCCGATAAGTCATACATTCAGAAGGAATATGAAAGAGTTCATCAATAATAGAATTGAAAGAACACCTCTACCATTGAGGTTGATAGGTGATCAAATTTGAGAACGAATGCATGACTTTCCAACTGTTGTTGAAAACCCTCATAGCACAACTATTGCGTACAGAAGTACACATAAGTAAACTAAACACAGTATATTTTGGAATCTACCATATTAGAAGGCCCATTTTATTTATCATAATCTTGACGTCATGCATATAGAAAAGAATATTTTCGACAATGTTATAAATACTGTGATGGATATCACTGGAAAAATAAAAGACAACTTGAATGCAAAAAAAGATACGAGAGATATTTATGATCGGCTAACACTAGATATGGATGCAAGCAGCAGGTGACCAAAATCAAAAACAGTTTATACATTGGACAAGGAGCAGAGACAGGTTGTTTGTCAATAGTTGAAATTTGTACGGTTTCCTGATAGATATGCTTCGAACCTCAGGAGATTTGTTGATTTGAATAAATACAAGTTGACAGGTTTGAAGAGTCATTATTGTTACATATTTATAAAAAGACTAATTTCAATAGCTTTCAAAGAGCTTCTACCAAACTTTGTATGGAGTGCCATTACAGAGTTAAGTAATTTTCTTCATGATATTTACTCAACAGTATTAAAAACATCATACATGGTGAAACTAGAGAGATATATTCCAATTATTCTTTGCAACTTAGAAAGGATATTTCCTCCTGCATTTTTTGATTCAATGAAGCATCTCTTAGTTCACTTGCCTTATGAGGTCAAAGTTACAGGTTCTGTCTAATTTCGATGAATGTATAAATTCTAAATTACTTTATTATATATTATGTTCTGATAAACTTCTTTCTATCTCAATTGGGTTCTTATATCATTTGAAGAAAAAAGTGAAGAATAAGGCATGTGTTGAACCTTCAATTTATAATGCATATATTGTGGAAGAAGTAACAATATTTGCATCATACTATTTTAAACTGCACGTGTAGTGCAAGAGGCAGAGAGCAGGAAGAAATGATGAGGGCCCTATTGATCCCAATTGCAAATCATTTTCTATTTTCAATTATGTTGGTCGATCAAGTGGCACATGTAAATTTTGTTACTTAATAGGCGAAGAATGGCAGGCAGCCCATACATATATTTTACTAAACTGTCTAGAAGTAGAGCCATACTTCGAGCAAATGTACATTTGCAAATATATATATTGTGTGTCAAACATTTGCTAATATATAAATCGTATTTGTTAATAGGATTTTTCAAACTTCAATGTATGAACTACTATTAAATGAGTTTGACCGTTTGTGTGATAAAAAATTTGCAACGTGGTTCAAAACATATGTAAGTTGCCTATGGACCAAAATCAAGTTATGAATATTTTATACATAATTTATTAAAAAATATATTATTGACTTTGCGTGTGTGTGACCTTAGGTTCATAGTAATCATGATCAAGTTGAAGAGCAATGATTGCTATATGATCTGTCATAGGGTCCAAAGTCAAGAGTACGAAGCTGACAAGCATATTTCATAAACGGGTATAATTTTCATACTCAAGAATATGAAATGGGAAAAGCCACAATGAATAGTAGTGTGCGTGTTCGGTCATTCAATGGTGGCAGTTCAAAAGATGATTTTTATGACTTGTTGGATGAAATCATAGAGATAGAATATCATAGGCCATTAATGCGGGTTGTGTTATTTAAGTGAATGTAATTTGACCCCGTTAAAGGAATGAAAGTGCATACGAAACAAAAGGTATGTGAAATATGAACTATTTATTTTGGCACAATAAACAATTTAAGTATATTATGAATCATATCTTAGTTTGAAACGTGACAAAACTGATTGGTGGGATGTATGTAAAATCAAAACACGAAGAAAAATTGAGGAATACTAGAAGGATTCATTCCAACTTTATAAGATCCATGTGGAGTAATGATAGACGGAGATCCGACTGAAATTCGCGAAACAAATCTAGAAGGGGTTGCAGAATCTGATTTTGAGATAGAGGATGAAGATGAAAATGAAGATCAAGACGAAGACGAATGTGAAAATGAAGATTAAGATAAAAACGAAGGTGAAGATGAAGATTAAGACGAAGACGAAGGTGAAAATGAAGATTATGATTTTTGAGACTTTTTATCAATTATGTGTAATTATTATTATTATTGCGACATGTGTTACTGTTGTTGTCATAATTATTGTTGTTATTATTATTATCATTATCATTATTATTATTATTATTTATTTGATGAATTGTTAATATGGAAGGTCGTTGATAATATCGTCACTAATTGGCAACAAACATAATTTCATCGCAAAATTAGCGATGACATTGGCGACAATTTTTATTTGCTTACTTTTTAAAATAATAGGTTGTCGCTAATTTGCGTCGTCGCTAATTTTGTTGCAAAATTACACAAAAAAAACAAGGATTTAGCCACGGAACATTAGTGAAGAACGCCAATTCGTCGTTAATTTGTGAGGGAAATAGCAACGAACGCAAATCCGTCGCTAATTTTTGATGGAAATAGCGACGAAAATAACTTTCGCGGCACGAACGCAACTATTTTTATAGTTTGTTGCTAATTTTGTTGCTAATTTGTGATAGAAATAGCGATGAAAATAACTTCACGGCACGTTCCCGACTATTTTATTTTGTCGTTAATTCCGTCGCTAATTCGCGACGAAAATAACTTTGATGGGACATTCCCGACTATTTTTATAGTTCATCGCTAATTAGCAATGAAAATAAACTTTCACTACACATTCGCAACTATTTTATAGTTCATCACTAATTAGCGACGAAATTAACTTTCGCGACTTTTTTTAAAATCCGTCGCTAATTCACAACTATTTTATAGTTCTTCGCTAATTTCGTCGCTAATTAGCGACAGATTTAGCAACGAAATTAACTTTTGTGGCACTATCGCGACTATTTTTAAAATCTATCGCTATAGCGACGAATTTAGCAACAAAATTAACTTTCGCGACTATTTGTAAAATCCGTCGCTAATTCTATCACTAATTAGCGACGAATTTGAATCCGTCACTAATTAGCGACGAAATTAACTTTCACAGCACTTTCACTACTATTTTTAAAATCCATCGCTAATTAGAGATGAACTTGAATCTGTTGCTAATTAATGATGGATTTAGCGACAAAATTAACTTTCGCGACTATTTTAAAAATCTGTCGCTAATTAGCAACGGAATTAGTGACGAAAATAACTTTCGGGGCACGTTCCGGACTATTTTATTTTCGTCGCTAATTCCATTGCTAATTAGCGATGGAATTAGCGATGAAAATAATTTTGGCCGGACATTCCCAACTATTTTTATAGTTCATCTCTAATTCTGTCGCTAATTAGTGACGAATTTATCAACGGAAATAAACTTTCGCCGCCCATTCACAACTATTTTTATAGTTCGTCGCTAATTTCGTATCTAATTAGCGATGAAATTAACTTTTGCGGCACTCTTGTGGCTATTTTTAAAAATCCGTCGCTAATTAACGACAAAATTAACTTTCACGGCATTTTCGCGACTATTTTTAAAATCCATTGCTAATTAGCGACGAAATAAAATTCATCTCTAATTTGCGAAACGGCGTTGTCTTGATTTGGGGCACAATTAGGGCTTTCTCTCGACTCTCTCTTTCTCTCTCGATCGATTCTTCAAACATAGCAAAAAAATTACGGATCTCTCTCTCTCTCTCTCTATGGTTTCCTCGGACGAGTGTTTCTTTGGATTTGGCGTTCTTCAGCGTGATTTTTTCTTGGAGAGGAGAACCCCTTCGGTGGACACTGGGAAGATCGTGTTGACCATCATCCGAGAGGAACCTCAAGCACTCGGACCATCGCCCAAGAGGAACCTCAAGTGCGAGGATCGTTGTTCCGAGAGTTTCGGATTTGAGGAGGATCATTGTCCGAGTGGAGGTATGTTCGTGTGAATTTTTTGCACTTTTTGTCTTGGGCGAGCGCTATTTCAAATTGTCCGGTTTCGGATTCTGTGGGGCATTTGTTTGTTGTTGCTTCTTTTATATTGGATTTCTGCTGCTTCTTTTTGTTCGGATTGGGTCTGCTGTTGTTCGGTTTCGGATTGGGTCTGCTGTTGTTCGGTTTCGGATTCTATCTGCTGTTCTATTCGATTTTGTATTGGGTCTACTGCTATTCGGTTTCGAATTCTATCTGTTGTTCTATTCGGTTATGGATTGGGTATGCTGTTCTGTTCGGTTTCGGATTGGGTCTGCCGTTTGTTTTCTGTTGCTTCTTTTATATTAGAATAGGTCTACTGCTTCTTTCTATTTTTATATTGGATTCGACTTATCTCGGGTTGAATGGATTGGGTCTGATTGGATTTTATATTAGATTGAGTCTGTTTTTATATTAGATTGTTTTATTTCGAATTGAGTCTATTTTAAGCCAAGTACCTAATTGATGCACTTAGATTGGCGAAGTTGGAATGGGCTGAAATTTGGTCAGCTATGTAGAAATGGGCCGCTGATCAATACTCACTGCTAAGTTGTGACGGAGGTCATTTTTTTGCGTTTTGAAGTCGTTTAGATAGGTTTTCGAGCATAAGCACATTGTGTTTCACAGATTTTTAGTCCGGTTTAAATATTATGTGAAAGATATATGATACACATTGTGCTTCACATGGAACTGCTTTCTAATGTTCATTAATAGATTTTATAACAGAGGCTTCTAGTTCTTGATTGTCAAATATGCTCCCTTTTATTTATATCTAGGTTTGAAAATAGTCTAGTTTGATCATATCATGTAATATGCTTTCCATCATTCATTTTCCTGTTTTCTTCTTAGATAATAATCACCAGAAAGTGTTTCACTTCACTAGCTTTTTGAATGTTTTTGTACACAAAGGTAACAACTGTTATTTATGGCAAAAGAGAGCTAAAGAAGTTCATAGACATTTTCGGACAGCTTGCTATATATCAGAGGCGATAGCCTCTGTTTCATTTTCTCAAGTTTATCTCTTGCTCTCTGAAACAAAATGGTAAGCTTTATGTTGTATGTCATTATGTATCCCTAAAACATGTTTATATTTTTAAAGATATTTGTTTAACCTTTCTACTTATCAGTATAAATGTGGAGGTCACATGCATGGTGCAGTTTCACAAAGATGAGTGGCCCCTTCCACTTCCTTGTCCCCGTCCCTTTCCTCTTCCCCTGCTCTTTCATGTTTCCCTCAACCACTACATGCTGATGGACAACATGAACACATTGGCCATTCCTCCGACCTCAAGAACATATTAAGGGACAACTTGGACACATGCGAACTGAATCTACTTCAGTTCCATGTCCTTGAGTTTCATCTCCTTCGGTTTCACCTTCTTCTTCAGTGTAACACTCGAATGATGAGGGAAACATGGGGGAAGAAGATAGTCGATTCATGATATACTCATATGGAGATTCGTAAGTACTTCATTTTTTAAGTATATGAATATTTAGGATTTTAGATATGGATGTCAACTAAATTGTCCATTTTGCAAATTATTCGTATGCTTCATTATTTCATTGTCCATATCATTCTTTCTAACATGTTTGCAGATTCACGGATACTACGTATGTTGTGAGGCAACTTAATAAAATAGTCAATAACTCTTGAAGGGGGTAGTATATTAGTTACAACAGCGCTTCAAAATAAGTAAAGGATTGTGATGAAATGAGTTCAAGGTAAGTTTTGTTCTTTTAGGTGTTTCTAGTGGGCCGTGTTAGGGATTGGATCATACCCTCATGTTGGTACTTTTAAGTTTGGAATTATTTTTCTATTGATATAGCGAAAGTTCAAGTGGGATGAAATGGAAAAGGATGAAGCTAAACGAATTTTTAAGAAGAAAGTCGGTGATCATATATGAAATGTGATGACTAAAACAAAGATAAGTCAAGTAAAGCTAGATTTTATTATGGGTGACAATTGGACGGAAATTAAGAGAACTTGGAAAACTGAAAAAGAATAAGCAAATGAGTGAACAGAATAAGAAGAATCGAGCTTCTAGTTCTAGTAAAGGGTTTGCCATATATGCTGGGGGCTCCATCAACATCGAGGAACATAGAAAAGGAATGGTAAGTCTGTTCAACATATTGTAAGTTAATTTAATTCAATTACGCATTTATGTTTATATTTTGTAGGCAGATGAATTGGGGACGAAACTGACATATACAACTACATTTGAACGCATATTTCAAAAAAAAAGATAGGACATGGACTGACGATCGAGCAAAAACTATTAAGGTACGTAAGGTTATGCTTGAAGGTATGTAAGTTTATGGAAACTTGAATGAAAATCATGAATGCTTTTAATATTTATGGTAGTTATGTATATGAAGTTATTTTATTTTCATCTATATTGTTAATGTAGGAAAAATATGATGAACTTTTAATGAGTACTACTAGTGATAGTGGTGGTGATGGTGTTGCTGTGTCTGAGCCATCAGTTGACAGTATGGTATTATGGGTGGAGGCATCAAGTGGGATGAAAAGAGAAAAAATATTTGGGATGGGATCCTTGTCTAGGGTAAATACAACGCAGGCTGCTGCAACTCCATCCTCCAATGCGACTGTTTTAAGGAGGACACAACTTGATGAGCAAATGACCCAAGAATTGAGCCAACTAAAACATTTACTTGTAGAGAAGGATGAAGAAATAAGAGTGGTCAAATAACAAATACAATTGATCTTGTGACCCCTCAACTTTGATCACGATGAGGTTCCTCCTGTACTTACGACAAATCCAATAGGTGATGGGCACAATGATGAGCGACATGATGATGATGACAATGCTGATGATGATGATGATTTTGTCAGTCCTTTCTAGTTAAAATTTCCATTTTCATATCATTATAATATTTTTATGCATTAAATTTTGAGTACTATGTATTTCATTATCATATCATTATGTATTTAAGCACTAAATTTTGATGTTATTAAGTGCTTAATCAATGTTAAATATAAATTCTAGAAAATAATTTCACTGTTTTTTTTGGTAAGGAAAATAATTTTACTGTTAATTATATTTAAAATCGAACTCATCCCTAAACAACATTCGTCGTTGACTTTGTCGCTAAAGAATTAAGAAAAATTCATCGCTAAATTCGTTTCGGAACAATGTTCGTGGCAAAAGTAAAAATTTTTCGTGGCAAATTAGCGACAAATTTTGCCACGAATAAGTTCATTGCAAAATACTGACAAAAAAAAAAACTCGTGGCGAATTAGCAACGAATTTTGTCACAACGAAAAATTAGCGACAAATTTTGCCATGAATAATTAGTGACGAATCTTGCCACGAATACAATTTGTTGCTAATTACCGACGAATTTTGTCACGAATATATTTCGTCGCAATTTAGCGACGAAAATTGAAATTTTTTGTCGCTAAATTTTGTGACGCCAAATTGGCGATGAAATATTTTTCATTGCAAATTCGTTTAGCGACAAATTTTTCCATTTTTTTCGTGGCAAAATTTTATGCTAAAATCTACTTTTTTTGTAGTGTTACCTAATTTGCGGATGACTTCCAAATTCGAATTTGCGGTGGATCGGGACGGTGGTCGACGGCAAGCGGTCGATGGACGTGACGGTGGTGGGACGATGAATGATCCGGCTGGACGTCTTGGTGCAACAGGGATGACTTGACGTCGTCCCAGAATCACGCCTTGGCCACGTAGTTATAGTGGAGAAAAGGCTCGCTGGATGGTGCTTCGTTGGACCGCCGTTGCAAGCGGAGCGATAGAGCAAAGCACACTGGACGTTGGTGAGGTGCAGTGGCACAAGGAGCTGCTACAACGTTTTCAAGGAAAATCCATCGAGTGATCCCCAAGTGGATTCCTTTGAGAATCTCCCAAAATCTGATGATGGTGAACTTTCTTCCGAAGTAGTCCAGCGAGGTCTTCTTTGTGGGTCCTTGACTCAGTGATTGACGAAGAACTATGGGGCGGTGCAAATCGAAGATCGTGCCTTGGCTCGACAGTTGTGGGGTATCGGGACAGTAAGGGCAGAGATGACTCGTCGTGGTGGCTTGGTGCAACAGCTGCAGAACAGGAATAGAAATAGTTCGTCGACAAGAAGAAAGAATCGAGAAGGCTCGAGCTCTATAGCCACTACGTCATCGGAAGGACCGCAGTGAGGCTGGTCATGGTTGGTGCGGTAGACGTTGGGAAGCAGCGGTGGGATGGCGGCGTCACGGGACAACAGCAGCAGCGGTCCAGGTGATGGGGTCGCGAGGCGGCACGACTGCGAGGCGGGCGCTTGCATGACCGACTCTCTCTCTCTTACTCTTGCTCTCTCTCATGTGTGTTTCTGGTGCTCTCAGGAATTGTGTTTTGAGAATTATGAGAGCTCCCCTCAGATTATGAGGCATAACCACATATTTATACCGCATACCTAGGTTAATTGGCCAAGCTTTCCTCATCCTAGTGGGCTTTGGTTTAGGCTTTATCATCTAATTTTAACTTCCAATAGGCTGAATTAATTTGGGTTTTTTTCTCTAATTGAGCACAATAGGTTGACTTAAGCTAAAATTAAAACAACCAAGGCCTTTTAGACTTATGAATTGCAGCCCCTATCTTCCGAGTGGGCAGAGCTTCGTTTGGCGCTCAAGCTCGATTTCCGCGATGGATTTTTAGCTGTCCTTGCCACCGCCGATTCGACATAGAATGCAATTAACCTATATAATCCTAAACTATATGCTATGCATTTTCAATATTTTTGTTTAGGGGTTAAAATTTAATTCCTAATTTTCTATGCAATTAATCATTAAATGGTTAGTCAAAATTTAAGTGTCAACACTCAGAAATTGGTAATATTGTCCAACTTCAACCTTACTGGACTTATAATGATGTTTGTCAACTTGCTTTAAAGGTGGAACGACAACTTAGAGAAACTCGTGGTACTAGCTCTCGATATCGGGACAAGGAGGGCTATTCCAAAGGTGGGAGTATTTCCACTAAAAATAAAATAGTTGCTTCAAAGTCCATTCCTAAGAATGAATGAGCATCTAGTTCAATACGCCCTAATTCTGTTAGGTGTTTCAAATGCCAAGGATTTGGACATATTGCCTCTGATTGTCCAAATCGTAAGATTGTCTCTTTAGTAGAAGAAGAGTGTGAAGAAGACAATCATGAAGACTTCCCTAGTTCCAATGAAGGGTCGGACGAGGGAGATGAAATTATATATTGAGATCAAGGAGAGTCTCTAATTCTTCGTTGGATCTTGAATACTATTCCTAGTGAAGGTACGTGGATTTGCAACAACATTTTTCACACTCGATGTACTTCTCATAGAAAGGTTTGTGATGTTATTATTGATGAAGGAAGCTACAAGAATGTCGTGGCTACAACAATGGTGGATAAATTGTACCTCAAGATGGAGAAACACCCACAACCTTACAAGCTATCTTGGCTTCACAAAGGGAATGAGGTAAGGGTTGATAAATGATGCCTTATTCAATTCTCCATTGGGAAAAAAAATATAATGATGAAGTATGGTGTGATATTGTTCCCATGAATGTTGGCCATTTGCTTCATGGGAGACCTTGGCAATTTTATAGAAAGACTAAGCATGATGGGTTAAAAATTACTTATACTTTTAAAAATGATGGAGTTAAAATCACTTTGGGTCCTTTCAAAATAGAGAGCACTCCTAAACTATCAAATGGGGAGGGAAATAATTTACTCTCTAAATCTAAAGTTGATAAGGCTTTGAAGATTCCTTTGTGGCATATGCTCTTGTGGTGTTAGAAGAGAATGAAGAACCGTATGTTGTTCCTTCTCAAGTAGCACCTCTTCTCCAAGAATTTAAGGATGTTGTTCCGAAAGAAATTCCACCCAGTCTTCTGCCTATAAGAGACATTTAGCATTGCATTGATTTTGTTTCGAGAGCCGTTCTTCCAAACAAAACTGCCTACCAAATGAGTCTTAAAGAGCATGAAGAGCTTCAACAACAAGTATATGAAATCTTGGCTAAAGAAATGGTGAGAGAAAGCATGAGTGTCCCTACTCTTCTCGTGCCAAAGAAGGATGGGTCTTAGTGTATGTGTGTCAATAGTAGAGTGGTGAGCAAGATTACCATCAATACCACTTTTCCATTCCTCGACTCGATGTTCTTCTCGACCAACTTCTTGGGGTACAATCTTTTCTAAGGTTGATCTTCGAAGTGGATATCATCAAATTCGAATGAGAACCGAAGATGAGTGGAAAATTGTCTTCAAAACAAGAGATGGCCTCTATGAATGGATGGTCATGCCTTTTGGTCTCTCTAACACTCCCAGTACATTTATGCACCTCATGAATCATGTCTTTAAACCATTTATTGGTAGCTTTGTTATTGTTTATTTTGATGACATTTTCGTTTATAGCTCTACTTAGGAACAACATTTGGAGCACCTTCGCCAAGTTTTCAAGGTTCTTCGGGAGCAAAAGTTATATGCCAACTTCAAGAAGTATCTTTCTAGGCTATATTGTCTCTGAAGATGGCATCAAGATGGATCCTAGCAAGGTGGAGGCAATCATAAGCTGGCCTGTTCTGACATCTATACATGACATTTGGAGTTTTCATGATTTAGCCTCATTTTATCGTCGCTTTATCAAGCATTTTAGTAATATTATTTCTCCTATCACAGAATGCTTAAAGAAGGGAAATTTCAAGTGGACCAAAGAGGTACAACAAAGCTTCGAACTCCTTAAAAGGAAGATAATCGAGGCTCCTATTCTTGCACTTCCATATTTTAAAAAAGTCTTTAAAGTTGATTGTGATGCTTCCAATGTGGGAATTGGTGCAGTTCTTAGCCAAGAAACAAAGCCTATTGCATTCTGTAGCGAGAAGTTGAATAATTGCCATTCCTGCAAGAATTACTCTACTTATGACAAGGAATTCTATGCTATTATTAGAGCTTTAGATCATTGGCAACACTATCTATTATTTAAAGAGTTTATTCTCTATTCGAATCATGAAGCCTTGAAGTATGTAAATACTCAACACAAGCTCAACAATCAGCATGCCAAGTGGGTAGAGTTCCTTCAAGTATTTCACTTTTCTTACTAAACATAAAGCTGGAACTCTCAATCGAGTGGCGGATGCATTAAGCCGTAGACATTCCTTGTTATCCACAATGTAAGTGAAGCTCTTAGGCCTTGACATGATCAAGGAGCATTATAAAGAAGATCTAGACTTTGGGAAAATTTGGAAAGATTGTTCGAGGGTCCAATTCAGCAAATTTTTGTGCAAGATGGATTTCTTTTTAGAAATAATTGCTTGTGCATACCGAGAAGTTCTCTAAGGGAAGCCATTATCAATGAAGCCCATGGTGGAGGTTTAGCCAGTCATTTCGGAAGAGACAAGACACTCTCTTGTCAAAGAAAAATTTTATTGACCTCGATTGGAGAAAGATGTTATGAGACATGTGGAGCAGTGTCAAACTTGTCACATTGCCAAAAGCCATTCTCAAAACACTAGCTTGTATACTCCATTACCGGTATCAATAGCCCCTTGGGAAGATGTGAGCCTAGATTTTGTGGTTGGTTTACCTCGGACACAAAGGGGTAAAGACTCAATCATGGTGGTCGTTGATCGGTCCTAAAAAATGGCGCATTTTGTACCTTGTAACAAGATTTTGGATGCTACTCATGTGGCAAATCTTTTCTTTCAAAGATCGTGAAACTACATGGTATTCCGAAGATGATGACATATGATTGGGACTCAAAATTTATTAGTCATTTTTGGTGAACACTTTGGAAGAAGCTAGGCACTACACTTCAATTTATCTCTTCTCTTCATCCCCAAATCGATGGGCAAGCTGAAGTTGTTAATCGGAGTTTGGGAAATCTTTTAAGGAGCTTAATTGGAAGTAACCTACATCAATGGGACCTTACTTTGGCTCAAGTTGAATTTGCTTACAATCGGTCTTCAAGCCAAACAATCAGGAAGAGTCCTTTCGAGCTTGTGTATGGCAAAAATCCTATCAGTCTGATGGACTTAGCTCCACCTCCCATCTCTCAACATTTAGCAAGGATGCTAAGGGTCATGCCAACTATCTAAAGAAGCTTTATGAGCAAATTTGGGAAAGGATAATAAAGCACAATGCGAAGAATCAAGTAAGAACAAACAAGCATCGAAAGCCTGCAGTTTTTAAGGAAGGAGATTTGGTTTGGCTACATCTTAGGAATGAAAGATTTCCTTGAGGTCGTCACGAGAAGCTCAAGCCTAGGGCTGATGGACCTTTCAATGTGTTGCAAAGGATTGGTGACAACACTTACAAGATTGAGCTTCCTGGTGAGTATGCTGTTTCTGCTACGTTCAATGTTGCGGATCTTTCTCCCTACCATGACAATGAAGACTAAGAAAACTTAGGGACGAGTTTATGTGCAGCAGAAGCATCTAATGCCGAAGCATTCCTTGAAGATGTCGAGTTATCGACGAGTTGTCTATATCATCGATTATGACGTACCAAAGTCTATTCGGTACCTTGAAAAGATGAAGGCTATTAATTCAACATCTTGGAAATGGTAAAATCATACAGATCTTCAATTGGTTACATTTAATTCTGATATATTTTCTAGGTCTAGTTAACGACGTTCAAGTTTCTCGAATCCTTATTTATTTATGGTTGCTTTCTAGTAAATGTTGTTTATCTTTCCTATGAGTAATTTTGTATTTCTGGAGAGTCTTAGTAATTGCTCACGCTTGGAGGGTGTCGCACGGCGCTTTCTTGGAACTTTTGGGGTTTGCGCGCTAAGGAGGTATTTCCGCGCAAGGGTCTCTCCAAGACCATAACTCACATGACAGCAGATGATAATTTCCTATTTAGTCTAAGTTCTCGATTTTATAGTCGCCACTAGTCATTATTGGTAGGTTGACTAGAAACCTAATCGGAGTATGGGAGAAATACCATGATTCTACGAACCAGATATTCTGAATACGAGGACTTAGTTACGCTAATGATCCCGAATCGAGATCTCTATCGCTCTTTTGGTACTTAAAAACGATATGATGGCTAACGCGTCACACAAGTTTCCAAGGCCAATCCACTAATCCTATCCATTTAATTGTGGAGAAATCAATCAAGAATTAAATGCGCAATCAATGTTAATCAAACCAAACAATCCTAAATTGTCTCTAAAAATCAAAATGCACCCAAAAACCATCTAAACCCTAATGAATCCCTAAATGCTTATTAATTTCATGATTTGTGTTTTTTAGGGTTTTAGGGTTTTTTAAGGGTTATAACCCTTGAATTTGAGATTTTTCTAAAAATGCCATTTGGGCACTTCAAAAAATTGAAATTTCACTTTCTAAGGTTGGCCACAGTGTTTTTAAATCATTCTATAAATTTTTGAAATTTTTGATTTTTTTTAAGTCAAATTTTTTATTTTCTAAAAATTTGTTTTAGAAATTTTTATGGGATTTTGGGATTTTTCAAATTTTTATGAATTTTCTAATAATTTTTTAGATTTTTGTGGATTTTCTAAAATTTTCAATTTTTTTATAATTTTCTAGACTTTTTTGATTTTTTTCTAGATTTTTCACATTTTTGTAGATTTTCGAATTTTTTTAAAGCTTTTCTGAATTTTCTAATTTTTATGAATTTTTGTATATTTATATTTTTTTATTATTTTTTTTTCAAAAATTTCCGCCGAGGGTTGAACCGGACTGGACCGGTTCAATCCGATTCGGCCAAGTCGAACCGATCGGCACCGATGGTGGCCACTACCCCGGCGAGACACAACACCAAAACAATGTCGTTTTGAGATTTTCTCTTTGGGGCAATCCGTCGAGCATCTGGTGGGCACAATTTCAAGCTTAGTGTTTTTTAGGCCGCCGGTTTGGATCGATCTCCGGTGACCTTTCGGTGATGACTTGACCATTTTACTTGATTCAGTGTTGAGTTCATGTTAACCTTTATCAAACTAGCCTGACTAGATCATTGTTGGACCGCCGCGACCGGCGAAAAACCTATCTAAACACCCTAAGTCATCACTGACCTAAACATGCTTCTCCAAGCTTCAAATCCTTATTCTAATCACCCGAGCCATCTAAACCGATCCAAATCAACATCAGAATATCAATCAAGGTGAGAATCAACTAACTTGAGCCGCTTATGACCACGAGAGGCGCTTCGGTGAGGTCAAGGAAGCTCTGACAAGAAGGTTTAATGGTGGCCGACTTGGTTTATGTAGGTTTTTCAATCAGAAATGCAATCAAACAATGTAAAACATGATTATAAAATCATATTAGACCTCAAAGGACTCAAATTGTCATAGAAATCAAATGACCATCAATATCAAACTCGATCTCACTTTCTAGAGTTCTAGAAAACCATAGCAAGAATTAGATTTTACCCACTTCGATAAAGGATCAGATGAAGTTTTCGAAGCAAATGGCGATCGTGGAGCTCTTCCTCGGTACTTGGACTTCAATCTGGTGACTTTGGCTTTGTCGGAGAATGTCTAGACAAGCCGGCTGAGCTTCACTTTCAGGCGACGGTGATCAGCTTCGTCACAACTTCTCAGGTGAGGAGATTCACCATTGGAGCCAATTTGCCTACGTATTTCTCGTTAGAAAAATGCCAATCGCTCGGTCCTTGGAACCTTGACGCACCTTTGAATACAATCTCTCTCTCTTTTGCGTTCATTCTCTCTCGCTCTTTCTCTCTAGAATTTCATCGAACGTCTTCTCTATGCATGTGATCATGTTCTTCTCCTCTTTTTCTTGATCAATTTTCCCTCTCAAAATTTGTTTTCACCGACTTAGAATCAGTTGGAATGATTCTCTGGCGCTAGCTGGAGATTCTTCAGCTGGCCAATTTGATTTTCACGTGCTAAATTGATCATATGAAGTCGGCAAAGTCACAGGTTCAACTGGATCTTTTCTGGGTTTTATGTGCTTTGGGCAAACCGGGTGAAGGGGATGATTGAACCAGGTTGGGTTGGGTTGACCCGGCTGACCCGGTAAGTCCATTTTTGACTAAAAATTCAAATTGAGCCCAATTTTGACTGATATTTCGAAATTAAACCCCAAAATTGAATTCTTCATACCATTCTAAACCCAAATATGTGATTTTCCCCAATTTTTGACAAAATCATGTCCTAGATTTTTAACTTTTTGTACTCGGGTTACTGGGTCTTTGTTCAATTTGATGCCTTAATGATCTGATTAGGCAAAATTGGTGCTAAAATTGAATTACCCACATCTGATTAACCCTAGAAATGCTGGTCTCATGGTTCGACAATTTCGATTTGGACACGATTCCAATTTGGGCTCAAAATTCGTAATTTTCAATTGAATTTTGGGATTTTTTGATTTCTTCGTTGAATTGTTCAATTGGACTGACCATTATGTAATTCAAGGTCCCAAAATCATTTGTTGTGTAGATACCATGACTTAAAAATGATTAGAAAAGATCTAATTGCATTTTCGGTTCAATTCAGATTTGATTTTACCCAATTTTGGGAAACGCACATGCCCGATCGAGATTTTCCAAAATTGATGATGCATTAGTGAAATTGGATTTAAAAGAAGACTAAGGACTATTTTTATGGAATTTTCCGATTCCATTTGCTATTTTTCTTGATTTTCTCACTCATTTTGACTAAATGAAATTTAAAAAAATTCAGGAAAATGCTAAAAAAAAATCATTTTTGGTCTAGAAATAGGTTTCTAAACTTGGCCAAGATTCCTAATCCTAATTTTGAAATTTTTGAAAATATAAAAAAATGAGCTAAAAATCATCTGTCAATATAGGGTTGTTCCATGCTCATCTATTTAAGCACACTATAATGAATAACAGAGCAAGACTTATTTGATTCAAAACTAATTGAGCTTTTGGCTGAAGAACAATAAGGATTTCTTATTTTACTTTTATCTCTTAGGTGGATTCCTACGAATGGGGAGTATTGCTCTTATTTCTTAGGTTAATCACCTACAAGTGGCAAGCGTCCTATCTATTAAAGTGCTCACTTGTGTTGTCCCCTACTTCTCTACACTTTCTCTGGCGTCATTATGGTCAGCTTCACAAGCCAAGAACCATCATTAGTCGTCACATTTCGTGAAGCAAATAAAAGCGTGTGGAAATCAGATTTGGAGGGCGTGGTTCACCCCAAAACGGCGACTCTTTACCATATAATGTATAGTAATATCAACAGTACAGACATCGCACGACACGCCGTTTCAGTAGAGCCACCATGCATGACGCAGAATTTGCTCCATCGCTGGGGGTCGTAGCCAAAGTTGCACTTTTAATTTTATCTGAGAAGTTGGTCTTAGTAGCAGAATGGTAATGGGGTGTGTCCTTTGATTATGACATCCGACCAAGATCGAATAAATTTGTTATAGCTAACATAGAGTAATAATATTCAAAGATCGCATGAATGAAACTAAAGTTAGATGTAGCCTTAAGAAGTTTTTCTTTCTGGTGTGAGAAACTTGAAGATGGAGTGAAAGAAAACTAGTAATGATCATAAGTCATAATGGGGCATGTATAAATATCGTTTCATTTAGGGCTTGGGCTGTGTTATCGTGTAAATTGCAAAGTCAAACCGAAAGGAACCTTATAGAGAGTCAAGGTAAACAAACTACGGAAGGGAAAGATTTGTGTTATCTGGGTTAACTTCTAATCCCAGTAAAAGGCTACCATCGAGACCGACCCGAAGGGCTGGCGGCAGTGGCCGCTAGGTACCTAATTCAATCCTAATTGAATTTTTGTCACATTTTGACAGAATTTCCAAATGAAATGTCTGTATCTGATCCGCTTAAACTTGGGAACTTAGCTTGTTCCCTCAAGTCAGGACTCTGAGAACGACTCTGAAAAATCTGGTATAAGAAGTGTTTACTAAGAACAGTCTATAAGATACTGATGCACTATGTAAAATATAAGGTCATATGCTTATGATCCTATGGTCCCCTAGATGCTATATCTGTAAGGTTGTACATTTGAGGACTCAAATATTCAGCAACTAATCGGAGGAACAACATTTGGATATATGCTTTGGACTCCACCAACCCAATAATTGTCATTGTCAATGGATATGCATCAAGGCATACAGATTTCTAAGGCATTGCTTATGTTGCACTAATTTGTAACAATGCAACGAGGTCTCCCAGACTGTCTATCACTCATCATGATTCATTGATGTAAATCATCACCGTTGAATAATCGAAATGGTGGTTGTTTCGTTAAGAAAGCTTTCTTCTTGCGCATACTATAACCATGATTAATACTGCTGTACCACGGGAGCCGAAAAGAATCTATTAAATGAGTTTCCTCCTAAAGTTTCCCTTCGCAACATGGAATATACTTTCATCGGCAAAATTCCCTAAAGGAGAAGAAGAGCATCAAATATACACTTCTTCTTGAAAAGAACGAAAGTATCGTCATGTTAAGACACAACAGCTCTGCCGAATTAGAACTTCTAAAACGTTAAATTTAAAAAAGAAGAAGAAAGGTCTCTCTCGCCTCCCGCCTCAGGTCTTCTCTTCATGCAATGCTCGGTCGAAATCAAGCGAAGGATGAGAGTGATGCAACTAGCGATAGAAATCTGCAAGCACAACTTTCTTGTTAGAAATTAAACCAAATTCATAAATGTCGAGACTATTGATGAACTGCCGTGTTGCCGATATTATCGGTTACCTCATTACCAATAATCCAGAAGCAATGTTGATGACTGTTCGGTGTATGAGTTAAATAGAGTCTTTATTGTAATATTGTTTTCAAAAAGTCTGCTCGTATTTTTATGTCTTGACTATTCGTGTTTCTAGGTCTAGTTAATGTTCTGTAAATTCCTAGGAATCTATCTCCTTGAAATGGTAGAGTACATTTATTAGTCATTTAAGAGTTAGTCCAAGAGTCATGCACAAGCCTATATAAAGGCAGGTCTTGTAATTGTGTGAGATATGGGATATAAGGTGATACCGATAAAGGTGAAACCGATAAGGCGGTATCGATAAAAGCCTTTTTGTCTCCTTCTCTTAAGTTGTGTGAATTGCGAGTGTTTTCACCTTTGAATTTATCTCATCAAATTAGTATCAGAGCTTACAGTTTGTGATCATGGCCTCAACAAACAATCAACTTCCTCTTCAATACCCTCATCTTACCAAAAAAAATTATGATAATTGGGCTGCTAGAATGAAAGCCCAACTCGACGCCTATAGTGTGTGGGAGATTGTCAACACCGGCTATGATGAGCAAGAGGACAGCGCCACATTGAATCAAAACTAGAGGAATGCCTTGGAGAAAGTTTGAGCAAAAGATCAATATACCCTGTCAATCATCTATCAAGCTTTAGATGATTCGATATTCGAGAAGGTGTTGAATCCTTTTACTTCTAAGGAAGCATGGGAGATTCTTTACAACACACACCAAGGAGTGCAAAAAGTTTATAAGATTCGCCTTCAAACTTTGAGAGGTGAATTAGAGGCAATCCGTATGGAAGAATCTAAATTGATTGCCAATTATTTCACAAGAGTGTTGGCAATTGTCAACTAAATGAAAAGAAATGGAGAAGATGTTGAAGATGTTCGTGTTGTCGAGAAGATTCTTTTATCCTTAGACAAAGAGTACGACCATATTGCATTGCGATTGAAGAGTCCAAAGATCTTGATGCCATGATGATTGATGAGCTCATGGGTTCATTGCAAGCCCATGAAGAAAGATTCAGGAGAAACAAGAATGAGCTGGTGGAGGAAGTACTCCAAACTCGGTTGACCATCCGAGATGAGAAGGAGCAAAGTAGAAATCCTGTGAAAACTCGTGGGACTCATCAAGATCGAGGTCGACGCTGAGGCCGAGGTCGCTTTCAAGGAAGACGTCATGGACGAAGTAGAGGAGATATTGCTCAAAATGATGTAAAATACCAAAATCAAAGAGGTGCTCGTGGAAGAGGATAGAACTTGAGAGGGCAATGGTATGATAAATCTAAAATTCGATGTTATCATTGCAATAAACTTGGCCATTATGCTTCTGACCGTTGGAACAAAGAGAGTAGCTAAGCAGATGAAAAGGCAAACTTGGTGAATGATGTCAAGCAAGTTCTTTTATTGGTATTTAAAGAAGATGAAGGAAGACAAAGTGATACGTGGCACTTGGATACCGGTGCAAGCAACCACATGTGTAGGCAAAAGGAGATGTTTGCCTAGTTAGATGAGACAGTCAAAGGGAAAGTCTCATTCAGTGATAATTCCAAAATTCTTGTCGAAGGCAACGGTACAATTTTGATTCATTTGAAGAATGGTGCACATCAGTTTATTATTAATGTTTATTATGTACCAAAGATGTCAAGTTAATATCTTGAATTCGAGACAGCTTTTGGAGAAAGGTTATACTTTCCACATGAAAGATCTTAGCCTTGTGCTAAGAGATCAAAATAATAAACTAATTGCAAAAGCAAATATGTCAAAGAACAGGATGTTCAGTCTCAATATAAAGAATGACATGTCTCGATGCTTAAAGGCATGTGTGCATGATCCTTCATGGTTGTGGCATTTGAGGTTCGGCCATCTCAATTTTGATAGACTCAATTTGCTTTCCCACAAGAAAATGGTTTATGGCTTACCACATATTGATCATCCCGATCAATTATGTGAAGGGCGTGTTTATCAGCAAGTACTTTCAGATCTAGCTTTCTAAAGGAAGCATCTTATCGAGTAAAGAAGCCACTTGAGTTGATTCATTTTGATGTGTGCGGTCTAATCACTCCTCAAACATATGGTAATCATCGATATTTTGTTACTTTTATCGATGAATTTACTCAAAAAAAACTTGGGTGTATTTCTTGAAGTAAAAGACAGAAGTGTTTGACACTTTCAAACAATTCAAGAACTTGACTAAAAAGGAGAGTGGCTATTTTATCAAAGCCATAGGGACTGATCGAGGAGGAGAATTCACTTTAGCCATATTCAACAAATTTTATGAAGATCATGGTACTCGACATTTCTTGATGGCTCCATATTCTCCTCAACAAAATAGCGTGGCTAAACGAAAAAAATAGAACCATTCTTGATATGGTTCGTAGCATGTTGAAAAGCAAAAATTTGCCGAAGGAACTTTGGAGTGAAGCTGTTATGTGTGCTATCTATCTACAAAATAGATGCCCCACATATGGATTTGAAGGCATAACTCTACAAGAGGCATGGAGCGGGAGAACACCAAGTGTTTCTCAATTGAGAATTTTCGGGAGCATTGCCTATGCTCATGTCTCGGACCAAAAAAGATCGAAGTTGGAAGATAAGAGCAAAAAGCTCATTTTCATCGGGTATGATACCTCATCCAAAGCTTATCAATTATTTGATCCTAACACATTGAAAGTATATATAAGTAGAGATGTCAAGTTCAATGAAGAAGGCATATGGCAAGAC
Organism: Syzygium syzygioides; assembly: GCA_031216285.1. Lineage (NCBI taxonomy): Eukaryota > Viridiplantae > Streptophyta > Magnoliopsida > Myrtales > Myrtaceae > Syzygium > Syzygium syzygioides. The sequence goes on along the minus strand of CM062242.1, from coordinate 10,533,100 downwards.
AATCTTGAAGATGAAGCAAATGCTCGTGATGATTCAAGACAAATGGAGTTGAAAGATCTCTCTTCACCTTCTTCTCCGATTTCTTCTTCAAGTTCATCACCATCAACTTCTTCAAATGGTGTTGATGAACAGCTAGTGCCAAGATCAATGAGATTATTTGAAATTTATGAAGCTACCGATGAGCTTCACCTTGTATGCCTTCTTGTGGATTTAGAACCGCTTGTCTATGATGATGTTGCCAAAGAAGAAAAATGGAGAAAAGCCAAGAATGAAGAAATTGAAGCCTTCGAGAAAAATCAAACATGGGAACTTGCTGATCTTTCGAAGGACAATAAATTGATTAGTGTGAAAAGGGTGTAAAAGGCCAAAAAGAACGAGAAAGGAGAAGTGACAAGATACAAGGCTAGATTAGTCGCGAAGGGGTGCAAACAAAAGGCTGGAATCAACTATGATGAGGTATTTGCTCCCGTTATCTATATGGAAACGATTAGATTAATCATTTCTATTGTAGCTCAAAATGATTGGCAAATTTATCAAATGCATGTCAAATTAGCATTTTCAAATTGCAACCTTGATGAAGAAATTTATGTTGAGCAACCCGAGGGGTTTATTGTGAAAATTCATGAAGATAAAATGCTAAGGTTGAAGAAAGCTCTATATGGGATTAAACAAGCACCGTAAGCATGGAATTCCAAAATCGATACCTATTTCAAGGCAAATGGCTTCTCTCAATGTCCATACGAATATGTACTTTATTTGAAGCAAGAAAAAGGTGATATTCTATTGACTTGTTTATATGTTGATGACCTTATTTTTATAGGAAATATCCTGGAATGATCGATGCTTTTAAGGCATCGATGGGGAAGGAGTTTGAGATGACGGATAATGGTCTCATGAATTATTTTCTTGGTATTAAAGTGAAGTAAAGTGCAGGTGGGGTTTTTGTTTCCCAAAAAGGATATGCAAAAAATATCCTTGAAAAATTCGCATGGAAAATTGTACACCGGTCAATACACCGATGGAATACAGAACCAAGTTGTTGAAGTTTGATGACGGTGTTGATTTGATCCAATGTACTATAGAAGCTTGATTGGAAGCTTGAGATATTTGACATGTACAGGACCAGATATCATGTATAGTATTGGAATTGTGAGTCGAGACATGAAGAAATCGAAGTCATCTCATCTTAAAGCAGCAAAGAGGATACTTCAATACATCAAAGGTGCTGTTACTCATAGGTTACACTACTATCAATATTCATCCTTTCAGCTTAGAGGTTATTCAGACAGTGATTATGGTTGAGATATCAATGATCGAAAAAGGGCTATAGGTCTTGTGTTTTCTTATATGACACCGCTTTCACGTTGTCATCAAAAAAGCAATCCAGTGTTACTCTTTCGACATGTGAAGCTGAATGAGTAGCGGCATCTTCATGTGCTTGTCATGCAATGTGGTTGAGAACACTTTTGAAAGAAATTCATATGGAGTAGTTGAAATTAACAGAAATTTTTGTTGATAATGTTTCTGCTATTGCTTTTACGAAAAATCCAATTTTTCATGAACAAAGCAAATATATTGATGTTTTGTATCACTTTATTCGAGAACAAGTGAATGAGAAGGAAATTGAAGTGTCGCATATGAAGACCAGAGATCAAGTTGTAGATATTTTTACGAAACCTCTAAAGATCGATGCTTTTCGAAAGTTCAAGAGTTTGCTTGGAATGATTGATGAAAGAGAATTTCTTTTAAGGGGGAGTGTTAGAAATTACACCAAATTCATAAACGTCAAGACTATTGATGAACTGCGGAGTTGCCAATATTATTGGTTACCTCGCTACCGATATTCCAAAAGCAATGTGGATGACTGTTCGGTGTGTGAGTTAAATAGAGTCTTTATTTTAATGTTGTTTTTAAAGAGTCTATTCGTATTTCTATGTCTTGACTATTTATGTTTCTAGGTCTAGTTAATATTGTGTAAATTCCTAGGAATCTATCTCCTTGGAATGGTAGAGTACATTTACAAGTCATTTAAGAGTTAGTCCAAGAGTCATGTACAAGCCTATATAAAGGCAAGTCTTGTAATTGTGTGAGATATGGAATATAAGGTGATACCGATGAATATGAAACCAACAAGGTGATACTGATGAAGGTGAAACTGATAAGGTGGTACCAATAAAAGCCTTTTTGTCTCCTTCTCTTAAGTTGCGTGAATGGTGAGTGTTCTCACTTTCTAATCTATCCCAGACCTCAGTATCCGCCCTTTACATACTCTCTTTTATTGTCTATAAAGCATTTCTACGCTGTTCTCTCTCTAACTAAACCCCAAGAAAAATCACCCTCACGTACCTCTCGTGTTGCTACCGCCATCACCACCGATGTCGTCGGCGAAACCTAAACCCCTCACTGATGCCAACCTGCCCCTCTTCACTCCGAACCAGCGGCTCGAGCTCCAAGGATACAGACACAAAGCCAGGCCTGATGGCTCCTCCTCGACCCTCGCCGAGCTCCTGAGGAGGGTTGAAAAAGCTCAAGTTGGTGACCAAACGCCTTCAACACCTTCAAACCATGTCCTTCAGGTGACCTCCTTGGTGTCCTCCTCCATCTCTATGCCAACGGCCTATCCCTTCGTGCTCTCCTTCAAGAACTTGACTTACAGCGTCAACGACCCCGGGAAGCTGGGCTTCTCATCACTGCTCTGCCGTGAGAAGTTTGGCGATGGCGCGGGCTTGCCAGGGCGGGCCAGCACCAAGGTCTTGCTCAACGACATCTCCGCAGAGGCCAGGGAAGGAGAGATAATGGCCGTCCTTGGCATGAGTGGCTCGGGAAAGTCGACACTCATCGACGCCCTCGCAGACCGGATCTCGAAGGAGAGCCTTGGAGGGGCCATCATGCTGAACGGCGAGGTTCTAGAGTCACGGCTCCTGAAGGTGATATCAGCCTATGTCATGCAAGACGACCTCCTCTTCCCGATGCTGACGGTGGAGGAGACGCTCATGTTCTCCGCCGAGTTCCGGCTCCCACGCTCGCTCTCCAAGTTGCGGAAGAAGGCGCGGGTCCAGGCGCTGATTGGTCAGCTTGGCCTTCGGAATGCTGCGGGCACAGTGATTGGCGATGAAGGCCACCGCGGCGTATCTGGCGGAGAGCGGCGGCGCGTCTCCATTGGCATCGACATCATCCACGACCCAATCATCCTGTTCCTTGATGAGCCAACCTCTGGCCTCGACTCGACGAGTGCCTTCATGGTGGTGAAGGTACTGCAGCGGATTGCCCAGAGTGGGAGTATCGTGGTCATGTCAATTCACCAGCCGAGTTACCGGATAATGAGCCTCCTCGACAGGCTGATCTTCCTCTCTCATGGGAACACAGTCTTCAATGGCTCGCCAGCTGACTTGCCCGACTTCTTCGCCAAGTTCGGGCATCCGATCCCAGAGAACGAGAACCAGACCGAGTTTGCGCTTGACTTGATCCGCGAGCTCGAAGAGACTCCCGGGGGGACAAAGAGCTTGGTGGAATTCAACAAGTCGTGGGAAGAGAAGCAACGGTCATCGAGCCTCCAGAACCGCGTCGTCACGTGGACAGGACCGAAACCCTCGCTCAAGGACGCCATCAGTGCAAGTGTCTCGAGGGGCAAGCTTGTCTCAGGTGGCAGCGGCGGTGACTCAAGCCAAGTCGCCTCTGTCCCGACCTTCGCGAACCCGTTCTGGATGGAGATGCTGGTGATCTCCAAGCGGTCGCTGACCAAGTCCCGGCGGATGCCAGAGCTCTTCGGGATCCGGTTTGGTGCTGTCACGGTCACAGGGATAATCCTGGCGACCATATTCCGCCACCTGGACAACTCCCCAAAGGGCGTCCAGGAGCGGCTCGGTTTCTTTGCCTTAGCCATGTCGACCACCTTCTACACCTGCGCGGAGGCCATTCCAGTCTTCCTGCAGGAGCGCTACATTTTCATGCGAGAGACCGCGTACAACACGTACCGCCGCTCCTCCTACGTCCTCGCCCAATCCGTCATCTCCGTACCCTCCCTCGTCATCCTCTCCCTCGCCTTTGCGGCCACCACCTTCTGGCCCATGGGCCTCGCGGGCGGGTTCTCGGGGTTCATGTTCTTCTTCTACGCAATGGTTGCGTCCTTCTGGGCAGGGAGCTCCTTTGTGACCTTCCTGTCTGGTGTCGTCCCCCATGTCATGCTTGGGTTCACCATCGTCGTCGCCATCCTCGCTTATTTCCTGCTCTTCAGCGGCTTCTTCATCTCGCGGGACCGCATCCCACTCTACTGGATATGGTTCCACTACCTCTCGCTCGTGAAGTACCCGTACGAGGCTGTGCTCCAGAACGAGTTCGACCACCCAGCCAAGTGCTTCATGCACGGGATGCAGATGTTCGACAACACGCCCCTCGCGGCGGTGCCAGAGGCGCTGAAGCTGAGGCTGCTGCAGAACATGGGCAACCGCCTTCGGCATGAACCTGACCGGGTCGACATGCGTGACCACCGGGGTCGACATACTGAAGTCGCAGGGGATCACGAACATCAGCAAGTGGAATTGCCTGTGGGTCACGATCGCGTGGGGGTTCTTTTTCAGGATCCTGTTTTATTTTTCGCTCTTGTTGGGGAGCAAGAATAAGAGGAGGTGAAATAATAAGACTGGTCTGAAGACAATGGCTGTTTAAATTGGTTGATTGGTTCGGGAAAAAACCATCAAAAATTTCAAGCTATGCCACTTATAACATATTTACCCCATAATACTTTCTCCTAGAGCATTTTCGTCCTTTTCCTTTTTTTTTCTTTCTTCTTTTCTCTTCCCTCCACCGTGGCCGGCGGAGGGAAGCTAGCGAGGGTTGCCCTCGCCAGCGTTGGGGTTGGGTGAGGGCTGCCCTCACCAGATCTAGCGAGGGCAACCCTCGCCCGACGCTGGCAAGGGTCTCCCTCGCCTGGGCGAGCGAGGGGGAACTTTACCTGATGTCGGCAAGGGTTGCCCTTGCCTGACACCGGCGAGGGCAGCCTGATGCCGGTGAGGGCAACTCGACGCCCAACCCCAATGCCGGTGAGGGCGGCCCTCGCCCAAACTCACCGCTGTCGGAGGGAAGAGAGAAGAAGAAATGAAAAAAAATAAAAAAAAAAAAGAAAAAAGACGAAAATGCCATAGGAGAAAGTATTATGGGGTAAATGTATCATAAATGGCATCGTTTGGAGTTTTTTGTATCACAAAAAAAAATTCAGGGTAAATTTATCATATGTAGCATAATTTGAGATTTTTGGTGATCTTTTTCCTTTGTAGTCTGTTTTTTGTTTTCATACCACAACAAATGTAACAGCTAAAAGAGACAGTATTTGTCTAATTTCCAAGCGGGTGGAACTGTCCAAGTTTTTTGTTCCGACGAGTACGTTACAGTACTGAGTTTTTTCTTCCTTTTTTTCTTTAATTAAGATGGCTGACATCTAATGAGAGTTAGACTTGATGGGAAATGGTGAGGCTCCATCGTGTGTTTGTACGTGGATGGGTAGGTCATTTAACTTCCGTTTATTCCCTGAAAAATGAACTCTGCTTGCAAATATTTTTAAAAGAAGTAATTTTCACTAAAAACGATTTTATAATACTTATTTGTATATTGCAAATAATAGAGTTATTTTCTAATGTTTGTTTTAAAGGAAATCATGAAACACGAGTCAGAAAATAAATCTTGAGTACAAATTCCCGGGACTTGGGGACCGAGGCACAATCACTAGGGAATCAAGCATAGGTATGAGGATCCAAAACCCGAGGGCCAAGGGCTCGGGCCCAACTCAAGGGACTTGACTCGGTCTCATGCCTGAGTGCCAAGGACTTGGGCACAATTGCAAGGTCCCATTTGCTGAGGACCCGAGCATGGGCATTGGGGCCTTGGCTTGGCCTCAAGGGACCCAAGCTCAACCACCGAGAACTCTATCCTGACCTTGGGGGATCTAGGGTGCTGGCTGTGTAATCCGAAAAATTCCCTTGTTCGATGATAGTATTTAGGACTAATTTCCCTTACCGACTTGCCAAGAATCTAAGGCATTAAAATTAATTTGGTAGATTTTGACTTGTACATTCGTGGTGTAGGATGGTTTCCCCTAGGTATAGCGATGGAGGGGACGATATGATGCCTGAAACCATCAACCTCTGAGTTGGATGATGGCTTGCTTTTTGGTTATTGTGAGAGTAGTGATGCTAGTAGACCCAACCCTTTTCCCAGGCCTATGTATTTTGTTGTGTTAATAACTACTAGTGTTTGTATAAAGTTGAAGATGTGTATATTATGAAACTAGTGCAATTTTCTTGTAAGGAATGTTGCGAAAATTTTATTATGCTTTCACATGCATAATTACAAATATGAGATATAATAAGAAAGGACACATGTCGCATGCTATGTTCTAGGGCATCACAGCTTGTTTTGGTATCAAAGCAGGTTAACCATGGAGTAATAATATGCGCTTAGGCTGGGTTTGGTCGACTGTATAAAAGCCAGGATAGGATATGTTTTATCCTATTCTGTGTTTGCTGGTGGTTCAGGATAGGATAAAGTCGGATATAGACCAGATATAACCCGGATAAAAAAATCCGGGGGAGAGGGGTAGGATAGACCCGGATAGGATTTCTAATGCTTATTTTTCCAGAAATCCTACGCTCCACTCACCGTCATCTTCATCCCCACACCTTGTGCGCTTTCACCAAAAAATTTTCTCGGGTTTTTTTCCTTCACCGACTCCTTCGGACCCGTGAATAGCAAAAAAATAAAATAAAAATTATCTTATTCGACTTTAAATCCGTAGTTCATCAAACAGTGGACAGGATATGAAGAAATCCCAGGATTTCTTATCCTATCCTATCCAGTCCTATTCTGTTTAGAAATCCGGACGACCAAACGCAGCCTTAGAGGTTGGAATGGTGAAGTAGGTCATGCGAGTCTGAAATACTAAATGCATGTGTTGCTCTTGATTGGCTGCGTGGTTCAAGTAACTTTTGTTACTTACTAACTAGCTATTAAGTTAGGTGATATTTGTGGGCCTTGTAAGACAAGATGAGTTCTGGTGGCAATTCGAAACAATATCTTCAGATGGAAGGAATCCTTTAGGCGCTTGCTAATGTTGGAAGTTTGATGGAGAAGCATGCACTGCAACAAAGTGTATGTAGTTTGGGTAATGGCGAGCGCCATTTACAAGGTTTGATCGAGAAATTCGTGAAGCTAAAACCCCAATCTTCAAGAGGCGGAATCATGAATTGATGGGATGGAGAAGATATTCAAGTTGCTGCTTGCAACAATATGGACAAGATAGCCATAGCTAAGTACCAACTCCAAGGACATGCCAAACATTAGTGGAAGGCATCTAAAGAAATGGTATTTGCGGAGGGTACTATGATGATTTGGGGTGGTTTTGTCAAGGCATTTTTCAGAAAGTATTTCTCGAATTGTGCCTAAGAAAAGAAAATGATGAAATTCGCACAGTTGAAACAGAATGATCTGATAGTGGATCAATATGAGACTAAGTTTGCAGAATTGTCAAGGTTTGCCCCTAGGTCGGTTGAAAATAAAGAAGACAAAGTTAAGAGATTTTGGGATGACTTGAAACCGGATATTAGGAGTAGGCTCATACTGTTGAATCTAAAGGATTATAATGACCTGTATGAACGTGCCCAGCTTGTGGAGAAAGATTTGGCAGAGCTAGGAATTGCGACTTTTCAAGTAAGACCTAATCATCAAGCCTTTTAACTCGATTGTCAAAGTGATTAGAGGCCTATGCAAATGGAAAAGCAAACATTTGTCTCGAGTAAAAGGAACAACATTAGAGGGCTTGGCTTAGCACAAGACAATCAATTGGGGGTGCGGATGCACTATCAAAATATTGTTTGCCGATATTGTGGGAAGCAACATGGAAGTGCGCCATGCTTGGCTCATATGGGAGCTTGTTTTTGGATGTTGTGGCTCATACGGGAGCTTGTTTTTGGATGTAAACAACAAGGTCATTAAACAAGGGAGTGTCCTTTGGCAACGCGGCATCAACGTAACATGCCGGTGCAACAGCCGCCACAGAACAAAGCTTTGAAACAAGGAAATTTCCGAAGGCCACCAGCTCAAGGCCGAGTTTATGCTGTTAAGCAAGAGGAAGCCCAGGCTCCTAAGTTGGTTATATGAAGAAATTCCAAATTTCGAAGACGAAATTTCTTTAAGGGAGAAGAGTTGTGACATCCAGAAAATTTCCATATTCGATAATAATATTTAGGATTAATTATTAAAATATATCTCGAGTTTGAATTCGAAGAAAAAATATAAATTTTGAAATTTTAAATTAAAATATAAAAAAGAGATTCCAAGATCAAGTTTCGAAAATCAGTTTTTGGAATATGCGTCGGAGTCGTTGGGCTGAATTGGAAAGGCCACCTGGGACTTTGATATACATATTGACTCGGTCAACAGTCGGCTAAGAACAAAAGACAAAAGGTTAGTGTCTTCTTCGTTGCTGAGTGGAAAGAAGAAAAAAAAAAAAGGAAAGTCCAATGTGGACTTGGGTTTGATCGAGCTGCACTATTTCCTTTATAAATTGTGTCGGTCTAGGCATCCTTTTTTATCGTGGAAGCCAAGCAATTGAATAATAAAATTGAAAAAATAAAAAAAAAATCGGATACTAAATTTACGTGATTCAGTCATAGTAACTTACGTCAACAAAAAGAGCAATAATGAATTTCACTATAGATCAAGTGATATAATTAAGATTACAACCATACTTAATTCACTCAAATACTCTAAGTATTTCCTAAGCTTCAATTACATTCAATAACACGCGCAGTGTTTAGCTCCAATAATTTCTCATGAAATAATCTTTCAAACTCGCGAAGGAATTGTAAACAAATCTTACCACAAGATTTATGCTTGAAGAGTAATTCTTTTAGGATGTAATTCATAAACAAGAATCCACAGAAACACCCACTGCCAAGCACTCACGAACGTGACGCTTCTTTTTTCGTGTACAATAACAATGCTTCTTGTTCACTTGCACGGCACACCAAGCACTCGCATTAGGATGCTTCAAGACTAACTTCACGTGTTCATCAACTACTTTTGCCCAAAATGCCCACTGAATATATTTATAGCCAAAAGAAAAAACACCTTCAGAAGCCCACATCAACATGCATTAGGAAATCATGTTATTCGGTCAACTGGTCAAAGTTTGGACTTTCCTCTTTTGACTTTTCTTTGGCCGACTTCAAGTAGTGTTTCCTTTGTCTCTCTAACACAATTGGACTTTCCTTTTACAGTCAGCGAAGACTCCAACTCGTATTCAAAAACCTAATTTCCGAAACTTGGCCTCCGATTCTTTTTCGTTATTTCTATAATTTAGATTTTCGCTTTGGGTTTAAATTCGAGATATATTTTAACAATCTCCACCTTAACTCGACGTTTGAGTCAAATCACAATCGCTTCATCAGAATTTCGCTACTATTCTCCCACAGCCCCAATGGGCTCAGTCACCACAGATATCTTCCAAATTTAAGCCTCGCTTAAACTTCGCCATAGACGTGAACCTCATCAAAACACCAACTCCACATGCACATTTAACTCCTCCATAAGAATTTTCTGACGCAACCTCCTTAATCGTAAATAAAGCAAAACCATCATTGCATCTACATCTATCATGAGATTGAATACGCACCTTATCATTATCAGCAGTTATAGCAATTGCTAGCTCTACAAGCTCCACCTCACTACAAGCACCATCTGTGTTGATTATTTAGTTAGTACTTGTTACCTCAGGAGTTTTTTACTGCAACTCCACCTCAAGCCGAGCACTGTTCAAGTCCATATGAACACTGCTACAAACACTCATACTCAGAAGTACTGGAGACTCGGAGACTCGTCAAATGTAACTTCTCTGTCGACAACAGATGAATTTAATTCCGGACACCATAACTTATAGCCCCACTCACCTTGTGCATAACCTAGGAACATGCACTTTCTTGCCCTTCCATCGAGTTTATCATCACTAACTCGAACATAATATGGACAACCAAATATTCTAAAAATAGAATTATTAGCAACGTTACCTGATCACACTTTTTCGGGAGCCCGACATCCAATCGCAGTCGATGCGATCTATTCATCAAATTGCTTGCCGTACTAAGCTCATCCGCTAGAAATCTGCGAGCCATATTAGCACTAGAGAGCATTTTATTAGCCGTATCTAGTAATGTTTTGCTCATCAATTCTATAACATGTTTTGGTTTATTGGCACTAGTGGGTGTCTCACTATGCCTTCCTTTATGAAGAATTCATTTAACAATTCCAAGCAAAACTCCATGCTACTGTCAGTTCGCATCTGCTTGATCGTTTTACCAATTTCCTTTTTGATCAAAATTCTCAACTACCTAATCCTGACAACAACATCAAATTTTTGCCTAAGCACAAACATCCAAGTCTTTCTTGAGCAGTCATCAACAACTGTTAGGATAAATATGGCACTCTTCATCAAAGGAAACTGCGACAACCTGTGAACATCTAAGTGAATCAATTATGCAATATCTATGGTTTCTCTGACAACCTTACTGAACTATGCTTTCCACCGTTAATCTAAGTCACAGCACCTATATATATTCAGTTCATTAGCCACATAACCACATAGCAAATTTCTTTCACTTAAAACCTTTAGGCTTCTCTCGCTAGTATGCCCCAAACATATATGTCACACTTCAGACTCTTGAACCAATGCATCCGATGTCTACGCAACGAATACCGTCACTGTCTCATCTTGAAGTTCATATAGGCCATTGTGCTTGATTCCTTTTATTATCACCAAGGCACCTTGAACAATTTTCAGAATTTCACATTCATAAGAATACCGACACTCAGCTGAATGTAGAGCATTGAAGAAAATCATATTTTTGTTCAACTCTGGAATATGCCTCACTTCGGTCAATGTCCTCATAATACCATCATGCATTCTAATTATGACATCATAAACACCGATAACATCGCATTCAGAATTGTTCCCCAACTGCACTTTACTATTATCTGTGCATTGATAAGTAGTAAATTGGTTCCTATTTGGTATAGTGTGAAAAGAACAATCAGAATCCATAATCCATATATCAAATAATGAATAATCAGTGATAGACAAGACAAAATCAGTGTTGTCCAAATTACCATCAGCTATAGTTGCAACATCATCCGCAAACTCAACTCTAATTCCTTTTACCTTTTTCATTCTTCAACTTAAGACAATCCTTTCTAAGATGCTCCCTCTTACCACAACTCTAACAAGCAACACCACCAGTCCTAGATTGACTTTGTTTATTCGTGTTTATACCACTTTTGCTAACACGTATACCAGTTCTTCTTCTATTTCTACCTACTAAAGCAGAATATACATATTCACCAGATTCTCTTCTACAGATGTTCTCACTTAAAATTAAATCTCCAACACCATCAAACATCAAGCTTGTTGACCCAGAGGAATTACTAATAGTAGTAACAGTAATATTCCAACTATCAGGCAATGAGAATAATAGAATCAAAGCACATACCTCATCTTCAAAGTCAATATCAACTCAACTCAATTGACTAATAATCACATTGAATTCATTGATATAATCAACAACTAACGCATATTCGGTCATTTTTAAATTAAATAGACGTCACATCAAATAAACCTTGTTGATCGTAGAGAGCTTCTTGTACATGTCTGAAGGGCTTTCATCAAACTTGTAGTAGTCATCTTTTTCATGATGTTAAACACAACGTTACGAGCCAACGTCAGCTGAATAACACTCAAAGCTCATCTATCCAGCAATTCCCAGTTAGCTTGCTTTATCTTCTTTGGCTCCCCAGATAGAGGTAAGTGCAGTTTTATCTGATATAGATGATCTTCAATCTACATTTTCCAGAAACAAAATCATTCCCATCAAATCTATCGATCCTCACTTTTCCTTCTTCTGTCACCATCGATTAGCTTCAATTGAGCCAAGCCTAACTCTAATACCAACTATTGCGGAAGCCAAGCGATCGAATAATAAAATTGACAAAATAAGAAAATAAATCAAACACCAGATTTATGTGGTTTGTTCGTAGTGACCTACATTCACAGGGAAAACTACATGAAAGTTCACTATAGATCAAGTGATACAACTGATATTACAACGACACTTGAGTCACTTAAACACTCCAAATGTTTTCCAAGCCCTAATTACATTCAATAACACATGCAGTGTTTAACTCCAATAATTCCTCACGAAATAATCTCTCAATCTCGCGAAGGAATTGTAAACAAATCTTACCACAAGATTTACGCTTGAATACTAATTTTTCTTGGATGTAATTCACGAATAAGAATCCATAGAAACACCCATTGCCAAGCACTCATGAATGTGGCGCTTCCTTCTTCGTGCTTCTTGTTCACTTGTACGGCACATCGAGACTAGCATTAGGGCGATTCAAGAATAACTTCATGTATTCATCAACTACCTCCGCCCAAAGTGCCCACTGAATATATTTACAGCCAAAAGAAAAAAAAGCTTTAGAAGCTCATGTCAACACAGATTAGGAAATCATGTTATTCGGTCAATCGATCAAAGTTTGGACTTTCCTCTTTTGACTTTTCTTTGGCCAACTTCAAGTAGTGTTTCCTTCCTTTATCCGACACAATTGGACTGTCCTTTTGTAGTGGGTGAAGACTCCAACTCACATTCAAAAAGCTAATTTCTGGAACTTGACCTTGGATTCTTTTTTTTTTCTTTCTAAAATTCATATTTTCGCTTCGGACTCAAACTCGAGACATATTTTAACACTTTTCTTGGGCAAATATATATAGTAATGTATTGCAGGATTTTACATGCACACTGTTATTGATGAGCATGGGCAATGGGTTGCTTTGTTGGTTACGAAAATTCTTGAAGTGCCGCCATTGATGTGAGTCTTGAAGCTCCATTTCATCGAGCGCTTGGCATGGGATTTTGTTTGTGAAATTACACCAAGAGTTCAAGTTTTTGTAGCGATTAAATCTTGTAGTAAGATTTGTGTATAATTCCTTCGTGAGATTAAGAGATTATTTTGTGAGGAATTATTGGGCTAAATACTGCGTAAGTTATTGGGTGTAATTGGAGTTTAGAAAACGCTCGCTTAAAGCGTTTGAGTGACTCAAGTGTGGTTGTAATTTTCGTTGTATCGCTTGATCTATAGTGGAATTTTATTGCTACTCTCCCCGTGGACGTAGGTCATGATAACTGTATAAAAGTAAAGTTATTTTACCTATTTTAAGCAATAAATTATGCAATATTTATGAGAAAATATTTGGATTTCCTTCTATTTACTTAAATTTTATTTCTTTATGCAGCATAATGAGACATGGAGAAAATAAAGAAAGTATCACAAAAAGAAGGAAAGGAATATGCTACCCAAAGAAGAGTTAGAAGGTGGATATCACATTGGGAATTTTGCGATTTATTCCCTAATTTTATGCGAAAAAGAATCAAGTGCCTTGTGAGAGAAGTCTTGGATATTATCTTATAAATAGGATGACTTGGGAGGACAACAAGCTTTTTCTAGAGATTGTTTTTGTTTTCATTGTTCTGAGAGTTTTTCAAGTATTTTGAAAAGAAGACAAAAGTAGTGACAGTATTCTTTTTCTTTGATTCAAGATATTTGGTATAATTTATATTTTCGTTTCTTCTTTTATTATGTTCTAATTTTCTTTGTTAAAGCTACAATGTAACCTAACCATGATGAAATGAATTTCATACTTTTTTATGTTTTGCAAGTGATTTCATTCATATGATTCATATATTATTGTGCTGAATGCCTTTAAATGACTGGCCACCACTTGAATGATATGATGTGTATGTTTAAGACTGAGAAGTGATAATATGTAGTTACTCCTTCTATTATATAACCATGAATTAAATGGGGATAGAAATATACTATGTTACTTGTGTATCGTTCGATGATAAGGTAGTCCAAAAGATTCATTGTAAACCGAGAATATTCACAGATTTTAATGCACTTATGTTTATTTAAATTCACATTGAAATATAATGAATTGATAAACTGAGTAGGTTTGCTATACCTGGAGATAGGATAATAAATAGACTAGGAAATTTCGCTATTACATGTTTGATATTGTTGTTGTTTGCATAATGATCTGAAATTCATATCTAGTAGTTATAGTGAAATCGAATGCTCTAACATATTTTATCTAATTGATTATCTACCTTTAGTTTCTAAAATTTCGTTTTTAAAATTGTCAATTCTTATTTATTCTCAATTCTATTTTGACCTGTTAGATAAATTTTAGAATTAGTCTATTTTTAATATTTAATCAGTTTATTATCATCATTTTCTGTGGGACGATACTCTTCTCATCGTTGTATTACTTGTTCAACACATTTGTTGACACGTGTAAAATTTTACGAACAGGTTAATACGACCGAACCACATAAATCTAGTGTCCGATTTATTTTTCTTGTTCTGTCTATTTTATTGTTCGATCACTTGCATCTACAACAATTGGTATCAGAGCTAAGCTTGCTTAAGTTGAAGCGAATCGATGGTAATAAAAGAAGGAACAGTGATAATCGATAGATTTAATGGGAAGGATTTGGTTTCTGCAAGATGCAGATTGAGGATCATATATATCTTATGAAATTGCATTTGCCCCTGTTTGGGAGAAGCTAGAGACGATGAAGCAAGCTAACTGGGAATTGTTGGATTGACGCGCTTCGAGTGTTATTCAGCTGACGTTGGCTCATAATGTCGTGTTTAACATCATGAAAGAGACAATCACTACATGTTTGATGGAAGCCCTGTCGGACATGTACGAGAAGCCATCTACGATCAGCAAGGTATATTTGATGAGATGTCTATTTGACTTGAAGATGAGCGAAGGTGCGTGATTTGTTGATCATATTAATGAATTCAATGTGATCGTTAGTCAATTGAGTTCGGTCAATTGAATTCAATGTGTCTATTTGAAGATGAGGTATGTGCTTTTGTTATATTATCCTCATTACCTGATAGTTAGAATACTAATGTTACTGTTGTTAGTAATTCCTCTGGGTCAACAAGTTTGACGTTTGGTGTTGTTCGAGATGTAATTATGAGTAAGGACATTCGTAGAAGAGAATCTAGTGAACATGTATATGCTGCTTTAGTAGGTGAAAGAAGAAGAAGTGATACTCATGTTAGTAGAAGTAGTATAAATATGAACAGACAAAGTCAATTTAGGACTGGTGGTGTTGTCTGTTGGAGTTGTGGTAAGAGAGGGCATCTTAGAAGGGATTGCTTTAAACTGAAAAACGACTAGGGCAAGGGAATTAGAGTCGAGTCTGTCGATGATGTTACAGCCATAGTTGACAGTCATTCGAATGGTGTTGATTTTATCTTGTTTGTCACTGATGATTTGTCGTTTGGTTAATAGATTATGGATTATGATTATTCTTTTCATGCTACACCAAATAGAAACTGGTTTACTACTTATCAGTGCACGGATAGTAGTAAAGTGTAGTTGGGGAGCAATTCTAAGTGTGATCATATAGGTATTAGTGATGTTCGAATCAGAATGCATGATGATATTGTATGGACATTGACTGGAATGAGGCATGTTCCAAAGTTGAAAAAAAATCTGATTTCCTTGAATGCCCTGGATTTAGCTGGGTATCGATATTCTTCAGAATGTGAAATTTTGAAGGTTGTTCGAGATACCTTGATGATAATGAAAGAAATCAAGCACAATGATTTGTATAAGTTTCATAGTGGGACAGTGACGGAATTCGCCGTGGAGACATCAGATGCATCTGTTCAAGAGTATGAATCGTGGTATATGCATTTGGGCACATTAGCAAGAGAAGCTTGAAGGTTCTAAGTGAAAGAAATTTAATGTCTAGTTATGTTGCTAACGAACTGAATATATGCACATGCTGTGATTTAGATCAAGAGTGGAAAATTTGATTCAGTACGGCTGTCATAGAAACTACTAATATTGCATAATTAATTCACTTAGATATTCGCATGTTGTCGCGGTTTCCTTTAAGGAAAAGTGTTAGATTTATGCTAACAGTTATGGATGACTACTCAAGGAAGACTTGGATGTTTGTGTTTAGGCACAAGTTTGATGCCATTGCAAGATTAGGTAGTTGAAAGTTTTGATCGAAAAGGATACTAGTAAGAAGATTAAGCATGTGTGGACTGACAATAGTATAAGTTTTACTGGAAGCTGTTAAACGAATTCTGCATGAAGGAAGGCATAGTGAAACACTGCACTAACGCTAATGAACCGTAACATGTTGCAGAGCTGATGAGCAAAATGTTACTAGAGATGGTCCATAAAAGGCTCTTTAGTACTGGTATGGCTAGGAGATTCTTGGCGGATGCGCTTAATACAACGGAGCTACCTAAAAAATAGATTCCTATCAATTGTGATAGGATGTCGAACTCCTAAAGGACTGTGGTCAAGTAATGCTGCTGATTTTTTGTTATTAGAATATTTGGTTGCCCATATTATGTTTGAGTCAGTGATGATAAGTTTGATGGAAGGGCAAGAAAGTGCATGTTGCTAGGTTATGCACAAGGTGAGCAAGGCTATCGATTGTAGTGTCCGGAATTAAATTCATAAGTTATTAGTAGAGAAGTTACATTTGATGAGTTTCCAATACTTTTGGCTAGGGGTGTTTGTGGCAGTGTTTAACAAATCCGGATAGTATTCAGCTTGAAATGGAGTTGCAACTATAAACTCCTGAGATAGTGAGTATTAGTGTGATAATCGACACAAATAGTGCTTGTTGTAAGATAGAGCCTATTGAGCCAACAGTTACTATAAGTGCTGATATTGACAAGGTGTGTATTCGATCTCTCGATAGATATGGATGTAATAATGGTTTTGCTTTATCTATGATAGAAGAGATTGTGCCAAAAAATCCTTGTGGAGCAGTTAATGATATATGTGGAGTTGGTGTTCTGATGAGATCCACGATTATGGTAAAGTTCAAGCGAAGCTTAGACTTGGAAGATGTCTAGGGTAGTTGAGCCCATTGGGGCTGTAAGAGAATAGAGATGAAGTTCAACTTTTTGTGAAACGATTGTGACTTGGCTCCAAAGTCGAGACAATGTGTAGATTATTAAAATATGTTTCGAGTTGAGCTCGTAGCAAAAATATGAATTTCAGAATTTTGAATTAAAAAATATATAAAAAATCCTAGACTAAGTTTTGGAAATTAGCTTTTCGGTTATGCGGAGGAATCGTTGGGCTTAATTGGAAAGGCCACCTGAGACTTTGATATAGATATTGACTCCGTCAACAGTCGGCTAAGAACAAAAGACAAAAGGTTACTGTCTTCTTTGTTGCCGAGTGGAAAGAAGAAATAAATAAATCTTTACCAAAATAAATAAATAAATAAATAAAAAAGGAAAGTCCAACGTGGACTTGGGTTTGACCGAGCTACAGTGTTTACTTTATAAATTGAGGCAGCCTGGGCATCCTTTTCTGGGGCACATATATAGAGTATTGTATTGCCGGATTTTACTTGCACGCCGTTATTGATCAGCGTGGGCAGTGGGTAGCTTCGTTGATTACGAAAATTCTCGAAGGGCCGCCATTGATGTGAGTCTTGAACCTCCTTTTTGTTGAGCGCTTGGCATGGGATTTTGTTCGTAAAATTATACCAAGAGTTTAAGTGTTTGTAGCGATTAAATTTTATAGTAAGATTTGTATATAATTCTTTCGTAAGATTGAGAGATTATTTTATGAGAAATTATGAAGCTAAACACTGTATAAGTTGTTTAGTGTAATTAAGGTTTGGAAAACACTTAGATAGCTTGAGTGACTGGAGTGTGGTTGTAATCTCTATTGTATCGATTGATCTATAGTGAAATTTTGTTGCTGCTTTTCCCGTAAACGTAGATCATTACAACTGAACTAGATAAATCTTGTGTTCGATTTATTTTCTTTGTTCTGTCTATTTTATTGTTCAATCGCTTGTTTCCGCAATACTAATTTCCCTTACCTAATCGCCAGGAGTCTAAGGCGTTAGAATTAAGTTGGTAGATTTCGACATGTACATTAGCGGTGTAGGATGGTTTCCCCTAAGTATAGTGATGGAGGGGACGAGATGATGCCTGAAACCATCAAACCTTGAGTTGGATGGTGGCTTGCTTTTGAGTCATTGTGGGAGTAGTGATGCTGGTAGACCCGACCTTCCCAGGCCTACGTATTTTGTTGTGTTAATAACTATTGGTGTTTGTATAAAGTTGAAAATATATATATTATGAAACTTGTGCAATTTTCTTGCAGAGGATGTTGCGAAAATTTCATTGTGCTTCTGCATGCGTAATTACAAATGTGAGATATAATAAGAAAGGACATGTGTCGTGCATGACGTTCTAAGGCATCACACTGGCCACTTGGGTGCGGGAGCTGGACACCCTGGCATAATTGCCGGGACTTGAGCATAGCTATCGGGGATTCGAGCGATCAGTCGGATTCTCGGTCTTGGGCACTGAGGTCCTAGGCCCTGCGCCGAGGTCTCAAGCCAAGGCGCCGGGGTCCCTCGGCTAACCTTGAGGGAATATAGTCAAGCCATCAATGTCTCGGGTCTAAGCACTAGGATCCCCAACCTGCCTTAGAGGAACTAGAGTCTGAGCATCACGGTCCTTTTGTATTTTAAAAATGATTTTTGATTCTTAGAAGAAAAAAATTATTCCAGAATTTAACATAGGTATTCTATTTTATCATGAAATGGTATTCTATTAACTCATTTTCTTAAGCAATCCAAACGATGAAAAATTAGGAATATATTTTATGATAGTAAATTTTCTTTGAAAGAATGAAATTGGCCGATATTATGACAATACTAAGTACATGAGAAGATCATTAAAACGATAATTGATACAATAGAATTTAACATATGAATTATTTTTCTAAATTTAAATCTTTACATGAAGCCTATGAAATCTAGAGATGCTCCTACCTTTGAGTTGGTAATGGAAATCTTAATATGTGCATCGTAATTGTGTGGTTAGAAAGAGAAGTATCTTAGGAAATACAAACGGACCCTAAAAGAGTGACAAATTATTTCTTTTAGTGCTAAGATAATAGCTAGCCACCTCGACTGTTCACCCCTTGTGCATTAATAATTGAATTGATACGGTTAAAATGAACCTGCACCATATTACTAAACATTTTTATGTTGATGGTGTAGGAATTTCAATGAAGCAACCAATTTTGCCTAGCTACTATCAGAAAACTACTAAAGATTGACCACATATGTGCCGGCTAGCTCAACCTCATTTTTCACCTAGGGTTCTTCAAAGTTTTACCCAATTTATTCGAGATCCAACTTCTTTGAAAGTCCCATCCAAAGTCGAAATTGGGATAGTACCTTTTCAATGAATCTCAATTCCCCCAAGTCTAACTACTAGATTAGAAGATATTGGGGAAAATTATCTAAAAGTCATAAATCTATTGTACTTTTTAAAAATTGACAAAACTATGTTACTTGACTTCAAAACTTTATTTTAGAGGACTTTTTTTAAAAAAATTTTGAATTTTTTGGACATTCGTGTCACAAAGATCAAATGTGTGTGTAAAAATACCATCAAGATGATCTAATTACAGACTAACGCCAATCGAAATATTAGGCCCAACGAAGGAATCGCAATTGGGCCAGGCCTAGCATATGAATTTGTTTTCTGTCCAGATAGTCCCAATTTGAGTTCACTGTTTCTCCTCTTTCCTATGAAACCCATTTTGTTGAGCCTAAGGTCATGTAGGGATGTTTCAGATCGAGGACAATCATTTGAGCCCATTATGATAGATTTTGAAAAACTTGAAAAAATTGCTAGCTCATTTTTACGATAATGAATGCAAGAATATCAATCATAGCGTAAAAATATATATAAAGGTTTGTGTTTTTGGATTGGGATCTAGTATTAATCCACAGGTTCTTAAAATGTGATTAACTTGATCCCGTAGAATAAAATTAGATAATACTTTTATTCTAGAAGTCATCGTGCTCTCTACCTATTGCGCTATTGGCTCAATAGAGGTTAATTCTGGCATGTTTCTTTATGGTTAAGTAAAAGCAAGAAGTGAATTTTCGATTTCCTGTCAAAATTTAAAATATTTTTCGGATTTCAAAAGTTACGAAAAAAATTATATATAAATGTTGTATCAATATTTGGATACTGTGAAAGTCTGAAGTTACAATAAGTTTCAAAGTGCATTTGTGCAAAATTTAAATTATGCGAAAAATGAAAAGTAAAAATCTGTAATGTTTGACTGACCCGCATTCATTGTACGAAGAGTCATGTCAATTTCATTTTGACCAAAAAAGCGAATGTTATTGAATTTGGAAGACCCCTTGAAGGAATGGAAAAATTCCAAATAAAAACATGAAGTATCATTATTTTCTCAAACAAGGATGTGAAGTGAATTTTATGTCAAATAAAGACCTGAAATGCCCTCATTTTCTCAAATAAGAGTATAAAGTGGATTTTGTGTTAAATAATGGCTCGAAGTGGCTATTTCTATTTCAAAGAAGGGCCTAACTTTCTGAATGGTGGGGGCATTTACGTCTTTTAACTTTTTTTTGAATTTTTTTCCTTTCTTTTCTTTTTTCTTTTTTTCTTTCTTTCTTTTTCTTTTTTTTGTTTCTCTTTATTTTTCGCCAGCAGCTGGCCGACCCCTGGCGAAGTCCGAGAAGGGTTGGGTGAGGCTGCCCTCACCCACCATGGGTGAGTCGGCCCTCACCAGATATGGGTGAGGCCCACCCACGCCGACAACAGGCGAGGGTCGCCTCGCCAGCTGCTGGTGAGGATCGTCCTCGCCTGGACGACAGGGGGTCAGCGAGACCCTTGCTCGAGCGAGGCCGACCCTCGCCTATGGCTTTCAATGGCGGCCTCACCTAGAGCGAGGGTCGCCTCGCTGAGGTGAGGCCATCCGTTGCTAGCAACTAGTAAGGGCCAGCCTCGCCCATGGCCGGCGAGGGCGGCCTCGCCCAGGGCAAGGGTTGCCTCGTCTAGGCGAGGCTGTCCCTCGCCTATTGTCGGCTAAGGCGACCCACGCTGAGCCCTTCCTAGGCTTCATCGGTGGCCGGGCCAGCCACCAACAAAACAAAGAGCAGATCAAAAAAGGAACAAAAGAAAAGAAAGGAAAATAGAAAGGAAAGGAAAAAGGAAAAAAAAAGACAAAATAATTTAAAATTAAAATTATTTTTGGACGAAAATGCCCTTAACCTCGTCAGCTGCCGTCGGATGACTGGCGAAGTTAGGCCCTTATTTGAAACTCTCATGATCATTTCAAGCCCTTATTTGAAATTGGCATGCCACTTCATGCCCTTATTTGACACAAAGTTTACTTTAGGTCTATATTGATGATACTTCAGAACCTTATTTGGAATTTTCCCTCAAGGAATTAATGGAAGGCCTTTATGGCCCAGGTTTTCTTAGGGTTAACCTAGAAGGTTTAGATAAACTTATACTACAAATCAACATAGTACTTATATCATGAGATATTCGTGCTTTTCTTTTGTGACACCAGCGAATGAATCACATTTAGGCTGCGCTTGTTTTGTGAATTTAAAAAATATTTTCCTAAAAATGATTGATTGTATCAAAGTGAATGAACGAAAAATGTTTTTATTATCGACAACAAATTATGTCTAAACATTTTTTGGACAGTAAAAATTTATTTCGTTCATTCATTTTTATAAGAAATATAAGCAATCATTTTTAGGAAAATATTTTCCAAATCATTCAATTTTTCGTAAATCAAATGATTGGTGCATTTGTTTAGCGGAAAATAGATGACTTGAAAAATATTTTCCTAAAAATGATCGATTGTATCGGTTAAAAAAATGAATGAACGAAAAATGTTTTCATCATCCCCGAAAATGCTTAAACATAAATTGTTGTCGATAATGAAAATATTTTTCATTGATTAATTATATCGAGTCATATAATTTATTATTTTTAGGAAAATATTTTTCAAACTATTCATTTTATGCTAAACAAATGGAGCCGAAGTCTTAATTTAGATAATATGGTTGACTAATCAATCTCTATCAAAGAAGTCTGGTCCACCAATAGATCTGACCTCCTCCTCTCCTAAGTAACTTTGACATTGAAACGCAGCAATAAAAGCTTATGATCTTAAACAACTTGTTCATTCGCAAAAGACATACATACAAGAAACCCTTTGTCTGCCACGAAATCTTGCTAATATTTTTTTTTTATGAGGGGATAGTGACAATATTGTAACGGGTAGTTGACCAAGCAACTCATTCGATGCACAGGTTCCATTCATTTCTATTATCGACTGTAACATGTCATGCACATGTCTTAACGAGTAAGTTTGAATGAAATTTCTTAGTACATTCAGAAATCCAATTTATCTAGAGTAGGGCCAGCAATTCGTGCTTTCGCCGTGTCTGTTGTTCATACCATTTCATGCTATCGAGAAAATGCACAGCCGTGATTAAACAGAAAGCGCCCTTTCTTATAAAAAAAAATGGATGACAACATGCCCGTTTTGAGTTAAAACTCGTGCCCGATCGTGTCGACAACGGGGTCTCTCCCAATAAGCTCGTGTCATATTTTTGTGTTGTTTCACAAATTGCTCACTCCCGATCATATGTCGTATTCTTTTGTTTAAGAATGTACGCCTCACATGGATTCACACGATCCCTCCCTTTCTCCTTCTCTCCACGCACATGGAACGAGGGAACTTTCAGGTAGGCACGTACGAGAGCCGAGTCCACATTAGATGTAACTCCCAATTTCACAAGTTCGGTCCGCAGCAGATATAACACCCCCACCTAACCTCTCGCGTATGGTCATCTTCACAAGCCAAGAACCATATCATTATTCGTGACATTTCGTGAAGCAAATTAAAGCGTGTGGGCATCAGATTAGGAGGGTGTGGTTCACCCCGAAACGTCGACTCTTTATCACATATAATATATAGCAATATCAACAGTACAGATATCGCACGACACGCCGTTTCAGTATAGCCACCATGCATGACGCAGCATTTGCTCCATCGTTGGGGGTCGCTGCCAAAGTTGGACTTTTAATTTAGTCTGTCAAATTGGACTTAGCAGCAGAAAGAAATGATGGTAATGGGGGTGTGTCCTTTGATCGTGACATCCGACCAAGATCGAATAATTTGGTTATAATTACTATAGATTATTGAAATCGAAAGATGACACGTGAATGAAACTCGGGATAGATGTGTAGAATTATAATATTTTTAGACCGTTGGCCCTAAGCAGTTTTGCTTTCTGTGGTGTGAGAAACTTGAAGGTGGAGTGAAAGAAAACTTGTAAAGACCATAAGCCATAATGGGGCAGGTATAAATATCGTTTCGTTTAGGGCTTGAGCTGTGCTATCGTGTGAATTGCAAAAGTCAAACTGAAAGGAACCTTATAGAGAGTCAAGGTAAACAAACTACGAAAGGGAAAGATTTGTGTTGTGTGGGTTAACTTCTAATCCCAGTGAAAGGCTACCACCGGGAACGACCCAAGGGGCTGGCGGTGGCTCGGTCCCTGTGGTAGCGGTCTCTCTTGGCCGCTAGGTACCTAATTTGATCCTTATTGAATCTTCATCACCTCTTGACGAATTTTTTGAATGAAATGTCTACATCTCATTCGCCTAAAAATCCGAGGTATGAGAATTGTTTACTAAGAATAGTCTATAAGATACTAATGCACCATGTGAAATTTAAGGTTGCATGCTTGTGAACCTATGGTCCCCTAGATGCTATATGTAAGGTTGTACATTTGAAGACTCAAATATTCGGCAACTAATTGGAGGAACAACATTTGGATACATGCTTTGGACTCCACCAACCCAATAATTGTCATTGTCAATGGATATGCATTTAGGCATACAGAAATTTCTGAGGCATTACTTATGTTGCACCGATTTGCTACAACGAAACGAGGTCTACTGGACTGTGTCTATCACTCATCGCGTTTCATTGATGTGAATCATTGTTGTTGAATAATGTAAATGTGGTACTTATCAACGGTTGGAACTTGTCGAGACATCGAGAGGCGTTTGATACGGTGGACAGGATCTTCACTCAAGGTGCTCATGTCATGTTTCGCTAAAAAAGCTTTCTTCTTGCACATCCTATATACCATCATTAATGCTGTACCACGGGAGGGGAAAAGAATCCATTAAATGAGTTTTCTCCTGAAGATGCCCTTCGCTATATGGAATATACTTTGATCAGCAAAATTCCTTAAAGGAGAAGAAGAGCATCAAATATACACTGTTGGCGTAAGTTGTCAATTAAGACTAATTGGAGAAATCTTAAGACTGATTAGTTGCTAAAATTGTATTGCAAAATGTCCTTATTTTGAGGATCAACCAGATTCTTAGCCTAAGATAGTGCATATCCTAGAATAGTTTTTTTGGTAGTTTTTTCTCTGTCCAATTATATATGTTTTTGTATTCATTCAGAAAAGAAAGTAGAGAGAAAAACTTCTATGCTTATCATACACTTCTTCTCGAAAAGAAGCATCATCATGTTAAGATAAATACTAACACATCTCTGCCGAATTAGAACTTCTAAAGCATTAAATTTAAAAAATAAATGAATAAGTATACTGAAAGTCCTAAAACTTGTCACGAATCTTAAAAACTTTCAAAAAGTGCAATCAATGAAAAGATTTGATTGAAGTAATTTTACAAGTTTCAGGACTTGACATTGATACTTTTTAAAAGTTTTAGAACTCAATTTGCACTTTCGTAACAAATTTTAAGACTTAATTATACTTTTTAAAAATTTCATGACTCAATTGCACTTTCATAATAAGTTTTAGAATTTTCAATACACTTATCTCATGTCTATCTCTATCTCGCCCGGCCTCAGGTCTTCTCTTCACGCAATGCATTCGGTCGAAATCAAACGAAGGAAGAGAGGGATACAACTAGCGATAGAAATCTGCAAGCACGACTTTCTCACCTACTATAACAAGTTAGACACCGGTTGGACACTTGAATCACCAAACCTCACTATCCTCCCTTTACATTCTCTCTTTTACTCTCTATAAAGCATTTCTACGCCGGCGTCTCTCTAACTAAACCCCAAGAATAGATCACCCCTCACGCACCCCTCGTGTCGCTGCCGCCGCTGCCGCCAGCGATGTCATCGGCGAAACCTAAACCCCTCGCTGGTGACAACCTGCCCCTCTTCACTCCAAACCAGCGGGTCGAGCTCCAAGGATTCTCCCGCCAAGCCAGGCCCAATGGTTCCTCCTCGACCCTCGCCGAGCTCCTAAGGAGGGTTGAAGAAGCTCAAGTCGGCGACCAAACGCCTTCAACGCCGTCTAGCCATGTCCTCCAGGTGTCCTCCTTGGCGTCCTCGTCCATCTCCGCGCCGACGGCGTATCCCTTCGTGCTCTCATTCAAGAACTTGACTTACAGCGTCAACGTTCCCGGGAAGCTGGGCCTCTCATCACTGCTCGGCCGAGAGAAGTCCGCCGACGGTGTGGGCTTGCCAGGGCGGGCCGGCACCAAGGTCTTGCTCAACGACATCTCCGCGGAGGCCAGGGAAGGAGAGATAATGGCCGTCCTTGGCGCGAGTGGCTCGGGAAAGTCAACGCTCATCGACGCCCTCGCAGACCGGATCTCAAAGGAGAGCCTTGGAGGGGCCATCACGCTGAACGGCGAGGTTCTAGAGTCACGGCTCCTGAAGGTGATATCAGCCTATGTCATGCAAGATGACCTCCTCTTCCCGATGCTGACGGTGGAGGAGACGCTCATGTTCTCCGCCGAGTTCCGGCTCCCACGCTCGCTCTCCAAGTCACGGAAGATGGCGCGGGTCCAGGCGCTGATTGATCAGCTTGGCCTTCGGAATGCTGCGGGCACGGTGATTGGCGATGAAGGCCACCGCGGCGTATCTGGCGGAGAGCGGCGGCGCGTCTCCATCGGCATCGACATCATCCACGACCCGATCATCCTGTTCCTCGATGAGCCAACCTCTGGCCTCGACTCAACGAGCGCCTTCATGGTGGTGAAGGTACTGCAGCGGATTGCCCAGAGTGGGAGTATCGTGGTCATGTCAATTCACCAGCCGAGTTACCGTATAATGAGCCTCCTCGACAGGCTGATCTTCCTCTCTCATGGGAACCCTGTCTTCAATGGCACGCCGGCCAACTTGCCCGAGTTCTTCACCGATTTCGGGCATCCGATCCCAGAGAACGAGAACCGGACCGAGTTTGCGCTTGACTTGATCCGCGAGCTCGAAGAGACTCCCGGCGGGACAAAGAGCATGGTTGAATTCAACAAGTCGTGGGAAGAGAAGCGACAGTCATCGATCCTCCAGAACCGCGACGTCACGTGGACAGGACCGAAACCCTCGCTCAAGGACGCCATCAGCGCGAGTGTCTCGAGGGGCAAGCTTGTCTCGGGTGGCAGCGGAGGCGACTCGAGCCAAGTCGCCTCTGTCCCGACCTTCGCGAACCCGTTCTGGATGGAGATGTTGGTGATCTCCAAGCGGACGCTGACCAACTCCCGGCGGATGCCGGAGCTCTTTGGGATCCGGTTTGGTGCTGTCATGGTCACGGGGATAATCCTGGCGACCATATTCCGCCACCTCGACAACTCCCCGAAGGGCGTCCAGGAGCGGCTCGGTTTCTTCGCCTTCGCCATGTCGACCACCTTCTATACCTGCGCGGAGGCCATCCCAGTCTTCCTCCAGGAGCGCTACATCTTCATGCGGGAGACCGCGTACAATGCGTACCGCCGCTCCTCCTACGTCCTCGCCCACTCCATCGTCTCCGTCCCCTCCCTCGTCATCCTCTCCCTTGCCTTCGCGGCCATCACCTTCTGGCCTGTGGGGCTCGCGGGCGGGTTCTCGGGGTTCATGTTCTTCTTCTATGCTGTGGTCGCGTCCTTCTGGGCAGGGAACTCCTTCGTGACCTTCCTGTCCGGGGTCGTCTCCCATGTCATGCTCGGGTTCACCATCGTCGTCGCCATCCTCGCCTACTTCCTGCTCTTCAGCGGCTTCTTCATCTCGCGGGACCGCATCCCGCCCTACTGGATATGGTTCCACTACCTCTCGCTCGTGAAGTACCCGTACGAGGCCGTGCTCCAGAACGAGTTCGACCACCCGGCCAAGTGCTTCGTGCGCGGGGTGCAGATGTTCGACAACACCCCGCTCGCCGCAGTACCGGAGGCCCTGAAGCTGAGGCTGCTGACGAACATGGGCGACACCCTGGGCATGAACCTGACCGGATCGACGTGCGTGACCACCGGGGTCGACATACTGCAGTCGCAGGGGATCACAGACATCAGCAAGTGGAATTGCCTGTGGATCACCATCGCGTGGGGGTTCTTCTTCAGGATCCTGTTTTATTTTACGCTCTTGTTGGGGAGCAAGAACAAGAGGAAGTGAAAGTAATAATAAGACTGGTTTGAAGACGATGGCTGTTTGAATTGGTTTATTGGTTGTTTTGTAGTCTGTTTTTTTTCTCCTTACGTACCACGACAAATGTAAAAGCTCAAAGAGACAGTGTTTGTCTAATTTCCAGGGGGTGGAACTGTCCAAGTTAATCCCTTTTGCTCTAATTAAGATGGCTGACATCTGATGACAGGGTGAGATTTGATGCGAGATTAGGGGTGTCAGAACCGAACCGGAAAACCGAACCGAGATACGAACCGAACCGAACCGAACCGAAAATTTCATACATTTCAGTTCGGTTTCGGTTTCGGTTCGGATCATCAAAACTAACCATTTTTTTTTTCGGTTCGGTTTATTTCAGTTCGGTTCGGATCAGTTCGGATTGAAGCGAACTGAAATAAACGTTCTTCCTCTCTCCAAGACCATCCTCATTCCTCACGGCCCTCCACACTCTTCCTCTCGCCGCCGTCCCTGCTCTTCTTCTTCTTCCTCCCCATCGACTCCCCGCCGCCGCCGCCGCCGCCGCCGCCGTTGCCAGTGACGACACTCATCTCTCTCGAACCCTAAACACGGAACCGAACCGTGTACGTTGAGCACTACATCTTGGCTCGAGTGGACTCGATCTGCAAGAAGTACGACAAGTACGACGTCGAGAAGCTCAAGGACTCCAATGTCTCCGGCGAGGACCCCTTCGCCCACCTCTACTCCGCCGTCGCCTCCGACATCGACACCGCCGAGCAGGTCCTCCCACCTCCCCCCTCCCCCGTCCCCCTCCCTTCCTTCTCTCTCCAGATCTGAATCCCTCCCCTTCGCTGCCCCCACTTTGACTTTCGCTCGTCTCGTGAAACTGGAGCGAAGCGAAGGAGCCGTGCATTATCTTTCGACTTTCGTTAGGATTCCGCTGTGGCAATCAACCCCGATAGCCTAATGGGGGAGAATGTTCACACGGAACAGAGGCCGAGACTTTAATTGCAATTTGTGCGCAAAATAGGCTTTAATTGATTATCTATTTTTTATTGGAGTCTTCTTTGATGATTGTTTGGTATATCTGTTGCCAATCCTTGATGTTCTCCTGGATCCAGATCATTGGACTGGAAATGCATATCATGTGCTCGATGAAATTCCCCAACGATGTTAGCGTTCGTTCAGGTTCCAATCTGACCGAGATTGAGTTGTGGGTTGTGCTTATTTGTTTGTTTCTTTCAAATAAGTTTTGTTTGAGTTCGGTGTCCGTTCAAGAGCAAGTCCAGTAGCCGTTCGTGTTGAAGTTCATTGTTCTGAGTTTCGATTTAGTTCAATAGCCGAGAATCACTTGTATGAAGTTTTTTCATAAAAACAGAAAACCAAGCCATGAATAAAAAAGCAAAAAAGAAAACAAAAAAGAAGAAGAAACCGAAAATCGAACCGAACCGAACCAAACCAAACCGAACCAAATCGGCTTATCGGTTCGGTTCCAATTCGGTTCGGTTCGTATTTGGTTCGGTTCAAGGAGGAATCCTTAACGGTTCGGTTCGGTTCGGTTTTTCAAGAAAACCGAACCGAACCGAACCGTTTACACCCCAACTAGGAGGATGTTTTCAAGTCTTTATACGGAATTGAAAAGAAGAAGTTCAACAAGGAGGCATGCAGTTTCTGTAGAGACACTATCAAAGCAATATATGGTTCGACCTCGAAAGAGTTGGATAATTTTAATCGCGCTGTTAGAAGCTCCAATCCCAACTAGGAAGATGAACCTGGAGGGCCCTGCTTTGAATGCTTAAGGCCATCTTTTTCTGAAAGAGCTGATGTTCTAGTACAGTCTAGAATTATTCCGGCAGGTATTGAAGTCACGCTGGCATATTATGTTCATAATCGGAATTCTTTTTGAGCTGACAAGAGTTGAGAAGAAATTCATCACTCTTGCGGGGGGGAGGGGGGGGTGGGTTTTGGGGAGATTTTCGGCAGTATCGTATATGTATGATCGATTCTGAAAGGACAATGTGGGGCAACATCGTCAGGTAATCAATCCAAGAACGCCCCTCTCTCTCTCTCTGTCGCGAATTTATACATCTTACTTTTTGCTCTTCATGCACAATTAAATCTGCCCTGATTTGTCTCAGATCGGTTTCTAGTGTTCCTTTTACCAATGTGTTAATGAGGTGGCGCTATAGTACCTGCTATACTAGGTTTGTCTTCGCAACGTTATTCTGTTTGTGGAATATCATCTGTAACTCCCTACGAATTTGGGTGGCTGATCATTTAGTTCTCTTGGTGCAACCCATGGTCATTCTTGTCCTCAATAAAATCACTGCAGAATATTTAGGAGATTGAATCATCTTTCATTGAAGTGGACTTGTAGATACCTTTATAGGTTGTCTTCTGATTCTTTGCGAAGTTAATCCTCCCGAACCACAATGGCAGATAGGGAAGTCAGCACCGTCCTCTTGGGAGTTGTTTGACATATTGTGGCTGGGTCTCCATAAGTTTCGCGCCGCTGCCTCACAAAGTGAGAGGTCCTAGGTACAACCCCACGTTGTCCATTTCTTTGGTGTCATCTTTGAGAGCCAGACTGACTTGAGTGAATTTGTAATTATATGGCATGGGCAGACCGGACTCTGAGAGAGTTCGCCACCGGCGACCGGTGCCAAACGTTCTAATGGTAACTCTTTATGTTTAAAAGAAAATGCGGAGGTCATGGAAGTGTAGGCATCTTGTCTCTGGAGCTTATGAAGGTTTGAAGCATGACCCTTGAATGAAGTAGGCGCATAATCGAATTCTGAAGATTCTGCACCTACACCCTGTTTGGCATTGCTTGGGTGGTCGTGATCGCGGGACCGTCCAATTTGACATGGGCCTTCTATTAGAAAATCGACAGTAGTATTTGATTCGTACCTCACTGGTCACACCCAGATAATTCCTAAACCTATCACCACCACATCAACTCCTCCCTCTCTCCCCGCCATTGTGATCCTGTGTCAAGCCGGTGTGGTTGGAAGTTTGGGGCTAGGGTGAGCAAAAGCACGTGGAATAGAGAGAAAGAGGGGGAGATAGGAGAGAGAATAATGTGAATATATCTCTCTGATGATGTCAAAATCATATAAGAATGAACACTTGTTAAAACCTTAACAGAGTGTTCATGGAAGTTGAGTGATCCTAAGCTTATGTAATTTTTTTGCCTGTGCTCGCAACAATCCACTCTTTCCAATGTAAATATCAGTATCCTTGGTCACAGACGAATGTTGCAAATCCATCGATATTAAGCTAGGCATGAAAGAATTCAACACACCAGCTTCAGAGGGAGAATATTTACTACAACGGTGTAAGAACATGCATATTCTTTTTAATATTTGAATGGGGAACATATCGATGCTATTTAGAGATTACGATGTCCTAGCAAGCATATCTATACGAATTTGAAAATGATGGAGTCGAGACCTGTATTGCAAGTGCGAGGGTCTTGGTATTTACACAGACTAAAACACATGCAAAAACAAGAGAAACTTGAGAAGTGCATTAAATTTGAGAGAAATTCGAGAGCAAGAGATAAAGGAATATACTCACCACCTACTCAATGCAGCCAAGTTTTATATTGGCATTTCGAACCATCTCAAGAAGAGGCGCGGTCGCCTCAACGCACCTCGAGCCGAGGCTTGCTCTCTCCAGGCCTGTGTCTCTTTCGCCTGACGTGTGTGTATGATTTTCGAATGAGCCCAATAGTGTTGAGCGAAATGGTGAAATATTGGATCCAAGATTTCAATCCACACTGGGGCCTAAAGCTTAGTCTATAAAGTGGGCATCATTTCGGTGACTTTTCAATTTTAAAATTCTTTATTTACCATAACTTATAGGTTTGCTACCACCCACCTGGATGGCGCTGCTGGAGCGCGCACTCTTCCTCTCGCAAAAGGTTGAGTGTTCGAATCCCGGGCGCCGCAGGGTGACTTAATCGGTGGCACGTGTGTGGTGGCTAGCACGTGTCGCCCCCAGGGTTTACTCCCCGGCTGTCGGCCGTGCGGGGGTTCCCTGGGTTACCAAAAAAAAAAAATAACTTATAGGTTTGGAAAGTTTCTTTCGATTCCGAGACCTCTAGGTACAATTTTGGGTTATGGGATCTTTCTTTTGGATTTTGGATGGTTTGACTAATGTTTGACCAATGATTGCCCAGTCCTCCGACATTTGTCCAATTCAAGTTTTGTTGCATTGGGATGCTTTGCACTGTATGGTTTCAGGATGTGCAAGCTACATCGGAAAATCGCGAACTTTCCGACATTCGAAAACGGCAACCAGTCCGCGAAGGGTCAAAAGATGATTATCGGATTGAGGTGGCAACGTTTAGAAGCCTTCTTTTTTTTTCATATTTAGAATGCATTTTGAGCCTTGTATCTCACCGGTCAATCTTTGTCAAATCTCAATCAACCCTAGCTTAAACTTAAAGAATTTGCGACAATGACGGCAAAATTTGAGATCACAACAAGCCTTTTCTTGTCTCCAAGCTAGTATTAGAGGTGCACTTGGAAGGTAAGAGTTGTGCCGATGGGTTAGCATGTCATGGGTCACGGTGGAAAGAATGGGAAAATGCGAAGCTTTAGCCTTCCACCGCCACAAAACGCCGGCGTTGTCTTCACCGACCTTTTCAATCTTCACCTTAGAAAGTTCCATCGAAATGAAGAACGTGAATGACAAAGCTTGGTTGCTCGATGGATAATCAACTTGTGGACAGGGCCTCTGTTGCATCATTGAACACCTTAAAAGGTTCCCTAACCCTCCAATCTTGTTGGGTTAATAGCCGTAACCCAGCAGTTGCTCCATAGCGGGTGGAAAACAACAATGTGAGCATGTCCCTCTGGTCACATGCCTTCTTCAACCCCAAAGAAGTACAATTCCACCTTATTCTCACTTCTACCGGTAACTTGTCTTGTTCTCTTTCACGTTGCAGAGCAACTCCTATCTTGTTTCTTTGAGGTGCTGGGATTAACGGATTTGATCCACCAGCGTTTACCACTTGCGGAATTGTAAAACTCTCATAGTCCATCTCGCTCGGAGAGATTAGCTTCGTGAAACACGCAGCGTGTATGGAAGAAAATGCCATTGTAAAGAGGCCTCAGTTGTGCAGACACACTCTTAGTGACGGGGGTGCTCGCAGTGCATTATCTAAGTCACTAACCGCTCTCAACATTTCTGCACAGACAACAGTTGAATTATGAGGATACAGCAGCCTTTTAAACGTGAGAGTTCGGAGTTCCAACTTTTAGATTGGCCTGAACCAGTGGCTTGTGATACACAGTCGATTGCCATTCTGGATCTCTAGCTCATTGGTTTCTCACTTCAAGCAACCAGCCAAAGCTAAATGGTTTTCCAATTTATGTGGAATATGCAAGTGGACTTTAATCTATCTGTCCTTTCTTTTTTCAATCCTGGGACACCGTGTCAAGACTCGTTACTTGATGGCCCTTGAAACACCCTACAAATCCCTATCCCATGAGCCGGTTAAATTGCCAAAGACCAAAATTTGGCCTATGTAGATGCCGCTTACCCAAAACTGTTTGCATGCAATTGATAATATACCAATGGATGACCTTCGGTTCACGAGCTAAAAATCCTTCAATGCCCCTAAGTTGGCAGGGTCAAATCTACTGTTTTCTTTTTTATTTTCTAGATGAATAAATAAGATATTTAAAAGCTTAACAACGTAATATTTTGGTACATAATGATAGCTCATGCTACTGAGATTTACCAACCCAAGTTGTCATTTTATTTACAGTTTAATTGGTTCAAGATTGACATGCCAAAGCCCTAAAAGGCAGTTCCTTCTTTCATGGGGCTTCGGACCCTAAATGGAGGTTTTTATATATTTGATCAATGATTAATATCATGAAAAACCCTAAACTGATATACTTATAACAAATTTACCCCAAACTAATTTTTTAACTACCAAAAATTTCAAATCGGTACACCCGTAACGAATTTACCATCTATTAGT
Source organism: Syzygium syzygioides (assembly GCA_031216285.1). NCBI lineage: Eukaryota > Viridiplantae > Streptophyta > Magnoliopsida > Myrtales > Myrtaceae > Syzygium > Syzygium syzygioides. Next base: position 10,499,741 of record CM062242.1, on the reverse strand, counting down.
TATTGAGTTAGATGACACATGGTCGTTGACGGATGTACCAGTTTTAGATTTTACTCTCCGTTTGTCACAGGTGTATCGATTTGCGATTTTTCGGGATATTAATTCAATTTATCGAAAACTAACGGATGGTAAATTTGTCACAAGTGTACCAGTTTAGGGTTTTTTGTGATCAAAAAATTAATTTGGGGTAAATTTGTCACATGTCACTAATTTGAGACTTTTGGTGATGAAAATATTAATTTGGGATAAATTTGTTACGGCTGTACCAAAAATTTTCCATGATATTAACCCTTTGATCAACCATCTAAATATCAACAGCCCTTATCCGTAGAATGCCAATTTTGGACAATGTGGCCTCCATCGAAAAATCATTATATTTCCCAACCAGTTTCTGTAACAATTTGATAAATGGAAATTTTTTTTTTGAAAATCCGATATGGTCACAGTGAAAAACATTATCATTAGTGGTTAGTAGTTCGTGTTTGAAGATCATTGGTGGTAATTACGATAATTAGCATAGGTGCTCTTATCATGTGAGTTCTACATACGCTCTCAGGTATCAGATAAAGCACGTAACCATATTCTTGTTGCAATAATTGCTTTGTAATAAAATTTAAGGATTTTTCGTGTCTAAAACTGAGGAGTGACAGTCTGTTTTACTAACCACAATAGCCGAAATTAGAGAAATCTCTGCTGAAGACTGGTGAACATGTTTGGCGAAAAAGATCATGGTGATTCAGAAACTTGACCATGTGGAACCCTCACAATCATTCCTCTTCTTGTTTTCAGCTGCTTTAGGATGATGACAGCATTAACCAGCTCAACCTAGTCACACAACCCATGATGATGTTCCCGGGCACAATTCCGTTCCTAGCCGGAATGATCGCCTCCGTACCGTTCCTGGCTTTTGTCGACTCAACGAACACTGCATGGGGTCGGAGTACTTCCTGTCCTAGAGTTCCAAGAAGCGGTGTCGGTATGAAAACCGAAGCCCATCCGAGCTGTTGCCGCTTAGAACCCACGGTCCTCTAGCCTAGGCATTGTGAAACAGGGCCTGATTCCGTCCAAGGCGAGCGACTTCTTGGACGCCCACCAACAAGGTTAGAGCTGGTGTCAGTGAGCTGCCCTTGCAGTGGGCCTGCAATCGGGAGCACGGCGAGAACACCTTCTAGGTTAAGATGGGCACTCGTACACCCGCCAGATCGTGGACCGGTGGTTGAGCAAAGCCCAAGTTCTACGACGCAACAAGCAACTCGTGCCAGCTGGGTAAGGAGTGCGGGTGCTATATTCAGGTCGTGTGGAGGGACACCACCAAGCTGGGTTGTGCATATCGTATTTATCGATTTCATTGAATTGTTGTAGACAATGAAAATATTCTCGCATATGGAAGATTAAGTTCCACTTAAGTTTAATCAAATCACGGGCATCTTCTAAGTAGTTCATCGATTGATATTCTTGTGTGTGTTTTTGCTTTTCATTTTCCTAGTCTAGATCTGCATCGACAGTTCTCAGTTTCATATGAATCTCAGCCTCCTCTTATTAAGAATAATAAGAAAAGCAATTATGAACTAGTATCAGTAAGAAAACGACCGACCGATCTTCGATTTGATTTTTGCATCTACGATCATATTCTCAACATAAATGATACAATCTCAATCTGAAGAGAAGACATAGACTCGTAATTGGTGAGCATAGGTGAAGAAACCAGGGCAGGTGAGGTAAGTCGACGTGATGCTGCTAACCGTGGAAGCGCCGACAAGCATGTTCATCACCACGATCTGAAGCTGAATGGCCTCAAGGGGCGAAGCGCCTCCCATTATGAGACCAGTCATTGCTCCTGGAAGCGTGATCAGACCCACCGTTTTGGCATTGTCTAAAACCGGCGATAGTCCAATCACTAGCGCTCTCTTCACCTGTTGCGTGATGGCCTGATCAGGGGTCGCACCGAGAGCCAGCGCCGTCTCCACCTATCAAAAAGTTCATCAATTATTAGTTAAAAGAGCGTAGTGCTAGGGAAAGTAACCCAGATTTTTCCTTATAAAAAGGCAAAAATCTATATGAAGATGATTTGATAAGTTTATTTGGAAGAGCTGGGTCCTAGACAAAGTAATTGCTCTTATCCAATTCATCAATGAGAACCTTCTTTATCATCTTCTCAACAAGTTTTAGTGAACATTTTCCGGGAGAATAAAAAGATCACAAGGTAATATGATTTGTGATGGTGAACCTGATTGATTTGTGACTTGATGTCATCTCGAAGTCGCTTCATGGTGACTCCGGTTACTGTCATCGAATTTCCAATCATCATCCCTGCAACTGGTATAATATAACGAGGAGTGAAAGGAAATACGTGCAACAGCACCAACATCAACATCGTCACCGAAGTTCCAGCCAAAATCGAGGCTCCGGCGATGTACTTGCCATTGGGCACATGCTTAGCTCGTTGTCCTGCTGTGTAACCGGCAATACATATCTGCAATCATTGAAAAAAACAAAGAAAAAAATCAACGGAAGCCCTGTTTTCACTTCCTGCTTGGTTCACCTGATCAATTCCTAAAAAATTGCACGACAAGGAGAACGCCGTACACAAATTGCTTCCGGTTTGTACTTGCACGAGGTAATGATCAAAAACTCGATATAAAATATGTTATTGCCATTAAAAAGCTGCCACTCAAATCTTTCGATAAAGTGCCTTTGATTGACTTCAAATGTAAAGCAAGTTGCAGAAAGAATGAGCATCTATGGTTCAATTAAAATTCTCCTTCAACTTATCGCCTTTCCGGAAAAAGAACCCTGGCCGATTCTGTACCTGTTTAGCTTACATTGCATCTCTGCGAACACATAATACCATATCCATTACACAGTACTCCAATTAGTGGCCTTAATTTCCACATAATTTTTCATTGACTCGGAAAGCAAAGCCAGAGGGAGATTCCACGATTATGATTCGGATGACATTTTCCACCTATGTTAGATGCAACCCAAGCTCTCGAAATCTTCAGGTACATAAATGAAATGGAATTATCTATGCTTGCGCTAGAGTTAAATATGATTTCTTGTCTCAAATTTCTACCTGCTAGTTATGGTGAAAACTGCGGCCCCGACCGAGTTCATAGTTCCGTGCAGATTATACTGATCGAAAACAAATATTGTTGCATTTCCTGGGCGATATCGGTTTGTCGAGACTCCATAGAATTTAGCTGGATCAACACTCATAGATAAGAGAATTTTCCTACAACCTTTTGATAGGACAGGACAACACAGAGGCACGAGTCCCAGACATACAGAGAAGTTTCTATAACTAGGGCAAAAGAAAGAGTCTTGCTTTTGAGGGTCGAATGTCTGAAAAACTCCCACATCAACAACCAACCAAAACAAGACCGACCAAGCGTTTGCGAAATCCAAGAGAAAAAGACTGAAAAAGAGAAGTACAGAGCTGATCAGAAGAGGGAGAGGTTGCAAACCATGAAAATGTAAGCCAAGAAGATCCAAGCGATGCTTTGGCGGTTGAAAATGAACTGCAGAACGAAACCAATCACAGAGAGCTGAAGGAAAGCTCTGAAGATGGAGTAGACCATCTCCCTCTCCAAGCCCAGCTTCTGCAAGTAGGACAGCCCCACTGCCATCGCCACCACGGCGAGTGCGGCCAACGGCTTAATCATGCCCTTCGCGAAGTGGTACGCGGCAGCCATCATCATTGCTCAGTCAGAGAAGAAAGATAGGCCAAATTGGACGTGCCGCCAGAGGAAAGAGTGAGCGATTGTGAAGATAACGCCGGCTGATTGAAGAGTCTGTGGTATGTCTAATTGATGTGGCTGTCGTTTCTTGTGGAAATGGTGGAGTACGGCAGTCGCAAAGACGAAGCACGTGATGAGGAAAGACTCTCTACTTTATAGATTCGGCTGAACATATAGATATAGGACATTATATATCACTGTTCCTTTGTACGAAAATGACGTGGTGGAACGAGTTTAGACCATAAGTTTCCCCATTTGAGCTTTGTTTTTTTCCAGGGTCTTTCACCTGCTACTCAATATCTGGACCGGGCCATAGTCACTCAACATCACCCGCGACACGAAAATGCTAGATTAGCAAGCCCTTCACTGCAACATCATTAAGACGTCGAAAGCCAAGAAGTCTATCCACACGAGATGTACCCTGGCTAGGCAACGCGGCACATGTCGTTGAATGACTCCTTCATGATGTGAATTGAACTCGTGATCAACCAATTTGGTGGTTCCTATACATGAGTATTGGGCACAACTTAAGTTGTGTTTATTTCACGAAGAACTACTTGTCTAAGGAAAATGTTTTATGATGAATTTAATTTCGGGAAGATGATGAGTTTTTCTTGTTTGGTGATTGACTTGAAAATGAGCTGAGAGTGGTTTTTCAATGTTTGGATCTTATTTATGTAGGTAGTTGTTTTCATACATAACTTTAAATCATAGATTGCTAACTTTTGAAAAAGATGCAGCAAACACCTTTTGTGATCTATTTGACTATATGTTATAGAATGCTATGAACTCAAATCTCTATGACATGCTACCAAACACAAAAAGAAAAAGAAAAGAAGAAAACTCGAATCAGCAAGAAAAGCTCGGATAAATTATAATAGATCTCTACTTGTTGCCCAGAAATCCAGTAATTTAGTTGAGCCCCGTGAGAATATGAAGTTGGTTTCTGATATCGGTCTGACAAAACATGAAACAACAGTAGAGTTCGAGTTCTGCTGTGAAAAGAAGAAGAAAATCTTGATGACAGGTTTTTTGTGTAAGCGTCCGCATGGGCGAGACGAGCTGTTTTCTATTGGATGCTCGGGGCAAATGATTTCCTCTCTCCAACAAAGAGAAAATGTTTTCCTCATTTTTAGCACGCGCTAATGTAAACGATTTTCCATTTTTCGATAACGAAACATTAAAAAAAATATGAGAAACGAATTTTCGGAAATCATTTTCGGCTAAACAAACAAAACCCTAACGGAAATTTAGCCGGGAGATGAAAGTAACGCTTGGAGAAGAGGAAAGGACAAATCTTATTAATCCAAGAATATGCTATATTGGCATTAGCCAATAAGTATGGATTGGTGCGGGTGTGCCAACGTACCCACCGATTTGTACGAAGTAGTGGAGGGTCTCCTTTGTTTCATTATCTCATTCCTCATATGGTTTTGAAGAATATGCAAAAAAACGCATTCAGAGCACTTACTATGACGACTCATCCAATGCACTTAGAAAAATGCCCAATCCCGGATTTGACGTGGGCGATTTTCTTGCAACGTGTCAATTCTTCAATCTCCGATGTGTGTAATGTCACTCTCTCTCTCTCTTAGGGTTTGATTTTCTTGCAACAACATGTCAATATCGCGTGCGATGCTTGCGTCCATTAACATAGTATTGGTACTTCAAGTCGCTCGAGCCACTGTCCAATTTCCCGGACATTTTCCACGTTCGAAGGACATCAATCAATCGATCATCGTCAATAAACGAATCGAATCGAAGATCCATGGCCCAGCCATGCATTCACACTTGGAATGAGTTGCGACTAGGATTCTCTAACGCTGCCCCGTACGCATGCCTCTTTACTTTTAAAGTGATATGGGTGGTTGATGTTATCCGCTTGGCAGGCACTGAGAAAAGTAAACTGGAAAAAGACACTCTGAAGTGAATCACGGAGTCATCAAAGTGGAATTTTCCAATTCCGAAAGTAGATAAATCAGGTGGCACCTACACCAAATAACATCAATTGCGATATGGTAGCCGCCGGGAATTTGACAAAGTGCCTCAGGAGAGATGTGATCCTGAGATGACCTGCTTCCTGGTGCATTCGCCACTCAGAACGGTCGTAGTAAGCACAGTGGACATTAGATTAGTTAAAGAAATGTAGTCCTGATATGGCCTGCTTCCTAGTGCATAAACGGATGATTTGAATGATAGATGCACCTAAAGACGAGCGCGCAGGAAGATCATAGCAAAGTATACCTTTATAAAGAGACGACAAATCCAGAAGTTGGTAACTTCTTTTTAGGCAGCTTTTTTCTGGTATGATCCTCAGCAAAGAGAAGAAAGACAGAGCAGATACCTTTCTCGGCCTTCTGGTTGAGATCAAGTGCAGTACCTGTTTGTTGCGACCTACCTTTCCTGTCTGAAAGGGGGAAAAGACATAGGTTTAGGGGTAATGCCCAAAATCAGGCCAACGGCCCTCGATTAGGCGTGGCCTTAGATTTCATTTTAAGTTACGCTTAATTCCTAAGGATTCTACGTGTGAAAAGAGTCGCTACTAGCCTTTCGGAATCGGCTTGAAATCAAGCAAGACATGAGAGGGTTGTCTCACTTCCTACGCAACCAGAAATTAATTAGGTGCGGGGACTTGATTACGCTAATGCTAATGCCTATTAATGCCCTTGCGGTACCATTAACTTGGAGAGTCATTATTTAAGTGATTGAGCAAGTTTTTACCAATTATGATCCTAAGGTGTCAAAGCTACCAAGTGATCATGCAAATATTCTTGAAAGGTTTAGCATAGTCCTAAACTAGCCCTGACTATTTTAGAAAGGAAATTAACAAACAAGTTATTGAAGTGCAATGCGCAATGAAACAACCAAGTATTAAAAGTGCAAGCATTAAGAACACGAGAATTGAAAATGTTTAAAGTAAGGTCTAAGGAAGAAAAATCGATACTTGTCAGGCAAATAAAATACATGGCCTTGTTTTTAAACCTCGAAACATGAACCCCATAAGCCTGAAATTAGAGATTAAATTCTATCTAGGATAAGCCTAATTCACTCGCTTATTGGCAAACAAACAAGCAATCAATCAACCCAACCATCTCTTAATCAAACTATGGATTAATTAAAGGCAATGGTTGTTAACCCCTACTTACGTTTGCTGAGCATATAGGTTAACATCATTGATTCCTAATCAGATTCGAATCATCTTCCTAAGCTACCTGCCGAAGGATCATGTATTACTAATCAGGGTTGAAAAACAATTCATCATCAATTCGATCGCCTTCTAATTTAATTAGGGACAAATTAATTAGGGATGATGATCATCAACCCCCACTTGTTCGCAAAGCAGCAGACTAACATCATTATCCCTAATTATTCTAATTCCCCAATTAAGCTAACTACCGAAGAACATAAGGCAATCAAAGCATCCACGATTAAGGGCGCGAATGATAACCATTCTCTTTCCCAACCCTATTTCCAGCTAGAAATAGAAAATCTTATTTCTATTCCATGGACAAATTTCTAAGCAAAAAGTAGCACTTGATAACGACACAAAATTTCTATTTCCAAAATAGAAATTCGTTTGATAGGTTATTCTTAAAACTCGCCCGCTGCCTCGACAAGCAGCGGTAGACGACCAGTGGGCAGTGGTGGGGGGCGGCAAGGGCAAGTAATAAAAGAAAGTTGTTATTTCTATTTTGGTTCCAAAAATAGAAAAGTAAAAAAAAATCTACTTTTCATTTCTATTTCAAACATGGGTTAAAATTTTGTCCCAAAAATAAAAAAAAAGTGAAATTATATTGCCAAATGGATTCTGTTCCAAGTTTGTTCCTAAGAACAAAAAAAAACAGAAAAATAGAAAAATAGAATGGTTATCATTCATGTCAAAAAATTTTATTTTAAGCATAGAAGTTAACTAAAGATCAACCAGGCAAATGCATGAACTACCCTAGGAAAGCAAGAAGCAGAATTTTCCTAACCAACTTTCTAATTTTTTTTATTTTTGGAATTTGTGATTTTTTTGAAAAATATTTTTTTATTAAGAAAGGACCGGACCCAGTTTGGGGCCCTTAAGCTCAATTTGGGCAAGGGCAAGGGCCGAACCCGGGCTTTGCTCCGGGCTCCTATATTGAGCCCGGTCTGACCTAGCCCAAATCCTATTCCCTATTCAACCCAGCCCACTCTTCCAATGCAGCTAACCTAGACCCTAGGCCCTAAAACAAACTAAGCCCACCCATACTCCCAAACTCAACCAGCCCAGCCCGAGACGCAGCCCACAACCTCTCGTCCGGCAGAGCAGCTCCTCCTCTCGGCCACCTTTGATCGAGAGGCACTCAGCCGGCCTCCTATTGGCCGGCCTAGACCTCGAGCGGCGGTCATTCCCTCGGCCGTCCCAATAGCTCGAGCAGCCTTTAGCCGACCTCCTCTTGGCCAGCCTAGGCCGACAGCTTGCCCTGATCGTCCGGCCCAGCGACCCAGGGACGAGCAGCCAAACCACCACCACGACCGGCGATTGCTTGGCCACCACCAGGCCGGCTCTCCCAGTTGCTTCTGAAAGACACTCTCAGGTCAACTCCACACTCTCTCCGTGGTGTTCGTCTCAAAACTCCGACCATTTCCCAGTGCTCGAAGAAAGTTACAAACTCACAAAAACAGATGCCCCTCTTCGATGACAAATTTCGAACACCATTTACCTATATCTAATTGTCAAGAAGACTAACTAGTGCAAGAACATGTCTACTCTAACTTAATCTGGACATTCTGACGAACGGGTGGTGAGCGCGGACTGGGAAGAGGGCAATGACGAATTCAGAACTCGAATTCGTATCCGGACTCAAAGAGAAACGGTAAGGAATGCTTGAAATTGATGACAGCCGCGCATTAATACCCGACACGCACACGAACTGAAAAGAACGAGCCTCCATTTCCAACTCTAACTAAAAATGGACAAGGCACAAAAAGGGGTGCGCGGAACAAACGTTTAACCACAATGGTCGACCCACGGAGGGCAAGCTCAAGGCAAATCGGATTGTGGCCGACCATCTCGAGAAGCTTCCGAACCGAGATCCTCGGGGTAAGAGAGGACTCGAACTGAGCAACTAAAGAAACTCATTCGAAACTTTGGGAATCGGGAGCAGGGAGACGTCGAATGGCGACAACAGAGGTAACCAGTCGAGCGAGGCGAAGGACTAGGGAGTTCGCGAGTGGCCGTGAAGAAAATCCGGCACTCTTTTTTTTGGGAGAAAATGGCCCCCGCTTCCCCTTCGTTACTCCCTTCTTTTTGTCCCCCTGCACAATGGTCCCTTTCTCTTTTTGCCGCCCCCTCCTCTTACCAAAAGTAGAATAAGCTAATAAGCTATGTTTTCTTTAGGGTTTGGTATGGTGGTGGCAAGTATCAACCTCACAATGGTGAGAATCGAGCCAACGATGAGGCACCACGTGGCGTGGAAATTTTGGGCTGTAGAGAGAAAAAGCACAATTCAGGGTCGGATTGGCCGAGCTTTATCCGACTGGGCCTAACAGGCCGAGTCGGTTCTAATCAAACTGGGTTAACTCTTTGTAATCTTTTCATGGTTAGCAAAATTTCTTAGGGACCCGTAAAGAAAATTCAGGTGTCAACAGTATTCATATCAATTTAACAAAGACGAGATTTGAAGCAAAATGACACCTAAGATAGGGAGTGAAATAATTGGGGCACAAAATCATTTATGGTCCGTTCATATTCCTAGGGTACTTTTACCAACCTTTGGCCAATCTGCGGTGCTCAGCGTCTGCACTCAGATGGTATGAATCCAGCAACCAGCTTCCTCGACCACCCTCACTTATCTTCACCTCATTCCCGAATTAGCGGCCTTACCTTTTTGATACGGTATCAAGCTCCTTCGATTTTTGTTAGTGGATTTCTGGCCTTTCCTGATGACCTTTAGTGCCAATGATTTCAGAGGAACTGTGATGTCCAAAGGAAGTAGAATATCTTCCAGCTCATGCCATTCGAGATCTTCAGAGTCTCCGTCTTCATAGACCACCCTGTACCAGCCAGTTTCCTTATCAAACTGCACAACAGTACCAGAAAAATATCGCCCTTCAAACAGTTTCCAAACTTCTCTCCCTTCAATCCATTCACCGAAGCCTTGGAAGTCGGGTGACTTCAGCTCATGCTTGAAATCAGAAAAAGCAGGAGGGCCATTGCTAGAGTTCAACCTTGGCACCCCATCAATTACTATAGCAGGTTCTCCAGGCAAGACATATACCCCTGCCGGCAATGAGTTTAATTGTATTTCTTTGCACGTTTCTTCCATCCACAGTTGTCTTCATATATCCTGAGACATAGAATAGAGTAATCTATTCAGATGCACATCACATCGCAGGATTTTGTATATTCTTCCTTTTAAATCAAGTTTGTTCAATTAAACCCATGCCACAGTGATTATTTCTAAAATAACGGAAAACACACTAATAAACATTTGATTGAGAAGCAGTATACAAAAAGTTCAGCTAAAGCTTGAAGCAAATATATGACAGCAGAAGAAACAATGCATTCACTGAACTATAACCAAAACAAGCATGTCAGAAAGTCAAAAGACATCTTTGAAAAAAGATGCTTCATAAGGGTGTGATACAAAGTTTATGTGGTCCAACATCATTAGGTGGAACAAAAATGCATAACAAGCATCCAGAAATCATCGCTCGAAGAAACAAGAGTGCTGATGTTCTAAGCAGCACGCAACACCACAAGTCATGCATACGAAAGACGAAAGCGAGAGATCTCCTTGAGCTTCAGGTCAGGATGTCATAATCATTGGTCAGAGTGAAACCTGTAAAGTATATGCAGCTGAAGTTATGAAGATAATTTAGGTCAGTTTCAATTGACAAAAACCTCTCCATCTTGAGCAAAATTTGGATCGTCGTTACTAGTTCTGTTTCCCATTGATTCTTTTTTCTTTTTTCCCATTTTGGCTGAAAGCCCAGATAGTTATAAAGTAGCTCTCATAACTGCAGTGGCTTAATCCCCTGACAACAAATACAGTATCTCCCTCAAATGATAAACCGAAGACCAAAATTCTTTGAACTGGTAACCAAAGTTAATCTGAAAATCACCATCCTCTAAAGAAATTCCGGTATCTGCATAAACCATTTAGTAGAAAGGGACACTTTCAAGTGATAGTTTTCCTCCAGGCTATAAGCATTTGATTAACTTTGAGATTGTTAAATTATTTTTCTGGTAGAAGATATGCCGTGATCTTTGTATGTGCAGAGCTAGCATCCAAGCATCAATACAGCCACATAGATGCTTTAGCTATTTTCCAAAAGGTAATGACTGGACTTAACGACCAAAACTCCAAGAAAGATTTTTTTCAGTAAAACTCCAATCTGTTACATATTTTCTGCCAGACCATCATCTACCAAGTTTATCCACATAATACCTCTAAGAACGAGGAGATCTAATTATCGGCAGTTGACCATAATTTGGTGCCCAAACTAGATCAGTTCCTGCCTTTTTTTTAAATAGTATTTACACCAATACCTCAGCCAATGCTGAATCCTCAGGAGAAAATAACAATCTCTAGTAATGTGCATTCTTTCCGGTCAGCAACGGAAGACAAAAGCATGAGTGTAGCAATAACAATATGGAAAACGGTGGACCAAATTTCTGTGTTTCGAGTTTGTGTCATGTCGTTGCCACCACCTCCCTTCACATTTTCTTTTCGTTAGTCTTACTTGTTGCAGATGCAAAGATTGAGCGCCCCGACCAAACCTCTTTCAGCGTCCAATAAAACGTTTCTCGTTCCTAACATTCTAGCATTTTCACTCGTACAAACAGCACTTCCCATATGGTATAGAAAGGACAAACTTCAAAAAACGAAACATTCACGAGGGATTGGATTGCATATCTTTACATGGTTTGACCCAGCATTTCCCCAGGACTGAATTCAAGTCGAAAGTAGGGATTTGGTCAGAAGATTTTGATCGAGGGAAGTCTTCCAGGACACTTGTTTCTTAAACACGGACGCAAATGCAATTCCAGATCAACCATAATACCGTTCAAAATCAAGAACCACACAACCCATAAGCAAAAGAGCATCAAAGACCAGCAAAGAAAACGGGTGCTTCAACTCTGTAAGCGAAAAGACTAAAGAAACTAGGGATTACAAGATGGTTTCCAGAAGCCAATCGGGTAGCACAAGAATCTACAACTGAACAAAGATTAAAGCCAAGCCTCCTGCAAAGCACTTGTACCCACATGATCATATTGCTCGAATTACAACCCTCAATCTGGCATTCAATGGGTGCTCGGTATCGCAACTGAAGATGCCCAAATCAGCAAGGGAAATGAAACAAGTCCAAACAAAACGATGGAAAGCTTGACGCAGAAATAGGGGAGGCGATCACGAGATGAGCACCTTCTAGTGACGATTGTTCGCCTGGAATTTGCAGCACATATCATACAAGAAACAGGGACACGAGAGAGACGGTCACGAGTGCTGCCTTGCCAGGTGAGGGAGGACGAACGGAGACGGAAGGAAAGGTCAAAAATGAAAAAAAAAAAAAAAAAAAAGGGGCAAGAACTTAGGGTATTTTCGTAATTCAGTACTACGCTTACTTATTAAAAATCTAATACTAATTTCTATCTCATTCAAGGAAAATTTTTATTGCCATTCCAACTGGAGACCATAAGAAAAATGGTAATTACACAAATACTCCATGAACTTTAGATCAATGTGCAATGTGATCCTTGAACTTTTAATTTCTTCAATGTAATTCTTGAATTTTAGCTTAACGTGAAATGTCGTCCTTGAACTTTTAATTTGTTCAATATGGTCCCCGAATTTTTTGTAAATGTTCAAAGTAGTCCTTGGAGTATATGAAAATATCCAATATCATCCAACCATTAGTTCAGTCTCGGGATTAGTTTGAATATTTATCGAAATTTCAGGGATCATATTGAACAAATTAAAATATCATGAAGACATTGCAAATTAGGCTAAAGTTCAAGGATTACATTGAATAAATTAAAAGTTCATGGTCACATTGCACATCTAGTTAAATTCAAAAATCATTTGTGCCATTTTCCCTACGAAAAAATTTATTTATTGCCTTAGAGTATACCAATGGCCGCTTTAGGGTACACCTATGGCAACAAAGTTTAATAATTTGTCGTCTTAAATTTTGTCATTTAAATTTTACTTAAGGCGATAAAACTCTAATTTTGTCCCCCCCAAGGTATGAACTAATGTGACAAACTTAACAATTTGTAATAGTTTTCGACCGAGCGACTAAAAAGATGTCACTTTGACTTATATTTTCCTAATTCTTAGAAAGATCTCTCAATCTATTTGGGTGTTTTGGTGTGTGTAGCTCGCTTGTGGGCTCCGTCTCATTATTTTGAAATATAAAAATTTAATTATTTAATAAAAAGAGAAAATCGGAAAAATGGAGAATAATTCAGTTGGATTCAAACTTTAAACCGAAATGGAATCAAACGGAACATAACCGTGCACCCTTTCCTCCGAGAGTTCGAGGATCTAAGTTCCAATTCACCAATTGGAGCGGTGGCAGTGGAAAGCACGTAATGTCGGTTTGGCCATTGGTCGTTGAAATGAAAAGGGGATCGTAACAACAACAGAATTCTCCTCTAGAGAATGGACATCCTCTAGGGATGTAATATCGGTCTCACTGCTGCTGCCCATTATCGCCATAAAGGGCCGGTGATGGTTGCGCGAGGGATAGTTGCGGTCGCCAAGCCCCGGCCAATGGCCGGAGACCCTAGATGATTGCAGGAGAGGGCCTACCGGCCTAGGTGAGGGTCGCCTGCCCTCGCTTAGATCTAACGGAGGGCCAGTAGGCCCTTGCCTCTGATCGGCCAAGGTCGACAGCCATTGGCCAAGGCTCGGTCAGCCCTCGCCTCACCATCGTCGGCCCTTTTCGGCAATGGTTGGCAGCGGCGATGAGGTGCTTGCCCTCTTCTACAGTCCCTTGTTTTTGTTTTTTTTTTAAAATATTTAGATTTATTTTTTTGGTCAAAAAATAGTAGTTAGATTAAAAAAGTAGACATGGACCAAAACAACATTGCTTGGCTTTGTTCTTCATTTTTAGCCACATTAGCATCATGTAATAGAGAGAAAATAATAAATAAATAAAAAGTCACTTTAGTGTTTTTCGTTAGCCAAGTTGAACGGACTTAATAAAAAACTTGATTCCACTAATTTTAGGATTTGATTACGCTTTTTGAAAGTTTTAGGACTCAACCGTACTTTCATAACAAGTTTTAGGACTTTCAGTATAGTGATCACAATTTAAATTGGAGTACAACGACCCTTTTTGAAATTGTTCTAATAAATTTCATCGTGCTATTCTATATTGGTTAGGACCAAAATTTTCTATCAGTAATGCTCACGGGTATCGAATCCTGAACCTGATACTCTTTGGCCCCATCCCCTAATCCCTCTACTAGTAAGGCGGCAATGCCTGTTGGCACAAAGGATGTTAAAATGGTGGTTTTTTCCTCTCTTCTTCATGACCAGAAGTGCATCTAGGGATAAAAGCGAGCACATAAATATTCGCTCGAGATTTGTTTAATGACAATCGAAGAGACATTGACGCTTTCGAAATTTCAATTACCAAGCTTGGCTTTAACATTTAAGCCTATAAGAGAGGTTAGTCAACATATTAAGGACAAGGGAATTCACACTGTTTATGGTACTTTTTTGTATGCTGATGATATAATAATTACAGGAAATGCAGAGTATGTAAGTTTGGATGAAGTAATAATGGTCTTTGAAGCAAAGTCTTCCGTTCCACAAACAAAGTTTTTTTAAGGTTTCATGAACCAGCCGCATCCCTACTCCCAATGGAAAGAGAAGGAGCTACAATCAAATTTGTTAGAAACTATCATAAGACATTCTAAACCTTGTTGATAATTTGATAAGCCAATGATTTTTTTCCATGTTTCAAAATACGGTCGACCAACATGTTTGTAAGCTTACAAAGTTCATTATAATCAAGTGCTTTCCGGGTCGTCTTAGACCTTGCAATTGAACTTTATCCCCAAAATATCTTGAATTTTTTTATTTTACCTTCAATTAAATAATTAAATACAGTGTTTTACTTGTTACTAATATAGTCTAGCCTCCTCTTCTTTCTTTAGACCCCTTGTTTCACTTCAATGGTATCATAAATCAGGTTGATGCAGAGGACATGGCTGCATTTCTATACTTTTAAGTAAGTAAAATGTAAAATAGTGTTATCTATATTTGAGTCTTAAAAAAAATAATGTATGAAAGGTTATTAATGTTAGTCGAGTCTCTGGCTCTCCAATAGATTGACTCGTAATAATATCTACTATAGCTAAGATACTTGTCGGAATTTAATCAACGGCGAGATATCTAAAAACTACAGGCATAGTATAGGAATTGAAAGACGATTAAAAAAACAAGTTTGTGTGTTTGCTGGGGTGGGGGGTATTTATAGTTTTTACAGCATAACTACTTATATGCAATTCTTTAGCAATTCTAACGTGCTTCGGTTATTTTAGTCTTCACGTCTCCATGATACTCAACTTCATTCTTGTGTCTCGGACCAACAGAATTCGGTTTCATGACACTTGCATCTCACCATGCCGCCTTGTCCTCAGGTAGCTACTCCTTTAAATTCGCACTTTGATCACGATATGCTGTGCTCCATTATTTCTTCTACTTTATCCATAATTAGTTTCAAATTCGAATGCCACTATTCTTGGACTTGGTGCACACTTTACTCTCAAAATGTTTAGTTTTCAAGTGATTTCTCATTCGGTTGTTGATCGATTCCTTTTAATCGGTATCTTGGTCAATTGGTTTTACCATGAAAATCGCTAACCAGCCACTATTATATATCGATAGCTGATCATGGTCATTGACAAGAGCTCTTGCGGTTGGTATGGCAATCGACAGGGGCTCATGCGACCAATGTCTTGCCAATAGCCACACTTTACCCGATCTCAAGTCGCATGTTTGCCCGAATTGATATCTTGCTGATCATAATGACTTAATTAGTTTTTGGCCTAAACATATCCTCCCTTTTAAAAGAATTAAATAATTTTAAATTCTTTTAACATTTGAGAAAGTACGAATTTCTACTTTTCTGGATAGAAAGGGTGTGCCTTATACGTCTTACGCTTTGTGCTTTATGTTGTGACAAATTTTCCCTTCACCTTGTAACGCTTCAATCGATGCGATTTTCGAACCATTGTCATCATGAGCCATCGATCTGGGTGGGCTGTCATTTTTGAATCGTTGCCCCTTTTTAGGGTATAAAAGTTTGGCAAGATTTGATTTTTTTTCCACTGCACCTTTATCTCCAAGTCAAAATTGAACCCTTCTGATTTCTACCGACCTCAAAACTTTGTTTGCACTCAGCTTGTTGCGTCGATGGCCCCAAGAACTCCCACATACTCATCCACAGATTGCTAGCTTCGACCAATTGAAAGAAGACGAGAACTGCAACAATTGCCTCCTCGAGCTCTTTAACCTAGACGATGACTATCCTGACTAGGTAATCCTGGGCCCCTCTGTTATTTCAGCTATTAGAGACTTCTTTCGGTCTGGATCTTTGTTGAGGGAACTTAACACCACTATCCTCACTCTTGTGTCGAAGTCTCCCAATGCCTCATCTATGAAAGATTTTAGGCCCATAGCATGTTGTAACACAGTCTACAAATGCATATCCAGGATAATGGCAAACAGAATTTCTTCAGTCTTGCCTTCTGTTATCGATCACTCTCAGAATGCTTTTGTTAAGAAGAGAAGGATTACTGATAATATCATGTTGGCCCAAGAATTATTCGCAGGCTTTCACCATCAACCTTACTTACCGTAATGTGCTATAAAGGTAGATTTCCGAAAGGCGTATGATACCCTTGATTGGGGCTTCTTGGACTCACTCCTTCAGGCCTTTGGCTTCCCTACACATATAATCAAGTTGATTATGGTATGTGTCTCTACGCCCAAATTCTCTGTAGTCATTAATGGTGAGTTACATGGTTTTTTTACTAGTGGCCGAGGCATCCGTCAAGGGGACCCTCTATCCCCCTATCTATTTACCCTCGTAATGGAAGTGTTCTCAGGCATCTTAAATGCTCAAACTAGGGCTCCTCCCTTTAAATTTTTCTGGAGATGTAAAACCACCAAACTTAGCCATCTCTTCTTTGCCGATGATGTATTGCTTTTTTTGGAGGCAAACATGGCTTCCGTCACCCTCCTGAAGGACAGACTTGAATTATTCTCCAGCTGGACCGGCCTTAAACCAAACGAAAGCAAAAGCGAGATCTTCTTGTCGGGTGGACCAGAGGATCTACGCAACCAGATTCTCAATTGCTTTGCATTCGGTGAAGGTAAACTGCCTTTTAGATACCTTGGAGTTCCTGTTATTGCGTCTAGACTCTCTAAGGCTGATTGTTGCTATTTAATCAACACTATCGTGGCTAAAGCCTGCTCGTGGACTCAACCTTTCCTTTCCTTTCGTTTGCTAGCCGGTTGCAACTCATCAAATCAGTGCTTTATACAACTCAGATTTATTGGGCAAATGTCTTCACCCTCCCTAAGTCTGTCCTATCGAAATCGAGATGGTTCTTCGTCAATTCTTATGGAAAGGACTAGATTTAGGCACGGGTGGAGCGAAGGTACCTTGGAACATTGTGTGCCTTCCTAAAGAAGAAGGGGGGCTAGGAATTAGGAGTCTCTCAGACTGTAACTCAGCCTTCATGTCCAAACATATTTGGCTTCTTTTCACTGATAAAGAGTCCATTTGGTGCAAGTGGATCTATTCCACCTTCTTGAAGAATAAAAACTTCTGGGTTTCTGCCAAGCAAATAGTCTGTTCTTGGGCATGGAAGTAAATACTGGACCTTTGCCACGATTTCCAAGTTAAAATTCAAATGGACAGTTGGGGACAGGGCCTCCATCTCCTTCTGGTTTGATCTATGGCATCCTTATGGCCCTTTATATAAATTGT
Organism: Syzygium syzygioides; assembly: GCA_031216285.1. Lineage (NCBI taxonomy): Eukaryota > Viridiplantae > Streptophyta > Magnoliopsida > Myrtales > Myrtaceae > Syzygium > Syzygium syzygioides. The sequence goes on along the minus strand of CM062242.1, from coordinate 10,482,021 downwards.
TCTCTAATAGGAACATTTATCAATCTGGAATTCCGAGAAATGCCTCCGTTAAAGATTTTTTCTCTGCTAATTAGCATCAATCCTACGTGCTTGACACCTTCCACTCCTGGCCGGACACTTTTTCTTTGAGGGCGGAAAATAGAGACCAGTTTACTTGGCAAGAGGCTCCTTCGAGTATGTTCTCCACTTCCTTAGCTTGGGATTTTATCTGAATTATAGGCCTCCCTGTCACTTGGTACTCGTTTGTCTGGGATCACCACATAGCACCTAGATATGCTTTTTTACACTGGATTATTTTTCTCAACAGGCTTCCGACTCAGGTAGTACTTTTAAGCCACCCCAGGATCTCCGAAGGTGCTTGTGCCTTCTGTCACAGTACACCGGTTTCCACCGACCACCTCTTCTTCGAATGCGGTATCACCCGCTCCCTTGCTCTCTTTTGGGCTTCTAATTGTAACCTTTCCTGGCGCAATGGCTCTTGCCAAGAAAATTTTCGATGGGCGGCTCGGGTCACTTCCGGCCACTCCTTCCATCATCGGATAACCTGATTTTCCTTTGTGGCTCTATGCCACCTAATATGGACAGAAAGGAATCACATTCTATTTAGGAATTGGTCCTTATTTTTGCCTGCCATGCGTACACACTTCTTCAAGGCTATAAGGGACAAAGGGCTTTTCCTCAAAACGGTGGAAGACAATCCCTAGAATAGAAGACTACAAGTTAAATGGGATATCTCAGCCTCCATCTTTTACTAATCCTTGTATAGTTTTGGTTTTTTATTCCCTCTTGTAATGGCTGGTTGTCCCAACCTTGCCTATTAGTGCGCTCTTGTTGCCCCTGTTTTAGCTGTAACACCTTTGCACCTATGGGGACAACTCATCTCTTCAGGTTTGAGGTTTTTGTATTTGGCTCTCTCTTGTACATTGCACATTGAAAAGTAATACCACTTATCTTACAAAAAAAAAACAAAAAAAAAACAAAATGGAAAGGTCAAAGTGGCTGAGCAAAGGGTTTACCCACGTTTTGATTCTCCATCATGCCGCTTGTCATTCCAGAAACACTTGTTTAATTAAACAATTTTCGCACATTTTCCAGACACCTTATAGCTTCCTGCCCCGATGTGGGCCAGTTGAATTAATTTTGAAAAATATCTCATAATCATTTTTGTAGAGGCTTCAAATTGGCGAAAATTCCACATAAGGACATAAAAGTGCTCTCATTTTTTCAAATAAAGATATAAAGTGAATCTTATTTCAGATAAAGGTACGAAGTGTCCTCATTTTCTTCAATAAGGACTTAAAGTAAATCTTATGTCAAATAAAGGTACGAAGTGACCATATCAGTCTCAGAAAAAGAATTAGACCTCACTAGGGTCAAGGCCATTTTTTTCTTTTAATTTTTTTGATTTTTTTCCTTTTTATCTTTCTTTTCTATTCTTTTTTTCTTTCCATAATATATAAATTGTTGCTCCTCATCTCAACGATAATTGCATGGCAAAAATATTAACGATGTCATGGTTCTTTTTCTTTGTTTTTTTTTCGATGAATCCGATTCTTTTTAATGAAGATGCTCTTGTGGAGCAGTGATTCTTAACAAGGTCTAAGAGTGTGTTTGTTTCGCGGAAGATGAACCGTTTCTGAAAAATACTTTCCAGGAAATTATTTTCTAGAAAAGTGAGTCCTTTTTTCAGTGTTTGGCTAAAATCCAAAAAAGACTTGGAAAGTGCTTTTAGTTGTTTGGTGAGGAAAATTTGATGGTGAACATTATAAAAACATTGTATTTTAAAAAATTATATGTTATTTTTAAATTATTCTTATTAAGAAAAGAAAAAACATGAATGTTTTCCTTCTTAGAAAGAAAAGAAAAGAAAAGAAAAGAAAAAATATTGACAAATTCAAGATGAGCAAATCCGAAAAGTGTTTTCACTTTTTTATACGAGGGAATTTATTTTTCTAATATTATACATAAATATTTCTCTTGACTGGATAGTATTTTAGTTGACTTACCATTTTCGGCGAACAAAATGGATGAAAGTCAGGAAAACGGATTCCCAAAAAATACTTTCCCTCAAACAAACGCACCCTTAACTCGGTAATTCGAATGTCACATATAGTATTTGTATAAAAGAAATGGATAGCATTTCTTCGGTTTAGTTGTGATCACACCAATTTAGAAGGTTTCCGCTATCAAGAAAATGCCAAAGAAAAGTCTTTTTTTCGAATTTAATTATTTAAAAACATTTCTTGAGTTGCTTTTGAGAATCGATTTTCCTGATAAATGCAATTTTTGCAATTTGAATCTCGAATCTTTCGAATCTTTCCTGAATTTTGAGCGAATTGGACCGAATTCCTTTTCATGTTATCCATGCGGGGCATGTTCCTTGAATTTTCGTGGATCAGACAGAAGATGTTGCCAGAACAGGAGTAAAATGATTTTTAAAAAAAATGGATAAGTATATTAAAATTCTAAAATTTGTCACGAAAGTAGAATTGAATTCTAAAATTTTCAAATTTTAAGCCTTCCAGGGTTCCAGCGAAGAAATCAACTGCAGTCAATGTTTATTTTAATTCAGTTAGATATTTTTTAAAACGGGTTTGAAAGTAAATCTAAACCTCTAATTTTATTTTATTTAGTTTTATTAAGAATTTATTTGCCTCTGCAAGACTTTTGCGGCGCTCCTCCCTCTCCTCCAGGCAATTTGATCTTTCTTTTCTCTCTCCTCTCTTCGGTAGACCTGTCAAATGGGTCCAAAACCCATTTATGAACCCACGTTTGTTTAAATGGGTCGCTAATGGGTCATTTTTTTTTTAAATTAGTCTTAATGGGTTTCAAATAAAAAAAGGCCAAAATATAAGAGTCTTAAATGGGTATACTCTGAACCTATTTACGACCCATTTAATAACCCATTAAGGAAAAGCTTGGCTCATGGTCTCCCTCTCGCTTCTCGATCTTCTCTCCATCTTCTTCGCCGATTGCTTTCACGAATCTAATTCGCAGCCACCTCCGTTGCTTTCGCCGACTTCGCGCCGCCCATCTTCGGTGCGGCGCTTCTTCGACTCGATCCGCGATCTAGGCCTCCTCCGCAACCACTCCAAGGTCCTCTCCGTCTCCGCCGGGGCTGGCCACGAGGTCGCAGCGCTGTCCGAGTCGGGGGTCGCCGACGTCACCGGGGTCGAATTGATCGACTCGCCGCCCCTGGTAAGACGCGCTGATCCGCACAATTTGCCCTTCTTCGATGGGGTCTTTGATTTGGCGTTCAGCGGGCATCTGGACGAGGCCCTGTTCCCGTCGCGGTTCGCAGCGGAGATGGAGAGGACTGTGAGGGTCGGCGGGGCTTGTGTGGTGGTCGTGGAGGAGTGCGGTGACGCGGAGGTGGAGGAGATTGTGGGTTTGTTTAGGAAGTCTAGATTTTTGGGTGCTGTTAATGTTACTTTGATTGGATTGAACATGACTAGAATCATATGAGAGTTAAAGCCGCTTCCTGATCATCTTGTTGTGCTTATGCTTCTTCATCTCCATCGATTTCAATGATTTGTTTGGCATGTTTCCTATCTTTTTCATCTTCCCTCTTTCTTGATTGGCCTTGTGAAAACAGTCTCTTAACTAATAAGACTAAGAAGGAAAATCATCAAAGTAGAAAACCTGTTGCCAATCAAAACTTAAATTGGGACAAGTTAGTTTTTTGGTGGGGATGAAAGCACCTTGCCGCCACTAGACTCACGGATGGTTTGTCTCTGGTAATCAAAGAATGTCAAAAAAATGGGAGAAACTGATGGTTCGAACACTAGCAAGATCGATGGGATGACATGAGGTGTGCCAACAGTACTGATCCAAGTGATAGCATCATGATTGAATGGCGACCCTATTGTTTGCTTTTCTTTTGGGCTTTTGCTCCTTATTTGTGACCTTATTTAGCTACCACAAAACGTAGCAACTCCTGACAGTCTGGGTGAATTGGTTTCAATTCTAGAGTGTAGCAGCTTCTGACTGTCTCGGTGAACTGGTTTGAATTCCGGAGTATGGTGATTCTGTTGGATCTGGAATCTTAACATTAGATGGTGTATTTAGAGTTCGTACTATTTGAGGTTCGTAACTGTCTTCGTTAGAGTAAACTTCCTGTTCACTGTTCAAGGATTATGCATGAGAGCACTGATGTTCTGTAGACGGTTGTAGCCTCATTGTGAGAATTTGTTCTGTCCTTGTCAGATCCTTTGCAAATATTATCTCTTTTTCCTGGCTGCATCTCTTCCATGTGTGAGTTTTTGATTCCATTGTCTTGAATTTACAGTATCACTTTTAAGTGTCTTTTCGGGTGCTCAAAAGTTTCATGTTTGCTAGCTGCACATGAAGGTCTAATTGAGTTTTCAATTGCAGTTTCGGACACACAAGGTTATTTACTGGCGATAAGCTGGACTGCTTTTCTCGCTCTTTGTTGACATAGCAGATAACGAGCTTGCATACTTGGAGTCCATTCACTTATTTGTAGAGATTTTGGATCACTTCTTCAGCAGTGTCTGTGAACTAGACTTGGTATTTAATTCCATAAGGTTTGTCCATAACCATCAGCTCTACTTATGTCTGAACATGCTTCTTTATCACATCTTACAATTGTATGCTACATTATTATACGAAATTAGTTGTCAGATCTTGTTTGCTTGTCTATTTCTATTGGTGCTGCTATCTAAATATGTGAGTAGAGCTGGACCTTAGAAATATGTTGTCCTGTATATGTTTTACGTATATCTTTCTTCTCCGATTGTTGGTAGACTGGGTTTCTGGATTTTCTGGAAAACCTCCATTGGATGAGCTATTTTTTCGTAGTTTTCTTTAGTTTTAAATGTTCCTCTCATATTTGACTTTACACCGAAAGTCTCATTTGTTGTTGCATCCACTCACTGTCTTAATGTTCCTCCATAAGGTTGCTGTTTGTTTGGAGCTTTTTGTATAGTCTTGTAGGATGGGCAGCTGGATGCTGTAATTTTTTGATGGATAGTGGAGACTTGGGTTTTGGGGTTTAAAATTCCAAGTGACTCATTATTAATTTGATTAACATTTCCATGTATGAACTCAGTCTTTACCCCTTATGTTCAACTCATAACGTGCAATCATGAACTTGTTATAATTTATGTTTTCTCTGAGTAATTAGCTGAAATGTCAAGAGCTAACGAGGATCGAGAAGAATATTCAACTACCGAACAATTCGAAAGACGTAGAATTGCATCCTTAGTTCATGAGGATGAGGAAGATAACTCTACTTGCTTTAAGCGTTCAAGAAAATGTACTTCGATTGTATGGTCTGAATTTGAAAAATTCACGGATGGTGATGGCATGAGAAAGGCTAAATGTAAGTGGTGCGAAGTAACTTACATGGCTAGCCATGGGACAAAAAACTTGTTGCGTCATTTAGATAATTGTCCCAATCGCGAGGTCAATGTTGATGATTCCACAGTACAATTCAACCAAGCTGTTTTTAGAGACATGCTAGCAAGAGCAATAATCAAACACAATTATACCTACTCTTTTGTAGAGCATGAAGCTACTAGAGAGTTGTTTAGTTACCTCAACCCTAATGTGAAGCACATATCAAGGAATACAGCAAGAAGTGATGTGATCAAAGTTTATGAGAAAGAGAAGGGAAATTTGAAATCCAACTTAGTGTCTCTTTCGAGCCGGATATGTTTGACTTCTGATCTATGGACTTCTGTCACTACTGATCATTATATAACAGTCACTGCCCATTACATCAATGAGGATTGGGAATTGCATTCAAAAGTCTTTTAAGAAAACAACAGATGTTAATTTTTTAAGATCTCATTATATTTAATTCAAAACTAAAACTCAAATCCATTTCAGGATTTGTGAAAAAAAAAGAAAGAAAGAAAAAGAAAAAGTTAAAAAAATTATATTAAGTTAAATATGGAAGTGTTTTAGCAATACGGGTTGGGTCGGGTATGGGTCGGGTATGGGTCGGGTCGGGTATGGGTCAAGAAAATTACATTGCGTATAAATGGGTCATAAATGGGTTGATGGGTCAGTTTGGGTCGGACCATTTATGACCCGACCCAAACCCGACCCAACCCACCCATTTGACACCACTACTCTTCGGCGAGCGTCCCCCGACACTCTACTCTGTTCATCGTGCGCAGCTTCCTTGCGCGATCCGTACGGCCATCGACGACGGCAGCGGCGACCGGCGATTAGGTCTGGGTGCGGCCGAGGCGGCGTAGGTGGAGAGTGAGCCCTAGCTACAGGTAACCACATGCGCCCGCGAGAAGTGAATTGATGCTTTTTCAGCGTGACGAAGCCACGCATGCGGTTCTTGTTTTTCTTACTGAGCAATTACTATGGTCTATTGGTGTGCTATGTGTTGAATTGATCATATTTGTTGAATTAGGGATAACCCTTTTCAGAATCCCCCCTTTTCTGAATCAAATTTTGCGTTGCAGGTATTGGCCACTGGGTCTCTGTAGCGTTCCAGACTCCGGGCGACAGAATGGATGCCAAGTATTCGGGAGAGATGTTGAAGTAATACTCTCGCGTCGGACTCTTTCGGCATTCCTTTCTTGTGATTGTGAAGGGAGGGATTTGATTCCAGTTGTGTGTACTTAGTCGTTTTTGGGATCTGGAGGAATTATCTACAAACTTTTGTTGTTGGGTGTGCTTCTCATTTGATAAGCATATATATAAAAGAGAGAACTATCTAGTGTCTCAATAGCTGTTCCAACGTTGTTCTTTTGAGGATAAATGTTCTCATATTCAAGTTTTAAGGCATGGAGGCAAATATGTAGATAACCCGTGGCTACTATTTCGCATTAAAGAAAAGGTTATTTGATACTGTGCTAGAACAACATAGCTTCAAACTTGATGTGGACTGTATCAATTTCAAACAGTCTCCAGTAGTTAGTTCCATTGGAAGCTTTTGGGCACCACTTCCTTGGAAAATTTTAATCAATCTAACTTTATAGAGTTTGGCTTGTTTGGGTGGATGGGTATGTGGGCTGTTTGGTGTTGAGGGCTTTTGAACGTTCTCAATGAACTTGGTTAAATATTTGTTGAGCAGGCATTTGGAGAAGCAAAATGAGTTGCTGATGGATGCCTACAGATCAATGTCACATGAACTACACAAGCTGCAGGTATTTTACTTAATTGAAGTCCCATTGATATATTTTTCAGTTATTGCTGCAAATTATGTTAGTTCACTGATTTAGGATATTTCTTCTTGAAAATGTAGTGAATGCTGGGCTATTGCCGTAAGCATTGTTTTATTTCTGATGGATATATGCTTAAGGAAGATAGTTAAATCATTGGACTTGAAGTAACTCAATTACTCCCAGGATTTTTCCATGACATGATGTTCAACTTTTTGATAGACCCCAAAGAGTAATGATATATTGAATCCAAGTTACTTATTACAATTATGATCACTCCAGTTTCGATTTACATCCTCCTGGTGAAGTGTAGGTTAAAAACCTGGAAACTGGCCTGCAAATCAGCCCAGGTGCATAGTTTAATGCAATTTGTGGAGGAGGTCTTACGAATTATTAAAATAGTTAACTGTCAGGATGGAATATATGAATTGGACATCACTCATACTACTAATTGAAACCATAGCAACCACTTTCATTATTGCTTGGATTGATCTATACTAGAGCTTTTAATCACTTGGATAGGTAATGGAACCACATGACTAATATTTACTATGCTTTGCCAACTCTCTAGTAAAAAGAAAGTTCTCTTTGCCCCATAAATTGATTGATGGTTCCCTTGGTCACTTTGTCACTTGACTGGTCATTGTAGGACAAAAATATAACACTGATCTGTAGAAAGCTAGAAAGCTCTAGTTTGAGAATTAATAGCAGCACCCTTGATCCATTGCCACCAGCTATGGTATGGCTACCTTGGCACAGTTAACCTCAATCAGTGCAGAAGACGTTGAACTACGAATTTCATATAAGATAATCATAAAACTGCCATGGAACCCAAATTTACTGGTGCATATACGGTTGTACATTGGGAAGGAATATTTTAGGGTTTCCCATTGAGATTTTTGGTTAGAAAAGCTCAGAGATTGTTTGGAATGAGCTTGGGAATTACTGTAGCTGCTGTTATTATTTTATCATCAGAATGCTGACCATTGACCCCCCAGAGTAAAGTGTAGTCGTGAGATATCTATTATCCTTTTTATCTTGATAGATGGAGACATCTATCTCTAATTACAGATACTTTTAATGAGTAACTCTTTTGGAGATGATTGCGGCTATGATGAATCTCTGTACTGCAAAAGACATGTTATCTTCAGATGAAGGTCATTTAATATATCGCCTGAAGTCTAAATGAGAATCATCTTGATAATGCATGCTTTTGCTGAAATTAGGTAGACATCTTTCATCACCACTTCTCATGTTATCTTGTATCTGTAGCTCACTTGAATGTTACCATGATGATCTAGTGAGTTAGTGTGGCATAGGCTGTTGGTCTTTAGTATTATTAGTTGGCAGATTTAGGGCATTGTTATTGAACGAGTAAAGTTTTTTGGTGTGGAGTTTATATATTAGTCCTGCTGAACTAATAAACAATTGACTCCTTTTTGTCTGAAGGGGTTATGCACGACGTTGACTTTGCGCTGGGATGTTTGTAAATTTTGAATTCCATGGATTCTCAAGTAGGTATTAAAATTTCTTGATCTGTCTTGTAGGTTGAGGAAGAAATGCTCATGCGCAAGTTTTATGAACTCATGTCAGCGCAGGGCTTCACTAAAAAGGTTTGCTTATTTGCAAAGTATTTACTCTTAGAGATATCCAGGCCATTATTTTGTCCTATTCTTGATGGGGTTTGCTTGGGATGCTTTTTACAGCTTTATTTCATTTGCATCCTAATTCTAGGTTTACATTGATATAAACATTTTTGCCTTTTGGTCTTTACCAAAAAAAAAACATTTTTGCCTTTTGGCAGTCGGCCATGCGGGGGGTTCCTGGGTTACCAAAAAAAAAACAAATTTTTGCCTTTCAGTTTTAGGCATGTAATTTTCTGGGTCCTGCTTCAATGAGGATTGCAATGCTGAAAACTTACTAAGAACATTACGTAACGAGACAATTTTTATAAGAAAATGTTTCCGGATGGTGGCACCACAATTGAGTTTCATTATTCTTTTAATAAGCTATCTAGAATGTCTTTATTCTTGATGTTACCTTTGGAGATATCTAGCTTACATCATAAACAAACTTGTGTTATGAGTTTAGGATATGACGAGAGATTGCTGTTTGCTTTAGCAGTTTAAGATCACCAAGCTGTGCACAAATCTTGCTTCAGTCAAGCAAATGTGCTTATGGCTTCCTTGGATTCGTTTCTTCACTCGATAAAGTATCAGCCCTTCTCATCTTTGTTTCATTCTGATGTATTTTCATGGATGTTCCCATCTAGGTTGTGTATTCGTTTTCTTGCAGTCTCAAATATTAAGCTTGCTTGCAGGATGGAGTTGGAAAAGATGCTTCAGGTGATAAAAGAACTGGAGACTCAATGGCACTAGTCATTAAAGATGGAGATGAGCAGCAGTCAGGATGACTTGTCCAAGTTTTGATATCGGACACTGAGAATGAAATACTTCATTAAGTAGAGATTATGTGACCAGTTATCTTGTTCGCTCTAAGATTTCAACCAAATTTTGCCCTTGTCATTCTTTATGGAAGGTTAGTACGTGACGCATCAAGAAGGTGAAGGTAAACTCTGCAGCGGGTGTTATGTAAAAAATATTGTCGTATAGGGGAATTGTTGACTGGGCCTCGCGTCTTGTTCAGGCACACTTTTCTCCGCCTCGGTGCATAAATGTTCTCTCACTTGAAAAAGCTTGAATCCAAGACCAAGATCCTCCTTTTACTTCTACTCTTGTGACAGACCAAACTAGCTAGGCATTATCTCAGCATCTTCGAGAGCAAGTTGAATTGTTGCTTACTTTTGTCTTATACATTGGTTACTCAGCACAAAGTAAAGGCAAAACTAATATATATGTTCTCTGAGGTTTGTTCTAAAGAAGAGAACATTTGGTACCTTGGACTTTTTGCTGGTGCTTTGTATCTGTTCCGTAAAAACCTTGATCCCAATGGAGAAAGAACAGAATCCGATCCTACAAGATGCTTCCATCTCAGATCAGATGAAGATGAACTGTTTGGAGGGCTTTTACGTATCCCTAGATTTATCGCTCTGTTTTCATAGATTTTACGAGGAAATGGAGCCTCTGTGCTCATTTGAACAATTTTAGTTTGGCTTTCAATATAATTAGTTACTTGGCCCGTCCTTCGCAAGGTTATTTCTGCCTGCATATTTTTGAACATTTTTCTTTGGCTTAAATCATATTTTTTAATCATTAGCATACTGTCACGGAAGCAATATGTGAAATAAGTCTATTCCAAATTTAGAAAATAAAATAAAATGTGAATGCTCTACGTTTTAAAAAAGTCGCAATTTTTTTATTGACCGGAAGATTTTATCGATAATTTAGATAAATATTTATATTTTCATAGTATTGCAGGAACAAGAATTATTGATTCCGTTTAATTAAGAAGGGAATGTAATAAATTGTGTCAAAGAATAGTTATAATTTATTAAAGCTTTCTTATTTCTCTAACTAGGTAATATATTTGTTTAATGTGTTATTTTTAAGGGTTGATACCACGAAAAATCCTAAACTGATATACTTGTGACAGATTTACTATAAATTTTTTTTTTTACCATAAAAAACCCCAAACTGGTACATCTGTGATAATTTTACCCCGAACTATTTTTTTAATCACCAAAAATCCCAAACTGGTACACATGTGATAATTTTACCTCGAATTAATTTTTTAATATTATTTTTTTTGTTTTTTTTGTTTTTTGAATTTTTATTTTCTTTTCTTTTTCCTTTCCTTTTCTTTTTTTTTTCCCTTCATCTTCATTGGACCAACAATGGATTGTTATATTGTAATTGATACCACAATAACGTGACACGTAACATAAATGCTACATTTTGACCCAAAAAAAAAGATAAACGCTAAATGAAAGACTTTCTTTTATATGCATGAATTTTCATGCCAACCACTTTTTCTACATTTAAATGTCTTGCGAAAAAGGTATTATATTGTTGTCATGTCTTTCTTATTTTTGGGTGCAAGTGAATAGGCAAACTGATGGGGTCCAACGCAAGCTTGTTACATAAGCTTGGAGTACAGCTAATCAATAATTTCTATACGTCTTGCTTGCCAATTTAATTTAACATATTAATTTACAAAATTAGTATATTTTATATATAAGATGAGAGATATTATATGTGCATGGCGATTCATAAATCAATATGATCACTTGAAATATATAATAAATAAAACGCAAGAAGAATTTTTTGTACTATTTCTAATTGATATAGTAAGAAATTATAAAGAAAAAAAATTATAGATACAAACTTACGAATTAAATTTCAATTTAATATGCCTTACCAAATTCACACTTCCTGAATTTTTTTTTGTTTGAGGTTAAAGATGAAGGAAAAAAAAAAGAAAAGGAAAGGAAAAAGAAAAGATAAGAAAAACTAAAAAAAATTGAAAAAATAAAAAATAAAATTAGTTCGGGGTAAAATTATCACAGATGTACCAGTTTGGGGTTTTTGGTGATCAAAAAAGTATTTTGGGGTAAAATTGTCACAAATGTACCAGTTTGGGGTTTTTTATGGTCAAAAAAATAGTTTAGGATAAATTTGTCACAAGTGTATCAATTTAGGATTTTTCGTGGTATTAACCCTATTTTTAATGCACTCGAATACGGGCTTCTGCTCCTCCTCTCCCCCCCGCCCCCCACAACATTTTTGTCTTTTTTCTTTCTTTACGATATTATCCTGACAACATCGGCAATTTGGGTTATATAGTTGAGTTGGATTGCTCCGTCGGATGCCAAATGAATCAAATTGACTTCAAGGACTAAATATGTTCTAGGAAAAATTTCAAATAAGGACTTATAGTGCCATTTTTTGTGCAAATAAAAATTTGAAATAGATATTATTTCAAATAAGAGCTTGAAGTGAACTTTCTTTCAAAAAATGGCCTGAAGTGGTCATGTCAGACTGAAAGAAGGGCTTAAGGGCATTCTTATCCTTTACGTTTTATTTTTTTTTTCTTTTTCTGTTTTTTACTTTCCTTTTCGCCGGTGGCTAGTCATAGGCAATCGCTAGCCATTGATGATACATAACGACGGCTAGGCAAGGCCGCCCTTGAAAGCCATAGGTGAGGGCCATCCTCATCTAGAGGGTCGCCTCGCCCAGCGGCCAGAGAGGACTTGGGCGAGGTGACCCTCACCTAGGACTCTAATTTTGTGTAAAAATCAAGTCCTTCCACTAATTCCATTTAATTTGACTAATGAAAAATGCTAACGTGATTTTTTTAAATATTTTATCTCATTCACGTGGCGTCCTACATGGCATTGATGTTAACTAGAGTACTAAAACGACATTGTTTGATCCGAATCCTAATTTTTACACAAAATATTAATTAAATTAGGTTAAAAAATCCAAAACAAAAAAAAGGGCTAAAACTTAAAAAAAAAAAAAAAACATAGACACACACACAAACACACAAACAAAAGAAAAAACCTCACTTGTGGCAGCTGCATTGCCAGTAGAGTGTTGGCAATGGCCGACAGGGTCGTCGACGGCTTGGCGAGGGCCTGTTCGCCTTTGCCAGATGGTGACACTCTCCCATTCTAGCAAAGGCTAACAGGCCCTCGTCGAGGCGTCGATGACCTCCTCGGCCATTGCTGACGTCCCATTGGCAATGGAGCGGCGCCCCGGTGGCCTACCACTTGTAATTTATTTTTTTTAAAAAAAACTTTTAGCTTTCTTCATTTTTAATCTAATTTAACTAAAATTTATGTTCAAATTATCTTTGAATGAAAATATTCTTGACCAACTGCAATATTTACCTGGCCAACGAGGTTAAGACTTTATTTGAAACTGTTATAATCACTTCATACTCTTATTTGGAATTTTCTCAAAAAAAAATTTTCACCCAATTGTACAAACAAACGTCGGACCAAAAAAAAATACAAACACCAAAGTGGCAAGATATGTGCTTAAGTCAAAGGAAAAAAATGAATTAATAAAAACATAATTTCTTATATGAAAAGCCGATACACTCTTTACATGACCAAATTTCGCTTTCTATTGTTCTAAATTGCCAAAGGAGGCAAAATAATCAACCAAGATGAATATTACATAATGAATAAGGTATTGTAAAACATATTACAGAATATGAGAATTCAATGAAAGAATTGTCCCATGTTCAAAGCCTAGCATTCACTCTCTTTCGCTCAACCTCCTCTATTTTAAGAGAGGTTACATTCTGGAGGGAAGCCTCGAGGGAACCTCTTGGAGTCAGAGCAGTAGTTGTAGATCATGTAATTCTGCTGCACCCATTTCAGCTTCTCTTGGCTGGTCGTGTCCAGCACTTGCGTGAGCCAAGAATTGCCATCGCTTGAGGCGGTGTTGGACCCGCAAGATGACGACCCAGAGGACCAAACGCAGGCATCGGCATTGAAGTTCCTGTATGAAGCCGTGAATGGAGCTTGTGACCAGTCTGTCTTCAGCAGCCCGCCTCTCGTTGCCCAGTCGTCCGCATTCCAGAGACTCGAATAAATCCTCATGGGTTGGCTCTTGGGGAATGGAACGCCACTCGATTCCGCGTTCTTGAATTCTCTGATCGGAGTGCCATCCACTGAGAATCTGTAAAGCACGCACACAAAAGGTGTGTGAATAAATACCGCAGAGAATGTGTACATGCCAGTGAGATTGCCTTTCGGGATTGTCCCCATTCTTACATGATGCGTTGCGGGTTCCAGACGATGGAGTAGGTGTGGAAATCAGCGGTCGGGTCGAACCAGAGATAGAATTGCTGTTCCCTGTTTCCCTTGCCTTGGCTGAACACATTGGTGTGAAGAATGTATGGATCGCCACTCAGGTTTCCCAAGAACTCAAAGTCTATCTCGTCCCACGTTGACCCTTTTGAAGATAGCTGCAATGCATATACACATATATCAGCAAAAGATTACAAACGGCTATTTATATATAGAGGCAAAGCTTGAGCTTTTGTTTTTTGTGGGGTGGTACTGGATACTTACATAGTATGCAGTAACGGTGCCAGCAGAGTTTCCAGGGACTAGCTTAAGTTGCGTGTCGATTTTACCGAAAAGATATTCATTCTTGGATTGGAAGCCGGAGCCCGAAGCCTTGTCAAGATAGAGAGTGAGGAGATCTCCATTGTTGAGTATCTGAGCTCTGCCATCCCCCCAGGTTATGTCAAACTCTTGGTGGAAGTTACCGGCAAATGCAACCATCAAACTTTCGAGCAGAATGGAAGTGAGGAGAATTGCAAAGATAGAAGAAGCCATGACAACTAGCTAGTGCTCAAGAACCACCGAACTGAGGTCGAAGGAGATGAATGAAAAAGAGAGGATGAATCCAATTGAATGGGATGATGGGTGTTTGTGATGAGAAGCATTTCGAAGCAATGGCTATTTATACTGGGGAGGGTCAAGCAAATGAAGGTTCATTGATTACTTGTTCGAAGCCAAAGGAAGGTCATCGGAAGGTCGAGGTTAGCTCAGCTGTACACAGTTGTTGCATGCAAAAGGTGCGTTTTTTAATATCACGTACCCTTAGCTGTCAAGGTGTACCTTTTAACTACGACACAGTGCTTGTAATAATCTCTCTGGTCTATTGCACAACGCGTTATTGCTTTAATAATTTCAAGAAAATAGTAATGATATTCTCAGTGTCATAGTCAAAACAGGGCCCGGCGGGCAGGTAATTATCAGCAGCTGGCAGCCATAAACAGCAACAAGACAGACGAAACACATTAGGGGGAGGTCTCACCAAACGTGAATATAAAAATAGTTTCGATTTATGGGATAATCACATAAATAGTATCCAAATTATAATGTGCAATTTAGTTCCGAAACTTTTAATTTGTTAATATTCAATGGGGTCCTTGAACTCTCTGGACTTTTGGTACATATTCAATTTAGTATCTGAAACTATATGAAAATATTCAATGCAGTCAAAGTTCAAGGACCAAATTAAATAAATTAAAAGTTCAGGGACCACATTTAATATTAGACTAAAGTTCAAAGATTATATTAAATAAATTAAAAGTTTATGGATTAAATTGTACTTTGGGCCAAAGTTTAGAGACGGTTTGTATAATTTTTACTTGATTTATCGCCCGATCAAATCGATTTGAAGACCATGGGTCTATAGCATTTATTAATTTATTTCTATGATACATCTGAGTAATGGAGGGACAGTGATTGTGACAGTGCCTGTGAAAATTATTGAAATGCTTTACTGTTTCTCTTAAGGGTGATCGGCTCCTAATCTGATTCAGTTCTAAGGTGAAATTGAGAACCGGACTTGGAGAACTGGTTCCCAAAATTAGGAATCGGGGACCGGTCATTTAGGATTAAGTTTTTTTTTTTATCAAACACTTAGGGTTTAGTTCTCATTTTACTAATTTTTGTCATTGAATTTATGTGAATGAAGTTTACTTAGGATTTAATTCACATTTTCCTAATTTTTGTCAATGAATTTATGTCGATGAAGTTCACTTAGGATTTAGTTCATGTTTTACTATTTTTTAAAAAAAATTAAAGTATATATAGTTGGTTCGGTCCAGTTATATCCCTTGAAACTAGGAATCAGACCGCTCGGACACCGGTTCCATTTTTAGGAATCGGGAATTGGACTAACACACTTGGGAACTGGACCAAATCGACCGGTCCGATCCAAGCGGTTCCCTGTTCGGGCGATCTGTTTTACACACTCCTAGTTTCTTTAGCTTTACCTCAGTTCAATTAAGGAGGGTGGCAGCTTCTTCTTGTTTCCTTTTTTTTTTAAGGAAAAATATTCAAGGAGTTGATGTTCACTCGCATATTATTAGATAAAATAACCACTACACTGTCAAATGAGACTATTAGCCTGTTAAGGATTATTCTTATAAACTTTCTCATAACTTTTAAAATCTAAAAGGATCCATCAAGATGCTATCAGGATTTTAAATGTTGAAAAGAAATTTTATAGAAGTTAAATTTGATAAAATTCGAATGTTCAAAAAGAAATTTGACAAAAACTAAAAAAAAGAAATAAAAAAATCAAAATAAGAGTTTAAAAAGAAAAGTCATTCCCAACGTATTGGCACAATTGTTAGTGGCTTAATGAAGAAATCTCAAAAGAGAAAATTTCTAATGATTTATGAATAAAAATTCAATAAAAAGGACAACGTATATGTCACGACGAATGAGTTACAATTATACCTCATCATTTCAGCGTAACAATTCCACATTCACCGTTAGTTTTGTGATTTTCAATATTTGTCATCCGTGCATATTTCTCTAAGACGTGACTTTAGTACAAGAAGGACTATCATATAAATCAATTATATAATGTGACGACAAAATTAATCACAAATTAGAGAAAAAAATTATGAAAACTCGGACTTGGTGAACGTTATTGGTGATCTTGGGGAAAAGTGTAAATAATATCCTAAATTTATTGTATGGTACCAATTTAGTCATAAACCTTTTTTTGGTATCAATTTAGTCATAAACCATTTGTCTTTGTACCAATTTAGTTATTCTGACTAATTTTGACCAAATATTGATGACGTGGACGTCAACCAGCCTACATGGCGCCACCGATGCTGACGTGAATAATTTTTAATAATATTTTTAATATATTTTATGAATATTTTATATTTTTTTCTTTCTTCCTCCCTTTGCCGGTGATTACCCACTACCCACAGCTAGAGGTGTCAAAATGGGTCTTAAACCCATATATGACCCATTTAAAAATAAATGGGTCATATATGGGTCACTTTAATTTTAAAGAGTCTAGCTTAAATGGGTTTTTAATTTTAAAGTATAAAGATAAATGGGTCTAAGTGGGTTGAGTTTGGAACCCATGTCCAACCCATCTACTAGGCCCATCCACATACTCTCTCCCTATTTACAAAAATGTTTAAAAAAGTTGAAATTTAATTATTTTTATTTTTTCTCTTTTTCTTTTATTTTTTATTTTTTATTTTCTCTTCTTTCTTTTTCTTTTTTTTTATTCCCGCTGGTGGTCGGCCACGGCGACCGGCCACCGGGGCGGGACGACCTCGCCGGAGGCCGGCGAAGCTCTAGCTCACCGGCCTCGGGCGAGGCTCGAGCCTCGCCGATCTAGCGAGCCTCGAGCTCGCCCGATTCTGGCGACCTCGAGGCTCGCCGGCCTCAGGCAAGCTCGACCTTGCCGAATCAGGCGAGGTGGAGCCTCGCCCGAGGCCGGTGAGCTAGAGCTTCGCCCGAGGATTGCTGGGTGACGAGTTGCATCGTCAAGCGGGGATTGAACGTTGCCGGCCGGGGCCGCTTGCTGCGAGCCTTGCCGCACCGGGCCAGGTTGATGGTATTGGGGCTGCGCGGCCCGAGCTTGTTGTCGGCCGACCAGGAGCTGCTGCTCTAGAGGACCGAGACCGGCCTCAGGGTCTGGAATTGCTGGGACGAGTCCTTGTTGCCATTGGAGACCTGGTCTTTGCTCATCATGAGGCTCCCTCCCGAGAAGGACTCCTCCACAAAGGTCGACAGCCATTCCAGTTGCGCAATATCTTCGTACTGTGCCAAACAAAACTCAAGAATGAAACAACCCTTCTCTACAGAACCATGAAAACCAAAGCGTAAAAAGAAAAAAAAATGAAAATAATAAGCGTAGAAGAGCAGTACAGTTGCACCCTTTGGAAAAAGAAAAAAATGAAAATAAAAATAAAAAATTATTAAAAATTGGATTTTAAAAATAAAAAAATATTAATTTTTTTTCTTGGATAATGACTTTATGGAAAATATTTTCTAGAAATATCGCATTTTTTGTAAAACAAATAGAACCTCAATCTTAAAAAAATTATAAAATTTTTTTACTAGCTTTGTATTGCATAAAATGTTTTAGCAGTAAATTTTTAAAAAAATCATAAAAAACATTCCGAGATTATGTTAAAGTTTTTTAGCAATATGGGTCAGATCGGGTATGGGTTGGGTTTGGGTCGGGTCGGGTCGGGTATGGGTCGATATATTTACACCATGAATAAATGGGTCATAAATGGGTTAATGGGTCAATTTGGGTCGGACCATTTATGACTCGACCCAAACCCGATCCGACCCACCCGTTTAACAGGTCTACGCACGACCGAGCAGGCTGGCCTCACCTGGGCAAGGGTTGCCGTTGATTAGCTAGGCAAGGACTAGCTAAGCGAGGGGGAGCCCTGGCCAGGCAAGGTCGAGCCCTAACAAGGGCTCCCCTTGCAAGATCTAGCGAGGTCAACTCTCGCCCAGGCCAAGGCAAGTAAGGGTCGCCGCCCCGCCCAATTCTGGCAAGGGAAAGGTCAATGAGGGCTAACGACCCCATCACCTATCGTCGACGCCCCACCAGCAATGGGGTGGCAGCCATAGGCGAGAGGGCTTGTATTTTTATCCTATTTTAAAAACTTTTGGCTTTATTAATTTTTAATTTAATTTAACTAAAATTTATGTTAAAATTATTTTTGGATGAAAATTCTCTTGACCGACTGGCGAAGTTAGGCTCTTATTTAAAACTGCTATGGCCCCTTTAAGTCCCTTTTTTTAAACAAGATCCACTTCAGATATTTATTGAAGAAAATGAGGATATTTCAGGCCTTTATTTAGAATTTTTCCTATATTCTATTAGAAGAGCGCAACGATTAAATTATTCAAATTGAAATTCAAGGACCAAATTTAGTATCAAATAGGAGCACAACGTCCATTTTTGACATTATCCCTGCAGATTTCTTCGTGCTATTTTGTATTGGTTAGGATCAAATTTTCTATTAGTCAGATATTTCTAAGTGTAAAAAACTAAAAGTAGTGAAGCATGAGTTGAAGGTGACAAAGCGATTGGTAGATGACAAAGCACGGATGCTTTGGTCAACGATGCAAAAGATGTTAAAACGGTGGTTTTTTCCTTGGAGTTTCTGAGTAATTACCTTCTTCATGATCCGAAGTGAGTCCGAGGATAAAACCAAGCACGTAAAATAATTGACACGAAGTGAAAAAGAAGAGAATTTGAGGAATTTCTTTGTATCCACTCCAATGAATTGATATGCATTCTTTTTTTTTTTTTGGTAAAGTAAGGATGTATAGCTTTTCAATGCAAACAGGTACAAGAACAGTCGCACACTAAACCTCGACAATAAAAGGTGTTGTAAATCTCTCAGAAAATGAATTCCGAATTCTACACACGAGAACCGAATTCCACATGTAATACATGCTCAAGAAACGACGTTCTATCATTGAATACATGCCCAAGAAAGATGTTCTATCACTGATAAAAAAACCGGTACATTACAATTACGAATGTACTTTGATGTCCACAGATTAAGTGCCCTCCTTGCAGCAATCTTTAGAGAGAGATCTTCCTTGGGAGTTACGGTTTCTCATTGCTTGAGAGAAGAGTAGTAGAAGGAATGAACGTAATCTTCCTTTTTATTGTTTTAGTGGTAACCGCTATCCCCTCTCCTTTTTAATTAGATAATCTTTTATCTTTTATTTTAAATTCTTAAGAAATCACCATTTAGGTCATGAGCTGGGTTAGCCCAACATGGGTGGCCCACATCTATTAAATCCATAATCCATCATCTCCCACTCGCTTATAATAGGCTAAGTGTATCTCTCTCTTCTGCAAAGTTCATATTAACAAATAATTTGTGCGACTAGTATACATCGAGAGCTCATTGCCATACAACTATTAGAAGTATATAGCAACTCATATTGGACATTATCAGTCAGAGTAGATGTAGTATGCAGTACGCTAGATCAATCAATCACATTTTTATCTCTCTTGATCTCTTTAAGTGTGTTATCTATATTGTATTCATAATTACGATTAAACATAAATAATCATAATTGATCAACCTGTGAATACAAAAACTAGAATGTGACATTAATAACAAATTGATCTTCCTCTTTTCTTAAATCTCTTAATCTCTATTCAATTTTCTTTTCCAGTAATGTCCTGTTAGATCGAATCCCCCATGATCATTGGCGACATTCTAAGATAGCAAACACTGAACAAATTTTTTTTGAAAAAAAGTAAGAATTATGAGGGCACCTAATTGAGGAACACTTATCCTCAAGAGTCTCACACTACTTAAAAGTTAAGAACAAAACTTTTGCCATCTCTTATTGATCGATTCATGCATATGTAATATGAAATACATATCCAGTATATTCTCCTTTCCCATGGAGCGTATATCTTTATACTTAATACCGTATAGATGATAATTTAGACATTCCTAATGTCTAACTTGAGTTCACAAATCTACTATCTTTAATCCATAAGAACTCACATCTAGCATAAAAAACAGATAAAGTAAAATATGCGGGTTATTTTACGTTCGGACACAATAAATATTATGACCTCATCTTAACATTCTGTTGAGGCGATATCTATATTTTAAGCTTGAGCTCTCAACTATCACCTAGATAATAAGTTTAAAATTGTCTCATCTCTATTTATCACATAGTAAATAGAGGCGATTACCCGTGTGAGTGGGCTAATCTTTCATATGTTCGACATGCTTTTTTAATATAATGCACTAAGCATACGCATAAATGTCAAATAAAAATCATAGGCATTAATAATGATAGAAAAATATCATTGAATGTGAACTTCTAGGGAAATACAAATGTCTAATATATCAACCTTTATGCAGTCACAGACATTTTACATGACCAAGGAAAACATCTCTAGGAATTGGTATCATCATAGGATCTGTTATCACTCTTTGCGTATGTATGTACTAAACGTTCATATTTCTTCGTGCAATCATATTCTTGACAAAATTATACTTTGTATCTATATGTTTGGTCTTGCAATGAAATTTGAGATCCTTGGTGTAAGGTATCGCTGCTTGGCTATCACAATTAACCAAAAATGAGTTTGCAGAATTTTCAACAACACCTAAGTGATCCAAAAATTTCTTAAGCCAAACACCCTCTTGCATAGTTGCTAATAGTGCCACAAATTCAGCTTCCATCATGGATATGGTTAGACATGTTTGTTTCTTGCTACTCCAAGATATGTTACCATTATTCAGTAAGAACACAAATCCAGAAGTAGATTTCCTTTCATCTAAATCTCCTCCCCTATCAGTATTTGAATAGCCTTCAAGCTATAGATCCCTTCTTTGATAACTCAGCGAATAATCGGCAGTACCATTTAGATACCTCAAGATTCTTTTAACGACTGTCCAATGTGCTTGATCTATATTAGATTGACTTCCACTTACCATTCGAACTGCAAAACACATGTTAGGTCTTATACACATTATAACATATATTAAGCTTCCAACAGAACTAGCATAAGGAACACATTTAATCTGTTCATGTTCTTATGGAGTCTTAGGATATAGCCTGTGGCTCAATCTTTCGCCTCATGCAATAGGAGTATCTATAAGTTTGCAGTCTTGCATACGAAATCATTTATGGATTTTATTTATATACGTCTCTTGAGAAAGAGATAACGTTCTTTTTGAACGATCTCTTGAAATTTTAATTTCAAGAATATATACGACTTCATCCATATCTTTCATTTCAAAATTGGAAGATAACCAATTTTTAATGGTATTAACAAACTCTATATTGCTATCGGCAATTAGTATATCATAAGATAACCAATTTTTAATGGTATTAACAAACTCTATATTGCTACCGGCAATTAGTATATCATCCATGTATAATAATATGATTACAAATTGATCTTTGGATCTTTTGATATATACACAATGATCTTCATCGATCATATCAAAATCATATGCCATTATGGCATTATGAAAACGTACATACCACCATCTCAAAGCCTGCTTAAGGCCATATATCAATCTTAAAAGTCAACATACCTTTTGTTCTTGGCCTTTTGTTATGAAACCAATAAGTTGTTCCATATAAATTTCTTCTTCTAATTCTCCATTGAGAAAAGTAGTCTTTACATCAATTTGATGTAATTCTAGATCCATACTTGCCACTATTGCTAAAATAAGGCGAATTAAGTTAAATCTTACCATAGGAGAAAATGTTTCTTCATAATTCCTTCCTTTTGATTATACACTTTTGCCACGAGGCAAGTCTCATATCTTTCAATTAAGCTATCAGTTTTATGCTTTATTTTGAGAACCCACTTGTTCTCAATGGCTTTGTGCTCTCTTGGAAGATCAACCAATTCCCAAACTTAGTTTGTTTTCATTGACTAAATTTCTTCTTCCATTGCTTGCATCCATTTTCCTTATTAGGGCACGTGAGGGCCTCATTTGCATTCCTCAGCTCATCCTCTTCTTCTGGGGCGATCATGAATTGAGCCGTCAGCTTTATGCTTTATTTTGAGAACACACTTGCTCCCCTTCAATGTCAAAACATTGATGGGGAATGCTTTTGCGACTTGTTCGGCGTATGGGAGATTATACACTTGGTACATGATGCTCCATTACACTCTTACTTAGATTAAATAATGACGATATCGTCTCATCAGGTGGTTATAATGGAGACTAGTTTGAATTTAATTTACCACCTCTCACTTTGCTCCCACTTGAACGAACTTCATTAATTTCATTATCACGATCCAAGGTTTCAAATAGAGAGTAGTCCTCACCTATTTCACCATTCTTAGAAAATTTATTCTTTAAAAATGTGACATCTCGTGATTCAATATCAATTACACTTTCACTTTCTTACTCACCTATGAACACATGCCCTTTTGAGTGCTCCGAGTATCTTATGAAAATACTCTTTTTGTCTCTTGGACCCAATTTTCCATATTTGTAAGAGGGTTCGTTAATATAGGTAGCACAACCCTAAGATTTAACAAAACTTAAATCGGGTTATCTACATGTTCATAACTCATATGGAGTAGAAGTAATCGATTTAGAAGGCACACTGTTAAGAATATAGGCAGCAGTTAAAAAAGTATCACCTCAAAAGGTGATTGGTAAATTAGCTCTTGACATCATAGACTTAACCATTTTCAGTAGAGTTTTGTTTCTCCTCTCTACAATACCATTTTATTGAGGAGTATAAGGAATAAACAAATGTCTTTCTATTCCTTTTTCGTCACATAAATTTCTAAACTCATCAGATAAATATTTTCGACTTCGATAAGATTTTAATACTTTTCTTTTCTAGTCCAGTTGATTTTCTACTAAGCTCATATATTTCTTAAAGCAGCTTAATGCTTTAGATTTATGAGAAATCAAATAGACATATCCGAATCGAGTGTAATAATCATCTATAAATGTGATGAAGTATATAGCCGCATGCCTAACTCTTACATTCATTGAATCACATATGTCCGAATAGATTAATTGCAAAGGAAACTCAACTCTTGTTCTTTTTCAAAATAGTTTTTGTGTTATTTTTCCCGCTAGGCAATGCTCGCAAATAGGCAAATCAACTTTTTCAATATTGCCAATAAGCCCTCTTTGGTTAATCTATTCATTCGTTGTTGGCCTATATGACCAAGTTTAGCATGCCATACATTCACATCACTACATAAGAGGATGTGAATAATGAATAACAAATATTAACATTACTGTAGTTAACATCCAACATAATAAAACCATCCAAAAAATATCCAGAACCATATAAACTTGTTCCTAAATACAAGTCAACACCATTGTTACGAAAGTTTAAATTAAAACCAAGCTTGATTAAAACCAACACATAAACTCAATTCCAACCAATTTCTGGAGCATATAATACATCACGTAGGAATAAAGTGCGTCCACCATGCATATTCAACTAGTAGGTGCCAATCTCTTTGACTTCCACTCTGGAATTGTTCCCCATATATATCCACATTGCTCATTGTGGAATTTGTTGGAACTCCATAAAGGTATCTCTGTCTTTCGCTACATGGTCTGTGGTCCCCGAGTTTACAATCCACAAAGGATAAGATTCAGTTAGAAAAACAGAACTTGATTCATAAGTAACACTCTTAAGTGTACTAAGGGTTTTTACCTTCTTTGGCTCGCCACAGTCGCGAGCAAAATGACTATTCTTGCCACAGCTGAAACACTTTACCATTGAAATGTTCTTCTTGAAATGACGCTTTCCTTTCTCATATTGGTTAAGCTTTAGTTTCTTGCCTAAAGAATTCACCCCCTTGCCCTTTCACCTTTTGAAACCACTCAGGTGCTTGCGCTTAGAGCCTGAAGCCCTATGTAAGCTAGAACTAGCAAAATAAATGTCGGATTCTGGTTTAGCCGCTAGAAGGCGATCCTCTTACAGCTCAAGATGGCGCATATCATCTTCAAAAGTCTTAATATTTTCATTGTGGGTCAAATGGACTTTCATATGCTCCCAGCTATGAGACAAAGAACGAATTACTGCTTGCACTTTCTACTTATCAGTCAATATGTGGCCAACATCCTTCAGCTCACTTATCATGTTTGACATGCTCCTTAAGTGTTGTTTCATGGTCTGTTCGTAAGGCTTCTTGTATGAATCAAACCTTATTATGAGTTGTCTCAATTTGGTCACAGATGTTTAACCAAATCTTTGGTATTTTCAAAACGCTTAAACTCTCGCATGATATCATTTTCCCTATTACTTAGCAACGTAATGCGAGCAATAGAGTTCTTTTTCTTCTATGCAGTAAATGCATCTTTATCCCTTTTGTGTTAAGCAATATTTTCATATTTAGGTTCTTCCATAACATGGTTTAAAGCTTCGAGTGCTTCTTGCTCTTCTAGCAGATATTGGATTTTCATATTCGAGATCTCATAACTATCGCCGGTCAATTTCTCTCCCTTGTTCAGTTCAGCCACTATATTCTTAAATGCTAAAACCATTTTATCTTAACATTGTAGACATATATGCACGAGCTAACATTTATGGATCTATTTTACACAAACCTATTACATTAATGAATAATTTCTCCTAAGGTTTTTGATTCGAAAGATCACTACATTCCCAATCATCATCTAAGAATCCTAATTTGAAATTATCATTAATATAATTATTTATGTAAAATTAAGATCTTTTAAGCTACTAAAACTTTCCAAAACTTTCCACTAACATATAACATACATAAGGCAATATTAATATAAGAACAAAGCCAATGAAAATTCAAAACTAAATATTCCATAAATGACATAAAAGTCTTATAAGAAAAAGATATATCAACTAGTCCTAAACAAATGATAAATATCAACATGAAGAAAATATCCATAAGCGATAACTAATTCTGAAGACATAACGTCAACGCTCACAATCTTCATAAAAACCAAGAAAGACTCAGAAAATTCACTACAAAAAAGGCCGGGTTTAGCCACGAATTTTGCCACGAAAAATTAGGCAAAATTCGTGGCAAAATGAATTTGCGACGAAATTAGCGACGGAAAAAAATTCGTCGCTAATAGGTCGTCGCAAAATTTTGCCACGGAAAATTGCAATTTTCATGGCTAATTTGCGATGGAAAAAATTCGTCGCAAAATTTTCGTGGCAAAATTCGTGGCTAATTTGTAACGAAAAAATTCGTGGCAAAAATTCGTCGCTAATTATTCGTGGCAAAATTCGTGGCTAATTTGCGACGAAATAAATTCGTGGCAAAATTTGTGGCTAATTTGCGACGAAATAAATTCGTGGCTAATTTGCGACGACATATATTCGTGGCAAAAATTCGTGGCTAATTTGCCATGAACATTATTCGTGGCAAAAATCCGTTGCTAATTTGCGACGACATATATTCGTGGCAAAAATTCGTGGCTAATTTGCCATGAACATTATTCGTGGCAAAAATTCGTCGCTAATTTGCGACGACATATATTCGTGGTAAAAATTCATGGCTAATTTGCCATGAACATTATTCGTGGCAAAAATCCGTCGCTAATTTGCGACGAACATTATTCGGCAATGCGACGAAATATTTTCATCGCAAAAGTCGTTGCTAATTATCCGTGGCAAAATGTCTCGTATTTCGTGGCAAAGTTCGTGGCTAATTTGCCAAAACCAATTTTTTTTTTATTTTTTCCACGAAATTATTCGTGGCAAAATTCGTGGCTAATTCGCCGCGAAAACTTTTCGTGGCAAAATTCATGGCTAATTTTCGAAATTTCTTTTTTCAATTATTTGCGACGAACTTATTCGTGACTAAAATTAGTGGCTAATTTCCCATAAAAAAATTTCGTGGCAAAATTCGTGGCTAAATTTTTTTTCAATTATTTGCAACGAATTTATTCGTGGCTAAAATTCGTGACTAATTTTTTTTTGCGACGAACCGTTTTTTTGGTCGAATTTTTGTGACGAACTTATTTGTTGTAAAATTCGTGGCTAATTTGCCCTTTTTTTGGGTTTTTGCACGAAAAAAATTTGACTATTGCGATAGAAAAATTTAGCAACGAGTGTTGTTTATGAACGATTTCGATTAGAAATCTAATTAACATTGATAGAAAATTACAGTCAATACAAGAAGAAATCCCAAAAAGAAAGAAATAAAATAAAGTTCTAAATTAGTCAGTTCGCAAATTGTTCATCTTGCCAAGAAGTTCTTCCACGTTGCCTATAGTGTTCATCCTGTCCATCCATCTGCAGTGCAAACATCACAATATCAAACTCCTAACCCCTGTTAATTTTTCACATCTATTCAATAGCAGAAGCATGAAGATATAAGTACCTCTTGGAAATTTAAACTAGCAAGGATCATCAGCAGCATCATCAGCAGCATCGTCATCAGCATCGTCAGCAGGAATCTCATTATCATTATCATTGTGGTCATCACCTACTGGAGGAACGTCAAGACCTTGGAGGTTGAGGTGTCGCATGATCAATTGCAAATGTTGTTTCACTCCTATCATTTCTTCATCCTTCTGTACTAGTAATTGTCTCAGGTGGTTCAATTCTTGGTCCGTTCGCTCATCGCGTTGTGCCCTTAAAAAAGCCGCACTGGAGGATGGAGTTGCAGCAACCGGCATTCTGTACATCCTTGACAAGGATCCCATCCCAAATATTTGACCTTTTCTCATTCCACCCGATGCCTCCATCCATAACGCCATACTGTCAACCGATGGCTCGGATGCAGCACCACCATCACCATCACCACTACCACTACCACTAGCAGCAGCCGTGCTCATTACAAGTTCATCATATTTGTCCTACATTAACAATATAGATAAAAATAAAAAAAACTTCATATATATGTAAATACAAAATATAACCTTACATACATACCTTAATAGCTTTTGCTTGATTGCCAATCCATGTCTTATCTTTTTTCTGAAAGGTGCGTTCAAATGTAGCCATAAATGTTGGTTCCGTCCCCAATTCATGTGCCTACAAAATATAAACGTAAATGAGTAATTATTGATTTAACTTACAACATGTCTTTTAAACATGACTTACCATTCTTTTTCTATGCTCCCCGATATTGATAGAGCCCCCAACATGTGTGGCAGACCCTTCACTGGAACTAGAAGCTCGATTCTTTTTATTAACTTCACTGATTCTCTTATGCTTTTCGGTGTCCCAAGTTCTCTGAAATTCCGCCCAATTGTTAGCTGTAATAAAATCTGGCTTTTCTTGCTTTCTCTTTGCTCTATTCATCACATTTCGCATGTGATCATCGACTTTCTTCTTAAAAATTCTTTTAATTTCTCTCTCTTCCACTTCATCCCACCTGAACTTCCGCTGCAAGCAATCAATAGAAAAATAATTGTACACTTAATATACTAAATCGAACTTAGTTTGTGAGGAAATAGAATGACAAAACTTACCTTGAACTCATTCCACCACAATTCCTTTACTTCTTTTGGAGTGGTGGTCCAAGTACTATATTGCCCCATCCAATGGTTATTGATTATTTTATTAAGTATCCTCACAACTTGCGTAGCATCCGTGAATCTGCAAACGGGTTATACAAATAAAGAATGTGAACATACGTCGTAGCATGTAGCATGTGAACATACATAGCATCATACGGACAATTCAGTTGACATCCATAATAATTCACATATAGTTAAAACAATGAAATACTTACGAATCTCCAAACGGGGCTATCATGAATCGGGTATCTTCTTCATGTGTCGAGTGTTGCGTTGAAAAAGAAGAAGGTGGAACCGAAGGTGATGGAACTGAAGTAAATTCAGTTGGCATTTGAGGGAATTCAGTTGGCATGTGAGGGAATTCAGTTGGCATTTGAGCGTCGGAGGAAGGGCCAATGTGTCCATGTACTAGTTGAGGATTAGATGAAAGGGCAGGGATAGGGGAAGCGGAAAGGGACGAGGCTGAAGCGGAAAGGGCCGGTCTTCTTTGTGAAGCATCACCACGACGCATGTGACCTCCATGTTTATACTAAAAATTGCAAGGTTAGATAAAAATGTAAAAAATAATGAACATGCATTAAAGAGCATAATGATGTACGTTGTGAAGCTTACCATTTTGTTATTGAGAGCAAGAGAGAAACTTGGCCCCTGAAAAAAAGGAGGCAATTAGAGGCCTGATTGATTCAACTTGAACATACACACTTGATTTTACTTATGGTGAGCTCCTGATTTGATTGGGACTTTGTGAACAAGTCTTTGGTTGACCAAAATAAAACCTTTCTAGTCTAAAATTGACTAAAAAACGGAAACTTTAGAACTTATTTCAGCACTTACCAATAAGTTATCCGGGAATGGGGTGAAGTTAATACCTTTTACAAACAGTTTTTTGTCACTTATCAATTTTTTTAGCAATTTATCAATATGGAAAACATTTCTTTCTTTTTTTCCTTAAACAATAGAACCCAGAAAGTCACTCAGAGAGATGATGTCAACAATTGTTTAAATTGGATATCATTAATTGGCCAATGCTTAAAAAAGGGAGCGAAGTATACAATCCAAATCGCAAAATCCTTTAATCTTGAAGTCAAGTTGAACTTAACTTGAATCTATATAATAGTGCGTATCATGAACGTCGCTTTTGATTGGTGTGTTATCTTACTCTAAAATATGTTGTTTCACCGAAAAGAGAAAATCTAATAATATGTATCACATTGATGGATTTTTAGGAAAAACATTACCTTTGTTGATTTTGGACATGAAAGTAAATAGCTGAAAAGTAAAGGACTTGAAAAATGCAAGTACTAGGATTAAAGATTGCAAGAAAGGCAGGTAAATGTGCAAAAACTTAAAGATGAGAAAACATTGCAATAACAGGTATTCTGTGATTGATCTAGGGAACATTTATAAAGATTACCACATAGTTACTTATATTGTACTAGCAGCACCAGTAGTTACTACTTACAATCATTGATCAGCAATCATGTGCCTATGCACAATCCTTTATAATCTAATAGTTGTTTTCCACAAGGAGTTGCGTGTTCCAAGATCATAGGGATAACCAACGGGCAATCGTGTGATTGCATCAATCCATCATCTTTTCTTTTTCAAGCTCCAACACTCGGCAATAGCAATCACTAATTAGTGAAGGACCTCGGTCTATAACTTTTGTAATGTAGGCTATAGATGACTTTATTAGCGAGTTATCAATTTCCTTAAGTTAGTGAAGGACCTCCATTCTTACCAGACTTTGTTCTTATCAACTAAACTTACCACTTGTCAATAATCAAAAAGTTAATCATTTTTTAGTGTCAAGAAGGCCATACATACAAACAAATTATATCCCAAGCTACAACAGATAACAGACTAGCAACACTCTTAGAAGATGTTCACAAGAAAACTACAATGTCATATTCCAACGATAGCATCATTAAAACAAGAAAATGCAGGAAATGAAGACAACTAACCTAAAGTTGCCTTTCCAAATTGCCTCGATATAAGCTCATTGTTACGGAAATAAACAAAACCAAAAACCAAAACCATCATTAGGGCACAAAATGACTCCGAAACGAAAAAATAGAGATTAACGTCCAAATGACTGCGAAACGAAAAAAAAAAACACAAATTGTCACAAAAAACACTATTCACCAGAATCGTTTTTCACCAAAAAACCCATCTAAACAACTTCAAAATGCCAAAAAACCACTTGCGTCATAGCCGTAGGCAGTGAGTTTGGATCAGCAAGCCGTTTCCACTTGACCGACCAAATTTCAGCTCATTCCGACCATATTTCACCAAATTTCAAACAAATTTCAACCAAATTTCAACCCAAATGTAATCAAATTTCAACGCATTCCGATCAAATTTCAACCTAAATCCAAAAACATTTCAACTTAAATATGAGCAATTTGATTCTGTTTGGTGGGCGAAACAGATTGGGTCTGTTTCGCCCACGAACATAATTAAATTCATGGGCGAAACAGACCCAATACCATTCTGTTTCGCCCACGAACAGAACAAAGCAGAGGCGAACACAACACAAAAGCCGGCCAACAGAGCCAGCCAACACAGACAGACGCAGAAGCAGAAGCACAGAAGCAGAAGCACAGAAGCAGAAGCCAATGCAGAAGCAGCAGAACAGAAGCCAAAGCACAGAAGCAGAGGCACACCCAACACGCACACCCAACATAGACGCTGAACAGAAGCGAAAGCACAAAAGCAAGTCCAACACACAGAAACGCAGAACAGAAGCGGCAGAACAGAAGTGGAAGCAGCCGACGCACAAAAGGAGAAACACAGAAGCAGAACAGAATGAAATTCGTTGGGGAAACAGAAACAGAACCATTCTGTTTCACCCACGAATAGAACGACGCAGACCAAACATAGAAGCAGAAGCAGAAGCAAGCACAGCAAGCAGAAGCAGAAGCAGAAGCACAGAAGCAAGCAGAAGCACAGAAGCAGCAGAAGCAGAAGCACACTCACCGTCTCAGCCGCCGAAGATCACCAAGCGAAGAAGCAACAGCAGAATCGTTCGCCCGAGAGAGAAACTCTGAAGAACCCTAATTAATTTCTAAAGGCCAAAGAAGACGACGCTGTATTGGAAACTTCAGCTGAAATTAGCCACGGATTTAAATTCGTGGCTAATTCCGTCGCAAATTAGCCACGGATCGAAATTCGTGGCTAATTCCGTCGCAAATTAGCCACGAATTTAAATCCGTGGCTAATTTGCGACGGAATTAGCCACGAATTTGAATTTTCTCGCGGCAAATTCAAATAGAAATGTAAAATTCTCGCGGCTATTTTTTTGAAATTCGTGGCAAAAATCCGTAGCTAATTAGCCACGGATTTTTGCCACGAATTTCATCAAAAGCCCAAAAATTCGATTTTCATGGAATTCGTGGCTAAAATCCGTGGCTAATTAGCCACGGATTTTTGCCACGAATTTCATAAAAGTACCCAGAAAAGTCGATTTTTCATCATATTCGTGGCTAAAATCCGTGGCTAATTTGCCACGGATTTTAGCCACGAATTTCCTTTAATTAAAAAAGCCTAGAAAATTCTATTTCCTTAAAATTCGTGGCAAAAATCCGTGGCTAATTTGCCACGGATTTTTGCCACGAATTTCATTTAATAGAAAAACCCAAAAAAATTCCAATTTTCATGAAATTCGTGGCAAAAATCCGTGGCTAATTAGCCACGGATTTTTGCCACGAATTTCATAAAAGTACCCAGAAAAGTCGATTTTTAATCATATTCGTGGCTAAAATCCGTGGCTAATTTGCCACGGATTTTAGCCACGAATTTCCTTTAATTAAAAAAGCCTAGAAAATTCTATTTCCTTAAAATCCGTGGCTAATTTGCCACGAATTTCATTTAATAGAAAAACCCAAAAAAATTCGAATTTTCATGAAATTCGTGGCAAAAATCCGTGGCTAATTAGCCACGGATTTTTGCCACGAATTTCATAAAAGTACCCAGAAAAGTCGATTTTTAATCATATTCGTGGCTAAAATCCGTGGCTAATTTGCCACGGATTTTAGCCACGAATTTCCTTTAATTAAAAAAGCCTAGAAAATTCTATTTCCTTAAAATTCGTGGCAAATTTGCCACGGATTTTTGCCACGAATTTCATTTAATAGAAAAACCCAAAAAAATTCGAATTTTCATGAAATTCGTGGCAAAAATCCGTGGCTAATTAGCCACGGATTTTTGCCACGAATTTCATAAAAGTACCCAGAAAAGTCGATTTTTAATCATATTCGTGGCTAAAATCCGTGGCTAATTTGCCACGGATTTTAGCCACGAATTTCCTTTAATTAAAAAAGCCTAGAAAATTCTATTTCCTTAAAATTCGTGGCAAAAATCCGTGGCTAATTTGCCACGGATTTTTGCCACGAATTTCCTATAATATAATAAAAAACCCAAAAAAATTCGAAGTTTGATGAAATTCGTGGCAAAAATCCGTGGCAAATTAGCCACGGATTTTTGCCACGAATTTCATGAAAATAAAAAAACCCAAAAAAATTCGAATTTAAATGAAATTCGTGGCAAAAATCCGTGGCTAATTTGCCACGGATTTTTGCCACGAATTTCCTATAATATAATAAAAAAACCCAAAAAAATTCGAATTTTCATGAAATTTGTGGCAAAAATCCGTGGCTAATTTGCCACGGATTTTTGCCACGAATTTCCTATAATATAATAAAAAAACCCAAAAAAATTCGAATTTTCATGAAATTCGTGGCAAAAAGCCGTGGCAAATTTGCCACGGATTTTTGCCACGAATTTCATTTAATAAAAAAACCCAAAAAAATTCGAATTTTCATGAAATTCGTGGCAAAAATCCGTGGCAAATTAGCCATGGATTTTTGCCACGAATTTCATGAAAATAAAAAAACCCAAAAAAATTCGAATTTTCATGAAATTCGTGGCAAATAGCCGTGGCTAATTTGCCACGGATTTTTGCCACGAATTTCATTTAATAAAAAAACCCAAAAAAATTCGAATTTTCATGAAATTCGTGGCAAAAATCCGTGGCAAATTAGCCACGGATTTTTGCCACGAATTTCAACAAAATTCGAATTTTTTTGGGTTTTTTTATTATATTATAGGAAATTCGTGGCAAAAATCCGTGGCAAATTAGCCACGGATTTTTCCCACGAATTTCATGAAAATAAAAAAACCCAAAAAATTCGAATTTAAATGAAATTCGTGGCAAAAATCCGTGGCTAATTTGCCACGGATTTTTTCCACGAATTTCCTATAATATAATTTAATAAAAAAACCCAAAAAAATTTGAATTTTCATGAAATTCGTGGCAAAAATCCGTGGCAAATTAGCCATGGATTTTTGCCACGAATTTCCTATAATATAATAAAAAACCCAAAAAATTTTTAATTTTTTTGAAATTTGTGGCAAAAATCCGTGGCAAATTAGCCACGGATTTTTGCCACGTATTTAAAAAAAAACCCAAAAAAATTCGAATTTTCATGAAATTTGTGGCAAAAATCCGTGGCTAATTCGCCACGGATTTCATTTCTACTATCCCACACCCGTGTAATTCATTTTTTTTTCCAGACAATAACATTAACAGTATTCAACAACAATTACAATGATAATAATAACAAAAAACAACAACAATAATAAACTTTTGTCATAATAATAATTACGACATAATTAGTAAAAATGTCTCAAAAATCTTCATCTTCACCTTCGTCTTCATCTTGATCTTCTTCTTGAGCATCATCATCCTCCTCATCATCCTCATCGTCCTCATCATCCTCTGTCTCAAAATCTGATTCTGCAACA
Source organism: Syzygium syzygioides (assembly GCA_031216285.1). NCBI lineage: Eukaryota > Viridiplantae > Streptophyta > Magnoliopsida > Myrtales > Myrtaceae > Syzygium > Syzygium syzygioides. The sequence goes on along the minus strand of CM062242.1, from coordinate 10,448,356 downwards.
CCTTCTAAATTTGATTCGCGAATTTCAGTTACAGCTACATCTATCATTGCTCCACATGGATCTCGTAGAGTAGGAATGTTATATTCCTCAGTTTCAACCACGTTACAAACTTCCTCTTGTTAATAGGCTGTATCCTTCCAGTGTTCATCGACTTTTCTTCGTGCTTTGGTTTTACATACAGCCCACCAATCAGCTTTGTCACGTTTCAAACTAGGATATGATGCATAATATACTTGAATTGCTTGTTGTGCCAATACAAATGGTTCGTATTTCTTACACCTTTTCTTGTGATTTATTTCAACCAAATTAAACTTCGTATGCACCTTCATTCCTTTGACGGGGTCGAACCACATGCACTTAAATAACACAACCCGCATTAATGGTTCGGGGTACTCTATCTCAATGATTTCATCCAACAAACCATAAAAATCATCTTTTAAACTACCACAATTGGATGACCGAACACACACACACCACTATTCATTGTGGCTTTTCCCATTCCATATGCTTGAGTGTGAAAATTATACCCGTTTATGAAATATGCTGGCCAAGTGCGTATGGTTGCTTGTGGACCCCATGATAGATAATATAGCAATCCTTGCTTTTTACCTTGATCACGGTGAACCTAAGATTACACACGCAAAGTCAATAATATATATGTATAAAATATTAATAACTTGGTTTTGGTCTATAGGCAACTTACATATATTTTGAACCATGCTGCAAATTGTTCATCGCACAAACGGTCGAACTCATTTGGTGGTAGTCCATACATTGAATCTTGAAAAATCCTATTAACAATTTACATTTATATATTAGTAAATATTTGACAAGCAATACATATATTTACAAATATACACTTACTGGAAGTATGGCTCCACTTCTAGACAGTTCAGCAAAATATAGGTATGGGTAGCCTGCCATTCTTCGCCTGTTAAGCAACGAAATTGACATGCACCGCTTGGTCGACCGAGATAATTGAAAATAGAGAATGATTTGCAATTGGGATCGATGGGACCCTCATCATTTCTTCCTGCTCTCCGCCTCTTGCACTGCACGTGCGGCTCAAAATAGTATGATGCAAATATTGTCACTTCTTCCATAATATATGCATTACAAATTGAAGCTTCAACACATGCCTTATTCTTCACTTTTTTCTTCAAATGATATAAGAACCTTGTTGCAATAGAAAGAAGTTTATCAGAACATAATATTTACTAAAGTATTTTTAAATTTATTTTGAAAATTTTTTTACCTCTCAAATGGATACATCCATCGAAATTGGACGGGACCTGCAACTTTGGCCTCATAAGGCAAGTGAACTAAGAGATGCTCCATTGAATCGAAAAACGATGGAGGAAATATCCTTTCTAAATTGCAAAGAATAATTGGAATGTCTCTCTCCAGTTTCTCCATGTGTGATGCTTTTAACACTGTTGAGCAAATATCATGAAGGAAATTGCTTAACTCTGTAATGGCACCCCATACAAAGTTAGGTAGAAGTTCCTTCAAAGCTATTGGAATTAGTCTTTCCATAAATATGTGACAATCATGACTCTTTAATCCTATCAACTTGCATTCGTTCAAATCAACACATCTTCCAATATTCGAAGCATATCCATCAGGAAACCGCACAGATTTCAACCATTGACAAACGATTCGTCTCTGCTCCTTATCCAACGTATAAACTGCTTTTGGTTTTGGTCCACTGCTGCTTGCAGCCACATCTAATGTTGGCCGATCACAAATATCTCTCATATCTTTTCTTGCATTCAAGTTGTCTTTTGTTTTTCCCGTGACATCCATAACAGTATTTATGACATTGTCGAAAACATTCTTCTCAATATGCATGACGTCAAGATTATGATGAATAAGATGGGCCTTCCAATATGGTAGATCCCAAAATATACTGCGTTTAGTCCACTTATGTGCACTTCCGTACGCAATAGTTGTGCCATGAGGGTTTTCAACAACAGTTGGAAAGTCCTGCACTCGCTCCCATATTTGATCACCAGTCAACCTCAACGGTGGATGAGTTCTTTCAATCCTATTCTTGATAAACTCTTTTTTATTCCTTCTGAATGTATGATTCATCGGCAAAAATTGCCTGTGACAGTCAAAATAGCATGGCTTCTTATCATGTCTTAATCTGAATGATTTCGATCTCTCCAAACATATCGGACATCCTAAAATCCCAGCTGTACTCCATCCAGATAACATTCCATATGCTGGAAAGTCATTTATCGTCCAAAGAAGAGCAGCCTTCATTAGAAATGTTTGCTTAGTAGAAACATCATACGTAACGACCCCTTCATTCCATAGCCGTTGTAACTCTTCAATCAATGGTTGCATATAAACATCTATCAACTTTTTTGGATTTTGCGGGCCGGGCACGATCAATGTCAAAAACATATAAGGTGTCTTCATGTACATACCAGGTGGAAGATTGTACGGAGTTACGATAACTGGCCAACATGAATAACTTTTCCCTGATTTTCCAAATGGCGCAAATCCATCAGCACAGAGACCTAACCTGATATTTCGAGGCTCCATCTCAAACTCAAGGTATGTTATATCAAAATGTTTCCATGCCTCTGCATCTGAAGGATCACACATTAGACCCTCTTTTGTTTCATGATTTGCATGCCAAGTCATGTGTTCAGCAGTGGCTTCAGACGCATAAAGCCTTTGCAATCTGGGGATTAAAGGCAGATAAAACATTTGCTTGCATGGTCTACGCTTCTGATTATGACCCTGCCTCCGATTATGACCCTGTGACCTGTTAATCTTGTACCTGGGAAGGCTACAGAATTTGCAAGATTCTGCATTTTCATCATCTCTCCAATATAACATACAACCCCTACTACATACATCAATCATTTCAACTGGAAGACCTAAGTTATTCACTAACTTCTTCATATCGTAAAAATCACTTGGCATGATGCTATCACGAGACATTGTTTCTCGCATTACTTCAACAAAAGAGTTAAAGCAATTCTCAGACACATTATGCTCTGCCTTGATATTTAACAATCTTGCTGTCACTGATAACTGAGTATGGTTGTCACAACCTGCCCATAAAAGTTCATCTGCTGCTTTTAACACTTCCCAGAACTGATTAGATGGAAACGTTTCATTACCCACATTCTCATCAAAACCTGTTACTCCTATCTCTTCCTCAAGTGTAGGAGTGAAACTAGTACTTGCATGGTTCGGATCTGAAACAACATTCTGACCAGTTGCATCAATCACCATCCTCTGATATGGGTTCAATTGATCATGATAGCTATATTCTTCTCTAACTGAAAATTGATCACTTATTCCATATCCTTCATCAGATATAAAAGGTTCACCATGACAAGTCCAATTATAGTAGTTCGGAGTAAACCCAAATCTACAAAGATGTTCTCTAACTGTATCACACACATGAAATTTACCATTACTGCACTTTCTACACGGACACCTTAACTTATTTCCATCCATCAACTCATATTTACTACTAGCGAAGTCCAAAAATAGTTCCAACCCAGCACAAAACTCATCGGTCAATCCTCGACATCCAGGTAAGTTCTTATTATACATCCAAGCCTTGTCTCTTTGCATTGTGTCTATATAAAAATAACAAAATCTCGTAAAATATTTAAAACAAAAATAACCAATAAATTTATTACTTTGAAATTTTAAAAAATAAAATAATTACCCAAGTATTTGACTCAAATCTTTGTAGTTGAAAGTGCTCAATTTGATGAGAATTGCAACGTTCACTTCATCTGCGAAACTTTTAAACGATATGTACCTACAAAAAAAAAATTGACTTCATATTTTATTTTTTTATAATAATTTTTTTCCCGAAATTTTTTAAAATTTTAATTTTTTTTTCGAATTTTTTTCCCTACATATTTTTCTCCAGTCGCCGGTCTGGCGACTGGTGACCGGCTGAGGCCAGCGAGTTCGACCTTACCGGCCATGGGCGATGTCACCTCGCCGGCTACATCTAGGTGGCGAGGTCGAGAAGCATCACTATAATTACTTGGCATAACCATAAAAATAAATTATTTCCAAAAATCCCATAAATATTTTCATATAACAATTGATGACATAATCATCACCATACAAGTTGGAAATCATAATTTGAGATTCAAGATTTTCTGAAATAATAATAAATAAATGTGTATTTTCCACAATTCAAAACATTTTCTCGAATCGAAATCATTCAAATCATTTTCGAAATACGCCAACTTATACGGCGTAATCCAACATTGGCATCACAATTCGATATTGAAAATCATCCAAAATACTAATATTTAATTTTCGGAATTTAATTATTTAATAATAAAATATTAATATTTCGATTCCAAAATAATAAAATAATAATTAATTCTGACAATATTAATATTAATAACATAATCAACAATAATAATATAATTGATAGCGTATCACCACATTCACGATAACTTATCGCACATCTACCGATACCCTGTCACCTAATCCTAATTAACTAAACAATTAATAAATTAATCTAAACAATATTTAAACTACCCTAAGCAAGTTTAACATCCTAAACACGGGATTAGGGGTTAACTTACTCGGCTAACGCAGGCGACGACGCGATGACAAGGGCGGCGACGAGGGCGGTCCGCGGCTTGGGCTCGGCCACCGGCGGACGGGCGACGAACGGCGGCAAACGAGCACGGCAAAGGGAGCGACTGAAATGAAGGTTGGCGATGGTGGTCTCAGCAGTCGGGACAACAATAGCAAGCGGCGAGGCCGGGCGTAGGCGGACCGGCGGCTGGGTTGCGGGAGGTGCGACCCGCGTGTTGGCTGAAACAAGTCAGCAATGGCGGTCGTGGGTGGCAACGGGCTAGCCGGGGTGGTGGCGGTTTGGCAGCAAGAAGGCGGTGCGTGGCGGAGCTGGTCCGACGAAGGGCAAGCCGGCAAGAAGTGCGGCAACAAGCAGAATTCGAGCGGAAGAAGAGGACCAGCGAACGAAGGAGAAGAAGAAAGGAAGAAAAGGAAAGAAGAAAAAGAAAAGGAAGAAAAGAAAGAAAAGGACGAAAGGGGAAATAATGGGGGTAGGTGGTGTCAGGCGCATGAGGGGGGGACCTGCAGCGTGGAAAAAGGGTAGAGAGCGAAGGAGAAGAAGCAAGGAAGAAAAGGAAAGAAGAAAAAGAAAAAGAAAAGGAAGAAAGGGGAAATGATGGGGTAGGTGGTGTCAGGCGCATGAGGGCGGGACCAGCGTGGAAAAAGGGTAAAGAGAGAGAGAGGAGAGAAAGAGGAAAAGTCAGATCGCAATAATTGCGATCCAACGGCCACGATTCGAATTCAAAAACAATCTAACGATCCCGAAAAATTCTAATTAATAATTTAAGATTTGACCAAATGGTATCAATAAAAATACACCGCGAGAGAAGTCTATCAGTCCAAATCAATACCCGGTCAAAAATTCACTTTTCACCTATCCCGAGTAATATCGCGGCTTGCCACAATAATATCGACATCGTCCAATTAAATTCATCCCAGAATTCCGAGAAATTCGACACTAAAGTTCGGGCTCCAAATAACGGCGAAATCCATCGCTAACTCCGTTGCAAATTAGCTATGACAAAATTTTTCATCGCAAAATCCGTAGCAAATTTGCGACAAAATATTTTCTTTCTTCGCAAATTAGCAACGGAAAAAATTCGTCGCTAATTTCGTCGCAAATTAGCCACGAATTTTTTTTCGTGGCAAATTTCGTCGCAAATTAGCCACGAAATTTTTTCCGTGGCAAACTCTGTCACAAATTAGCCACGAATGTTTTTCGTGGCAAATATCGTCGCAAATTAGCCACGAATTTTTTTTCGTGGGTAATTCCGTCGCAAATTAGCCACGAATTTTTTTAGTCGCAAATATCGTCGCAAATTAGCCACGACTTTTTTTTCGTGGCTAAATCCGTCGCAAATTAGCCACGAATTTTTTTTCGTGGCTAATTCCGTTGCAAATTAGCCACGAATTTATTTCGTGGCTAATTCCGTCGCAAATTAGCCATGAATTTTTTTTTGTGAGAAATTCCGTCGTAAATTAGCGACGAATTATTTTTCGTCGCAAAATTTGTCGGTAATTTGCGACGAATTTTTTTTCCGTCGCTAATTTAATTTTTCGTCGCAAATTTGCGACGGAAAAAAATTCGTCGCAAAGTCCGTCGAAAATTAGCAACGAAAAATTATTCGTCGCAAATTTCCGTGGCTAAATCCTTGTTTTTTTTGTAGTGATTCCTTAGAAAATTCTATGGTCTTTTTTGGGTAGCCAAGGAAAGACCATCGGAAATCCCTTAGATTTTCGCCAAGGTGCATTCATTCTACACCAGGATGCATTCAATCCACAAGTCAACGTCTTCGTTGCCTCAATCTTTATATACTTTTCATAAAAGCTTCCACAAGAATCTTATACTCTTGATGCGGGTCAGGATTCCAAAGTTCATTAACAATGGCGTGCCACACTTTAGGAAGGGTTTTTCTCAAGGCAATGATCCTTTTGCAATCTCTCATAAGAAAACCCTCCCAAATTATATTTTGAATCATTCCATTGACCCATATAACATGCTCTAACATGTCAACGTTGCCATCCCATTGATAGTTGTCCAATTCTTCTCTTAGTCTTAGAATAGTCATTCTTTGTTCCCATGTCCTTGGTATTCTGGGACCGCGAATGGTAGTTACCATTGTTTCTGGAACAAATACAGAATAAAAGAATTACTCATAATCCATTGTACTATAAAAATAAGGAATGCTTATTCATATACACGTGAGCAAACAATTGTATTTTCCATAACCATAAGGAAATATAAGAGAAAAAATACCACAAATACCCAACAAATAGACATATTATAGGGTTCATTGTGCATTTATACATCCATACAAGCATCAAACATGTATTATGAATATACCATAATGTAGAGCATTTTATTATGAACACACCAGTACCAAGAATGCTCCAATTAGAACTCCCACGCTTTTTTTTTCATTCGATCAATGGTCAACAGTTGGCCAACAGTCAACCGGATCGGGTTAGTCAATTGGCCAGATGGGTAGAATTGTAATTTCGCAATGAGGGCAAAAATGTAATTTTGCGATGAGGGCAAAAACGTAATTTCCCGGAGAGGGCAGTGGACGGGTGCCTAGCACGCGCCTGCGGTTGCCGTGCATGTGCTGCGTGCACGCCAGAGCATAAGGCCGCTTCTTGCGACAGCGCATGGGGACACGTGCGGCCTTCCCTGGGGATGTGTGACCACTCGTTTTTCTCGTCTTAACGAGATCTAGCATCCTATGTAATCAAAATCAACTTTTGATGGATGGAATTTCGAGAAGCGGTCCCGAACAGTATGATTGGGTGTCATTTTCGTACTCGGGCGGGCGTCGGAGCCGGTTCTCATTTTCCGGCAAATCCGTGTTTGTAAAACAATTCAATTAACAATACATAAACCACGGCTCTAACACCAATGTTGTAAATCTCTCAGAAAATGAATTCCAAATTCTAAACACGAGAAACATATTCCACGTGCAGTACGTGCCCAAGAAACGACATTCCATCATCGAGTACATGCCCAAGAAAGATGTTCTATCACTGATAAAAAAACTAGTACATTACAAAAACAAAAGTACATTGGTGTCCAAAGATTAAGTGCCCTCTTTGCAACAATCTTTAGAGAGAGATCTTCCTTGGGAGTCACGGTTTCTCGTTGCTTGAGAGAAGAGTAGCAGAGGGAATGAACATAATCTTCCTTTTTGTTGTATTCTTGGTAACCGCTATCTCCTTTCCTTTTTAATTAGATAATATTTTATCTTTTATTTTGAATTCTTAAGAAACCGCCATTTAGGTCATGGGCAGGGTTAGCTCAACATTGGCGGCCCACATCTATTTAACCCATAATCCATCAAAAGGAAATAATACAAAGATATATAATCAATTTGAATCACTAATTGATTCGGTTAATCAATCTAAATCCTAAATTGAAATATATCTTCAATGCACAAATCATATTTCCAACACTCCCCCTCAAGTCGGTGGCTTATATTTGTTCAAGATGCCCAACTTGCTTAGCATATATGTGTGCTGTCTTTAGACTTGTAAAACGGATGGATCGGGTCGGGTTTAGGTCGGGTCATAAATGGTCCAACCCAAATTAACCCATTAACCCATTTACTCATTTATTTGTAATGTCAATATCCCGATCCATACTTGTCCCGACTCATACTCAACCCATGCTCGACCCGACCCGACCCGACCCGACCCAACCCGTATTGCTAAAACACTTCTATATTTAACTTAATATGGGAAAACTTGTTTCTTATGACTTTTTTTATAATTATACTACTTAAACATTTTCATACAATATAATTTTTAATTATTTTTAATTTATTAATTTTAATTTTTTTAAATCCAATTTTCAATTTTTAAAATTTTTAATTTTTCCTTTATTTTTAGCCGATGGCCGGCCACAACGACGGCCAGCGTCTGACCACCAGCCATAAGCGAGGATGAGCTCGTCGGAGGCTAACGAAGCGAGAGGTCGCCGAAGCCTGACGAAGCTTGAGGTCGCCAATTTGACGAGGCCGAGGCCTCGCCAGCCTCAGGCGAGCCTTGAGCTCGCTTGATTCCGGTGAGCCAAGCCTCGCTCCCTTCGAGCGAGCTCGACCCGTGGCGAGGTCGTTCCTCTCCTGTGGTCGGTGGCTGGTCGCCGACCGTCACAGTGGCCGGCCACCAGCCAAAAAGAGAAAGAGAAAAAAACAAAAGAAAAAGAAAAAAGAAAAAAAAATCAATGTTTTAAAAAAATATTTTTATAAAAAAGGAGTGGGCTTAATGAGTGGGTTGGAAATGGGTTCCACACTCAACCCATTAAGACCCATTTATGATAGGCTTAAAACTTTAAGACCCATTTAAGATGAGCTCTTCAAAGTTATATTGACCAATTTATTTTTTAAATGGGTCATATATGAGTTTTAAGACCCATTTAACACGTCTAGTTGTCTTTGACACAAGGGTTTGATGAAAATATCCGTAGACTATTTTGAAGTCGCGACTCCTTTGGTCCTAATTATCTCTTCTTAGATCTTGTCTCGAGTGAAGTGACAGTCAGCCTTTATATGCTTTGTCTTCTCTTAAACTATGGGATTATCTGCAAGCTTGAGTGCTGCATTATTATCACAAAACAACGTAGTTGGCCCCTTAACTTGCACACCAAGGTCTAGAAGTAGGCCCCGCTTCCATACTATCTCATAGTCAGTCTTAGCCATAGCTCGATACTCGGCCTTAGCTGATGACAATGCACAACTGATTGCTTCTTCGTTTTCCACTAAAATAAGGAATTTCCAAACATAATGCAGAACCCATTAATAGATTTTCAAGTCATAGGATGGGTAGAATAGTCTGTACCACAATAAGTAGTCATTTCTAGCGTTGCACTCTTGAGAAAGAAGTATTCCAAGTCCTGGATATTTTTTCAAATATTTCACAACTTTCACAGCCGCATTCATATGAGATTGCTTTGGGTTATGCATAAACTAGCTTGGTGATTGTACTACATAGCATATGTCAGGTCTTGTCATAGTGAGGTAGATAAGCTTTCCTACAAGCCTCTGATAGCTTGACGGGTTCCTGAGTAGTGGATCATCACTATTGGACAATATTCTCGTATCATAATCAAACATGGTTAACTTGATATTCTGCTCGATAGGAATAATGGCTGGCTTACACCTTGATAGACCTTATTTTGATATAATTTCCAAGACAAATTTCCATTGGCTAAGTGAGATCCTTAGGTTCGATCGGGCAATCTTAATTCCAAGGAAATATTTGGGAGGACCAGATCTTTAATGTGAAAAATAGCATGCAGATATTTCTTAAGATTCTCGATAGTAGATTTGTCAAATCACATAATGAGTATGTCACCTAACGTATATCATCAAGTAGATAGATGATGCACCTTTTGTCCATGTGAATAGTGCATAATCATGTTTGGACTGCCTAGAATGAGTAGTTGTGAGTGCAGTAGTAAATTTCGCGTACCACTGACAGGAAGCGTACTTAAGGCCATAAAGAGATTTACAAAGGCGACATACTCTTTACTCCCCTATCTCCGTAAACCCTGCGGGAAATCCATGTAAATTTCCTCATCCATATCACCATGGAGAAAAGCATTGTGAATATCTATTTGACATAGTTGCTAGTCGCAACATGTAGCAATGGATAGGAAGGAACAAATTGTGACTTCTTTTGCTAGAGAAAGTTTCATGATAATCAAAACCTTCTCGTTATATGAGACCTTTGGCCACTAGATGCGCCTTGTATCTTTCAATAGATCTATCTACCTTATATTTGATCTTGTACACCTATTTGTAGCCAATTGGCTTACGATGAGTAGGTAAGGGTACAATATCCCAAGTTTGATTTTTCATTAAGGCATGCAATTCGGCCTCCATGGCTTTCTACCAATGTGGATCAATGACTGCCTCATTGTAGGATGACAGTTCTCATTCCTCGGAGATACGACTGATGCAACTCATATGTTTCGATGATAGTTGATTAAATGAAACATATGAGGAAACGGGATAGTAAGTACTTGAAAAATTCAATGTGGCACATACATTATCCATGGTCTATATGGGTGGACGAGCAATACACCCTGAACGTCGAGGTTGCTTAGTTGTGCCTTCCTTAGGTATAGGAGGAATCGATGTATCAACAATATCTTCCATAAGAGATGTGTTAAAGGAAGTATGGAGTTTCTTCAATTGATTGGATGGAATTCTTAGTTGGATAATCCGAAGGAAATGAAGGACCCTCATCACTCTCTATTACTAGAAAGGATATCGGATTTATTGGAGGTGTAATGATTAATAATTGCTAATATGGAGACAAATCCTCTTTGGATAAAAGTGTGCGATGATTATCAGTGGATCTAGAATATTCATTCGACTTTTCTTCGTCCTGGAAGGGAAATATATTTTCTTTGAAGATAATATCTCTGCTCACAAAGAAATTCCCGATGGATGGTTCGAAAACATGATAACCTTTCTGGAGAGTCGGATAATCCATGAAAATACATTGACGGGCGCGGGGAGCCATTATGCCCCGAGGACCCACAGCAGTAGCATAGCATAAGCAACTAAAAACTCTTAATGATGAATCTCAATCTTTCGCCAAAAAGTAACTCAAAAGGAGTTCGTCTATCGAGAATCCGAAATGGCATTCAATTGATTAGATAAGTTGCCGTGACCACACAATTTTTCCAAAAATTTCTAGCATGGAAGCCTAGAACTTAAGAGCATGTGCAACTTTCAAGAGGTGACGGTGTGTACATTCGACAACCCTATTTTGTTGTAGAGTGTAAGTGCACGAACGTTCACGGAGGATTTCATGTGAAGAGAAAGGGGATGCTCATTCATTGTCAAGAAATTTGCTTCCATTCAGTTTGAATGTCCCAAATTGATTTTTTACCACAGAGAAGAAGATTTTAAGACGGAATAAGTACATTAAGAGTGCGATAACTTTCGTATGGTGTTAATTGGAATGCCATAACTTTGTTTTTGCTTACTTTAGTACCACAAATTTGAAAAAATGATCACCTAAGTACCATCGGCGATTTGCCTCGCTAAAAAATTCGACGTAATGCCAGTCGTCCTACATGGTATCACCAGCACTAACATGGGCAATTAATAAAAAAATTCAAAAAAATCCACGTCAGAATGAAAAATTAATTTTAAAAAATCCACATAAGACGATTTGCTGGTAATAACACTCAAATGATTGATTTTACTCTGATGTGACACTCAAGTTAGCATTGTACAAAAGTCATGACACTCTTGTTATCCTTATCCTAATTATTTTTTTTTATAAGTGAAAAGGTTGGGAAAGGGCCAATTAGTGTAGTTATCCTTGTGATCTTTACCATAAGGGTCCCGTGAAAACAAATGCATTGCATTAAATGATTCTTTATAAGGCATATTATTAGAAGCAAGTACCATATATATAAAACTAGGTACTTCTCATGAATGAGGGCCATTGTATCTAAAATCCAAAATTTTTTAAATTTAATTTTCAACAAAGATTGAAATTAAAATATCATTGAATCAATTATTATGCACTAATACATAAGTTTTATCAATTATAAATTACCTCCTTCGCCTCTCCTTTTTTCCTACCACCGTACGACCCTTGACTCTAGAAATCCATCATACTCTCTCCTTATTTTACTTGAATCAACTCAAATATAAATAAGTAGGTTAGATCTAACATTTAAATGAGCAATTATGTGAAAAATATAGACACATAAAGGCTCACGCTTTTTCCATCCATTTTTTTGACTTCCACTGCCCCTCTTACCTTAAATCGATCACAATATCTCTTGCAGGTCCTAGATTTAAGATTATTTATTACCTTTTTTTCTTCTCTTTTTTTGGAAATTCCGATGCATTTAGAATTGACAAAAAAATATGTATGTCAATGGTTTGATTGGATTGTCTTATAATGCACTTACAATTGTCATAATTTTCTTGTTAACAACTAATTATTCCATTTAATCAGCCCTACTTTCAGTTTTGTCAATGTAGTCCTAAACCTTTGGGCGATATTTCAGTGTAATCTTTCTCACCAATTGCCACAAATAATTTCTAACATGTAGTCATTGCCGGCTATCCTAAGTGGCATGTTGGTGTGGGCAATTTGTTGATTTCCATGTCGTATTACAATAGCAATTGGCAGGAAAGACTACATTTAAAAATTGCGCAAATGTGTAAGACTATATTGACGAAATTGGAAAGCCAAAACTGAATTGACATCCGTACAAGGTTTAGGACTAAATTGATAATTTTCATAAATATTTAAATAATCACTCCTTTAACAAGCACATGTATAAACATTTTTGGGATAAGTATACTAGATAATTTTCGTACGACGCTCACTTAAGGGTCATAAATTTGAAAAATTGATCACTTAAGTACTATCGGCGATTTGTCTCACTGGAAAATCAGACATGGACGCCGATCGTCTTACGTGGCATTGACGGTGCCGACGTTCACAATTAATAAAAAAATTTTAAAAAATCCATGTCATAATGGAAAATTAATAAAAAAAATCTATGTATGGCGATTTTTCGGAAATGACACTCAAATGATCGATTTTACTCTGATGTGGCACTTAAGTGAGTGAGAAAAAAGTTGTGGTATTCAAGTGAGCTCTATATGAAAGTTATGGCACTCCTGCATTCCTTATTCTATTTTAAGACAAGGAAGGACTTACTCTTTGATTGAATAAGGAAAACCTATGTGGTTTGAGAATAATCATCCACAATAGTACGAAAGAAATGAGATCCATCACGATGTGGAGTGTGATCAGGACCCCAAACATGAACGTGAATAAGTGAAAAAATGTTGATGGCACGTGATTTGCTAGTAGGAACTTGTGTATGTAATTGTGTTGCTAAAGGACAAATTTTGCTCTGAGGAGGTGAAAAGGAAGCACTATGACCCAATAGTTGATGAGAAAAGAAAACTTAATCATTGGTAGCAGTATTACACAAAGATTCTTTATTCAAGGAAATACACAATAAATTAAAATTTTGTCGAAAGCTGGTCCAAAAATATAGCCCTTGTGAAATACTACCCAAACCCATCAGTTTGACAGTCGAAAGGGCTTGAAAGAAGCAATTATCATAATTGAAGAAGACATGACAGAAATTGTCTTTGCAAACTTCGGAAATAGAAATGAGATTAAATTGGAATTGAGGAACACAGATGACATATCGAAGGGTAATGGAGGAGGTAAGGTTGACCATGCCAATTTCTGTGACATAAGTAATGTGCCCATTGGGAAGACGAACTGATATAGGTGAATTCATATTTGCATGAACATGAGTAATGAATCTTTTGTAGTAGATAATGTGGTCACTAACACCTGAATCAATTATCTATGCATCATTTGAAATGAAATTCATTAAGCAGTAGGAAGTACCCGAAAAACTTGCCATTTATCAAAAATTTCCAATTGTTTCAAGGCCTTCACGAGTTGTTGATATTGATCATTAGTAATTGGTTGACTTCCTTTGTCAATGCTTTGCCCCATGGCCTGATCAGCTAAGAATTCCCTTTCTTTCTTCCCTTTTTCTCTAGGCTTTCCATGCAATTTCCAACAAGTATTTATTGTGTGATGTGGACATTTGCAATAATCACAAATTTTTTTTAAAATTTTCCTTATAAATCTTGTCCATTTCCCTTCTAAGACGTGGCAGGAGATGGACCACCGGATTTGAATATCGGTGCTAACGTGGTCTCATAGGAGATGTCCAATCCAGACACTAGATGCTTCGCACGTGAGCCATCCAATCTTTAATTTAAATCTAGACAGTCCATTCTGCATGGAAAGCTTTTTTCTTCTTTAGTAAACCCTAGTAGCAAACCCTAGTGTTGATGCCACAACATGTCTCCACCCTTTCGCCCTCGATTTTCTGGTGACTCCTCTATGTTGAGTTCTCGCTTGAGCCAAAAAGAGTGCAAATTCCCCGACTTTTGCGTATATTGATGAAGCCAGTCGTTGGCTTTCCTCTTGGACAGCGAGTTGGTAAATCTGGCCAAGGATGACATTGGTTCCATTGCCAAAATCCAAGAGTGAAAAGGTAAGTAAGTCTCATTCAAAATTAAAAGAAAACGAGTCACTTTCTCCCTTTCCCTTATAGACTTGTACTGTTGCAATGTCAAGTCTGGTCCCTCGAGTTTTTCTTCGGCTGCTTTTAGTTGGTTCCCAAGTGCTAAAAGCTTGTTGAAGCAAGCTATGACCATCATGTTCCCTTGCTTTAATTCGCTGAGTGCTTGTGTAAAAGAAAAACATTTGGCCCGATCTAGCTTACCATACATCTCTTAGATATTCTCCCACATGCACCTTGAGTCCTTCATCAGAAGAAGTCCGGCCACCACTTTTGGGGAAATGCAATTGCTTATCCATTTTCGGATGAGGTTGCATTTCCTCCTGTGTCGTGCCAGATGCTCGTAAGAGGGAATTGGGACGACTCCATCAAGAAAACCATCTTTATCCTTTGTTACTAGAGCTCGCCAAAATTCCTGGGACTACCTAGAATAGTTCTTGAGATCGGACAATTGTTCGTTGATGAGTTGCAACTCCGGTCAGTTGGTGGTGGAAGTGTATAGTGGGTCATCGGGCTCCAGGCAACCATTGGCAGCAGGAATTGAGAACAGCATCAATCTAGGTTGAATAACCAGGTAGGGATTCGTTCCCTGACCTGATATACTAGATTCGGATACTTGACGCGGATAATACATTCTAGGCCCGGGGGTTGGGCTTACCCCAATATTGGCCGACAGGCTCCCTCTGGTCTGGAAGTGCTCTTCGTGGCCTTGATTCGCTAGGCCTTGGGGATTTTGGGCCTGATTCGTTGGCTCTTGAAAGCTGTACCTTGGATTCGAATGGCTCGGCTCATACCAGGATGGCTTGAATGGGCCTTGGACAGGCAGACATCTGATGGGCTACCCCAAATTGGGTTGCCCATGGTTTTGCTGGGCCTGAATAGGATCTTGCTGGATGGGCTAGATTTGTACGATGGACTCCTAACTTGGTGCGACTACGGTGGGATATGTCAGTGTTGGTTTCATAGGTGGATCCAAATGAAGTATACCCTCCAGGTTTTCTTCTGGAATTTGGTCTTCAGATCTTGAAAAAAAATTTGGCATTGAATTAGTGAGAGAGTATTTTTTTTTTTTTTTTTACAGAATCGCTAAAAAGAAACTGATTCCTATGCCGGAGTGCTAACTTTGTTTTGCAAATTAGTGTTTTTCACAACAACAAGGATAGATAAGAAAAATGGAAGGCAATTAAGGAAGAAAATTTGTGAAAGCTAAAGTAGGAACATGAGCTCATATACCGTGACATGAAGTGAGAAAGAAGAGAATTTGAGAAATTTATTTGTATTCACTCTATTGATTTGATATGCATTCTTTACATGTATTTATATTGCAATGTACAAACAATAAAAGGAAATAATAAAAAGATATAGAATCAATTTGAATCACTAATTGATTCAGTTAATCAATCCAAATCCTAGATTGATTCAATATATCTTAAATGGACAATTATATTTCCAACAATAATTACTTTATGTTTTTTCAATAACAATCGAAGATTAATTGACGCTTCCAAAATTTCAATTTCCAAGCTTGCTTTTAAGCCTCTAGGAGATCCGTTAAACGAGTAGGTCAAGTTAGGTTTGGGTCGAGTTGAAAATGGTCTGATCCAAATTGATTCGTTTAACTCATTTTTATCCATTTTGATGCAATACAAATCTAATAACCCATACCTAGCCCAACTCATACCTAATACATCTCCGATTCAATCCATATTACTAAAATACTTCATTATTTAACATAATATAGGATAACTCATACCCAAACTGAGGTAAAATCGTGGAGTGAGCGAGCGAGATATAGAGTAAGGGCAAGAAAGAATCATAGAGGTGTATTGAGTATGAGTAAATTGTGAACCTATTTAACATCCATATTATTTTAAGCTTTACCATTCTAAATCCATTTATACTCCCATTTTATTAAATATAACTGACATATTTATTGAATATAAGTCAGCCTAAGAAATTGACTTATGACCTATTTTGACAGATCTGGTGGTTAGTCAGCATATTCAATCGCCGCAATTTTCAAATTTCCATTCAAGATGTTAGAAAATTCTGATCGTTGAAAAATGAAACTTCATCTGAGAATAATCTTCGCGATGATGGAGAGAAAAACCCTAAAGATCGGTCTCGTCAAATTGATTTGCGACGAAAGCGTAGTAAATATCTAATGAGTTTCTACCTATTATTCGATTTGAACCATCGACTCCCGCCGTATCAAAAGCAATGAGATTGCCAATGTTGCAACTTGCAAGTGTATATGAAATATCATTGGCCACAAAGTTGATGTTGATGTCGCACATCGTGATAAAAGACTTTCCGGTTCACAAGAGAATTTCCCAATGGCTTGGCCGTGTTGACGAGCTACGCTAAAATCGCATCGAAGTTGATTCGCAAGTTATCCTTCGGGAAAATAATTTGCTTTCACGAACGCATGGTCCGATTCAATCTTGACCATATTTACAGGTTGTTCGTGTGTGTAGCGAAGGCAATAGGCGTGTTGATTGGTTAACAAATTTTGCTTCGAAGACGAAACGCAGTGCACGATGATGAACAGTTGAACAACTGACCGTTGGGAAATCGAACGAGGGAAGAAAACCCAGTGAATGAAGATCACGAAGACACTGAACAGCACCGCGTCAAACACCGTCGACGGCCACGTTCGACAAGCCCTCCGAAACCTCCAGCCGGTCGGAGCACGGGGGCTCGACGGCGGCGCTTTCGGCCTCCTGCTTCAGTACTGCACCGACCAACGACTGCCCCGCCAAGCCAAGCAGCTCCACGCTCGCATCGTCTCGTCTTCCGTCGCGCCCGACAACTTCCTGGCCTCGAAACTCGTTACCTTCTACGCCAAGTCGAACCGACTCCACGAAGCCCGCAAGGTGTTCGACGAAATTCCCCACAAGAACATCTTCTCTTGGAACGCATTGCTCATCGGGTACACGCTCCAGAGCAGATTCGCTGACGCCCTGAGGCTGTTTTCGTCACTGGTGTTCTCTTGCTCGGCGGATTTCAGGCCCGATTGCTACACCATATCGTGCATCTTGAAGGTGTTGTCGTCGTCGTTTTGTGATCCCAAGTTGGCCAGGGAAGTGCACTGCTTTGTTCTGAGAAATGGGTTTGACTCGGATATCTTCGTGGCGAATGCATTGGTTACATTTTACACGAGGTGTGATGAGGTGGGCTTGGCGAGAATTATGTTTGATAGGATGCCTGAGAGAGATATCGTGTCATGGAACTCCATGATTGCCGGGTATTCTCAGTGTGGGTACTATAAAGAGTGTAAAGAACTGTACGGGGAGATGCTGGAATTGGGATTAAGACCCAATGGAGTAACAGTTGTTAGTGTATTGCAGGCCTGTGGCCAGTCTCGAGATCTGATTACTGGCATGGACGTGCATAAGCTTGTGATAGACCGCCAAGTTGAGGTTGATATTTCTCTTTACAATGCACTAATCGGGTGCTATGCAAAATGCGGAAGCCTAGATTATGCAAGGGAGTTGTTTGAGGAGATGGATGAGAAGGATGAAGTTACGTACGGGGCGATTGTTTCGGGATACATGATTCATGGGTTTGTTGACAAAGCAATGGGAATTTTCCAAGGGATGAAATGCCCTGGTTTGAGCACATGGAATGCCGTTATTTCAGGTTTAGTTCAGAACAACCATTACGAGGAGGTTTTGGATTTGTTTCGAGAAATGCTGGACTCCGGTACTAGACCCAATACTGTGACACTTTCAAGCATCCTTCCTACTTGTTCATTTTTTTCATACTTGAAAGGAGCAAAAGAAGTACATGCTTATTCGGTTAAGAGAAGTTATGATCAGAACACTTATGTTAGTACTGCCATTATTGACACCTATGCAAAGTCGGGGTTCCTTGCTGGGTCACAACGGGTGTTTGATCATCTAAAAGGTAGGAGCTTGATTGTGTGGACAGCTATAATATCGGCCTATGCAGCTCATGGAGATGCTACAATGGCTCTCAGCTTGTTCGATAACATGCAGACTCATGGGATCCAACCAGATCCAGTAACAATTACGGCAGTTTTATCGGCTTGTTCCCACAATGGACTTGTAGATGTAGCATGGAAAATTTTCAACGAAATGTTTCCAAACTATGGCATTGAGCCCTTGCTTGAGCACTATGCTTGCATGGTTGGTGTTCTAAGCCGAGCAAAAAGGCTATCTGAAGCAGCAGAATTTATTCGCACGATGCCAATTCAACCAAGTGCCAAGGCTTGGGGTGCATTGCTTAATGGAGCTTCCGTATCCGGTGATGTTGAGCTTGGCAAGTTTGCTTGTGATCACTTATTTGAAATTGAGCCTGAGAACACCGGGAATTATGTTATCATGGCAAATTTATATTCACAAGCCGGGAGATGGGAAGAAGCAGATAGAGTTAGGGGGAAGATGAAGAACATAGGGTTGAAGAAGATTGCAGGCAATAGCTGGATAGAAATGGACAGAGGGTTAAAGAGTTTCATTGCAAGAGATGCATCAAGTGATAAACATGAAGAGATTTACGAAGTTTTGGAGGGACTGCTTGGGTCATTGAGAGAAGAAGGGTATATTTACAAGGAAGAGATGGATGAGGAATCCCTTTACGCATGAAGCTTTGGGAGAAAATTAAAGCTACTTGCAAATTCAACAGCGAATGGGGACACAATTAATGGTGAGAAATGCATTGTGACTTCATTTGCTTCCATTGATGTTATGCTATTGATTAAAAGCTACCGGGTTCCAAGCATGTGAAGTTTTATATTTGGGATCAATCAGCATAAGACATGGATCGAATTCACTCTGAGCAGTTCCATGTGAAGGAAACTATGGAGGCTCAAAGCTCCATAATGATTGAGTGGCTTTTGGAATTAAGATCCATAATGAAATTTCTTAAGCCTGGGTGATGCTTGGATTTGTATGCTGCTCTCCTTCATGCTGCTAACAATGCGGCAACCACTGTCTTCTTTAACACCTACAATATAAGGATCTCTGATTGCTGAAGAACAGGATGCTTAAGTTGGTTGACTGACATGGATAATGTTCTGGAAAAAGACAAAACCTTGGATTAAGAATTTTTGCGTGCAAAGTTAGAATGATTAATTTAGTAGAAAATGGCAACTTAGCTGATTCACTCCCTTTTTATAAATGAAGCTGGCCCTCATCATCAATAGCGAGCATGATGAATGTATCCTCTATTGCTGTGGTTGTTTACTTCAGTTCAGAAGCTATCGGTTTTGGTTTTGCTTTTTTCCATCTGCTTTAGTCTGAAAAGGTGGAACTTGCACATGAAGCATCCAAATACTCTAATTGATGAGCTAAAGCATGATGTGGTCTTTTTGATGTTTGTTCTTACCTTTGAACTGTGGTCGGCACTAAAGCTGATCATTTCCTGTGTGGTTGATCATTCCTTGAATCTACACTTATGCTCTGTCTATGTCCTCTTCTTGGTAGGCAAATAGCGAAATCAGAATGGACGTGTAGAGATTATTTAAAGTGTACACTTTTTGATTTTCAATCTCCCGGAAACTGCTATTCGTGAGCTCTGGCGGCAATTTGGCCTTCTCTAGAAACATGTGATATCCCAAGGCCGTCGGCATCAAATTTAGTCGGGATGGTTTTTAGTCAAGCCCTAAAATTTGTCAATTTTGTGCACTTAAATCCTAGAATTTTCACTTCATGCATTGAAGTTGTAGAAGTTGTAAAACTTGTAACTCTTGGTCCGATTGAGTACTCTCATCAATGGATGAAATGACCTAAAGTGCATGTGAAGTTGCAAATTTTTTTATAGTTAAATTAATGAAGCAAAAGTTTTAAGTTTTAAGTGCACAAATTGTCAAGTGTTGCTACTTGTCTTGTAATTATCCCAATTTAGTAAAAAAAAAAATTCTATCAAGGATAGATTCAATGCACAAGTGACATTTGGTGAAATAAATTCCTTAGAACTTGAAGCCACAAAGTTAGAAACTAGCAACTAGGAAGTTTGATACACTGCACAAGAGACACATTCGTGATAATAGTCGTCATTCAAGATGTCAATTCTGTGGCAATCTTGTAAAGTTGTTCATACTTCCGGGAACGATTTCTAAGATGCAATTTCCGAATACGGATTCAACAATAAGAAGATGAGGATTTGAGCTTTGATTTGGGAGCAAAAGCGCTATCTTTGAATGTCCTACGGTAAGGAAAGATAAGAATGTTGGGTTCTAGAAAGTGGTGATTTTGTGGATCCAATGCAGATTGAAAGACTAAAAAAAGCTAGAAACAGGAGACAGTAGGGAGCACGTGACCGCGAAGAAGGTGATGATAACAAGGCCATGACATGTGAAAGAGTAGTGGAATCGCCAAGTCCAACCAAACCTTGCATTATTGCGGTTGTTATGTTAGGGGACAAAGAAGAAGAAGCCACGGATGAGAATAGAGACTCTTGTCTAGTCTCCTCTTCTTTTTCTTCTTTTTCCAATTCATCTTTCTCATCATGGAAATACCTTTATGCATAGTAATGAAAAAAAATACACAAGTCAATTTTTCGAGGTTGGCAAAGTTGGTTGATGCTTCGGGGGATTTCAGTTTCGGAGCTGAAGCTAGATCTGGACTTAACTAATTAATAAAGTTTGTATGATTTTTCATGAGTTTTCAAGTAGTTAGGTCCTTGACGGTATATTCAGGTGATGGTGAAAAAGCAAAAAGTAAAAGTGCCGGAGTCATTAAAGGAAAGAAGAAAATTTGCTTGAAGTGGACACATGCTTTGGGACAAAATAAAATCTATGACATCATGTACCATATCCTACCCCATAATCCCACCTCCTTTTCTCCAAAGCTTTTACATGTGGCCAGAGAGGCCGTGGGATTTTCTGCATGGAAGATACTGCACTTTTGCTTCTTCCATTAATAATTGTACCGATGTGCATAAATATACCATAAAGATAAGTGTATCGGAAGTTTAAAAATTTATCAAAAAAATATAATCGAATTCTAAAATTTTCGAAAAATATAATCATGTCCTAAAACTTATCATGAAAGTACAGTTGAATCATAAAACTCTAAAAAAGTTCTATAAGTCGAAAAGTAGTTAAATTTGTCTAATCAAATCATTCCGTTGATTGTAACAAGCGATTGCTTTTAACAAAAGTTTGACAAGTGAACTTGATCTAATTTGCAAAATTCGACTCGAAATATCACCTATTCGTAACACAACCCTCCCTTCCCCACAAAAAATCTGTGCATATGCAAGTGCAAGAGGTAGCTTATATGTGGCGCTCTCTTTCTCAAAGATATTGGGTAAACTTAATTATCGGTAGGACCAATCATAGAAGAGACTTTTGCATGAAGTAGGGAGTGTACACCGGTATATAGCATGACCTGACTTTTACCACAGGAGTTATTGACTCATCAAATGTAACGGTTTAGATAGATTCAAGAGTCAGGGTTTGTATCCATATTGGTTTTATGCAATGTTTTCCTTCTTCTCATGGTCTGAGATTAGTTAACAGTACCTCTTGAGCAGGAAGCTTACTGATTTAAGGTAGGCTTCTGCATATTAAGAAAAAAATATTGGACCTGTTATGGATGAGGACGACAACGAAAGCCATGAAAAGGAAATGAATGAAGTGATGAAGTGGAGAGGTGACAGAATATTGAATGCCACAAAAGGAGACTCCATCTTGATATTTTGAGCTTAAGAAAAAATCGAAAGTTAAGGGTAAAACTACCTTACTGGTCTATACCTATTGTACAGATATCAATTAGTTCTAAATGTTCTAATTTTGCTAATTGAGTCATAAATATTTGTGTGAAATTTTAATTTAGCCATTTCGATCAATTTTTGTCAAAAATCACGTTTGTTAAGTCATAGCCTGCCGTCTTACGTGGCGCACCATTACGTTAGCATTTTTCAACGAAAATTGACCGAAATGACTACTTTGGAATTGTATACAAAGATTTAGGATTTAATTTGCAAAATTAAAAAGTTTTGAAATAAATTAGCATTCGTACAATAGGTTTACGACTGATTGGACAATTTTTCCCATAGTTATGCCTACTCCACTAGGCCCCATACAACTTGGGAATAAGCCCTGTAGCACCATGCCAACCACAGTGATGGTCTGATCTTATATTAGCTTAATCTGATTAGTAGGTAGTCATTATGCCTAGTAAATATAATCATCATATCTTGATTGACCGAGTTCATCCGTAAGTTCGACTTATGTGTCAGCTGTAGGGATTACTTCGGGTTTACTCAAACTCACATGCATCTGGTGGTACGACTGTAGCGGACTTGCTCAAGATGAGCAATAGGTATGCATAAGTCAGACATTTTAACCGTGTCTTTGGAACTTTTATGGTGACGCTCAAGAAGTTGTTAATGTTAGTTGCCCTATCCACTAATAAAAGTTGGAAGAGCTTATACTCCAGCCAGTGGTAGCATTAACGCTGCTGTCCGAGCGCTTGTCAACCTTTTATGAGTTTTTCTTGTTACCCATGTGTAAATCTAACACAAAAATGAACAACTAAAACAAACAAACTCTCAACCAAATTGGGGGGAAAAACCACAAAACACCCCCATGTAGTCTATTTCTCCTCGCCGCCCGGAGAGTAGAGGTAACGCTGTCGTCCAGCTACAACATAACGTCTCGTACAAATGTTTTCTTATCCTTATATATAGTATCTTGAAAGAAAATTTAGCTTTAGATGATATAAGTGATCTTGCCTTTTCGACTTATATTTTTTATAATTGAAACGGTGGGGCGGGGTGACCAGCTCTAACGATCTCCTCTGGACATTGATTATCAATGGTTCTACTACAACAAACTGCTAGGTTTGTATTATTTATATTTCGCACTACCTGAGGTCTAAAGAATCGAACTTGTCAAACTTGTTATCACAGCCCGCCAAAAAGCAATAAGCTAAAAAACCTCCACCTCCTTGAGCTTTTCAATTTAATTGAACTTGTAAAAGAGATTGAGGTTTCAAGTTCGAAACAATGGTCATGCTCGATTTCATCTGCTTTTTAATCCCAAAAGAGTTATTTAGCTTCACACCAAGCATCTATAGATAACATGCCATGAATTTTTTTTAATTTACTTTTTCTTTACAGTTGCTTAAATAATATTAATATTTTGTCCATAACTTTCAAAATCTACAAGATCAAATACCATATCATATCTAGTAGGAAAAACTTATATCCTCCTGAAGTATAGGATCATAGATCTTTGTTTTACTCTTGCAAATATCTGCCACGAAAATACTCCGAGAGGTCTCAAAATGACCCGGTTTTTTTTTTTCTTTTTGGTATGATTCTATCCTATTTCTATTTTACAAGCCATTGTATGTGGTGCTATACGCAAGTATCGAAACCTTGCTCTCTCATTCATGCATCCCCACACCCCAAGCTCCCCGAAAACGGAGGAAATCGAACTCTGTTGTTAGGTCAACTCCCTATGGTTAAAAGATCTGGTTTGGCTCGTTCCTTTTTTAAGGAAATCTGATTACTCATATGTCTTTATCTTCATATAAAAGTATAATTTTTCTATTATTATCTAATCATCTGAAATATCCCACAAGACAATGTGTCAATATTTCTCTGAAATAATATAATTTTTTAATGCAAAGGACTATGTTTGGGACAAAATAGCCATACAAAGAAATCACATACAACCAAACATATATAAAAGGGGATATACATTCGCTCTCTCTTAGTCTTTCCCACATTCTCAATCCTTCTTCGCGGTCCAGGCTTACCACCGCAGCAAAAGCGCACGATCCAATACACTCGACGATGGAAGGAGCGGCCGACGAAGATCGTCAAGCCACGCCCTCCTCCGCCGTCATGGCCGCCCTCGCCACCCTCTCTCCGCCCCAGCTCTCCGCCCTCACCGACTCCGTCCTCGCCGACCTCCACCACCACCACCGCCGCGTCTCCGCCCTCCTCTCCTCCCCCTCCCTCTTCTCCCTCGCCCTCCGCCACCTCCTCTCCCTCCCGCTCCCCCTCAAGTCCCTCCTCATCGCCCGCCACCTCCTCTCCTCCCTCCGCCTCCTCGCCCGCCACCTCCCCCTCCTCCCCGCTCTCCCCTCCCACGCGCCGACCGAGGGCCGCCGCGACCGCGACGCGGCGACCCTGCTCCTCCTCCTCTGCGAGCTCCGCCACCGCGACCCCCGCGCCCTCGAGGACGCCGCCCCCTCCGAATGGCGGTCCGTCCTCCGGCAGCACTGCTCCAAGGACCTCCTCTCGATCGCTGGTATCGGCGCCTTCAGCGGCGGGATCCTAGCCCCCTACGTGGAGATGGTGGTCCGGTGCAGGAACTTCGTGGAAGCGGTCGAGCGCTGCCTGGACGCCGGGGAGGGGAGGCGGCGGGTGGCGGCGTCGCCGGCGGCGGTGGTGGCGCTGCCGTCGGTGGAGGCGGCGGGGGGAGGGGAGTGCGCGGTGTGCAGGGAGGAGATGGAGGGGGGGCGGGACGTGTGCGAGCTGCCGTGCCGGCACTCGTTCCACTGGATGTGCATACTGCCGTGGGTGAGGAAGACGAACACGTGCCCCTGCTGCCGGTTCGAGCTCCCGACGGACGACGTGTTCGCGGAGATCCGACGGCTCTGGGACGTCCTGACGAAGATCGGGAGTGGGTCCCACGAGGCGAGGTCCACGTGGTCGCGCGACGAGTGTCGCGATGCTTGTGGGTGAGGTGAGGTTGGGTTTTCTCCTCAGATCAATTTGTGGTAGATAGGAGATGTTAGCCTGTGGCTAAGGTTTGTACATGGTACAACGAAAATTTGATGACCATAAATACTGGAATAAGGTCTAACTAAGTCAATAATGGGAGGAATGGATATTTCATAAGGGTGAGAGGTCTACAAATCTTCTTTTTTTTGGGCCAAGGAGGAGCTAAATAACCCCGGCCCCACCGCAGCACCGACCGACATTGGACGGCGGGGGCCGTAGCGACTTGGAGTTGATATGTTTCGACCGATTGTTAAAAAGGACAACTTGAATAGGTGTTATTGATGCAGGCCATGAGTCCGAAGGTAACATGGCACAGTCGGTGCATGCAATGCTACTTTTTTTTTTTGGCAATGGAGATGATGTAAGTGGTATTATGTTGGAATGGTGTTTGTAGCAGCTCATGCTTGATTTCTCTCGACTTAGCATTGCTTTGGTGAAATTACCTTGTGTGTCTGGTGCGCACAATAAAATGTATCTTGACCATTGAATATGGTGGGTTTCACAGGATTTTACGGTTCGAACATATTTTAGTACAAGTCCATACTCACCTAAAATCTCTCCTCCTTTTGACTATCTCGATCCCTGTACTATGTGATGATATAATTTGCTTATAGTTCTAATGACCCTTGCTTTCCTGTAACAAAATTTATATTTCCCTTATGATAGGAACATGCGTTGCTCACGTGTACTCAATATCGAGAGAAATGAGTGATACTTGCATACTCCTTCTGTATATTAAATCATTCCAACACTACGTGAGGTTCACATGATCAAATGTTGAGCATAACTACTTGGTTATAGACGAAAACTGCCCAAAGAATGTCGTCTTTGCTCAGGGGAGGGAAATTCTATGCTATCGTTCACGTAATCATTAAGTGGTTGTTCTGTCATTAGATCAGATTTGATCCAATGATTGATCGAAATAACTGAATGCTCAAAACCATAGAAAATCCCTTTTACGCAATTTGGCAATCTAATGAATTCTCCCACTACTTAACCTAAAGAAACAAAGACAATGTCTCCCACGAAATCACCGATGGAACCGATTGACTTTGGACATGGACGGGCAACAATTTTCTCCACGAGGGACCGCATTCCATGATCCAACAAACAAAAGACGGTCGTTAAAGAGCCCAGTGCATGAGGTGTGAACTATATAACTGTTCCTATTGTCCTGGTGTGGCTGTTTAGAATGGCTTTGAGCCCAACCAAATGGACCACTTAATCTCTTTGGTCTTTCCTATTTCGCGGCTCAAGGGGCCAACTCAGCCCATAAGTTTGTCAGGAGGAACAGTACGCATGTTCATCATCCAGGCCAGTCTCAACAAGGCTTTAAGCTTTAGCCCGCCGCCCTACATATACACCTGCTCTCTCTCTCTCTCTCTCTCTCTCTCTCTCTCTCTCTCTCTCTCTCTCTCTCTCTCTCACACACACACACACACACACAACACACACTGTTTTGTTTTTCTTTGTAGGTCTCTGATGTTGTTTTTAATGACAAGGATTGTTTGCTTTCCAATGGATATCTGCAAAAACGCATGATCAACTTAATCACAGCTTACCTATCCACAATGGAAATGAACGGACAACTATTAGGAGACTTAACAGTGACACACAGAGCAGAAAGGAGGGTCCGCCGGAACCTACAACTCAGAGGCTAAGAGGAAGACTAATTACAAAACAGTTATATCTGGTAAGTGAGTTACAAGTTTGAAGTTATGGACATCATGTGTATAAGAACTTAGCTGAATGTCATTATTGTCACATCATGTAATTATCCTGTCATGTTCAAATTTGAATCTGTTATATCATGTTGCATGTGATTGTTATGTCATGTCATTTTGATCTTGAATTTGCCATGTTATTGCTAGGCCATGTACTTTTCTTGTCACCTGCCTATGCCATGTTGGGTGTGAATATTGTCATGTCATTTCATTTTCTTGTCTTTCAAATGTCATATAAATTGACATTTCATTTACACTTTCACACATATAGAGTCATGGCACCACATGAGAAAATGTGTAGTTAATTGATAATTACATTAAATAAATGTTATAGCGACATTCTTAGGAAATTACATGATAGTTGATTTAGTACTTAAACAAAAATGGGGTTGTGGTAGTGAATAGATGATGTATTGATCTGTCTTATGCATAATCGAATCCTCGAACCTAAGATCTCTAGTTTTGCTTGACTACTTCCTTCACACGTGTACTTAGGTAGCTTGACTCCCTGAACCTTACTTGGGATTTTAGGTGTCTAACCAACCTAAGTTTTTCCGTACAAAGTGGTGATAACTCTAGTCTGATTTTTAAGTTTTTGATCATTTTGCATCACGTAGATAACTCGAACCTAGAATTTGGGAGATCCTAGGAGCGGATCCATGATAAATAATACGAGTAAGAAATCAATATTGTTTTAAGTAAAAACAAAACTTATATAAACAGTTCACTCCTTTGAAAAGACGTATACAAAAAAAAAGCACCATTTTATAAAAAACGAAACTAAAACGATGACATTTCTTTTGGATTAAAAAAGTTATTCCACTTATTTTAATACCAATTGACCTTCTCCCCTAGCTTACCTAAACTTTTGAAACTTTCTTAGGGACGGAAAGGAAAGAAAAAGGGCAAAAAAAGGAGTAGAAAATAGGGGTGAGCATGATCCGAGTAGGCGATTTTCATCCCGGAATCGTGAATCGTCCGCTAAGGATCGGTTCCAAAAAATTGGAACCGAGAACTGCCCATCGGTTCCATGGATCCACCCGAGAAACGAACCGCTGGTCCGGTCCAATTCCTGGGTGGGTCTATAGAACCAGTCCCACTAAGTTTTTCTTGACAAATAAAAAAATCAACCGGTCTAATTCTTGCCTGTTGGTGGATTGTGTTCATAACAAGATTCGTAACAAAGTTCGTAACTTCACAAGCTTCACAACAAATACATCTATAGCCCATATAATATATCACATGTGGGAGCTTGCCACAAGTTCACAATAGTCAACAAGCAAACAAAACAACAACTATCCTATTTTTATTTTATTTTTAAAATTTTTTTTGTCAGATTGTTATATTACTAGTTCGATCTGGGTGGGCAGCTTCATACTGGGAACCAGGAACCAGACCGGTATTCACTGGTTCCAATTTTTTGGAACCAGGAACTGAATTGGTTCCCTTGGGAACCATCTAGCTCGTCGAGACCCTTGACAACCTGTAGCCCATCAATGTGAGTGAGGCATAACAACCTGAGGTTCTTTAAGTTGGATAAACTATCAAGACTTTGCAGATAAGGACAAAATCCAACTGGGAACCATTCCCATGATTCCGACGTACCGACAACTTGAATCTCAAATATCTTATTGCTACCCATCAGCCTGACATGTTGCAACTTTTCTGAGGCTCTCGATGGAAGGAGTAGTCTCCTTTCATAATTAATTAACTCATTAGCATACTCATTATTATCATCCCCCGCATAAAACCACCTTTCGAAAGAATTGCACCCTTTACAATTAATCAACTCATTAGCAGGTTCATTGTTATCATCCCCCGCTTCCCCCATACAAACTAGCCTTTTGAAAGAATTGCACTGTTCAATAGACAAATTCTCCAGTGATTTGAACACCGAAGAAAATTGGATCTCAGCTAGATTTGCACAATAACTCACTTGGACATCTTTCAGTTTCCTCATGCTTGACAACCTAAATCTCTGGAGTGATACACAGCTTCGTACAATCAACTCCGTCAGATGTGGAAGTTGAATCGCATCAAGTCAAAATTTTTGCATTGGAGAACAAGAGAACTCTAAACATGACAGATTTGTCAAGTTTAGAGAGAGTGACACTGCTAAATTGAAATTATCAATACCTAGCTTTTGCAGAGACAAGGAAAGTTGTGGAAAGGTTTGCAAGTCCAATCCAAACAAATTAAGATGGTTTAGCAAAGGAAGAGAAGCTAGCTCAGCAGGAGCAGGGATATTGCGAAGTCCCAAGAGCAATTTAGTCAGTTTGGATAACCTCCCAATCTACCATAACTTGC
The DNA here is from genome assembly GCA_031216285.1 of Syzygium syzygioides. Taxonomy (NCBI): domain Eukaryota; kingdom Viridiplantae; phylum Streptophyta; class Magnoliopsida; order Myrtales; family Myrtaceae; genus Syzygium; species Syzygium syzygioides. The sequence continues at coordinate 10,418,944 of CM062242.1, read as the reverse complement.
CGGTACAAAGTTTATCTCCTTCTCCTCCATCATCTAGTTCTAACTCAACCAAATTAGTTAAGTTCGAGAGATCTGGGATTACCCGCAACGATGCAGATAACACTTGTAGATGAGTTAAACTTGTTGGGAGCGCCGGCAACTCTTGAATCTCGTCACATTGGTACAACTTCAATCTTTGCAGGCGAGGGAGCATACTAACAGTCTTTGGAACATTTTTTTTTGGTCGAAATACAGATTTCCATTCATGCTTTAAACAGTGGATTACAAGAGTGAAGATGACTAGCATCAATACAAAATAAATCCCAAAAGGCTTGGGGCGGTCTGGATATCCAGTTGGGTGGAAGCATCCCTTTTTGATGATTTTTGGCGATCCAATCTGCTGCTTGATTGGACTCGCACGGACAGTGGACTAGAGAAACTCTCTTTAATTGGGAGAGTAACTTGTTACATTTCTCAAACAGACTCCTCAAAGCCCATGGGCTCAAAGTTGGGTCAAGGGTATATTTTACTGCTGCTTCATTATCTGTCTCTACGCAGGTTTCCAGAACAGGTTTGTTCTGCATCGCTGCCTCTTCTCCCAGACAGCGCAGTGCTTCCTTTACTGCTGTTGCTTCAATTTCCAGGGGGAGGAAGCAGACGTAGCTCTAGCAAACCCCACAGTACACAAACCTCTGTGATCCCTGCATACCCCAGCCACCGATCCCTCTTTATCCCCTTCGATCCATGACCCATCTACGTTAAATTTCCAGCTTCCATGTTTTGGGCACGTCCAACGCGCTATCTTGGATTTCACTCGCCAACTCCCCGACACAGGTAAGTTTTGCTCCCTATAGTTACCGTTTAGACTAATTGCTTCATCAACTATTGCTCCCACTCTTGGGCTGATATGGTGGAAGACCCAGACGTTCCTTGCCTTCCAGATTTGCCAGAGAATTCCTGCAAGCACCTCACAGCCAGACTGTTCTGTGATGTTGGTAAGGGATTCATCAAACCATTTATCCATTCTTGATAAATTTGCTGGTGATACATCCACTCGAAGCCTCGGATGTGACCAAATGTTTTTTGTCCATTTGCAGTGGGCGAATAAGTGTTCTGTTGTTTCTGGGTATTCCCAACAAATTGGGCATAAAGGATTGGGTAAGGCCTTTCTTTTGTATAAGTTCTCTGAAGTAGGCAGACCATTGTGACACATACACCATAGAAAGAAACGGATTTTTGGCTCGGTTTGTAGTTTCCATATCTTTGTCCATAGTGAGCGGGGCTGCTGATATGAGGATGACGCTAGATCTGTATTTAGCTTGGTTGACACATCTCTTAGCTTGGCATAGCCCTGTTTTACCAAATATTCGCCCGATGCATTTCCTGTCCAAATTTGTCTATCATTATCCGGGATTGGCTTTACCCGCATTGCCATAATTTCTCTCACGATTTCCCTTTGAAACATCCTTTGTAACTGATTAACATCCCATGTTTTTGTCTCCTGGTTGATCAGTTCTGCGACTATTTGTGGGTCATCTCGGTTTGCTGGGTCGCCTATTAATCCCCGTTCCAGCCATATATCCTCTCTGATGTTAATGCATTCTCCGTTCCCGACCAGCCATTTCACATCTGGGCTTAAGGCATCTCTACCCATTAGTAAACTTTGCCACCCCCATGAGGGGCAGGATCCCTTTGTAGCTTTCCATAGATTTCCGTTGGGGAAGTAAATCCCTTTAAGTAGCTGGCTCCACAATACTGTCGGGTCTTGGACAAGTTTCCATGCTTGCTTTCCTAGCATAGCTTTGTTATAAGTGACCAGATCCTTAAAGCCCAATCCGCCATCTATTTTCCTTTCTTTGAGAATTTCCCATTTTTCCAGTGGATACCCGATTTAGATGAGTTCTGTTTCCACCAAAAGGAGGTTATTTTCTTCTCAATTGCCTGGCACACCGAAATGGGGATTTTGAAAATGGACATTGCATATTGGGGAAGAGCTTGTACCATTGTTTTGATTAAGATCTCCTTGCCTGCCTTTGAGAGCAGCTTTTCCTTCCATCCTTCCAACTTCATGTTCACCCTTGCTAGTATTCACGCGAACATCTGTTTTTTTGTTTGTCCCCAATTTGATGGAATGCCAAGATATTTCCCAGTTTTCTCCATGATTGGTACTCTTAGTTGAGACGCCATATTGCTTTTAAGAATTTGCAGGCAACCCGCGCTACAGAAGATCCCGAATTTGTTTAGATTGATTGCTTGTCCCGATACGAAACAATATTGGTTTAAGATATTGGCCAGATTTTGGCATTCACCTATGTTCCCATCCAGGAAGAAGATAGCATCATCAGCGAATAACAAGTGTGACAAAGTAGGGCAGTTCCTGTTTAGTTTGATGCCTTTCAGATTCGCATCATCTATTGCCTTCCTTAATAGGGATGATAGCATGTTCGCCATGATTATAAACAAGTAAGGAGATAGAGGGTCTCCTTGTCTAATTCCCCGAGAAGGTTGGAAATACTTTAAAGGTTCACCATTCACTTTTACACTGAGTGTAACCGAGGAGATACACTCTTTCACCAGCGACACCCACTCTTCGCAAAAGCCCATTTTCTTCATGCTGGCACAAAGGAAGTCCCACTCAACTCTGTCGTAAGCTTTTTGCATTTCCAACTTTAGGATTGCCTGGAACTTCTTTTTTCTCTCCCGAACTCTTAATTGATGAAGGATCTCCTGGACTATAAAAACATTATCTTGAATTTGTCTCCCGCTCACAAAGGCGCTTTGTTCTATTGTTATGAGATTTGGGAGCCAGGGCTTAAGGCGATTGGCCATCACCTTAGAGATGATCTTGTAGCTGAAATTGCATAGGCTGATAGGTCTGAATTGTGTAATGCTTTCTGGGGTTGTAACTTTAGGGATAATCACGATATGTGTTTTGTTAAGCTCTGGGTCAAGGTGTCCTAATTGGAAGAAGGAGCTGACTAGTCCGTGTAAATCATGCTTTAATTCCTCCCAGTGATGTTGGTAAAATAGGCCATTCATCCCATCGAGTCTCGGGGCCTTTGTAGCTCCTTGCTGAAATGTAGCTTGTTTTACTTCTTCTAAGGTGACCGGAGCCATCAAAGCCACATTCATTTCTTCTTGGCTAAGAAAGGAACATTGGTCTAGAATTGGATTGAAGTTCCTAGTACCCACTGTCTTAAACAAGGAATCATAATAATTGGCAATGTGCTGGCTAATAACATTGGGGTCTATACACCAATTATCATCAATTTTTAGCATTAAATTTTGTTCCTTTGTCTTCTTTGGACCGTTGCTGCATGGAAATATTTCGTGTTTTTGTCTCCCCACTTAATCCAGTTTATGCGAGATCGCATACTCCAATATTGCTCTTCTTGTTTCCATAAATTCTGTATTTGCGTTTTGATATACAACGATTCTTTTCTGTTTGAGCCACCGGTTCCTGAATTTGTAAGAATCGTAAGTCTTCTTTTTAGGATCTCGATCTGGTTGTGGGCATTGGAGAATTTCTGCTTACTCCATGATTTTAAGGCTTCGGTGGTCTTCTTCAATTTTCTCACGAACTGCGTTGGGTTGTCTTCCAATTCACCCCAAGCTTCTTTCACCAGCTCCTTGCACTATGTATTGTCCAACCAATAAGCCTCGAACTTGAATTCTTTTTTCCTTTTAATCTTGTTTGGATGGAGGGACAGTAAAATTGGACTATGATCAAACCCTATTGCAGGCAATGCAAAGGCTTCCGCATTTGGGAAGCTCACTCTCCAGCTTATGTTACAAAGGGCCCTATCTAACCTTTCCCGCACCAATGCACATCCTTCCCTGTTGTTGGCCCAAGTGAATGCACATCCCTTGCTTTCAATATCCATGAGTGAACACTTGTTTAAGCAATCTTGAAATGCTACTGGTCTAGAGTGCTCCGCTCCTTTACCCCCTGATTTTTCCCAATGGTACAGGATCTCATTAAAGTCCCCCACACATAACCAAGGGAGGTGATTAGCTGCACTTATTTCCTGCAAATGGCTCCATAGTCTGAGCCTTTCCTGGAAGCTTGTGGGGGCATACAGAAAGGTGATGTGCATGAGAGTTCCATTTCCTTGATCCCTGCATAGCAAGTTAATTACTTCTCTAGATGAATCTTCCACTATCACCGACACGTCTTCGTTCCACAACATTGCTAGACCCCCTGCCGTTCCTTCAGGATCGATAGTCTCTATATTTTGGAAATTGGTTCTCCTCTTTACTCTGTCAACAACTGTTCTCTTATTTTTAGTTTCCATAAGGAAGACTAAAACAGGCCTTTCTTGAGCCACTAAGGCTCTGAGATACTGGACTGTCAGGGGATTGCCCAGCCCCTGACAGTTCCAGCTCAAAAGTTTCATATAATCCCTGGTGGCTTATTAGGGCTAGCCACCAGAGCCTAATCATTGCTTCCATCTACCACCTTGATCGGAGCATCGAGGAGTGACTCCTCATTAATGGAGGGGCATAGGATCTGCCGTAATCCTTGTGGGTTGATTCTTTTCTCTTTCCTTGATTCTGCCACTTTCTTAAAAGATTTCATTCCTTTCTTCACCTTTCCAGGGTGCTTCGAAGTTTCACCCTTTTTCGACGATCTTGACATAAGCTTCTGGGAATCTTGGATTGTGCAATCAAATTGATTTTCGCCAGACAATCCAGCAGGTAGGTTGCTCTTATTTAGACTCTCCCCTCGGGGGATATCTTCAATCAGCCCAACAACAGCCTTGCCTTTTGATGTAGATAGTGCACTCTCTCTAGGGATGAGTTCTCTTTGAGTTTCCGGAACAATCTCGTTTTCCTCAGGGATAGGGATATTCTTGCCGTAGAAGGTCTTCCAAAATGGGCTAGGTTCTCGTACTTCCGCTCTCAACCATTGCCCAAATTTGCCCCTACTGTTTTTATTGAGGCCTGATTCTTCAAAGGGAACTTCCTTGCAGTAGGACGCATAGTGCCCTATCCTCCCGCACGAATAGCAGAAGTGCGGGAATCTCTCGTATCTAAAATCCACCCAAATTTTCTTATGTTCCAGATCTACTGAGGTGCCTGTCTTTAAGGGATTGGATAGATCCAAAATTACTCTTGCTTTACAGCTTTTATTAGGGCCTCCTCCTCTTGAGTCTAGTTTCACTTCTAATACTTCGCCGATTTTCCTTGCCACTTCCCGAGCCACATCTTCTGTTAACCTCCCTCGGGGGATACCTGCTAGTTGAACCCAGAAGGCACAGTGCGTGAATTCGTAGCAATGGTCGGGGGTATCCGGAATAGCTTGTTGGAGGACAAGTAAGTTACTCGAAAAGGACCAAGGGCCTGAATCCAAAATTCTCTGTTTTTCCTCTAGTGAAGTAAAGGAAAAGGAGAAGAATCCCGGTTCAATGAGCTCACATTCTAATTGGTCCGTTTTCCATGATCTCTTCATTGTGATCAGGAAAGCTTGAAAATTGACATTTGGTTTCGAGTACAATTTCCCATACAAAGTTAATGCGCATTCCTTTTGTTTTTCTATAGGGATGTCGCCTTTTAGCAACACAAGGTCGTCTTCTGACCAGAGATCTCCTAGTTCTCTACACAAGGCAGCCACCCGAGCTGCATTATCGGTTTCCTTTTCCATAGATTCTCGAGAAAAGTGTAACATTATCTTGTTCAGAGAGAGGCACTAGCCGGAACGATCCCCATTCCTTTGAGCAAGACTAAGCTGCACTTCAAGAGGTATTGGTACGAAAGTGCTTTGGGTTTCCCTGAAAGCGAAAACTTAACTGGACTTGTGGTTGACCAGCTTTAGGCGCTGGCTTATGCACCTCCTGTTTCAGACCTGGAAATGTTGAATAGGCGCACTTCCTCGCCCTGGGTTGAGATCGCTTCCCTTACCTAAATAGGGAAAGGGATGGGTGGTGGAAAGGAAGGATGGGGATGATCGGGAACCGCAAAGTGGTTGCTTGCCGAACCTAGAATCACCATGTTCCTACTTCATGGAGTGGAATCCCACCGAACACAAGGAGGCCGGACCCGTGTCAGAGCTTTCCACGCCTCCCAGGGAAGCGTTGACGAAGGGAAGGGGGGCTTGATTAGGGCATGTCTAAGAGAGGATTTTTATGGACAGGAGTAGTGGGGGAGAGGAACGAATGGGTTTGCTCCCTAGTGATTTGGAGATAAGCGGTAGTGAAAGGGGGGATGACTAGTTTAGGGTTTGAGGGAGAACTATCACCATTGGGATAGGGATGGAGCTCCTATACGGAGAGGCGGGATCCTCGCAGTGGTCTTTGGAACTTCACTAACATGAGTATCATCTAACTCCAGGATTCTTAGAAATGGCAAACTCCCAATTTCAGAAGGAAGTTGACCCTTTCCACCAATGAGTTGAAGCACTTCCAAATTCTGAAGCATTCCAACAACACTAAGGTAACTCCCATGAATTTGCTAAATCAAATCCAATAAATAGATGGCAAAACCTCACCTCACATAGTGATTTCAACTGCCGTATGGAATTTGGTAGTTTCTTTACTTCACACCACTCTACTAAGAAGTGCTTCAAATTCACTAAGTCCCCAATTTCTTCAGGCAAATTTTCAAATTTTCATTGAAAAATATTTAGGTAAACCAAACACTTCAACTTCCCAATAGAGCCATCGATTTTCCTCAAATTGAAACAATTTTCAAAAGTAAGCCTCTCTAAATTCGGGCAACTAGAGAAATCTGGTGGTTTGGTGATGTAGTGACAGTCTTTAAGATAAAGAACTTTCAATTTTTCTTGCCATCTGTCAAAATGAATACAATATTGACTGGATGAATGGTTAAATATTACTTCAAATAAAATAAAATAGAAATAAGCATATCACACACCTTGACGAGGCTCTGTATTTATGAATCATCTATGAAGTCATTGCTTAAAAGTTCAAGAATGACATCATTCTTTAAGTGCATATTGGTTGGCTTAGACATTAGAGGAGGATGACTCCAAAAAATCCATCTTAATTCAGTAAGACGGTTTGCTAAGTTACCAGCAAAGGTTCCCTATTTTAATTTGAGGTATCTTAGATGTTCAAACCTTCTAATCTCCTCACTTCTAATGACGTTAGGACAACTTTTGCGTAGATATAGATCCAATGCTTGAACATTCATCTTCATTTGCAAAATAAAAGCATTAAACAAGTGAAATTCAGTATTCTATTTTACAGGATAAACATTAAAATGGGAAAAATAAGAAAGAAAAAAGAGCATCCTAGTGATTTGCTAGTAGAGAAACAATTAGTTTCCTCTTGAGGCACTTTACCTCCTCTGTGGTTATAATATCAAGGATCTTCACGCGAATCCATAACCTACTACACTTTTCAGGATATATAGGATTTTCTCGACGAGCAATTTCTCTTTTAAGATCTCTGAATTGATTGTGCATCCAAAACTTATCGTCCTTTATGATTTTTATCAAAGACATGCTATTGAGGACACCAACCCTGTTATCTAGGAAAAGTCCACAATCTTTCCAAATATAAATTGCATTTGTTTTATCCTCGCCAATAAAAAAGCATGGTCTAATTCCTTAAAAAACCCCAAACTTTAGACCAAGTCCCAAATCCACCTCGACCTTTTTTTTATCTTAGAAAAAACTCCAAACTTTAAGTCTAATCCTAAATATGCCCTGACCTTTTATTTGTCTAAAAAAACCTTAAACTTTAAGTCTAGTACTAAATTTGCCCCAAATTTTGTTTTGCCTAAAAAATATCACCAAAATTCAATGTATTTTAAAAAATATACCCCCGTGATTAGGTCCCAACGTAATGTGATATTTCTACATCGATAACAAATTCACATTAACAAAGTAATGTGGCTCTTTTTTAGACAAAGAAAAGTTTGGGGAAATTTTGGATTGAACCTAAAAATTGGGTTTTTTTTAATTAAAAGAAATTTTGGGGCAGATTTGTTATCGTCCCTAACTTTCATATCCTAGAATGGTTTTATTTTGGAGAATTTCAACAATTTTTATTGGGTTAATTTGTTATCGAAGTGGAAATGCGACGTTGGTCAATATCTATCACCCCATTACTTTGTTGATGTGGATTTGTTATCAATGTGGAAGTCTCATTTTAAGTTGAGACTGGATTATGGAGGTATATTTTTTAAAATAAATTGAAATTTGCTGATTTTTTTTGCACGAAACAAAATTTTGGGCAAATTGGGACTGGATTTAAAGTTTGGGGTTTTTTTAAGAAAAAAAAAAGTTCGGGACAGATTTGGGATTGAATCTAAAGTTTGGAGTTTTTTCTAAGATAAAAAAGAAGTTTGGGACAAATTTGGGACTTGACCTAAAGTTGGGGGTTTTTTTAGGAAATTCACCCGAAAAAGCATGCAATATCGAGGAAAATTGGTTGTTGCTCTAAAGTTAAGGCATCATAGTTGATCTTCAACTTTCCAAAGACATCCTCGTCAGGTGCTTTTCTTAACTCAGCCAATGTCTCTTTCCATAGTTCTTGCCTTTTGTGGTAGAGGAATGAACCAATTACTTCAAGAGCCGATGGAAATCTCCAGTAACATGTACGATTTCCCTTGAAAGATCATTATAATCATCTAAAGGAGAGTCTCTGGTAAACGCATGCCTAATGAAAAGCTCTGGCGCATGATCAATACTCATCACCTCCATTTCGTAATCTAAAATTTGATACTTTAGTCTATTGATTTGCAAAGCATCTTTATTTCTTGTTGTAATCAATATTTTTGATCCTACATATAAAGTACTCTTTCCGACTAATTTCTCCACTTGTTTACTATTATCAACATCGTCAAGTACAATGAGGACTTTCTTATTACAAAGTGCCCCTCCAATCGTCTTTAGTCCATAATCAAGTTCGTCAATGCACCTTGTTCCTACATGAATGCCGCTTTTGGATAGTAACTTTTTCTGCAACTCAAGTAAGCCATCCGTTCTTGATAATTTCGCTCAAACATCTTCAAGGAAACAACAACACTTTCCAAAACAAGAAGAGAGTTTGTTGAAGACGACCTTGGCAAGAGTCGTTTTACTGATACCCCTCATGCCATGAATTTAAATGAGCCGCACATCGCTAGAGTCAATGTCTAACAATTCGCTTACTGCTATAACTCGATCATCAATTCCAACTAATGTTTGTTGAGGAAAACTCCTATTGATTTTGAAGTTGACAAAACCTTCCATAATACGCAGAAATAATTCAGACTCTATGAGGACCCACGAAAGCTAAAGTTCTGGAGATTCAGGAATTTCCAGAAGCAGATGCGTAAGCTGAAATTCTTCAGAAGCAGACGCAGAAGCTGAAATTTCCAAAAGCAGACGAAGACGCAGTAATTCTTCAGAAGCAAAACCCAGAACGAAAAATAACAGCTAGTGATCTGGCATGAATTTCACAGAAGGAAAGTATTGATTTGTTCAATCTTAATCAAATTGATTGACAATCAAATACTAAGACAAGAATGATCTACAACGGACAAAAACTCTACTTATGGAAACCAAGATTCTGTTTGTATGGGCGACCAGAATCAGTGGGATTCAGAATCTATCAACCAACGGCTACTCAATCCTTAGTTTACAAATCTGTCCAAGGTGAAGATTGGAAGATGATCCTCTATGAGTTGTCCAACGGCTAGTGTGGATGAAGAGGTGTATTTAAGGCGAACATGAGCAGCAGAAGAAGATAGATTCAAGAATCAACAAGTCCAAAGTCTGAGTTTACTCCAATCTGTTCTCTTGTCGTTCTGAACTTAAGATCAAGATCTTGAGGATTATTTTGTAAAGAGTATTTGTGTGGGATAGAGAGTCCTATCATACACAATAGTGCTGAGACTCAAAGTCTGTAACTTCCTCTTGATTACATAGTGAAATCCAGCCAGTAGGCTGTAAGTGTGGGAGAGTGGACGTAGGCTTGCCATAAGCCGAACCACTATACATCTGTGTGCAGATTCTCTTTTCCTCATCTCTCATTTTACGTTCTGCATTTCAGTACTTCGTTCTTCAGATCTAACTTTAATCTGAATTTTATTCAGATTCTTTTGTTCTACATTTCATTTCCGCGAAATTTAGAAGTGTTGTTAAGGATCACCTATTCACCCCCTCTAGGTGACCCGTGCTAGCCACTTCAATTGGTATCAGAGCAGGTTGCTCATTTTACTGAAGTGTTTTACTTCTGAGCTAACAATCTATATGGCTAGCTATGGTGCTCCAGGGCTCATTGAAGGACAGAGTAACAACAGGCCACCATTCTTCGATGGCAAAGAGTATAGCATCTAGAAAAATAAAATGAAGGCATTCATCAAATCAATCGATCACATGCAATGGGATGTTATTATCAGAGGAGTTAACCCAAAGCCTTCAGATTCAAAAGAAAAGGCAGATGCAAGCAAGTCAGCAGATCCTCCTCTATCTCAAACTGAGATAGCAAAAAGAGAGACTTTAGACTCAAAAGCAATTTATTCTCTTTATTGTGGATTATCTCCTATTGAGTATAAGAAAATTGCTGCTTGTGAATCTGCAAAAGAAATCTGGGATACTCTTTATGTTACGTACGAAGGAACAGATCGAGCCAAGGAAACTCAGATCAATATTTTGCTTGGCCAATATGAATCTTTCAAAATGAAGCCTGGAGAACTAATTGCTGATTTTTATGACAGGTTCACTGACATAGTAAACGGTCTTGCTTATCAAGAACAGCCAATCCCAGATGCATTGAAAGTAAACAAACTTCTGAGATAACTGACAGAACAGTGGGACAACATCAAAACATCACTTCGTGAGACACAAAGGATCAAGCCTCTATCAGTGAATGAATTGATTGGAACTCTTCAATCATATGAAACTGAGAAACGAAATGAGCAAAACATATCCAGAGGTAATAAGTCAATTGCTTTGAAAACTAACGTTGATTCTGATGCAGAAGATGTAGATGTTGACGATGAAGAACTGGCTCTCTTCATAAAGAAGTACAAGAAAATGAAAATCAGAGGAAGAGACCTCAAAGGAAATAAGCCTTTTGAAGACAAGAGATCCATCGATGAAACACAGAGTTCAAAGGAGATAATTTGCTTTCACTGTAGGAAACGTGGACACATCAAGCCAAACTGTCCACTTCTGAAAAAGAAGACCAAATTCGAGAAAGCTAAGAAGGCCTTAAAGGCAGAAACTTGGAGTGACATAGAATGTGAAGATAGTGATGAAGATGTCTGTCTGATGGCAAAGTCAGATTCAGACTCAGATTCTGATTCTGATCCTAGAGTGGAAATTGAGGTAAAACCTTCTGAAATGTCTATCGAAATGTCAAACTATATTGATGAATTGTGCTTTGAATTCAATACTGCTCTTAAAAGAATCTCTTCTTTGAAAAAGGAAAATTCTTCACTACAGCAACAGGATGCTTCTCAAAAAGAAAGGATCGATTTTCTCCAAAAAGAGTTTCATCAAATCAAGGAAAGTCGAGATTTTCTTTCCAAAGAAAATGATGTTTTGAAAAAGGAAATTTCAAAAATTACTTCAAATTTTTCAAAAGGTTCAGAAACCTTGAAGCATATCCTTTCCATTCAAATTCCTTACTATAACAAATCTGGTCTTGGATTTGTAAAGGAAAGTGATAGCTTAATCGATTTTCCAAAAGTCAAGGAGAGATTAAGACAAAGACCTCCTAGACAAGTTTACAAAAACCATTTCAAAAGGAATTTTGTAAAACCTGTTGGCCGGAGTGCACTCAAGTGCTCAAAATGTGGAGATCCACAACATTTTGAGAATGAATGTCCTAAGGTCTGGAGACCTGTTCGAAGGGATTTTAGTAAGACAGCCTATACTAATATTCATGGACCCAAGCAAATTTGGGTACCAAAGAAAACTTGAGTTGTTGTGAATCTCGCAGATCACCACTAAAAGAAAAAGAAAGTGGTATCTAGACAGTGGATGCTCCAGGCATATGACAGGAGATCCAAGCATATTTGCTGATCTACAAAGTCTGAAAGGTGGAAAAGTTTCCTTTGGGGGAAATACTAAAGGACAAATAATTGGCAAAGGAACAGTTGATATTGGAGGACTAAGAATCAATGACGTGTCGTTGGTAAAAGGACTCAACTACAATTTGATCAGCATAAGCCAGCTTTGTGATACAGGATTCAGAATCAACTTTCAAGAAGATACATGCTCAGGAACAAGCAATGATTCTTCTCAAACATTCACAGGAAGAAGACATGGCAATATCTATCTTCTGGATGTTAATCCAAACTCCAATCACTGCTTGATTTCAATCAAAGAGGATGAAGATCTTTGGCACAGAAGGTTGGGACACATCAGCATGAAACAGATCTCAAAAATCTCTAACAAGAAACTGGTTCGAGGTTTGCCAGATTTGAAATACAGAAAGACAGACTTATGCAATGCTTGCATGCTAGGAAAACAAGTAAGAAGTTCTTTCAAATCAATACATCATGTTTCAACTGATCGTGCTTTGCAGCTTCTCCATATGGATATGTTTGGACCAACAAGAACACAAAGTATTGGTGGTAAGAGATATTGTTTAGTTATTGTTGATGACTTTACTAGATTTACATGGGTGTTCTTTCTTGCACATAAAAATGAGGCATTTTCATATTTCTCAAAATTTGCAAAAAGAATTCAAAATGAAAAAGGCTATACCATTTCCTGCATTAAAACTGATCATGGGGGAGAATTTGAAAATCAAAATTTTTCAGACTTTTGTGAGGAAAATGGCTTTCAACATAATTTTTCTACTCCATACACACCAGAACAAAATGGTGTTGTGGAAAGGAAAAATCGGCAAGAACATCGTTGATTGAAAGCAGGATTCCTTTTCATTTTTGGGCAGATACAGTTTTTACAGCATGTTACATTATTAACAGAGTCTTTCTCAGACCCATTCTTGAGAAAACCCCCTATGAGCTTTTCAAAGGCAGAAAGCCTAGTATTTCATATTTTCGAGTGTTTGGTTGTAAATGCTTTATTCTCAAAAACTCGAATGATCGCCTTGGTAAGTTTGATGATAGAGCAGATGAAGGTATCTTACTTGGATATTCCACTTCAAGCAAAGCATACGGAGTATTCAACAAGAATTCTCAGACTGTAGAAGAGACAATGAATGTAAGGTTTGAAGAAAATGTTCAGACTCACAAAGATGAATCTGAATCACTTCCCTATATTCAAGTATCTTCAGAAGGTCATCTAGAATCTCAAAAGATCGAATATTCTGTGGAAGAAGGAAAAGAAGATAATATACAGACTCAACCAGAAAATCTAGAATCTGCAGATATTCAGAAGGAACGTTTTGAAAAGAACTGGAAACATAAGTCCAGTCATCCGAAAGATCTCATCATTGGAGAAATAGAAGATGGTATAAAGACCAGATCCAAACAGAAGGAGATCATCAGCAACTTGGCATTGATATCTGAAATAAAACCAAAAGAGGTTGGAGAAGCCTTAACAGATGAAAGCTGGATAGAAGCTATGCAAGAGGAACTTCAGCAGTTCAGGATAAATGAAGTATGGGAGCTTGTGCCAAGACCCAAAAATCGTCCAGTAATTGGAACAAAATGGGTGTTCAGAAACAAACTGAACGACAAAGGAAAGGTCACAAGAAACAAGGCAAGACTGGTTGCAAAAGGCTACTCTCAAGAAGAAGGCATTGATTATGATGAAACATATGCACCAGTTGCAAGGTTAGAAGCCATACGGCTATTATTAGCATATGCTTGTTTCCATAACTTTAAACTTTTTCAGATGGACGTGAAAAGTGCTTTCCTGAATGGATACATTAAAGAAGAAGTATATGTGGATCAACCACCTGGTTTTGAAGAACCAAGGAAGACAGATCATGTTTACAGGCTCAAAAAGGCTCTTTACGGTCTGAAGCATGCACCTTAAGTAATTTCCTTCTCCAAAATGATTTCACAAAAGGTAAGGTAGATACTACTCTTTTTGTTAAGAAAAAGGGTAAGGATTTTCTACTTGTTCAAATCTATGTTGATGATATTATCTTTGGATCTTCTAATGAATTACTTTGCAAGGAATTCTCTAAAAATATGCAGAACGAGTTCGAGATGAGCATGATGGGAGAACTAACATTCTTTCTTGGCTTACAAGTGAAACAAATGAAAGATAGTACTTTCATTTGCCAAGAAAAATATGCCAAGGAGATTGTCAAGAAGTTTGGTCTGCAGAATTGCAAGAAAACAGACACTCCAATGCCTCATTCATCCAAGCTAGACAAAGATGTGAATGGTAAAAAGGTTGATCAGAAGGTATATAGAAGCATGATAGGTTCTCTATTATATCTTACTGCATCTAGACCCGACATACTTTTTAGCGTCTGTATGTGTGCGAGATTTCAGTCAGATCCAAAGGAATCGCATCTTTCTGCAGTAAAAAGGATAATCAAATACATTGGAACTTATCCAATGCTAGGTCTTTGGTATTCTAAAGATTCAGATTTTACTCTTACTGGTTATTCAGATGCTGACTTGGCTGGATGTAAAGTGGACAGGAAAAGTACTACAGGTACATGCCAACTGCTTGGGAATATGTTAGTATCCTGGTATTCAAAGAAGCAGAATACAGTCGCACTATCAACAGCAGAAGCAGAATACGTAGCCTTAGGAAGTTGCTGTGCACAGATTCTGTGGATGAAGCAGCAGTTGCGAGATTTTGCTGTTGAAGACTCAAATGTTACAATCAGATGTGACAATACCAGTGCCATCAATCTCACTAAGAATCCCATTCTTCACTCTCGGGCCAAGCATATTGAGATGAAACATCATTTTATTAGAGACCATGTGCAAAATGGTGATGTGAATATTCAATTTATTGATTCTAAGAATCAATTAGCTGATATATTCACAAAACCCCTTGATAAATCATCTTTCGAATTTATTAGAAATAAACTGTGTATTTCTTATCCCTCTTGAAGTATTTTGACAGACAGGAACATTCTTCAGACTCAAGTAGTTTCGGTCTGAACATTCTTCAGACTCTCAAGAACGGTACGTACATAGTTTAAATCTTGGCGGGAATATTCTTGGCAGGATATTTACACATTTGGAAGTAAATCAGGTACGTATCTAATTTTATCTGATTAATTGAGCTTAGAATATTATCTGATCTTTTTGCTTCAGAAAATATATTTCCTTTCTATTTACTTTGAGGTTATTTCTTACCTTCTAAAAATAACCTCTTATTTCCAAAGATTCGTCTTTCTCGTTTATATACCCCTTATCGTCTTTTTCCAAAAACCCTCATCAGTACACTTTTCGGCTCAAACCTTTTTCGACTCTCAGAAACCCTCTTCATCTTCCTTCTCCAAAGTTCAAAACTTCAGAATGCCTTTCAAGCGAAGATCATCACGTATCTTGAATCAAGAATCGAAATCTTCTGCTCCGCCAGAGTTTATGGAAGTATCAGATACAGAATCGAAACATCTCGAAGAATCTGCTCATGTTACACCCCCGCCTCGATCGTCTTCATTCAAACCAGAGGGTGACAAAGATTTTCGCTTCAAAAACATCAAGCTCTTATGGCAGAATTATCAAAGACTGAAGAGAGGTAATGCTGCTGCTGATACTCTTCTAAAATGTCTTAAAGATAATCACTTTCGGTCGGAAACTCATCTAGTTCAAGAGTATTCCAAACTTTATGCTGGGTCTGATCCAACCCTTGCTACCACAACCCTTTCCTCGCATCGCTCCAAGAAAGGGAAAGAAAAGGTCGGAGAACCATCCACTCCGTCTGTACAAACGCCAATGGTAAGCCCTAAATCCTCCTCGAAATTTGTCGTTCCAGAGGATGACGCTCGTCTGTTCGAGCTTTTTGAGAAGAAACTGGGGATTGCCTCTAGAATGCCAGGAACAGGAAGATTGTTTAGAAGTCCTGAACATCACACATGTTAACAACTTTTACTTGCTCGTGGTGTTATGAATCACAGGACTATTGATTTTGCCTACTTAGAGAATGCTGGGTTTTGTGTTAAACGCAAGTTCGAAAAGCAAGGAATCTATGAGTTCTGCCTTCAGTCTGCGGAAGTTTATTCTGAACTAACAGCTTATTTTTACTCTAATCTCTCAATCTTGTCGCCCAACTGGCTTCAGTTTACAGTCGGTGACAAGAAATTCGATATTAAGAGTGATTTGTTAGCAAGAATAATGGGGACAAGACAGTCAAAATTCATTCCTTTGGAGGTAAGTTATGAAGAAGCTTCCAGGGTAGCTTCTGAAGATTACACTTTTGCTTTGGAACCAAAAAGGCATACCACATACTATGACTTATCCAGAAGATCAATCATACTGCACAAAATCATCATCAATTGTTTGAAGCCGAAGGCAGCCTCCAAAACAGACCTGTCTAAATCAGAAATGAAACTCATCTGGGCTTTACTGAAAGGTCAACCCTTTTCTCTTCCTCACATCATCATATTCCGCATGTACAGGACACTTCACAAGGACAAGGGACAGCTTCCCTATGGAGCATTGATTTCACGAATTTTTATGTTCCTACAAATATCAATTCCTGATGAGTTGAAACAAAATAGTGTTCCCTGTATGATTGTTGGAGAGAGAATGCTCTCCAAGATGAAACAGTTTGATGATATTAGGGAAAAGATCAAGGGAAAAGAGACGGTTCATTCTAAGGCTACTCCTTCTGATAAGTCAAGTAACAGAAAAACAGACCAGAGCAAAGGGGCAGCAAGTAAGAAGAACGAACCTTCAGTCCAGCTGAAAGTGTATAAAAAGAGAAAAATCCTTCTGCAGGATGAAAATGATGAAGAAGCAGACCACTTTCATACAGGTCCTGCTGAATTTCCAGAACATGGTTATGCACTAGTTCCAGAACCAACTTTTACAGAACATGTCTCTGAGGAACAAGCACATGTTCAGGGGGAGTCTCAACAAGAAGCAGCCCAAGGGTTCGATCAGCCTGAGCAAGCAAGTGTCCAAGAACAGTCTTCCAACAATCAGAACATCCTTTCTCTTCTGCTTGAGATCAAAAGCAAACAAACTGCACTGGAACAGGAAATCCAGAATCTGCAGAAAATCGTTGAGGAAAACAACAACTCTCAACAACTTCAAGCAACAGTGAACAAAGCAGAACTAAAGGAAGCCATTGCTCAATGCAGTTCAAGGATTGATGAAGCCGTTTCCATTTTGGACAATTTTCAACTGATCAGAACCCCTTCCAAATCTTAGCCTGTTTTCAATTTTTCTCTCATATTTTCTTTGGTCTGTAATGACTTTGACATTATCTATTTATCTTGTTATATCAATGCTATACATTATCTACTTTTTGCTGATGACAAAAAGGGGGAGAATTTTTATGCAGATTTATTGCAGGTTATAGACAAAGGAAGAAATGAAGCACAGTTTTTAACAACAAAGTTTATTTCAATCTGTGATTTAATGCGCTGAATATGATTGCTCACTTCAAATTTATTCTAAATTGATTCAATCTGCAGGAAAGTTTTTGTCACCATCAAAAAGGGGGAGATTGTTGAGGAAAACTCCTATTGATTTTGAAGTTGACAAAACCTTCCATAATACGCAGAAATAATTCAGACTCTATGAGGACCCACGAAAGCTAAAGTTCTGGAGATTCAGGAATTTCCAGAAGCAGATGCGTAAGCTGAAATTCTTCAGAAGCAGACGCAGAAGCTGAAATTTCCAGAAGCAGACGAAGACGCAGTAATTCTTCAGAAGCAAAACCCAGAACGAAAAATAACAGCTAGTGATCTGGCATGAATTTCACAGAAGGAAAGTATTGATTTGTTCAATCTTAATCAAATTGATTGACAATCAAATACTAAGACAAGAATGATCTACAACGGACAAAAACTCTACTTATGGAAACCAAGATTCTGTTTGTATGGGCGACCAGAATCAGTGGGATTCAGAATCTATCAACCAACGGCTACTCAATCCTTAGTTTACAAATCTGTCCAAGGTGAAGATTGGAAGATGATCCTCTATGAGTTGTCCAACGGCTAGTGTGGATGAAGAGGTGTATTTAAGGCGAACATGAGCAGCAGAAGAAGATAGATTCAAGAATCAACAAGTCCAAAGTCTGAGTTTACTCCAATCTATTCTCTTGTCGTTCTGAACTTAAGATCAAGATCTTGAGGATTACTTTGTAAAGAGTATTTGTGTGGGATAGAGAGTCCTATCATACACAATAGTGCTGAGACTCAAAGTCTGTAACTTCCTCTTGATTACATAGTGAAATCCAGCCAGTAGGCTGTAAGCGTGGGAGAGTGGACGTAGGCTTGCCATAAGCCGAACCACTATACATCTGTGTGCAGATTCTCTTTTCCTCATCTCTCATTTTACGTTCTGCATTTCAGTACTTCGTTCTTCAGATCTAACTTTAATCTGAATTTTATTCAGATTCTTTTGTTCTACATTTCATTTCCGCGAAATTTAGAAGTGTTGTTAAGGATCACCTATTCACCCCCCTCTAGGTGACCCGTGCTAGCCACTTCAATGTTCAATCACCAACCTACATTTTGTCTTCAGCTTTTCCACAACAACCTCGACTACCATTTTGATCAGTTCACCGTAGCTGCCACAATGATTTTATTGGGGAAAAATGCGAAATCATGATTAGCCAGCTAGAAGAGATGTTGTTCAAGCACCGGATAAACTACAAAATAACTTGAGAAATAATAAGACCTTAACAATCTAGAAATGATCTTCTAAGACTCCATATTGGACATTAACATCACTCCAAAACATACATTTTATGCACTTGGCAACACGTGCGTCGTGTCCTGACCCGAAAATGGACTTGATTCAACATGAGATTAGCGATATTGGGATTAAGTTACCAACCTTAGCGCAAAATAGATGTAAATATTTATGCATTTGAAATTGATATTAAATGATTCATGTTTGAGCAACGACTATAGAAATTGAAAATCCAGCATTCAAGAGGAGAAATGTTTAACGTATTAAAAAAATTAAATGATTAGATAGGAATGTGCATGGCATTTGATTATCCCATTCTTTTTCCTCCCATTGTGCACAATCAAGTGTTAGTTTAGCTACCTAGCTATTAATGTCATTAGTCGTCCAGTATAAAAGATGACTTTGTTAAGCAGTATCACATTTTTTTTTTGGCAAACGAAGCATAGGTTCATCATTTAGTATTAGTATAATAAAAGCCCCACCGCAATCATGCTGGAATCTTACATCTTTTTTGCAGTGTCAAGGAAAATTGTGGAAACAAGCGTGTTGAAAGCAGCTAGCTTAACCTTTGTACTTCTTCACTTCCCATCCCTTTATCACATCAACCTTCATGAGAGCCTCTCTCCACGCACCTACTTGCTCATTGCTCAACTTCTTCTCACGCTCCAAATTTAGTAAGGCGGCACGATACAGTGGAGTTTTGAGCTTAATGTCGTTAGGTTCCACATAAAAAAAATAGGTAGGATCTCTTTATTACCTTCCGATTTCAAGGTGTTTGCAATGATTTGCGCGAGCTCTTCAAGGCACCATTGGTTTGAAGCGTAAGTCCAAGAGAAAATGGGTATGTAGATCCTGGAGTTGCCAATCGCTCGTAGAAGGGACCCATCGATCCTATGACCAACACGGAGCTCTTCGTCGTCTCGGAAGACACATATTCCAGAATTGGTCAAGTTATGGAAGAGGATATTGGTAAATCCAGCACGTGTGTCAAGTCCTCTAAAATTCAAAAACACTTGGTACTCGCTTCCCCGATGACATTCCTGCATCTGAACTTGCCATAGCAGTAGGTTTTAGCTTAGCAGATCTCTCTCTCCTGACCCGATGTACTACTTAACAGAGAAAGAGGCAGCGTCAACACTTCATGAGAAAATAATGGAGTCGTTATGGGAAAACCAATCGAATGCTATGGGTCTATAGAAAGTGCTTGAAATAGAACATAGTCATTTTATACAACGAAGACCATAAAATCAAATGCAATTGATCGATGAGAAAGCAAACTAAAGATGTGGCCCAATAAATGGCCGACGGAACAAAAGTTAGCAAAAGACCAAACTTGCCCAGCTTTCGGCACGGTTGTAGGGTCCACTCATAAAACTTTGTATTCATCATCAATTCCTTGTTAAAACACACGAAGGAGATAGAGAAACGGAATCTTCCATGTCAGGTGCTACACACTAGCTTGGAAACTACCAGCGTTCGTCTCACGTTCATATTCTATTGTTATGAAAGCTACAAAATGATTTTAAGAGCATTAAGCACACGCCAAACCAATAGATAAAAAGTATTAACTGTTAATTTGATTGCCCAAGAACCTGTTAGTAAGATATCATGAATTGATACCAATCTAGTCTATGTCCTTATCATTTTGGTTTTTCATTTACTGATGATACCTAAACATGGTATGAACAGAGATGTCTTTAGTTGTCATCGAAACACCATAAAATCAATTGGACCATGGGTTGATACCAAATTAATAACCCTCCTTATCATTTCATATTTCATACCATAAGATCTCCTTATCATGTCTGAGTGATGAAATGAAGTAGATTCTGCTATCAACTCGAATTGGATGGTTGAAAGAAAAGAGAGAAATAGCAATGCTTGATCAGGAGTAGCTAATTAGTGTTTTTCATAAACTTAAAAGAAACTTAAACAGCTTACAAGGAAATTGATTTAGATTTGTAATTTACATCAAAGCACTTCAAATGTATCAGATAGAGGAGGAACAGCAGGTCGATAAACAGCAAAGAAAGAGGAAAAGAGGAGGAGGGAAGGCTTGGTCTATTTGATTTGAGTAAGAGAACTTTTAGTTGGATGAATTGTAGTTAATGCGATGAGTGTTTACATTATAAACGAACACTTTCGACAATGAGGCTTTGCGAAACTGGAGTAAATGGAAAGAAAATTGGGCAACAAAGTTACAGTAGAAAAAACCTAAAATGTCTGTTCATGAGTAATTCATTTAAAAAATGGTTAATACTACTAAAAATCCTAAATTGGTACACCTATTACAAATTTACTCCAAATTAATTTTTTGACTATCAAAAACCCCAAACTGGTACATTTGTGATAAATTTACCCCAAACTAATTTTTTGACCACTGAAAATCACAAATTGATACATTTGTGATAAATTCACCATCCATTAAATTGGATTAATATCATGAAAAATCACAAACTGTTACTTTTTGTGACAAATGAAGGGTAAAACAAACCGATATACCCATCAACTGTCACATGTTGTCCAATTCAGAAATTTAATGGTAAAATTTAATGGAAACTAATTGAGGGTAAATTTGTCACGAATATACCAAATTGGGGTTTTTCATGGTAAAAAAATTAATTTTGGGTAATTTGTTATAAATGCATCAATTTGAGATTTTTTGTGGTATTAACCCTTAAAAAAAAATACCTTCTGCAGAGCACTGTGTTGCCCTTTGATTGCTTTATTTTTCCTGCTATATCCAGCCTAGTGTTTGATTGGTGGTGTGGTTATTTAGTTTAGCATTGTCTAGGCCCGGTAATTTCCTGATAAAATGACGTTGTTTCTCTTTTTTCTCTTACGTTTTTTTCTGTGGGGGTGAAGCTTATATCTCAAGTGGATCTCAATCCATGAAATATCGTGTTAACCTTACGAACCAAGTAAAATTTGAGCCAAAATTCGGTTGATTGGCTTTTTAGCGCAAAGACGAATGGTTTGCACTGGGTAGTGTGATAAACTAAACTCATGTCGTGCATATAACCCGCACACATTTGTCCATTCCTTAATCATTATTTAAGATTTTTCATTAAAAAAATAATTAAAATCTAATTGGTGGATGATGTATTTCTACATCCTCCCCCCCTTTTTTTTTACAATTTGATTAAAAGCCACTTCAAAAAAAATCTAATTGGTGGATGAAATTTCATTAACCTACTTCCACAACTACGCCACACAAAGGGAAAAAAAGGATGAGGGAAGGCTTTGCCTACTTAATTTATAACGATACATGGTTATTTTCTGGTAGTAACATATTGTTTATCTCTATTAGAAGCTTATACCTAAGCAGATAAGGCGTCAGGCCGACAAAATATCTTTTTGATCTCATGGACAGGGTAGGGTATGAGTCGAAGATAGAGTGGACGTGGCTTCAATGTGGAATTGTTTGCATTTGGTGATGTGGGAAATCGAACTCATGTGAGGTGTATAATCCGCGCACACAAATCCATTTCTTAATCACTACTTGAATCCCGCATGATTTACCATATTTTGTATGACATTGGTTCCTCTAATATGTAGATCCTTTCTCATATTTCAATCTCAACAAATGCAGTTAAAACTTGTAAATTTGACTTTCATTAGTATATTTCGAGGAATCTAAACAGCTTCCATCTATTTTCTGTTATATGACAGAGATTAAACGTAGTAAACATTAATTGATATGTATTACTCGTTGATTTGACTGCGTAATTCTAATCATGTTATTCCTTTTTTGAAAATTTCTCACGAGATTGATTGTGATTTTATTTTTCAGGAATCACGGGAATCATGCTGTGATTGGATTTGTACATGTTTTGGAGGCTTGTGAAGCTTAGAAGACAGCTCGCATTATGCTTGTTAGTATGCAAGGACCGAACTAGCTTATTATTTCAGTGGGTTCAATGTACTAAAGAATCTGAAATAAGGTTTTTCATCAAAAGAAAAACAGCTATATAGATGCGACCAAGCTATAAATTTATTTGAAGCAATTTATTGATGCACAATTTGATTCGAAATTGATGGTTTGATATTAAATTGTGAATATGACAAAAAATTCAGTTTCTCATTCCGTACTCGATCTCAACTCAATACAGTCTATATGCTCAAGATTACACTCGATTCAACCCAATTATTGAACCATAATCACAATGTAAAACTTTGAACTCCATCTCAAGTTCTCATAAACAATGGAGAAAACTAAGTTTTTTCTTTCAATTTCCTTACGTCCTTTAAATTATTAGCATGGCTTGCAAGCTGCATCAATGTGTGGAAAATAGAAAAAGAACTGAAGAGAGAGAAATAAAGGGAATCGGTGATGCCAAACCTCTGTCATGCCGTTTCTTGGTCCCGCCAATAATCACATTTGATCATGGCAAAATCATTGGAACAGGTTCGGCCCCTGATCCTATCAATGTTAGTTTGATATTCCCCCTTTCGATGTAAGATTTTGCCCTGTTCTCTCAAAGGATTTGACACTTCGTATAATCCTCAGTTATTTAATCATAGATAGTTTTATTGTAAATTAATTTCATCATTCTAATAGAGCGAGTCATCTTTAGATTGCTTAGTAATGACACTCATATTGGAGATTATAGAGTTAATACCATAAAGAGCTCCAAACTGGTACACTTATAATAAATTTATCCCAAAGTAAAATCCCAAATTGGTAAACTTGTGACAAATTTACCCTCCATTAGTTTCCATTAAATTTTTTAGTCAAATTGCCGAGTTAAATGACACGTGGCAGTTAACTGATATATCAGTTTAGGGTTTTACCTCCTTGTTTATTACAAATTTACCAATTTATGGTTTTCCATGTTATTAATATAATTTAACGAAGGGTAAATTTGTTATAAGTATATTAATTTGGGACTTTTTATGGTCAAAAAATTAATTTGGGATAAATTTATCACGGGTGTACCGGTTTGGTATTTTTTATGATAAAAAAATTCGTTTTAGCTAAATTAACCACGTGTATCAATTTAGGATTTTTCATAGTATTAACTCGAGATTATATAATACCCCATGTCTATTATCTGCTAATAAAGATTTAACGAATACTTTGTGTTTTTTTATACACTTTAATGTTGGAGATCCAATTTCTAAGGGGCACTTCAAGCCAATTTAAAAATAAGATAGATCTGCTAGCTAACTAGACTTCGACTGATTTCAGCGATTTGTTTTGGGCATTACGTCGTTCTTCTTTTTTTTTCTTACCTGTCAATATTTTTGCCTAAACATGTCGTTCTTTCTTAATCTAGGCTTCATTCATTCTCGATTTTGCCTCTGGTACTTATACTATTAAAGAAAAGAAAATGGATTTCTAATTTTAATGAGAGAAAAAAAAACCTTCTTAAGTCCATTCTTATCTTTGTTAATTACATGTATTAATTCAATCTAGATATTCTATACGGATAACAACTAAAAATGAGGACCAACCAAAAGTCGCAACATGTAATTCATATATAGAGTCCAAATCCATCTCTAACGCACCCAATACCTTTCAAAAACATTTCACAGCTAAGGCAGTATTTATTTTGCGGAAAATAAATGATGTGAAAAATAATTTACTAAAAATGATCATTTCTATTGCTTGAAATAGTTAATCAATTAAAAATATTTTCATTATCGATAACAATTTATATTTAGCATTTTCTCTGATAATGCAAATATTTTTTATTTGTTCAGTTTTGTAAGACATCCTACTCTGATATAATACGAGACTCTGTGGGACTATTGCCAACTGTTTTAAAAGCTTAAGCGATTAGAGGAAGACATGGTTTACTATTGAAATATTTTAATATTCGCCAAACAAACACACCCTAATGTGTACCGTGATTTTCCACAAAGTACGAGAACAAGAAGAAATTCAAAATGATGGAATAGAGTTCACCATCGATTTCTTCTTCTACTGATTTTCCAACATGTACTTAATCCCAAGAATTCGACTCCAAAAACTATCATCCTTGTGTCACAGGTTGATTGATATCGATCTAGCGTTCCCTTAACCATGTAGCCTTAGAAATTTCTTCCCAAGTCAGCCTTCTCACACTCACTCACAAGAATCTTAAAAAAAGAAATTCTGGATTGTATTTCACTTGAGAATGAAATGCATTAATGAGGGAGGAGACCCCCTTATATACAAGTTTAGGACTGACCATATCTATAGATCTCTCCTCGATATAACAGTGGAGATTGCACCTCTCTATCCCCCAATCAAAGGCCCCCACTATCAGCCAATAGAACTACAAGAATAAGGTACAATTACAATAATGCTCGCTCCCGGGAGTATTTTAGAACACATCAAAAAACTCTAAGACTTAGGCTGCGTATGGCAACCATTCTGTGCCTAGGAACAGATTCTGCTCAGAAATTATTCTTTTTTATTATGTGCCCGGAAACAATTTCTAAGCATTTGAAGGCGTTCAATAACTACCCAAAATTTCGATTCTTAGAATAAAAAAAGAATAGAAATGGGTTTGGTAACTATACAAAATTTCTTTTTATTAATAATATTTTGAATTTTGAAATGCTTCTTTCTTTTTTTTTTCTTTTTTTTCCTTGGCCATTGCCGGTGATGGTGTTGTGGCCCTCGCTGCTGGCCTCGCTGTCGCCACCCCCCCCCCCCCGGCGGTGAGATCAGCCTCACCCAGCCAAGGCGAGGCCAACTTGGCCGTCGCCACCCCTGCGACGGCGAGGTTGGCCTCGCCAGATCTAGGCAAGGCCGACCTCGCCGTCACCGGGGGTGGCGAGGGCCACCCTCGCCAGCCCCGGCTAGTCACCGGTGGACGGTCGCAGGCGGCAGGCCGACAATAGGCTGGAAAGAAGATGAAGAACAAATAAAAAAGAAAGAACAAAACCAAAAAGAATCAGAAATGAAAAAATTGTTCCAAAATCAAGAAACTACTTTTTTTTGTTTCTTGATTCTGTTTCAAAACTAATTCTGAAAACAATTTTTTGCATATTTGTACGCGGGCACAAAAATTTTAACAAACGGATTTCTACTCCTAAACTGATTTTGAGAACAAAAGAACAGAAATTTTTACTATTTAACAAGTTACCAAACGCCCTCTTAGTATTCTCGAGGTTAGCCTTCTCGTTCATGAATCGGTCACAGTCCATCCTTTAGAAAACCTTGAGAGCTATCCATATCTCTAGACCATGACCCTTGCTTCTAACAACTATGTTCCATTTGGATTTGATCATCTTTAACGATATAAAATACATGGACACGCTGTTTTTAGTTTCAGACATGCATCGTATAGGAGCCTTTCCAAGTGTACGCGCGCGCGCGCGCCCTCACGCAAGGGATGCTCCGTCAATTTCGTGGCAAATTGTTATGGACCACTGCACTCTTATCATCGACGAACCAACATTATCATTTGATATATTCTACAATTAAATTTGTCTCCTCAAGTCTTTTTAAATAAGTACAGTCGTACTCTTGCTTATTGCACACGTTGTTTCTTTTGATTCGGGCCATATGCACCCGAAGAGCTAACGACGACTATCTGTCTTTTAGTCCCATTCATAATCCATATTAGCACGACGGACGACCCGCTGTGTCTGAATTTGACCGATTAATTGTTTCTTATTGTACATCATCTAAATTACTCATTGCTGCTGGCTTTTGACGTGTGCGCGTTACCCTAGTCATCAATCTTGTCAAAGCTTATCGCGTTACAGTGCTCCAAATTTGGAGATGAATGATCATCTTCTGGGATTTAATTTAATGTTAATCACTTTCCAAGAAGGAAATGCCCCAAAGACGAGATTAATTTATTGGGCTAATATATTATACATGTGTGACTTTTGGCAACCACCAGGGTTGTCATTTTCTAGTAAAACCAGCTAATCAGAATATTTGTGGGCTGCCCTTTAGCATAAGATCATCTTTATGGCATATAATTTAGGGTTAACTCCACCAAAAACCTTAAACAGGTATATTTGTGATAAATTTACCTCAAACTAATTTTTTTATCGCAAAAAACTCAAAACTGAACCTCAAACTAATTTTTTGATCGCAAAAAACTCAAAACTGATACACTTGTGATAAATTTATCTCAAGCTAATTTTTTAACCGTAAAAAACTCCAAACTGATATACATGTGACAAATTTACCCTCCTTTAAATTAAATTAATACCACGAAAAATCATAAATTTGTAAACCCGTGACAAACAGAGGGGTATTTTTAAATTGGATTAATACCACGAAAAATCACAAATTAGTATATTTATGACAAACGGAAAGGTAAAATCCTAAACTGGTACACCCATGAACTACCACATGTCATTCAACTTAGCAATTTGACGGTAAAAGTTAACAGAAACTAACGGAGAGTAAATTTGTCACAGGTGCACCAGTTTGAGGTTTTTCATGATATTAACCCTATAATTTATCTTAAAAGTGAAATTATAACAATAATATAGAAAGCAGCTAGAGAGAAAGATCAAAGATTAGTGGTCATATTCTTTGGTATAAAACCGTTTCGAGAAGGGCGATAGATCAAGAATGGGAGTGCATGGCCCTAACCCTAGTTCTTTAATTTGATTATTTCTGTCGTTAAACAAGGAAAAAACGACACAGCTTCATTGGACCTTTCACCCGAGGAAAATACGTGACTAAATATTTGTTTATTTTTTATAATTCTCCTGGTCTATAACATTCGTGGCAAAGTCAAAAATTCTAAGCGAAGTTTGGCATGTTGGTGCGGTTTGGTCTACCCTGTGATTTCCAGGTGGCTTCGGCGTGGAAAGATCTGCCAATTTTGAACCGACAATAAAACTTTAGTCCCTTATTTTTAATTAATCACCGGATCCTGTTGACTAAACCTAACCTACTCCGTTTCTCGGGACCAAGAAGGGTTAGTACAAGAATATTCACCTGCTATCCATCGGCTAACGAATTTCTCTGTTGTAAATTTCTTTGCAAATATGAAGGCAAAAACGTTGGTGAACATCCAACTGATCTCGCATTTTTTATATGGACGCGAAACTTCCATGTCTTCCACATGCATATGTGCGTAAATCCCATCTGTTCCACTGTTGGTGTTTCAATTCCCATTGTGTATTGGCATATTATCGAGGAGGGAAAATACTACCAGAAATCTCAAATTATGTCACTTGTAATAAATTTACCCTGAAATTTTTTTTGTAACACAAAAAATCCCAAACTATGTCACTTGTGACAAATTTACTCTGGACTTTTTTTTGTGATACGAAAAATCCCAAACTATATCACTTGTAACACATTTACCTTATAATACTTTGGCCTATGGGCATTTTTGTTTTTTTTTTCCTTTTTCTTGTCTTTTCCTTTGCTTCTCTAGCGAGGGTCGTTCTCGCTAGATCCAGCGCTGGGCAAGGGCTGCCCTCACCAGATCTGGCGAGGGCGACCCTCGCCGATGTCGGGCGAGGGTCGCCCTCGCCCACCCAGGCTAGGGCCACCTCACCCAAAGCCAGCAAGTGTCGCCCTCGCCCGACGCCGGTGAAATCACCCTTGCCAAATCCAGTTGGGTGAGGGCTGCCCTCGTCGGATCTAGCATCAGGCGACCCTTGCCGGTGGCGGGTGAGGGCTGCCCTCGCCGGAGAAGAAAAGAAAAAAAAAAGGAACAAAAACATAAAAAGGGAAAAGACGAAAATACCTATAGGTCAAAGTATTGTGGGATAAATGTGTCACAGGTGGCATAGTTTGGGGTTTTTCTTGTTACAAAAAAAATTTAAGGTAAATTTATCACAAGTGGCATAGTTTGAGATTTTTCATGTCACAAAAAAAAGTTCAGGGTAAATTTATCACAAATGGCATAGTTTGGGATTTTTTGCGGTATTTTCCTTATGGAGTAAATAAGAAAGACATTTTTATCTAATAGCTATCCATCATTCAAAGCCTAAAATGTTCCTTAACTGATTGTGCCATTTTTTAAGAAAATTTCCAATGTTATGATTCCATTAATTCAAGTTAATGGAATTTGTTGATTTAACTTCTAATCCGGTACGTTTGAATGGTAAACAAAAAAACAATACATGTGGATTATACACGCAAGATATTCAACTCAAATTAGCATATAATAATCCTTTTAATTTGTTTAATTTATTCGATTTGAAAATATGATTATCCATGTTAGTTGATGATGTGGATTATTATATTCGGATTTGAGTTGAATAACTTACCTGGATAATCCACGTATAATGTCATTTTTTTGTCTACCATTCAAACTTACATGAGAAGCCAAATCAGCAAATTCCGTTAACTTGAATTATTGTAAGGATAACATCTCATAATTTCATATAATTGATAAACTAGATTGAACATGTACCAAAATTTCATGGATCATATTACATAAATTAAAAATTCAAGAACGTCATTGCACATCGAGTTAATAACATTTTTTATGCAAAATAATCTCTCTTTTACTTAAAATCGTCGAAATTCTCACGACAATTTCTATCATGGTGTAAAGAAGAATCATATGAGTTTCAATCATCCAAGGCCTGTAAACGTTGTATTTAGAACTAGTTTCCGTAGACCAATTAAAGGTAACAGAAAAACCCATATAAATTCAGCCCGTCAGTCTTTTCTTTTCCCGCTCCGTCTTCGTTCTCATCCTCTCTATCGTCCTTCACCGAGCATTTTCGTTTTCTTTCCTTGCAAATTGGAGAGAGACAAAGCTAGATAGAGAGAGTCATCAGATATGGCAATTGTTTCACCATCTTGCGTTCCCATACCTTCCTCATTTCGCACACGCTTGTAAACAAAAATCCCAGAATCATCAAACCAAGAGAAGTCAAAAAGCACAGACCATTTTGCTTTCGTTCTTTCTCAGGTGGGTGTTCCAGTTCTCGTTCTTAAATCTTGATACGGCCCTTGATCGATCCCTTTTCTCTTGCGTCCAAAGAAGCTATGGTATCAAAGTCTTGCGTGGACCTTTTGAATTTGCTTTCGGTAGATGATTTTCGGGTCATGAGCTGCATTCCTAGAGTCATGACGACCTCGGGAGTGATTTCCGACTTCAAGAGCCATCGATCACCAATATCAGTGGCGGAAGACGCCATTCGGTTGGCCCCCCTGGAGCGACGAATCATAGTCGCAAACCACCTTCCATTGCAAGCTCTTCAGGACAAGCAGACCAGGAAATGGAGCTTCCAGTGGGACAGAGACTGCCTGGCGTTTCAGCTGAAGGATGGGCTGAGACCCGATGTCGAGGTCGTGTACGTAGGGTCTCTGAAGCCTGACATTGACCTTGCCGATCAAGAAGAGGTCTCACACTTGCTGTTCGAGAAATTCCGGTGCATACCGACATTCTTGCCTCCAGATATGCAGAACAAGTTCTACCATGGCTTTTGCAAGCACTATCTCTGGCCTCTGTTTCACTACATGCTGCCCTTGTCGAGCCAAGGGGCTCAGTTCAGCCGCCTGCAATGGCAGGCTTATGTGTCTGCAAACAAGGTTTTTGCCGACAAGATCATGGAAGTGATCAATCCAGAAGAGGATTATGTCTGGATACATGACTATCACCTCATGGTATTGCCTACTTTTCTGAGGAAGAAATTCCATAGAATTAAGATTGGGTTTTCCTTGCATAGCCCCTTTCCATCTTCGGAGATTTATAGGACGATCCCGGTGCGTGACAAGATCTTGAAGGCCTTGTTGAACTGCGATTTGATCGGGTTCTACACATTTGATTACGCACGGCATTTCTTGTCGTGCTGTAGTAGGATGTTGGGGCTCGATTATGAGTCGAAAAGAGGGTACATTAAGTTGGACTACCATGGTAGAACCGTGAGTGTCAAGATTTTGCCAGGAGGGATTCACATGAGTCAGTTTCAATCTGATTTGTCCATGGAATCAACAGCTAAGAGGGTTAAAGAATTGAAGGAGCAGTATGAGGGTAAAATTATAATATTGGGCGTGGACGATTTGGACATTTTCAAACGTATTAGCTTGAAATTCTCAGCGATGGGGGAACTCCTGGAGGTACAACCTGAATTGAGGGGCAAGGTGGCTTTGGTTCAGATCACTAATCCAGCTAGGAGTAGCGGAGAAGATGTGCAAGAGGTTCAGAATGAGACTGATCTTGTTGCCAACGAGATCAACAGAAAGTACGGCAAACCTGGGTATGAGCCAATTGTTTACATCAAAGGGCCGGTCACGATGCAAGAAAAGGCTGCGTATTATTCGATTGCTGAATGCATTGTGGTGAATGCTTTTAGAGACGGGATGAATGATGTGCCTTATAAGTACACTGTATGCAGACAGGGTAGCCCTGCTTTGGACAAGGCATTGGGGATTGACGAGAGCTCCACTCCGAGAAAGAGCATGATAATCGTGTCGGAGTTTGTAGGATGCTCATGGTCATTGAGTGGGGCCATCCGCGTCAATCCGTGGAACATAGATTCTGTCGCGGATGCCATGAACTCGGCAATCACAATGTGCGACTTGGAAAAGCATCTGCGCCACGACAAGCATTACAAGTACATAAGCTCACATGACGTCGAATACTGGGCTCGAAGTTTTGACCGGGACCTTGAGAGGGCTTGTAGGGAGCTTTATCAGAAAACGTGTTGGGGTATGGGGTTTGGTTTGGGCTTTAGGGTCGTCGCTTTAGGCCCCAACTTCAGGAAGCTCTCGGTGGATCACATCGCCTCTGCTTATCGTAACACAAACAACCGGTTAATTTTATTGGACTATGATGGGACACTGTTGCCAAAAGCTTCCGTAGACAAAAGGCCTAGCAGTGAGGTGATTTCGATGTTGAATTCCCTATGCAGAGATCCGGAAAACGTTGTTTTCATTGTGAGTGGAAGAGGTAAGGATTCTCTAGGAGAGTGGTTTTCGCCCTGTGAAAGGCTGGGTATTGCAGCAGAGCATGGTTATTTTAAAAGGTAATGCTTTTAATATATGCTTAACTATTGGTCAAGATTGGAGGTGATTGATTTTGTTGGCGAGTGTTTATATTGTCGCGGTTCCTTTGTAGGTGGACTGGAGATTCCAGTTGGGAAACATGCGGGTTGACAATGCATTTCGAATGGAAAAAGATAGCTGAACCGGTAATGGAGCACTACGTGGAGGCAACAGATGGCTCTTTCATAGAGGCTAAGGAGAGCGCATTGGTTTGGCACCATCAAAACGCCGATCCCCACTACGGGTCATTCCAGGCGAAGGAGCTTCTTGATCACCTGGAGAGTGTGCTCACAAACAAGCCGGTGGTCGTCAAAAGAGGTCAGCACATTGTTGAAGTGAAACCACAAGTATGATCTGGGCTAGCTTCTGTTGTTCAAAGAGAATTGGAACTTTCCTGCGTCTTTTTTGGCAGAAAGGAGGTTGACATCCTACCAAAAGAAAACTGGTTCATTATCTGGAATAGCAACATCTATTGTGAATAGTAAAACTTCTTGGTGTAGCAATTAACATCTAGGGGTGAGCATTGTTCAAGAGTAAAATTCGGAAATAGAAAACCGGACAGGTGAGAACCTATCCAATTCCAGGTTTCAAGGTATGCAAGATAGGTTCTAGATTCCAAAAATTAGGAAACCTATTTCGACGAATAGGTTCGAGGTTCTAGGTAGGTGTAAACCTAAAATAATTTTTGCGTTTTTTTTTGTCTATGTCTTCGCACAATCCTGAAATATTTCATGGCATCCGATGATAAGTGTATAATCTAAAATCACTAATCTGAGCTTCCAATTTATGATCGAGTCTTTTACTTTATTAATGTTTCATATTATTCGTGTGTCTAAATATAAGTTGTAGTCAATGAATTGCAGCAGCAAAAGATGGTCATTATAGATGATGATTCACTGCAATCGTTCAATTAATAATACAGTTAAAACCTGAGTATACCTTGAAACTAACCCTAGAGCCTGTGATAGGGTAGGTTCCAAGTTTCAGGGTATGCAGAATAAGTTCTAAGTTCTAAAAAATGAGGAACATATTCTAACGGGCAGGTTCCAAGTTTCAAGTGGAACATGTATGGAACCTAGAACCGCTCACTCTTAGCAACATCAGTCCAACTATGCATGGTTCATCTGTAGTTCGGATGATGGCTTCTAGTAGAAAGACTTGCTTAATTACTTGGTCAATTGCAGGGCGTAAACAAAGGCACAGTGGTTGAAAATCTGATATCAACCATGCGGAGCAGAGGGAAGTCGCCTGACTTCTTGCTGTGCATCGGAGATGACCTCTCAGACGAGGATATGTTTGAGACTATAGCGCGCTCAGTTTCAAAGCCCTCCTTATCATCTACAGCGGAAGTTTTCACATGTACCATCGGGCAGAAGCCAAGCATGGCCAAGTACTATCTCGATGGCACTTCCAAAGTAATCAAGTTGCTTCAGGGCCTCACAGCCGCCCCCCCATCACAACCAAAACATGGATGTTTTCAATTTTCATCAGAAGATACTTCTTCAACTTGAGGATGAAATGAAAGATTGAGCAGGAAATAATGGTACTAGGTAAAGTGTAGTTGCTGTGATTAAATTCTTTTAGGGGAGGGTGAGCATTTGTTTAGAAATAGTAGGAAAAGAAAAGTTCCCCTTGTACAAGAAAGGTACACAGTCTCACAGTTTCATCTGTTATAACCACACACAAGTTTTACAAATATTTATAAGTGATTCGTATTCTATCATCAGTTCTCTCTCACCAGAATTTGTAGAATTCGTTGTGGAAATGGAGAAAGCCACATGATTTCCAAGTTAAATGCAAACATGAAATCAAACAGAAAGTAAGAGAAGTTTATAGGCACACCTCGGTCCATCGTTCAAGCAAGTTGTATCCGGTTTATGCCGCGACTCGAAAAACCGTGACGTCGGGTTGTGGAGTGGAAACTGGTACGGATTCTGGTTTAATTAAGGTACTGAGGGAAGTTGGACTACTTTGAAACAGATGTTTAGCTTCAACAGACGAGAGAGAAATGGCTTCAGTGATATTTCAGAAAGAATGATCCTTCAATTCTCGTACAAGATGTGCTCAGCCACTTGAGACGTTCAGATGAAGGTTCAAAAGTGAAACGTATTAAAAAGATTCCTGGTTTTACAATTCCACGGCCAATTTGAGAGAAGAGTCAACGTAAGGATGGCCAATTCTTGGGCCGTTCCATGGCCATCCAGTCAACAATCCTGAGGCCTGCTTTAGGTCCGGTCCATCTTGTTTTTGTTCATCCTAATTACAGCCCACGGCCCATTAAATGTTGTTTAACCTAACAAGGAAGAGTGGCCTCAAATGCACAAGACCGTTCTCTACCATTTAACCATCTACGCTACATTGGCTTTGGGCAACACCACCTAAGTTAAGGTATTGTACCATGCTTTGTTTATTTAGAATTTATCATGCTTTCGTTTTGACCGCACTGTCCTTTGTTTCATGGGGTGATTTTGATGGCTAGGGTTCTATCGATCGAAGTGGTCGATCGTCCTCTAACGCAATCTAGAGTTAATTCATTATAGCTTAAGAGTGAGAGCTCTGTTTCAATGGCTAATGGAAATATGAAGTCAAAAGAATCAAGAATATGGCAGAAAAATGAATTAGCAAGGGATGTCTCTTGAACCTTGACTATAGAACTACTGAAGTTTCAAGCACATATATGGAAAAAGTTGTCTCAGATTCAATTTGCACTGAGAAAAAAGGCTTACTCAATGACAATTTTTAAAGTGATGCCCATACCTCCACCATTTATGTGTACTTTTATTAAGGAAAGTATGCATTCAAGTGCTAAAGAAGGAAATTGAAACGAGGTGGTGCGAGAGCGTTCAAGACGAGAAACCAATATTCCTATGAGCATCTTAAATTATTAAAGTGATCGTCTCTTTATATGCATTTGTTTGTTTCAGTCTTGCTCACAAATTAGGAGCTAATTCGATCTCTCTTTGATTAGGAGTTAATCAAACTCTCTTTGATTAAGGGCCCGTTTGGTTCGGCTTTGGGGGAATGCATTTGGGGAAATGCAAATACCTTTGGGCTAAAGGTGATTTCCAAAATGCAGTTGGTGTTTGGTAAGTATTTTTTAAAATCAACTTGGGCCAAAGTACTTTTGCAATTTTTCTTGTTTAAAAAAAGAGCTCCGATGGAGCTGGGGTCGCCGGCCACCGCCGCCGGCCAGATCCGGTCGCCGGCCAACCGCCGACGGCCAGATCCGGTCGCCGGCGACCACCGCCTGGGTTTGCGCGGCCCCGGCGACCGCCGCCTGGGGTCGCCGGACCCCAGGGGTCGCCGGCGTCGCGCGACCCAGGCCAAGCGTTGGCTGGGTCGCGCGACCCAGCCAACGCTTGGCCTGGGTCGCGCGACCCAGGCAACGCTTGGCCTGGGTCGCGCGACGCCGGCGACCCCCGGGGTCCGGCGACCCCAGGCGGCGGTCGCCGGGGCCGCGCGACCCCCAGGCGGCGGTCGCCGGGGCCGCGCGACCCCCAGGCGGCGGTCGCCGGTGGTCCGGTGGCCCTCAGGCGGCGGTTGCTGGCCGCCGGAGCCTCGGGTCACTGTTCATGAACAGTGTTCATGAACAGTGCAAGTTGCATTCCGAAAATGCAACTTCTCAAAGGATCTCCAGAGGTGCATTGGCCAAAGGACCTTTGGGGAGCATTGAAAATGCAATTGCATCTCCCCAAAGTGAGTAAAAAAAATTGCTAAACGCCATTTGCGTTTGGCCAAGGGACTTTAGAGCCCAAATGCTCATTTGCAATGCTGAACCAAACGGGGCCTAAGTCTTGCTCTCAACTTCCATTAAAATTAATATTTCAGGTTTCTTGTGAAATAAATTCATTGTAGTGAACAAAACAATTGATTCTTTTATCAATAAAAGAGGTTCTCAAAATCATGCTGAATCACTTAATCGAGAATGTTCAACTCACTATGCAAACCATTCTCATTCAGAAACTTCAACTCCTCATGGAGTGTCTTCTTTGATTGAATCTCGTCCTACCAAAACTCCTAGAGAAGAAAAGGTAGACAACGATGCATTATCTATAGTTCGTGATCCCCGGACCGCGTCAACTTATATGGAATTATTGGTGAATCAACGAGCTAATATTGGCCAAGCATGTCTAAAAGCCGGACCGGACCTACCCACTTCGTTAAACTCTCTGAAATATGTACACGAGAATGTCTATTGATTTCTTGCTTCACGGTACAAGATGTTTCCGAAATGGCTAGCGTACTCTATAGATGTCTGTACGGTGCACATCTATGAAAAGTTTAATGCACACAACCCCTCACTACGGAATATCATGTCCTACTTTGAAACTCTCTTTTAATAGCATGTACTCTTGTTCATCAGCATAATGTTTCTAAGAAAATAAACAATTTTGAGTTTTCATCTGAATATCTACTTGTTATGGTTAATGTAACGTATCTATGAAAGAACTATTTCTACATCTATTGCTATTTCGTAATAGTCTCTCAACATGAGATTCTCCAAACAAACCCGTGCAACGCAAGGATCGTTTAAGCTAGTTCCGATTGAAACCCCAGGCTCAAATCGCATGATGTTTGATTCTACGATTATTACATGATTAATATGAGTGTTTAGTTGCTTCGTAGAGGCTGATTTAGTGGTCCCTCTCTTGTTAATTACGCAAAAAAAGAGATGAGGTGGTCCATTGAAATAGTAATTGACTTAGTGTTGAAGCTCCTGAGCATTCCTAGATATCTTGCTTCTCCATTAATGCCCCTGGTATGGCCTTGTGATAAGCTTTTTGTAGGTGGATGTATTGATGATGGCCCAAACTTTAAGGGCACAATAAAATAACGAAACTTCCACACAAAAAAATAAATAATAAATAGGAGAAAAAAGACGAAGAAAGTAGTGAAATCGTCAAGTGCAAGTCAAGACAACTCTCGATCATTTGCTAATACTACTTAATACTCTCAATCATTTACACGTTGATATGGTGCAATCTAAATCCACTTGCAAAACGATAAAAACTCTTTCTTAAGGAGTCGTCTAAAAAAGTTGATAACTAATATTTTACCGGTGCGCATGATAACCATTCAATTTCTTTATTTTTCTATAGGTTTTGAATAGAAATCTGTTTAATAACGCAATTTCATTTTTCTATTTCCGAAATAAATTTTTAGTCTAGAAATAGATTTGAAACAGAAATGTGAAGAGAAAAATTTTGTACTTTTTTTTGTTTCTATTACAAAAAGAGAAATAAAAATTCTTTTCATCGCTCGCCCACTGCACACAACCACCAACCCTCGTCGATCGGCCGTGGGCCACCCCACCCCCTTCCTTCCGGGCGCCAACAGTCAATGATGGAAAAGAGCATAAGAGGAGTGAAATTTTGTATCGTTATCAGACGCGCATTTTTGTTCAGAAACTCGTTCAGGAAATAAAAATAAGAAATTTCCCAGATATTTATTCCAGAAACAAAATGGTTATCATTTGCAAAATAAATAACTGGCCATGCCTTTTTTTGCTGCATTTTTCACCGAGTGGACTACCACTTATTAGAAAGGGGAAGGTGAAATTCTCCACCTTCTTAGAAAGGCTACAGGTGGGGACGTTTATGTGAGTCTCAACTCTCACGCTTTGTAAATAGATAAAGTAAAAGTATGAAAATGAGTTGAGAGTTAGAATAAGAAGGACAAAAAAATTGTAATTGAGTCTCTATGCTATAGATTATTATAAAATATAAACTAAATATAAACTAAGAATTCTGCATTTATATTGTCCAAAAGAGGCAATAATCAATACGAAGTATGGTTGCTTTCAGTCGAAATAATTTTCAATTGCCAAAATGAAATAATGGTGGTAGATTTTGAACATTATTTTGGGCCGACGCTGCAGTGGTCCCCCCCTCCCCTATCTAGTCAGATAATTTAAGTCCTTTTCAAAATAGGCACGAGCAAGGCGAGCTGCATCCCGTGACAGCAGCAGCCAAAATTCAATCTTGTTATTTAAAAAAAATTAAAAAAATGGAAAATCTGTCCCTGTATTTTCAAAATTTGAATCCATGCATTAGCCGGGACTGTCTCTTTGCAGAATGATAGAGCAATACTAGTTAAATGACAATAACTTAGGAAAACGATAAAATTGTTCCAAATCGACGAAGATGAACACGGTTTTATTTATTTTGAAACAAATGAATGATATAAAAAATATACATTTTTTAAAAATGATTGTTTGGATCGCTTTAAAAAATAATAGACTTAAGATATATTTATCATTTAAGAAATGTTCGGACATAACTTGTCGTTGGAAACAAAAGCATTTTTTTATCGATTAATTATTGCAAGATGATATCGGAAGTTATTTTTTAAGAAAATACTTTTCAAATCTTTGACTTTTTTTTCGAAGCGAACGGAGCTTATTGAGGGTAGTAAACTTTTCCCCGGAGTTATTTAATTCACCCAAGTCAATCTCATTTTTATAATGCGAATCTCATCAGTTTCCTTTTACTACGACGGATCTCTTTATCAACTATATATCAAGTCAAACACGGAATAAATCTTCGAAAAATGATAAATTTAGCAACAACCGATTGACAAATTTAATCTATTAAATGGCGTGGCAAGCTGTAAATGGATATTCAAACGAGCAAAGCTAAAATTCAGTATCCAATAACGGTCCACCTCCTCATTTAGAAAATTTTTTATTTTATACCAGTCTGGATTATTTAGCATTTCCGGAATTCTTTGTGGGATTGCTTGTCCTGCAAACCAAAACAAAGTACATGGGGCTCCCCCGGAACACGTTCTATAGCACAGAACAGCTCTTCCTAATCAATGACAAACCAATGGTCGCATTCGCCAGCATGCTGGTTAACTTCATGAGATGATCTCTTACGTGATGGCTAACGTGAGATCAGAGGTCGAAGACAAGGCCCAAGTGGATTCCACAAGGACATGCGTCTGCGGACGCCCAGGTCGTCCACTGAAGTGACTCTCCGTTTTGACATCAGTGCTCTTTGAAGAGAAGAGAGGAGAAGGTGCTGCTCCTGCTTCTCCTCCTGAGTTTCTCCGACCCGGCTTTTCATATTTCTTGGAGAAGATGATGATACCCTTCAACAAAGAAGAAAGCTCATTGAGGTTGGTTCCCATCTCCGTGTCTCTTTCACCCTCCCCCATACACACAGACACATTCAATTTGGGTGATGCATTACTGCTCTACAGTGTCAAAGAAATTACAGAAAAGGAGGAGGGTTTGAGAACAACGGAGTGCCTGAGGGGAAGACTCCTTGCAGAGAGACAGGCTTCCAGATTTGCTGGAGAACAAGCTCAGCTCATGGCCAACAGGGTCTCTTCCACATTCTTTCTTTATATTTTGTTTTACCCTTTCTTGTTCCTGTTTTTTTTACCGAGTTTAAAAGCATACTGCTCAAGATTTGTTGGGTTTGTTCTCTGTCCCCTTAATTTTCAAGTTTTCGTTCGACTGTTGCAGTTGGTGGAACTAGAGAACCAGCTGAGAGAAGAGACCAAGTTGAGGGCGAAAACGGAGAAGAAGCTCAAGTTCCTAAAGAAGAAGCTCGAGACCCTGCTAATCTCGCCCGCATTGCACGAACCGGAGCAATCCAGCGTCTGCGAAACCAGCATCGTCTCCTCCGATTCGTCTTCCACAGTCACAATCGCCTCCGAAGCCAAAATTACCGAAGAAGCAGAAGTGGAATCCGAGTCTCGTTTTGAGAACAAAGACGCATCACCCCACCATCTGGAGCTTAATGCTCCTGAAAAAACTCTTGCCGGAGATAAGCGTGATTCCAACGCCGGAGATTTATCCTCTGAGAAATCCGGCCCCGCATACAACGAATTCAAGACTGATGGCCATAGGTAAAACCATTCGATTCGATTCAAGCGGCCAACTCTTTTGTTTTTTTCTTTTCAGTTTAGTGCATTCATTTATTTTTTTTTCAATCTGGGTCTTGCTTATCTCGATCAAATTTGACTCCTTTTTCTCCCACAATCTTTCTTCTTCAGTTGTGCAGGCGCGAGGAATTCGGTGACAGAGAACGAGAACAGTTTTGATCATGATGAGGATGATCAGGTGAATGATTCAATAGCCCTAGTTCCAGTCACTTTGCCCGAAGCAGAACCAGAGAGCAAAGCCCTGAACGCGAAGATGATGGTAATGAGTGCGAGCGTCAGCGAAGTGCTCGATGCGCTGAGGCATGCCAGAGAAAGCATCCAGAGATCAATGGAGAAGCGAAACTGCATGATTGGATTCGGTCCACCTCCTCAAGCTGCCCAGCTCTGCTAAGGATTTCATCATTGTTTGGATGGTGAAAGACCCTCACTGACAGCGACAGCGACAGCCTCTGTTTTTCCTTTCCTTTTGGTGCTTTCTTGAGGTGGGGGGAAATGTCAGTGAAGTGATTTTCACTGCTTTTTAGACGATGCGTGTGGGAGAATGGGGACATGTAGGCAGGGGTGGTGATGATCCATGCTGTGGTTTTTCCAGATGTCCTCAGTGACAGTCTCTGTTTTCTTTGGGGCTTCTCTAACCACAAATCGATTCTGCGGATTGAGTAAGGAAGATCAAAAACACGTACTGCTTCAATCGATCACCAGCCACACGAATCTTCGACCGTTGATATTTCCTTGTGCAATGTGAACCGTTTATCTTGAAATAATTCACCAAAAAACGAGTTATGAAGTTTCTTTTTGGGTCGAAAGTTATGTAGAGTTTGAACTTACGATTATGTTGGAGGGGGAAACAGGGCAGCTGAGTAAGGGTGTGTAACCGGATCGAGTTTATTCGGAAATCCGATTAGCTCACCCGAAAAATAGGTCCGAAAACTGGTTCTAATAAGAATCGGCTCGGAAACCGGTTCCATTTTTTGGTAACCGGTTATAACCGGTCTGGTTTTATGTTCCAAATAAAAATCGACCTGGATCAGTTTTAGAACCGGTTTTGAGATAATGTAAAGAAAAGTAAAAGCCCTAGATCACGTTATCCTACCCGGCTACCCAGCTTGTCTCTCACGGTTTCTCTCCTCTCTTCACGACCTCCTTTGTCTCTCACGATTTCTCTTTGCAAGTGCCTCCTCAGTCGCCGTAAAAACGCAACCCACCTTATTGCCTACCTGCGGGTTGTAGAGGGCAAGGGTTCGATCATCTTCGCGCTCGTACCGTGTGTGTTTGTTTCGCCTTTTTGACTTGCCAATCCGGTAGATCTTTTACTTTGAATCGTTTCATTACTACTTATATTATTTTGTTGGAAAAAAATGAAACTAGAAAAAGAAAAAAAAAACAGGTTCTCAGACCCTGAAATCGGACCGAAAAAACAGGATCGGTTCCAAAATAGGGTCCAAGAAAAACATGGTAGATTTCAGGTTCCAAAATTTGAGAATCGGTTATAACATGATTGGTTTGAGATTTCAGGTCTGGACTCAATCCACCCTAAAACTGATT
This sequence comes from Syzygium syzygioides, assembly GCA_031216285.1. Taxonomy (NCBI): domain Eukaryota; kingdom Viridiplantae; phylum Streptophyta; class Magnoliopsida; order Myrtales; family Myrtaceae; genus Syzygium; species Syzygium syzygioides. Next base: position 10,377,897 of record CM062242.1, on the reverse strand, counting down.
ACCCTTATAGCTGAGGATGGTGCCACTCCTCTTTGCCAAGGGTTTGCTTGGCAAGCATGGGTTGCCACCACTAAGATGTTGAGAGGGCGCAATAAAAATTCAATACCTTAATTTGGGGAGATCGCTAAAGAGAAGTCAAATCCGAAACTATCAATATATATAATTAGATATATTTATATTTAAAAATTTAAAATAATAAATTATGATTCAATTAGAATATATTAACCGCTTTTCATAATGCTAATTTGCCGATGCGAAACTTTTTAAGACAATTCACGTGTGTGAGTTAAAACAAACGACAGCTAGTGTCTATTCGTCCTTGCTCGGTGGTGGCAACCCTAGCGTCAATACCACATAGGCAAGGGCAAGTAGACCCTCACTTCCTCGTGGGGAGGACTGGTGGCTGAGCGAGGGACGGTCGCTCATGATGTGATCTCTGCAAGTGTTGTCTTGTCCACCATTCCCGGCGGGATTTCATTGTGGCCTCTCCCGCCGATCCTTTCTTCTCCTTCTTTTTTCCCTCAATTCTTTTCAAAAATTGCATTTTCAATTTTCTGATTATTACTTTCATAAACTTTTCTGATATGACATCACATAACGACGTGATTTCATGTTCAAGCATTAAAAAATTGCTTATAAGAGTTATGGAGGATTGGAAAAACGACTGAAATGTCACGTAAGATTAGTTAACGAAAAGTTTTAAGCGCATCAAAGTAAAATGAGTTTTTTGGTAGTAGGGCGGTATAACTCTTCATCGTGCAATCATAATTTAAGTCACATTTGATAAAGGCGCAAGACGTGACATCGTTCCCTCACAAAATGGGACTTCTATTTATTATGATTCTAGGACGGCTTGCTCGTATTCTAGGCCAAAATCGCGTATGACACTAGTTAGTATTATGCGACATTTTACCAGAAAGCACGATTTTCTGTCACATTTAAGGTCAATCATTGTATGCTTTTTCCATTTTAGCATTATATGGCGTTTTGGCCAAGGCATGTTAGGGATAATAAATAAACACCAAAGGACAAAAAAATCACATACTACATTGGCATGGTTTGGTTGGTTGAAACTACATCCACGGAAAAAACAGTAAGAGATTTCATTATATATTAAGCAAGATAACCAATACTAAAACCACACTCAGATTCTCACGAAAACTCAGACGTTTCCCAGTCTCAATTAAACTTTGATGTCCCTCGGTGCATTCCTCACAGTCTCTCACTAAGAACACAACTCGAGAAAAAACCTAAATATTGGCTTTGATGGCCAGGAAGTGTAACTTCTGATGAAATTGCAGAAAAATAGGCTAAATAGCAATTGAAATCAGTTCACGCGGTTTCCTGCGCCTAATTATCTGGGCGCTCGGCACATGGCCAATAGCCTTGCCATTCCAGGCCAGTGGTCGGTAGCCGGGGCGCCCGCCGGCCAGGGCCTCCAACTTCTTGACAACACCGCACGAGGTTCGAACCGAACCTTCAATTGCCCGGACCTTTCACGAACCCATTTTCTGTTTTTCACGATAATCCCGGCAAGAATTCATGACAATAGTCATCCCAAACAGACAGAGGGGGGGAGACGAAAACAGGATGCATTTAGTAGGGCTTTCCATGTTCAACTAACCAAATCTCGAGCCTCAATTCACGGTAAGTTTTCATCTGGCTCGAAATGGTAACCCACAACCAATGTCAGCTGACTGTGGAGCAAATGATGGCAGAGAGCATGTGAAGTGGGGTTGGGAGTTTCTTTTTGGTACTACGACCAGGGCCCAAGGGCTTGGACACATGCACTATTGCTCTCAGCCTAGCACCTACGATTGTCCCTGATTTTGATCGAACACTGCATCGTGAGTTTTCTGTTTAGCTGAATAAAGCTCGGCAATCGGATTAAGAGTGCTTATTTTGTTCGAGTGATTTCCATGAACTGGCTTCTTGTTCTCTCAATCTCACCATTTGAAGCTCTGTTGCATGGATCAAACATGCTGTTGCTTAATCTCGTGTTTTAAATTTTTTCTTTCTTGGTACATAGTCTCAAAGTATATTAGTATTGAAAGTGCAAGATAGTTTCTCCTCATCCTTTTTTTTTCTGGCAAGTTTAAGTCGAATAGAATAACCAATTACGTATTGGTTTAGATGACAAAGAAGATTGCTCCTCTCCTTATGGTCTTGGTTCAAATCTGAGTAAAATCCAAAATGCACTTGACCAATGTCGAAGAAGTGCACTGATCGAGGTGTGCGAAAGCTGGTATAGGCACCACCTAAATATTAAACCGAAAAACAAATTTGAGTAGAATATAATACTTTATCAAATGATGATGGATGTGCATGAATCCTGTGCTCAATTGTCTTAATTTCACTTTAGGTACTCAATTTTCATGTTCACCTAAACTTAAAAAAATCTAGGTATGGATCTTTCTAGCATTGCAATGAACCACTTGAAAGCAATTTGTTGAATATCCTATAAGGAAACTAAAATGATATGTGAAGGTAAAATTTACCTTCGTGGAAGGAATCACCTTGATCGCATGTAGTTTGATTTATTGTACATGCAACTCTCAAAAAATTGTACAGACATAATCATCATTTCAATTTTCATCCATGACCAAGATAGGTCTAGCTTTCTATTCCGAAGTAATATCTTCTCAGTATGTCTATAAGAACAGATGTCACATTTTAAGTTTGGCTGGTAAGCTGCTTCTGCATAAAAGTTCTCACAGCAGACCTTATCCACCTGCAGCAGCTAAGTCTTGATGCAGACCTCCTCTTACGGACACGACTTCACTAGTCTCTTCATCAATGACAAATAATGTGATGAATCAATGGCATATTCCCAAAGACTCTGTGTTGTTATATCTGTCTGTCTAGAAGGAGTTAAATGCAGCCCATCCCATGTTTCCTTGCAAGATAGGATAAACACAGCACTACTTTCAGAGCATCAAAAACCAAGAAATCAGTTCATGATTGCTTTTTTATTATCTGATGAATTAATTGACAAGTCTGAGCTTAATAGTTCTAGAAGGATCTGATGTTAAGAGTCCACATTGAGAAACCTTTTGATAAGTAAACCTTCATAAATTACACACTTTGCACCCTTTAGCGGCAAAATCCGCCTTGTTAGATGGACCTGCACTTTTGTTTCGACAGTCCGAGAACTAAATGACAGGATCACAGTCAGACGAGTTTATGATAAAAAAGTTCACTAGCGGTTAGGCAAAATTATTCGAATAGTCTAATCAATCTTGTGTTTATAGAAGCTTAAGTTGTTAAAATTTGATTAGCAAAATAGAACGTCTAGATAATGGGAGAATCGTATTCAGCCGTTCAGGAATGGGAAATGTGCTGAGTCTGAGCAGTTTATGGCTGAAGTGTTTCTGAAAACGGAATATTCTTGTTGATTTAGAACTTCTTGTTTCGGTTATCTCTTGTTGTGGCTGATGTGAATGAATCTCTGGTTCATTGCCAGAGAGAGCCAACGGGAAGCAAGAGTTTCTCTAAATCGAAACAAGAAGTTTGTCTGTACACAGGGGAAATCTGGCCTATATAGAATGTTTATAGACATATTTTGAATTCAAAAGGAGCATTTCATCTTTTCTTCACAGATTTGTATAAATGTTGCTGATAGAATTAGGTAAAAAATTTATTACATGTTCATCCTATTCAACATATTTTTATTAATTACTGAACACATTATGAGAGCATTATTCAATTTCTTAGGAATCCTCTCCAACACCTAATATAACTTCCTATCACCTACCTTCATCTAAAGAACACTCTCAGACTCAGAGTGAGCATTGAAGAAACCGCAAACTGAAAGTAGAGAAAATAAAGTAGTGATTGGCGGGCAAATTATAGGCCATTGATCTCAGATGAAGTGTGAGGGAGATGCTACCACGTCGTCTCGACCACCACTTATGAGACTCAATAAATAAGAAAGTTATTAATTTCTAAAACAGGTCTATTCTCTGAATTGGAGATAAACAAAAGAGAGTCATTTGGCAATGAGGAAGTTCAATTGGAAAATAACTGTTTAGGAAAAAAAAATGGCAAGAAGAAGAATTTTGTGTACAAGTCTTGTGTGTGCCAAAAAGATAGTCTCCCATTTCCTTTGGATTAACATCTCTGTCTTAGGAAAAGAGAGAGAGAGAGAGAGAGAGAGAGAGAGAGAGAGAGAGAGAGAGAGAGAGAGAGAGAGAGAGTGCACTAAAACAGTCATACTTCAAATAACCAAGAATTGCCCATGATGTTTGGGTTTTACTTGCTTTTCAAAGACTTGAAACTCAAAATCTCAGTCCCTCCTGTTAAAGGTATTCCAAGCGCCTTGGGCACCACCATTTACATCAAAAGGACACACTAAAATGCATAAAACAAGAGAGAACAACAATGTCAGACTTTGTAATATAATCCTTAAGATATAATTTTTCTATATCAGATTATAGAACTTTATCAGATCTCTCGCCTGACAGTGATCTGAAAGATTTTCTGCCAAGGAGCACCAGACCAAGAAATAGAAAAACCCCTTATCCAAGTGCTCCATTTTGTTTTGATCTCTGACCCTGGACCAGCAAACTCTGCCAACTTCTTGATCTTATGTGCTTGGACAGCTAAGTGTCTTCTTGAAAGATGGCAAAATACAGAGGCTGAAACAAACCCAACCCAGATTCAAGGTACAGAGCACCAGCAACATACTTCTGCTCTGAACCAAAATAAAAACTATTGCCTTCTTGTCTGAGGGAGACAATTCTTCAGTTTGTTTAGCCCATACCCTTTTGGTCTTACTCGAAATTCTGCTCGTATAAGCAGATATCAGGTTGATGGGCTATATAAGTTTGGGAGTCACCCGGTGTTTCATGGCTTGAAGCATCAGGACAGAATTGAAACTTGCTTCTGAATAACGAATCACATACGCTATTATTAACTTGCATTGAACAGTTTTATCCAAGGAAATGGTCAGCTCGTGTTGGAGACCGTCTTTCGAAGGACAAGAAAGCCGCAAGCACGACGAAGTTGGAGGGAGATCCGATGGGTTGATGTGGAGCAAAAGCTTAGGGAATCATGCTTACGGAGAATTCTCCATGGCGGTAATTCAGGCCAACAATTTGTTGGAGGACCAAAGCCAGCTCGAATCGGGACAGCTGAGTTTCACTGATTCTGGGCCCTTCGGGGCGTTTGTTGGCATCTATGATGGCCATGGTGGGTCTGAGGCTTCACGGTTTGTCCGCAACAATCTGTTCTGCAACATCAAGAGTATGTCTCACCTTGCTCGATAACTTTCTGACCCTTGCAGATTCACTAAGGAATTTCCTGGTCTAAAATCATGCACAATCTCGACTGGACAATTAGACTTCAGTCCTACTTCATAAGACGAGACACATATCACCACAAATAGAATAGTTGTTTAGAACTTATGCACACTGGTTTGGACTAGAAATGTTCACTTCTTTTGTGATCGCTTGAAATCAGAGCTAAAATTGTTGCTTGCTTGTAGGTGGTGTTCATCATTGCATTTTAATCGTGTGCTTGAATCAAGTTCTTGTCACGCATATCTAATTTTTTGGTCCTTACCACAGCTACTACTGATAGAAAAAGCTAATTTTTGATGCAGAATTGGTGTCCGAGCATAAAGAGGTCAGTGCAAATGTCATTAAGAAGGCTTTCTCAGCAACCGAAGAGGATTTTCTCTCTATGGTAAAGAAACATTGGCTTAACAAACCACAGATTGCGTCCGCCGGATCGTGTTGTCTGGTTGGCATCATAAGCAATGGGACTCTAATTGTTGGAAATGCTGGGGATTCCCGGGCGGTGCTAGGGAGAGCGGTGAAGAACTCCAAAAGAATAACACCCATCCAATTATCAGAAGAGCACAATGTGAATTTCGAATCTGTGAGAGAGGAAGTCCGATCCCTACATCCCCACGATCAACAGATCGTGATGCTCAAACATAAAGTTTGGCGTGTTAAGGGACTCATACAGGTTATACTTTTTGATTGACTTCATTCTTTACCGGTTCTTTCAAATGAACAAGTGCGCTTAACTTGACCAAAGATGCATACTACGTGTATCCCTAGTTGGTATTTGGTAGTACATCTGATGTTTTTTAACCCTGCCCAACGAATTCTAGTTCTAGGGAAGAATTTTTCCACATAAAATGGGATGGTTATGATCTGGTTTTGCTCTTCAGGTCTCGAGATCTATTGGAGATGCATACCTGAAAAGGACAGAGTTCAATAGAGAGCCTTTGCCTCACAAGTTCAGACTGCTTGAGCCATTTCTCAAGCCAATCTTGAGTTCAGAGCCATCAGTATCGATACACCAACTCCAGCGTGAAGACCACTTCCTCATTTTCGCATCTGATGGTCTTTGGGAGCATTTGAGCAATCAAGATGCTGTTGACATTGTCAAGAACTACCCTCGCAAGGTGCGATCCATGCGCTCCTATCCTATCCTTAGAACTTCATTGAATTCAGAAGTATGTTTTCGCAAGGGCATCTATTCGAAGCACAAATGTGTTAGTAATTTTGCTTGCTCATTGTAGGACTATTCTTTATTCCACAGCACGTTGGGACTCAGTTTACATGTTTTATTGGTTGAATCAGGAAATTGCAAGGAGGCTGATCGAAGCGGCACTGAAAGAGGCAGCGAAGAAGAGGGAAATGAGGTACTCGGACATGAAAAGGATCGAGCGCGGAGTGAGGAGGCACTTCCATGACGACATAAGCGTCATCGTTCTGTTTCTTGATCTGCGGTTAGCCAGTACTAAGAGCTCATTACAACGGTCTGTGTCGATAAAAGAAGCAGGAATGGCCTTTGCTCCTGCTGCTGACTCCTAGGTATCGGCAAACGGCCAGGGTCTATCCCTCACCAACCAGTCTCACCATTCAACTTACTTAATGACGGGTTCTTGTAGAAGCTGCATCGGAATTCCTTGAGGATCATTAAGAGGAGCCCTCAGGACCAATTCCCAGAGCCAAGACCTTGTTATGCAAATCAGTATAATTGGAAAGAAATTCCCCAGACGATTTGTTGACAAACGACTCTAGATCCATTAACTGAAAGTTCGTAGGGATCTATTGGCAAATGTAAATAAAGGTCGTCTCCGCTTTCCTCAGTAAGTTCTGATTACTTGATAAATTAAGCTCCTAGATTGAAATTTGAAGATTAGCTCCATCACTTGATTTGATGCAAAAGTTAACTTCAAGTTGATTTCATACAAAAATATAGGGATATGCCAAGGAGGCCATAAACTAATGCATATAGCTTTTCGTTTCACTAGCCTCTTCAACCCCACGTTAAAGCAATGCCATTACCTAGAAGCTACCTCGAGACTACTAGGACTCTCTTGTCCAGTATTCGGTCGACGCTGGAAGATCACTTCAGAGGAAAAATAAAATTCACCGGTCACGAGGGATGGAACTTTCAAAACATACTTTCGAGGACGATTTGTTCTTTTATTTCATTCAGCTAAAGACACCTACTTTCGTTTCCAGAGCTTTCTAAATGGTTTCTAAATCAGCAAATCAACTGTTAGAAGTTGGACAACAAGGACTGCCCGAAACAGAATTCCTAGTCCAGACCCCTATAAACAACACACAAGGCAGTCATCAGCTGTCGTTTCAATTCAACAGCCAATACAGATGACTGTCGTCTACAGGTGTCTACAGAATGGGGTCTATGATGTCTCAGGGCACAATGCCTGTCATAAGAGGAGACAGCTAGGATAGCAACCATATAAAAGAGACGATGAAAACAATATCCAACAATTTACTCCAATACAAAACGAATATCACAGTAAAATTACAATAAATATAGTCTTAGTTCACTACTAAAGAGAAGTTTCATAACTCAAAATATCATTACATGCCAAACAATCCCCAGTCAAATGGACAATCCTACCTCACTGACTGCAATCCACCATGTGAAGACCCGCTGAAATCAAGAAACCTCCTCCACGTGCTAGCTTTTCTCGAAGAAACAGATATGTATATCAGAAATTCCAATTTCACAGCCATGATTGACAGATTTCATTTCTTTGTATCATAGAAGCCGAACTTTCCATATTTGAGATGTCCCTACTTGAGTTTTGCAAAAAAAGAAAATGTACCTTCAATTCATTCCAACACAATCTGCAATACGTCTCACTATCAAGAGAGACAGATGATGACTCTCAACAAACAAGAAATGCTTTAAACCTTTTTGTGATGCAGCCTAGATTATTTGCCACTGGTAAAATCTATCAGATCTCATGACCATTCATTTCATGAACTGCATGATATGAAGCAGCAAAACACCCCCATAACGTACTAACATGGAATACAGAACTCAAAACCCACTCAAAAACATGCTCTATCCTCATGCGGGGAATTTTAGTCCGGACTAGACTGAGAGTTTGTTTCAAAATTACAAATTTCAAAATAAAATGCACACGCGTCACATCTTAATAACTACAGCATTTCCAGATACTTTAACAGCCAAGTCAAGGAGAAATAAAAATGTGGCAACAAGCAATGAAGCACACATTGACAGCTAAAGGCCATTGCCATCAGCCCCTTCACCGCAAGACTAATATTAAAAAAGTGACGGCATTTCTGAGCACAGGTTTCTTCTAGTCCGTCAATCTACTTCATCAGCAAATAACATATCAATCTACCACATCAACAGATGCCACGAGATACCCCACTAAGGAATACTCTATCCAAAATATCTATAATGAAAATCATTCAATTTAATCAAAAGAAAATAAATCATGTCCACACCAAACACACATCCCAACACAGATTACTGATTACTGAGGCTGTATAGGAATTTCTGATAATTTTGATAAGATTAAGATTGGCTAACACGTGGAGGGAGGTTTCATCATCGAGGCCCTACAAGGTGAATTTAAGACCAATGCAGACGAAGATTCTCCTGCTCTAAAATCCTGTTCAATGTCCTGTTGCAGCTACTCAACTAAACATAAATTTGGATCTGAATATTCATGCATCAACAACAAGCACAGCTTCATAGATTGCTGGTAGATAAAACTAAGTTAGACCATTCTACCTGCAAAATAAAAAAACCAAGTATAAGTATCATTACATCGATTAATCAATGGGCAAACCAATGATTTAGGAGGCGCTAGCAGAAAAAGCAACAACAACTACAGCAAATTAAAACACAGAACTTACTATGCAAAGGAAAAAATAAAAAGAAAGAAAATGTATAGAAGTGTGCTCCTCAAGACCCCTCGCCCGCCTTGCCAGCGATTGCTTCCTTGCCATTCACCCGTGACAGGGACCCCAACGGAGGATTTGAAAACCTGGCAAGACAAATGCCCATCAGATTATAACATTGAAAGTATAATAAACAACTTTCCATTGACCTAGCTTTTGGACTAAAATGCTCTTATGGGGCACAAATTGAAGAAGAACAAATATAAGGATGAACATGGGAGAAAACTAGCATGGATAAGAACCTGATCGCCCTTGCTTTCCTCTTTTCTTCCTCCTCGGGATCAACTTTCTTGCCCGATGTGAACCTGGCAAGCCGAGCTTTCTTTTTTGCCACCTCATCAGCATCAGCAGGTGCCGCAAGGACACCAAACCTAAGAAACAACGAAAAAAAATGAGCACAAGAGATAAAATTTTCGAGGTGAAGAGACACCGATTAACGAAAACCTAATAGCATACCTCTCTGCCCTAGCCTTTCTCTTCAACTCCTCCGACTTAGTCAGTTCTTCAGATTTGTTTGGACCACATATAGTGCCAAACCTACAATAAAGAGAATCCAGCCATTGCGACAATCAAATAATGATAAAGGGCAGAAAAGGGGCAGAAATTGCAAGCCCGTTAATAGTTCTATTGAAAACAAAGTCAGCAGCATCGATAAAATAATGTAAATAATTCTAACCATGTTGCTTTTCCCTTTCCGTTGGCCTCACAAATCAAGTCCACTATGCCAGTACCATAACATATAATGGGCATGGGCATGGGATTCGATAGAGACTAAATTTTTCCACTATCTTAGACTCTGAAAGTTGAAATACATTCGGTCACATTACTAAAAAATCAAGCACCTATAGGTTCATCTAATGCCCCAATGCTTTCCCTCCTTGGCTTGGCAAAAATATAAAACAAACAACATTGATTGGATCAACTACTACTACATTAAACCAGATACACCACCTAATAGCAAACCATAAGTTTACCTCAGAGACAGGGGGGAGTAAGGGGGGGGGGGGGAAGGGAAGGAGAGGCAGATGTAAGACAATCTCAAATGCCATCATGATGTTCCGCAGAAAACAGTTTTCCAGTATAGGTAAGACGATTGTTGGTCCTTCACTAGGATTTCCCAAACAAAGTTTGTCTGAGAAGTGCTTAATGGAGATGTGGCATATGCAATAGTTCCTGCACCTTATTATTGCAACACCTTCCAAGAAAGTCCACAAATTGGCCCAGAATTTTCCAAAGGCCAACCCCCCAACCCAAAGGACTCCACGATTATGTTACTCAGTGCCAAACATGATGTTCTGGCAACAAATTCAATTAATGCATGAGGACGCCGACAAGTCGCACTCCAGCAGTTATTAGCATTAGCTCAATGAGTAGATTAAGAGAAAAACATCCATAAAATGTGCAATCGACGCGCTAGAAACACCCGATTAAAAGAGTCAGAGATGCCCAGATTTTGGAACCATCGACCATATCCCACCAGCAAAGCACCATAACCCAGAGAGCTCAAGTAGACTACAATGCCAAACGAAAAGGGACTACTGAAGAGAGTTCTCTAAAACTAACAGCCCAATGCTTCGAGTTTAAGCCTTTTTCTACTCCTGCTGTCCACCGATATCACAGCAACAACAACGACACACACACACACACACACACACACACACATATATATATATATATATATATATATATATATATATTTAAAAAAAACCCCAACAAACCCTAAAAGCTTCGTACCACATACAACCAAGCAAAAAAGAGAACGTCAACAGGCTATCGAACTCGCAAACCTTTCAGCGCGAGAGTTGCGCTTCTCCTTCTCGGAGAGCTGCACCGGCACACCGAACCTCTCCGCCCGCCGGATCTTCTTCTGGACGTCGTTGGCCGGCTCCTCGCCGCCCTTCCCCGCCCGCGCGTCCGCGGGATCGGGATCGGCATCGGCGGCCTCCTCCTTCAGCTCGCCCTCCTCCTCCTTGGCGGGCCCGTCCTCGGCGGCGCCGGGCCCGGGATCGGAACCGTCGGCGGGAGAGGGGTCGGCGGGATCTAGGGTTTCGACGGGGTTGTCGGCCTCCTCTTCCTGGGGGATCTTCTCGTTGAGGTTGATGACGGCCTTGCTCGCCATTGCCGCGAAGAGCGTGGGACGAAGGAATCAGAGAGAGGGAGAGAGAGAGAGAGAGAGAGAGAGAGAGAAGGGAGCGTCTGGTGCTTTGCGCCGCGAGACGGAGATGGAGAGAGAAGGCGAGGGCAAAGCTTCGGGAGGTTGAAGAAGGCGGTGCGATTTTTCCACCCTTTTTTTTTTCTTTTTGTTTTTTTCTTTTGGGGTGTTGGTGCTTTTGATATGGAGATATTTTCTCGGGGGTTTCGGGGGGGACGTTGCGTGGCGAGCGTGTAATTTGGGGGAGGACCGAGGGCTTCTTCGGTGAATGGGCCTGGCCCATGGGCCCCCCGATATACAAAAAGCATCGATCCGAAGCCCATTGAGGTATGATCCGATTAACTTGTCTGGTTGACTCGTTTTTTTGCCTAACTTTTTTTTTTCTGTGGTTTTGGAAACAATTTGCATATGGGCGTCGGGGCTCTAAACAGACTCTTGGACAAAATGCAAGCGATGTCTACTCTGGAGAGATGCGATTGCATAGCCTAATACAAATCCTACGCAGTTTTTGAGTTTTTGACCATTTCCGAAATGTTGATTCGATTGTTTTTTCAACTTTGCCTCATTAAACTTTCGAATTTCCAAAAATTCCCTCACTATCTTCACATTGCGATTCCGCAGACCAGTTAAATATGGTGAAGAGATTAAGGTTCAGTTTTTTTCAACACGTTGTAACGCATCTCCTTTCTTTCCCTAAGTTGGGGTTTTCTCTCCTTTCCCTTGAAGCCGCCGTCGCCTCTTTGTAGTGCCGTCCCTTAGGGGGAGAGAAGGACCTCTCTCTCTCTCTCTCTCTCTCTTTTGAAGCTCTCTGTCTTTCTTTTATCTGGATCTACTATGGAGGTTTGTATGTGTGAATACATTTATGCAACTGATCTTGGGTGAGCATGAATATCAGTTCAACCATTCATCCAGTCGATAACCACCAAAGAGGATGTCGTAACATGGCTCTATAACCTCTTTGAGATTAGGCCGTTCTATTATCCCAATTTAGATTTAGGTCAAGTTTTGAGGAGTTTTACTGTTTCGAACTAGATCTATATATAGATTTGGGAGCTCCTTGTAGGTATTTGATCCATATTCTTTCAACATTTTGATGTCGGTGTCTTTGCATGATGATAATAATGAGAACATTGAACTTAGATGCAGACCCATGCCACTACAAATGAAGCGAGAAATCTTGACATGTAATCATTACTGAACCTGGTGATCGATTGCCGATTGTTACGATGATAGATCTGTTCTTGAGAGATGAGAGTCTGCTTCTAGTTGCAGACTATGATTTATTATTTGCTTTCTGACTTTTACTTTTTTCCGCAGTTATTTGGGATTTGTTGGACTTGAAAGCTTTTCATGTCCCTCTCAAGCATTATTCTAATATATGAATTGCATCTTTCTTTTGACCCCAAAAAAATACACTTTTAACGCATTTATACGCTTAAGTTCTTTTCTTAGACATGCTAAGTATGTCAAATTGGGTAACTTATAGGAAATAAGTCCGTGCTTTGGTTTCAAAATTATGACAAGATTACTAAATCCTCCCTATCCGAGTTAGACTTAATTTGACATGACTTTATTACTACATATACATAAATTGTCGGTCCAAGTATGATTGGATCACTAATATGTCTAAGAGTGTTTAGCAAGTTTCCTTGAGAAAAATATTTTCCTTTGAGAACTTTATAAAGTACTTGTATCTTGAGAGCAAGCTTTTAGAAAAAGAATTGCACACCTTTGAGTTAACATCAAATAAAGTTCCCCTTCACTAATTATTCCTTGTACAAACTTTAAACCCGAAAATGAATTTCAAGGAAATTATAACATGAAATTCGTTATGATAACCCACCTTTGTGATCTCTTACTTGTATCTAAATTTTGAGGGTAAAAATCAAACCCACGGCCATTGATAATGGAGCTGAAAAGTTTGAGAATGTCAGGCTTTTAGGACAATCCGAGCCACAAGTGACTGATCATATTACGATTTTTCTGAAACCTTTATGGAATGGTTTCATTTCATCATTTATCACCTTAACATTGCATTTTTTTTTTCAAGTTTTCCTATCGAAGGAAATGGCCTATGCAAAGGGGCAGGCCATTATTGACCTAATGCATGGATGGACTCAGCAACCTTGACTAGGCAAATATTTTGGAAGAAGATGACAAAATGGCCTAAATTATGTGTATCTTGACCTGAGAGAAGATATGATGTGTGGATGTGATAGTATGCAAAGAAAAGAAGGAGAACAAAACTGATTAGGAAGAATATGACAAAATGGCCTAGATTAGGTGTGTCTTGACGTGAGAGAAGATGTGATGTGTGGATGTGATAGCATGCAAAGATCAAAAGGAGAACAAAACCGATTAGGAAATCAAAGGGAAAGTTAAACGTTCATAGACTGATTTATATGATTGATCGACCAAATATGATAATTATCTTTAACACTAAGTTTGCATAGAGTGATTAAAAAAAATAGACATAGACAATTATGATAAGAAAAAGAGAAAGGAGAATTGATTTTTAATTTTGTTTGGATGCTAGCGGGAGTAAAGAAAGGAAAAAAATATTTTATTTTATAAATATCCTTTTATCGATTTATAAATAGGGTTAATATCAGGAGAAATCTCAAATTGGTATGTTTATGATAAATTTACCAAAACCCTAAACTAGTACACTTGTGACAAATTTATTATTCATTAGTTTCCATTAAATTTTATCATCAAATTACTGAGTTTGATGACACGTGATAGTTGACGAATGTACCAATTTGGGGTTTTACCTATGTTTATCACATGTATATCAATTTGTGATTTTTCATGGTATTTATATAATTTAACATAAACTAATGGAGAGTAGATTTATCACAAATATGCCAGTTTAGAATTTTTGATGGTCAAAAAAATATTTTAGGGTAAATTTATCATAAATGTATTAGTATGGAGTTTTTAGTGGTCAAAAAATTAGTTTTTAGAAAGTTTGTCACGTGTATGGATGGACTCAAAAACCTTGACTAGGCAAAGATTTTGGAAGGAGAAGATGACAAAATGGCCTAGATTAGGTGTATCTTATGTGATGTGTGGATGTGATAGTATGCAAAGAAAAAAAGGAGAACAAAACTGATTAGGAAATCAAGGGGAAAGATAAACGTTCATAGACTGATTTATATGATTGATCGACCAAATATGATAATTATCTTTAACACTAAGTTTGCATAGAGTGATTAAAAAGAAAACAGACATAGACGATAATGATAAGAAAAAGAGAAAGGAGAAATGATTTTTAATTTTGTTTGGATACTAGCGAGAGTAAAGAAAGGAAAAAAATATTTTATTATATGAATACCCTTTTATCTATTTATAAATAGAGTTAATACCACGAGAAACTCCAAATTGGTATATCTGTAACAAATTTACCCAAAAATTTTAAACTATTATACTTGTAATAAATTTACCATTCGTTAGTTTTCATTAAATTTTATTGTCAAATTATTGAGTTGGATGACAAGTAATAATTGACGGATATTTAATCGAACGCTTAAGTGAATAATTTTCACCTATATATTTTCGATTTCTACATTTTAATGTAAACTGATATGAATCAGGCTCACGGCCATGTATTAATACATGTCCAATAAGATAAATATAGTGATCCATCAAGGCCCAAGCCCACCCAGAAGACTACCCTAACCCGAAAGCGGTCCCTGGAAATGTTGGACCACGTCTGAACTGCTTGAACATCCACAATCGAGCACAATGGTCCGGTCTAACTAAGCTCGACATGCCTAAAATACGGGAGATTGTTAAGTTGAGCAGCACTTCAAAGGACAATATGAATAGAACTCAGTTCATTCTTAATGAATATCTTGCAATTTTGGTGATAGAGCCCCAAATTTACCAGGTTCCATTATCATAAGCTAACTTGAGCATCGGAGGACTCCCGAAAAACCTCATCCTGAGGAGTGAGGACTTTTTTGCGCGTGTTTTGCGGGATCAGCGCCCATTGCAAGAGATAGTGAGCAAACTTGTGCTAGTTGCTCAGCAAAGTTGAAACCTCAGCATCCGGACCCTATTGAATCCGTTCCAAATCCTAAAGAAACTTGGGAGTATCACAAACAATGTTTGATTCTAGTCACATTTTAGTATAGAGCTTTGGAGAGATTATATATATAAATTTATATTCTTGTTTTTTCCTTCGCTTCAAACTGGTCTATCGATCTTCTCGTTGAGGATTATATTTACTTTGTAGTGTTAAAGGATTGGTGTACTGTGAACCTTAACAGAACTTAGCTTTTGCAACAAAGTTAGCCATCTCAACTATATATTCCATGCAATCCTCTTGAGATCTTAAGGGATGACCACTTTCCCAGAACCCTTCGAATTATGGTCATTATTTTAGACTTCCGGATTTGAATAACCGGCCACAACCAAGAATCTATCCTTACGGAGAATCTGGTGCTAGCAACAGTAGGCCTTGCTCCTGCACTCGGCAGGACAAATGGCAATAGGCATGTAACAGGACCAGATTGGGCAAAGGTGGAAATGCAGTAGGATAGATGGCGCACCTAGAATTGTCTCTCCAATTGGGCTACGCTAGTCCAAAACGCTCCGATGATTCCCGCTCAGATGATGGGGATCGGGACGCCAACCTTCGTTCTTGTCAAGAACCTTTCAACAACGACCTGTCTTAAACACTGTTAGCTGTATTATTGCACTGTGTCATAGGTCATTACTTTTTTGCCAAAGCAGTTTTATTATTGTCTTTCAGTTATGTAAAAGCAACAGATGCATGTGTGATCATGTTTTTACTACTGTACTATGTATTATCATCCTGAAAACTATCGTTTAGATGCTTGTGTGCATATTAGAAGTCTGTAATACCTTGGCTCTGTCTATATAAGGGTAACTTCTCTAAGAGGTTGAATAAGATCGGAGTTTGAAAAAATCCCGAGATCATATATACTCTCTATGGCTTTCTAAACACTTTCCTCTCTTTCTTAAAGTTTGATGTCATTTGAAACTTAGAGTTACACTGCCAATTGAATAGGATGAGTTAATTTCATGATAATGCTCTCCACTTACCACCTTGTGGATCTTGTGGATTAGCAAACTTCTGAGGCCTGAGTGCCATATGGTGTAGACTAATGATTTCTGGAGACTAAAATGTAGTCTCTTTGAAAGGCCAATGAAGGGTTGTGTGTTATGGGATAACATAACTATAAATAACCATTAGTTTATACTATAAGCTCCTCGTGGTATTAGAGCTAGCTTTATCTAAATTGGGCTAAGATTATAACCATCTTATAACGCATTAGTGTCGCGACCTCCCCGAACTGGCCCCGTTGCCTAAGGGGTTTGGCTAATGAAACACTAAGTTAAACCTAACTCGAGCTCTCCCGAGCCTATACCAATTCGCGACTTAACTTTAAGTTATTAACATGAGAATCAATTTCACCTTGGAGTCGCCACTAATCAGTTTTTGATGGGTTGATTAGACACCCAAGTAAAGCACGGGGGAAAATGCTTTACTTCTACGAACTAGATATTCAATGGATACGAGAACTTGATTACACTAATTGACTAATTAGTGCCCTTTTCGGTACCTAATCTTGTTCAATTCACCACCTAATGTGTTCACACTAACGGAGAGTCTCAAAAATTTATTCCTAACCAAGCGAAGGGAAGCAACAATTAATACTTAAACCTAACATGCATAGTTGACCACATACGAAATTAAATTAAACGCGCAATTCAAAGTGTGTGAGTCAAACGAGGTGTAATCAAACATAAGCTAATCACACAAAAAGGGAGAGAAAAGTAATTTTAAAGCCCAATTTCCAATTTTTGATTTTCGAAATTTTTTCTAATTTTTTAATGAATTTTTTTAAAATAATTTTTTAAAATTAAAATAATACAAAACCGGATCCGGGTCGGATCTCCACATCCAACCTGGATCGAGGCTGACCCGGGCGCGTCGGCCCGGGTCCGCAATCGAACCGGGCTCATTTATTGAGTCCGATCTAATTTTTATTTTGTTTTTAGAAAAAGGCCTAGCCTGAAATTCTTTTAAAAAAAAAAAAACAAGAGCCCAACAACAAAATAAAACCTAAATAACACTTCAGCCCAAATTGACCAATCTGGCCCACGACCTATTCGGCCCATTTAAATAAAACCCTAGAATGAAACCCTACTCGGTTTCAACTTATTCGCCTGACCCGATTTGCGGCCGCCGACTCGGATCACACAAAACCCTGGCACCTGCAACCCGAATGCCGGTTGTTGCCCTGCCCTTACTGATTGCTGCTCCGACGGCGAGCGCAAGGTCAGCCCTCACGGCCGAGACCTTCCGGCTACACGGCTGGCCCTTTTCAGCCACCGTCCGTTAGCCTGAGTCGCGGCCGCCTCCGTGCGCGTCGCCACCCCGACGAGGAGTGGCGAGTGTTCTTTGCCCGCGGCTGCATGAAACCACCCAAGCCCCTCTGAGGAGTTGGGCGGCAACAGACCAGCCGAATCCCGACAAGGGACTGGCTGCTTGCTCCCCTTCGCGGCCATGCCTAAACCGACGCGGCCACCGGCGTTCCCAAAAATCAATAGAACGGCAAACCCAAGGAGCTTGGTTCAAGCAAAGTGTCGAACAGTTGGCGGTTACTATAAAAACGAGCGACTCTAGGCTCGATCGAAGCTCAAAGCGGACCAAAATCATTGACACCAGACATACTAAGGAGCAGGAGCACGCATGAGGCGTCACGGGCCGGAACTCGCTCGAAAGGAATGGCCACAAGCTCCGGCCAGTGAACTCGAGAAACAAAGCAGGCAACAAATTGAAAGAGGGGAAGAAAGAAGAACAAGAAAAAATAGGGGGGGTCGCCGATGCAGCACTCCCTATCCGGCTTGGCGACGACGAACGTTGGCGAATGTAATAGATTCGGACTTCGTCCGATCGCCTCGCATGCCTCCGAGCTAGAATCCTCGGGAAATCAACCATGACTCTAGCAAAAATCAAACCCTACAAGAACTAAAGCCGGGACCTACAGCAAAGAGAAGAGGCGCACCGGAGCTCCGCTGGCCACGGCTGAGGTGTGGCAGTCACCAACCGGAGATCGTTCACCCTCGAATCTCACTCTCCGACACTTTCGACCTCACTCTCTCCTTTTCTCCCATGTGACTCTCTCTCGCTCCTGGGGGACTCTCTCTCGCTCCCCGAAACTCCCTCTCGCTCTCGGGGGACTCTCCCTCGCTCCCCGGAACTCCCCACTTTTAATGCCCAGAGAAGGAGGAGCCTCCCCTCCTCTCTACCTCCCCCAGCGATGCTCACCCTTAATTTATAGCTCAGGGGAGCCATGGATCAGTGTGCCTTCCCCCATTTTATCAAGCGTCACCGGTCGGTCTTACTCTTGGGACCAAACCAGACCCGTTTTCGGCTACAACAGTTGCAGGACTCCCTTGATGCAGGTCAGAAGCGCTGCGCCGTCCTCGATGAACCCACCTTCTGCTGCTTTGTTGTTTCTGGATATCCGCTTCCTCTTCCATGTTTCTGCTGCGTTCTGGCCTCTGCGTTCAGTATCCCGCTACTTCTTCCGCGTCCAGAAGCGTTGAAGGTGCTGGGGGGAAGAAAGGGCTGAAGGCGCGCTCGTCTAGGGGGAAGAGAAAGTAGGTCAACGTTGAATAACGCTGGCCTCATCTTTTCTTCCCTTTTTTTAATTTAATTTAATTTTTTTTTTATGATAGTGGTACTGCACTGGCCAGCTTTGAATAATGCTGGTCTGCTCCCCCCTCATTTTCAAAAAAATTTTAAAAATAATTTTTAAATTTTTTAAATTTTTTTTTGAAATTAAAAAAGGAAAGCATGTTCTAATATGCCTTATTAATGTAAATGCACCTAAAGTCTATATGCCAATTAATTTAATGAAAATATTTATGTTTAGGGGTTAAAAATTAATCCCTAATTTTCTATGCAATTAAATCCTAAATGACTAAGTAAAATTTATGTGTCAACAGCTGCCCCTCTTTGCAAGGGAGTTCGAAGAAGTTCCATTCAAAGATAAAAAATACCTAAATTTTGCTGGTGGAGGGCATGGGATGGCGCATGAGAGATGATTGGATTTTTTTTTATTCCTGTCATACCGTGTAATAATGGGCTTTTGGCTAAAGAAACAAACTTTGGGCTACGAAAGCTCGCTAAGTCGATAAGGTATTATGGGCTGCAAAAGCACACTGTGTAAAGAAAAGGGACTCTAGGCTATGAAAGCTTGGTAGGTCGAAGGGTGTTCTGGGCTGCAGAAGCTCACCGTGCAAAGAAAAAGACTATGGGCTGTGAAAGCTTGTTAGGTCGAAAGGGTGTTTCGGGCTGCAGAAGCTCACCATGAAACGTTAAAGACTCTGGGCTGCGAAGGCTTACTAGGTCGAAGGGTTGTTCCAAGCTGCAGAAGCTCACCGTGCAAAGAAAAAAACTCTAGGCTGCGAAAGCTCGCCAAGTTGAAGGGGTGTTCTGGGTTACAGAAGCTTACTATGCAAAGAAAATGACTCTAGGCTGCGAAAGCTTGCCAGGTTGAAGGGGTGCTTTGGGCTGCAGAAACTCACCGTACAAATAAAAGGACTCTGAGCTGCGAAAGCTTGCTAAGTCAAAGGGGTGCTCTGGGCTGTAGAAGCTCACTATGCAAAGAAAAGGACTTTGGGTTGCGAAAGCTCGCCAAGTCAAAGGGGTGTTCTGGACTGCACAAGCTCATTGTGCAAAGAAAAAGACTCTGGGCTGCGAAAGCTCGCTAGGTTGAAGGGGTGTGCTAGGCTGCAAAAGTTCATCGTGCAAAGAAAAGGACTCTGGGCTGCGAAAGCTCGCCAGGTCGAACGGGTGCTCCGGACTGCAGAAGCTCATTGTGCAGCGAAAAAGACTTTGGGTTGCGAAAGCTCACTAGGTCGAAAGGTGTTCCAAGCTGCAGAAGCTCACCGTGCAACGAAAAAGGCTTTAGACTGCGAAGGTTCGCCAGGTCGAAGGGGTGCTCTAGGCTGCAGAAGCTCACCGTGTAAAGAAAAAGACTCTGGGCTGCAAAAGCTCACTAGATCGAAAGGGTGCTCCGAGCTGCAGAAGCTCATCGTGCAAAGAAAAGGACTATGGGCTGCGAAAGCTCGCGAGTGGAAGGAGTGCTTTGGGCTACAGAAGCTCACCATGCAAAGAAAAGGACTCTGGGCTGCGAAAGCTCGCCAAGTCGAAGGGGTGTTCCGGGCTGCAAAAGGTCATCGTGCAAAGAAAAAGACTGTGGGCTGCGAAAGCTCGCCAGGTCGAAGGGATGTTCCGAGATACAAAAGCTCATTGTGCAAAGAAAAAGACTCTGGTCTACGAAAGCTCGCCAGGTCAAAGGGGTGCTCCGGGTTGCAAAAGCTCACCGTGCAAAGAAAAAGACTCTGGGCTACGAAAGCTCGTTAGGTCAAAGGGGTGCTCCAAGCTACAAAAGCTCACCATGCAAAGAAAAAGACTTTGGGCTGCGAAAGCTCGCCAGGTCGAAGAGGTGCTCCGGGTTGCAGAAGCTCACCATGCAAAGAAAAAGACTTTGGGCTACGAAAGCTCGTTAGGTTGAAGGGGTGGTTTGGGTTGCGAAAACTCGCCAGGTCGAAGGGGTGTTCCGGGCTGCAGAAGCTCACCGTGCAAAGAAAAAGACTTTGGGCTGCGAAAGCTCGCACAGATCGAAGGGGTGTTCCGAGCTGCAAAAGCTTACTGTGCAAAGAAAAAGACTTTGAGCTGCGAAAGCTCGCCAGGTCGAAGGAGTGCTCCGGGCTGCAGAAGCTCACCGTGTAAAGAAAAGGACTCTGGGCTGCGAAAGCTCGATAG
Source organism: Syzygium syzygioides (assembly GCA_031216285.1). NCBI lineage: Eukaryota > Viridiplantae > Streptophyta > Magnoliopsida > Myrtales > Myrtaceae > Syzygium > Syzygium syzygioides. The sequence goes on along the minus strand of CM062242.1, from coordinate 10,356,722 downwards.
GTGGAAGGGGTGCTCCGGGCTACAGAAGCTCACCATGCAAAGAAAAGGACTCTGTACTGACATTTAGGGATTAAAACCTTGTAAACGTCAAAAATTCCACTTAGGGATTAAAACCTTATGAGCAGCTAAAATTCCGCCTAGGGACTAAAACCCTATGAATGTCAATAGATCCCGCGTAGGGACTAAAATCCTATGAATGGCAATAAGATAAGGCTTTAAAGGAATGCCTAGGGACTAAAATCCTATAATCGTTGAAGATTTGGCTTAAGGACTAAAGCCTTGTGAACAGATAAGATCTCGCCTAGGGGCTAAAACCCTATGAACGACAATAGGAATAACACCTTGAAGGAACAAATAGGGACTAAAACCTTGTAAGTACCCCTATGGACTAAAACCCTATGAACAACAAATTGCACTCAAGATTTTGAAATACCTAATGTTTTTCACTTAGGATTTTAATGTGCCTAAGGTTTTCACTTAGGACTTTATGTGCCTAAGGTTTTTCAGTCAGGATTTTATGTTGTAAAAAACATGGTTTAAGGATAGACCTGTGAACCTTTTTGAAATCAGGGTCTAAGGACAGACTCGGAACCTTTTGAAATTAAGGTTTCAGAAAAGACCTAGAACCTTTTGAAATAGGGGTTTAAGGGAAGACCCAGAACCTTTTGAAATCAGGGTTTCAGAAAAAGACCCGGAATCTTTTGAAATCAGGGTTTAAGAGAAGACTCGGAACCTTTTGAAATCGGGGTTTAAGGGAAGGCCCGGAACCTCTTGAAATTGGGGTTTAAGGAGAGATTCGGAATCTTTTGAAATCGAGATTTAAGGGAAGGCCCGGAACCTTTTGAAATCGGGGTTTAAGGAAAGACCCGAAACCTTTTGAAATCGGAGTGTTATGCAATAAATGCATAAACCTTTGCATTGCATGGTTTAAGGATAAACGCACAAACCTTCAGAAAGCACGATCTCACGTGGGGAAGACTTCTAATGTAAGAATGGTTTTGGGCTATTAGAGCTTGCCGTACATGTCGATCAAAATATTCAAAATGGATACTGCAAATTTAATGGAATTTGTTATACCCAATGCTCTAGTAATGAAGGCATACAAGGCGAGATCAATGTTATTTCATAACATGTCATGAGAGACAATATCAAAAGAGTATCATCAATGAGAAAATATTTATTGTATGAGTAATTCAGGATAGATTCAATTATTTGGAAAGCATTCAACATCCTTCAATATCGCAAAATTGCCTTTAGGCTTGAAAGATGTCATTAATCATCAAATTCCCTAGGAGACAAATCTTTATCAGAAAAGACCTCGGTCCATGAAAGGAGTTAGTTAAATATGCCAAACAAGAGCTTCTTAATCGGAAAAGGACTTTTTACATACTCTCAAGAAGGCTGCTTGATCCCATCTATTAATGTGGGAAATAGTCTGATCACCCAATACTCCTCTCATTACCAATGTCAAGGGTTTTGAAAATCATTCGCAATAAGTATACATTGACCGATCTAAGAGGTCTTTTAATGGATCGTAATGTAGGTTTGGTCACGGTTTCAACAGTGGATGAACATTATCAACTAAGGAATGAAATAATTGTCAATCAGCATCTTCATCAGGTTTACAAGTCAAGAAACCTTAAGATGAGATAAGATAACTTTGCCCGCACTTCTTCAAGCGATAGCTTGTTTGGGAATCCAAATTTCTACTTAGACCATCCCAATCTGAAGTGACTTTAATGAAGGTCATAATATTGGTTTGAGTAAAGACTCGAAAGGCTCAAAACTTTTCAAAAAGGATTCAAAAGTTGGTGATTACCATGGCATCATTACCATATCATCCAATCTTTTCGAAGACACTTCCCTTTTGAAGTCCAATTTGTCTCAAAAGTCCATTGACCAATCATTTCAATACAAGAGTTTCGTTCTTTTTTCTAATGACTTTTGCATTTGCAATGATTTACTTTTCATGCATGTAACATCCTAAATTCGACCCACTTTTGGGATTAAAAAAATAGATGATTATTTCTCATTTCGTTATAGTGAGTCTCACCCGAAACTGATCATTCTCGGGATACTGACCATTAGGGAATGGCTAACTAGGAAAACGGTGCGTGGACCCAAGAACTCGACCGTGAATAGAGTCCGATTCCGAGAAGCGACGAAGGAATATTTTGTGCCGATATGAGCCGGTCCAAGGGGAGTGACGGACTTAGCTTGACCGACGACGTTCGATCGGGTAGCGGGTGATTCCGCACGATCGAGAGTACGCACCACGAACGATCCCGAACTTATTTCGGACGACCGCGACCCTTGGGACTAGCGATAAAACCTCGTGTTCTTTGGGAAATCGAGACCGACATGACTCGAGTAGCCATAGGTCGATACGCGTAACCCCTAAACAGCTGCTCGTTAGTGACAGATGCTAAAACTGAAAATTAAGCTAAATCGATCGTGGAATTGAGTCCGGACTTCGGTATAGAATTTCGTGGGCATACGCGACTATTTTGCAAGGACAACATCATTTTTATGTGGCCACGTATATTTGGGATCGATAGAGTCAAAATTGAAAAATTTGACTCAGGACTGAAAAATTACCGTTTTGCCCCTAAGCCTAATTATAGGGTTCCGAATTTTGGGATTATTTGGGAAATATTTTTGGGGTTTTATATTGTTGTATTTCAGATCAATAATGTTGGAATTTGAGGTCCAAATTGCCCCAAGATATTTAGCAAGTTTGATCCTAGCCTTTAGATTAGGGGTAGAATTGTCATTTTTACATGGTTAGTCAACTGCCCCACTTTCTCACTCAAGCCTATACACTCTCGTTTGACTCTCTCTCTCCCCATTCCCACTCACTCAGCCGGCCATCCCCTCCTTCCACGATAACTTCCTCTTCTTCATCTTCCTTCTTGTTTGGCCGTGAAAGGCCACGCTCGCCGGAGGAGCTACCGTCGTCGCTGCCGATGCCGCTGTCGTGAGCCACTGTTCCTCTCGCCTCACCACCACCTTCAGCCGTCTCTCTCTTTCTCTCTCCCTTTTCCCCCTCGGCCACGTGAGCAACCCCCACCGTGGACGCCATCCGCAAGCCATCGTCACCGGTGCCACCGCCGTGAAGGCCGCCCGTCGCCACCGCTTGCCCCGCCGCTGTTCAGCCGCCCTCACCTCGTGTTCAGCCTTGCTTAAAGCCCAATAATCCAGGTGAGTTCGACCCTAAGCCCTAATTAGCCTAAATTGCATTTCTAGATGAGTTTTAAGGGTTAATTATGGTAAATTATGGGTTAAAATATGGAGCACATTAGGGGCTGATGTTGCGGCTAATTTGGTGGTTTAGTATGATCATTTTAATGAGGTTTAGCAACTTGGAATGTGATGTGTGATGGTTGGAAGTATTAGATTGAATCAGCCCTAGTTCGGATTAAATTCGGGTTCAATTGTGGATTATAGAGAGCGCCTAGTGCGGTCCTCATAGTAGCTGATTTGGGCAATATTTTGGGGAGCCAAGTGGAGTATGTTGAGGAGATTTATTGGCCTAGAGTGGCCCGTGTGGGGGCTGTCCATACTAAGATCGAATTGGGCGAGGCGCGATTGATTTGGGGTTTAATGGTGCAATTATCGGAAATGTTGGATGGACTGAGTTAGTGGCTGAATTGTCCTTGATTGTGAGTGATTTTATGGTGGCGTGACATATGCCTAGTGCGACTAAGAATGAAGTAGCTTGGCGGGCCTCGATTGCACGGATTCATGTTTAGCTAATCGTGCGATATATATGTGTGAATTATGTACTACGCAAGAGTGCTTGAAATGCTTTCATGGTCATGCTAATATGTTGGTTGGGCATTTTAAAATGTGGATTGAGCATATTGCATGGTGAATTGAGCAAGTGGTGTTGTGAAATTAAATTCTCAGTATGAAATTCGTGAATGCCCAAGTGTGAACGTTGTGCCTATGGGTGTACATCTCGAGCATTAGCACGGCATGTGCATATACGAGTGTGCACGAATGACATGAGCGTGTGATCACATAAAATATCTTGATGCGTTTTACGCGGGGTTCAGATAATAATTGGTGTATGTGAATGTGTGATCACATAAAGCCTTGATGCGTTTTACGCGGGGTAGTGAACCCGTTCTGATACGTGTTACGCGGGACGATGCCCGGATTATCGAAAGATGACTAGGCTGATGTGTTTTACACGGGTTGTGTGTCATGAGCCTGATGCGTATTACACGGGCTGGAGATCGATCTCAAACTATTAGACCTGATGCGTTTTACACGGATCGGTGAAATTGGTAATTACAAGTGTGCAAGAGTGTGAGTGTGCGAAATGCATAAATGAGGCATGAGCATGAGTGCGAGCACGAGCGCGAGCATGAGCATATACATGACATGCATCGTGACTAAGTGATATGCGTACATGTGCCGTGATTGAATTCTGTGGCATTATTGTGATTATATATAAAATGCCTAACTTGCAAAGTCAAGTAAATTTGATTTGGGCCCAAGGGCTTGAGTCAAATATGTATTAGTCTGTGTTTGTTTAGTACTTATCAGGAGATGCATGTTAGCCTAGTTTAGGTTTAGGGAACCTACTCACTAAGATTATTCTCATCGTTGTATAAACCCAATTTTTCAGACCCCTAATCTGGAGATGCCTGAAGTTCTAGTACGTTTTGGGATTCCGCATGAGATTGAGCGGACGAGGACAGTACACCCCGTACGGAAAGGGAGTCTTATATTAGATATTACACTTTAGTATGGGTGGACGTGGGGAAAACCTATTACCAGACCCACGAATATGTAGCGTGGTGCTTTAGGGATAGTCTCGGAGAGTATGGTCATCTCCGAACTTTTGATGTCCCATTTACCGGGCTAGGCACAAGGTACCCCCGGTGCCCTGATGAAGAGGTGGCTAATCTTGATTCTCCGGCTGAGGAGAGTGCGAGCTCCGATGGGGTGATCGTACAGTACGAGATGGACAAGCCCGATCCGATGGACTTGGAGCTAGCTGACGAGGACGCTGTTCCGGAGCCGATGGAGCAGGATGATGAAGAGCCGGAGCCGATCGAGGAGGATCCTGTACCAGAGGCCAGGCCTGAGGATATGGACTCAAAGGAGGAGGCCACAGAGGTTGAGTCCGAGCCGAACTCGTCAGATTCCGAAAAGGAGATGCCTGACAGCTCTTGATCTTCTGAGTCTTTTGATTCCGACCCGGACTGGGCACCGTAGGGTTAGCTTTAGTCCCAGACTGGTAGGGCCAGTACCTCTTTTACCAGAGCCCCATCTTAAGTAGTAGACTAACCCCTAAGCTACTTATCTCTTTTTGTCAGTAGTGGTTATTGACCCGCTTTTGATTTTTGAGCGCAAGCTGTAAATGGATGATGTATATGGTTCCCAGTTTCAATGCAAGTGTATATCTATTCATGTTGTTTGTTGCATGGCTATCCTTGGTTTTGTGGTTTTAAATTGTTCGGGTGTTGTATTGCTTCAACATGTGCTTTAATCTCTATGTTGGGCATTGGGTCGGCGACGCGTCCTGGGACGTTGCATTCGAGTCGACCTTTGCCATTTATGTGGCGTGCCGTAGGGTGCGGGCGTGACATCCCTGTTTGATTTGGTATCAGAGCAAGGTTTGGTCGGTCTAATTAGGTCGAAGCTTGGAGTGGTAAGGAGCGATGACCTTGGGTAGCTAGTAGGAAGACCTCTTGTGCTAAGTGTACCTCCTGACTGTTTGTGTTTGAATTGAGTGCTTATTCGAATTGACCCGTAAATTACAAGTGCGGTAAGACTCGAGGTGAGTACACGTATCCCTTTGGTTGAAGTCTGATGCTATTTATGCTTAATCGCATGCTGGGTGATTGACTGCTATTGTGTTAAGTTCCCTGTCTAGAGCCTAGATTGGATTAGCTTGGTTTAGGTCTCTAATTCCTGTGCAGGAATTATAGTAGGTAGGTGAGCGTGCGAGTTGGGGAGATGAGTAGCCAAGGAAGAGGTAGAAGTCGAGGTCGTGGTAGAGGTAGAGGCTGAGGTCGTGAGCCGGATCGTGTAGAACCGCCAGTGAGAGTTGCCGAGGATCTGAGAGTGGATGGGATTTTAAGGGCTCTTGAGGAAGCTGGAATTTTGGGAGGTAGACTAGCCCAGGAAAGAGATGCCATGATTGCCGCTGCTGTTGAGGCTGCCATCGTTGCTACTAATGGGGCCAATGAGAACAACGAAAATAATGGGAATTAGGAGAATCCAATCCCAGGTCCGGTAAATATGATTAGGCCGATGTCTAAGTTGGTCAAGCAGTTCTTGAAATTAAAGCCTCCGAAGTTCAACGGCAAAGGTGACCCTAAGACCGCGCCCCGTTGGGCTGAGGAACTGGAGAAGGCCTTCGAAGTGCTAGGGTGCACCGAGGCTGAAAAGGTGACATTAGCGGTATATCAGCTGCAGAACAACGCCAATGATTGGTGGAAGACCACCAAAGGAAGAGTATTTCCCGAAGGAACCGCCCAGACTTGGGCTGTATTTTCTGAGAGTTTCTTAGGAAAATTCTTCTCTGAGAGCGCTAGAGAAAGAAAGTTAGCGGAGTTCATGAGACTCCGCCAAGGATCGATGACAGTGGATCAGTACGAAGCAGAATTTGCAAGGTTGTCAAGGTTCGCGCTAAGGATGGTAGAACACCTTGAGGATAAGGCGCGAAGATTTCGGGATAGGCTGAAATCGGATTTGAGAAGTCAGATGATATCACTGAATATCAAGGACTACAGTGAGATGTATGGGCGGGCACAGGCTATAGAGCGGGATCAGACTGATAGGGCAACCGCCTTTGGATCGCGATTCACTTCGGCTAGGGACAACCGCCATCTTGGGAAGAAATCGATGGCGGGACATAGATGATTTATCCCACCAATCAGAAAGAATATTGGGAAGCCGAACCACCAGCAGAACAGATTTGGAGCCTGCTTCAAATGCGGGAGTATGGACCATCAAATTAGGAATTGCCCTCAACAATGCCTTGTAGGAACCCTGATACAATAACAACCTCGAATTGGGAATTAGTCTGGAAATTCCCCCTGGCTATTATGAACAGGCCGCCAGCACAAGGACGGGTGTACGCCATGGCGTGAAGGGAGATTGAGAATGCGCCAAGTGTGGTCACAGGTATGGTTTCTCTGTGCCATCATGTATTATATGCCTTGTTTGATCCGGGGGCGTCGCTCTCCTTTGTGTCCGCTCAATTTGTTGAATTGGCTGGATTAAAATCTGTCTTATTAGAAGTGGAATTGTGTGTGACTATGCCATTAATGGATAAGATATGCATATCGTTAGGATGCTCGAACTATGAGACAATAATTGGTGGCGTAGAAAGCAGGATAGATTTAGCCGTATTGCCAATGTATGATTTTGATTTGATTGTGGGCATGGATTGATTAGTCAAACAGAATATTGTAATGGACTGCAGTAGCAAGGTGATCCAGTTTAGCCCGGCTGGACACTCTAGATTCGAGTTTGTAGGAGTCAAGGAGGAACCTCGATCCCTTGGGTTTCATCTGTGGAAGCAACTAAGTTGTTGGACGAGGACTGTCAAGGTTATTTAGCAAGTGTCGTTGATTCGTCGGCAGGAGAAGTGCGGCTAGAGGATATAGCAGTGGTGCGCAATTTTTCCGATGTCTTTCCCTAGGAATTGCCGGGATTGCCACCAGAAAGAGAAGTGGAATTTATTATTGAGTTGGCACCTGGGACTGAGCCAATCTCGAAGCTGCCTTATAGAATGTCGTTATCAAAATTAAAAGAATTGAAGGTTCAGATGCAGGAACTGCTAGACAAAAGTTTTATTCGACCGAGTGCGTCTCCATGGAGAGCGCCAGTATTATTCGTCAGGAAGAAGGATGGGTCGTTAAGACTGTGTATCGACTACCGTCAGCTAAATCAAGTAACGGTCAAGAATAAGTATCCCCTTCCAAGGATTGACGACCTGTTTGACTAGTTGTAAGGAGCCTCAGTATTTTCTAAGATTGACCTAAGGACAGGGTATCACCAGTTAAGAATCCAAAAAGAGGGTATCCCGAAGACGGCGTTTAGGACTAGATATGGGCACTATGAGTTCACAGTGATGCCGTTTGGACTAACGAATGCTCCTGCTGCTTTCATGGACTTAATGAATCGGATATTCAAGGAGTTCTTAGATCAGTTCGTCATTATCTTCATTGATGATATTCTAGTATATTCAAAAAGTCCCGAGGAACATGAGACACACTTGGAAAAGGTTCTACAAACGTTAAGGGAGCACGCACTGTATGCTAAGTTTAGCAAGTGCAAGTTTTGGCTGAACCGTGTAGCATTTCTTGGGCATATAATTTTCGGGGAAGAGATCTCCGTGGATCCGGCAAAAATTGAAGCAGTAATGAATTGGCTAAGACCGATGACAGTTATTGAGGTTCGGAGTTTCTTAGGACTGGCAGGTTATTATCGGAGATTTGCAGAAAGATTCTCAGCGATAGCCACTCCGCTGACGAGGTTGCTTAAGAAGGAGACTAAGTTTGAATGGATTGAAAAGTGCGAATAAAGTTTTCGAGAGTTGAAGCAAAGATTGACGACAGCTCTAGTGTTGACGATTCCTTCAGGACCGGACGGGTATGAGATCTATAGCGACGCTTCGCTCAAAGGATTATGATGCGTGCTAATGCAACATGGGAGAGTGGTCGCTTATGCATCGCGGCAGTTAAGACCTCATGAGATGAACTACCCAATCCACGACTTGGAACTGGCAGTAATCATTTTTGCTCTCAAAATTTGGAGGCATTATTTATGTGGAGAAAGATTCCAGATCTATACGAACCATCAGAGCCTTAAGTATTTGTTTTCGCAGAAGGAATTGAATATGAGGCAGAGGCGCTGGATGAAACTATTGAAGGACTATGATTGTGACATATTGTATCACCCTAGAAAGGCCAATCAGGTAGCGAATGCCTTGAGCAGGAAATCGATCATCGCGCAGTTGATAGTCAAAGAGTAGATTTTATTGAAAGGAGCGTGAGACTCAGAATTTAAGTTCGAGATAGGACACCTCTCCAGTTTGATGGCGACGTTAAGGATTGAGGCGGAAGTGCAAGCCAAGATTAAGGCGATGCAGTCTACGGACTTTAAGATTCAGAAAATTCTGGGTATATATGACACTAAGAGAAAACCGAACTTCCACGTGTCCGAGGATGGAATTCTCAAGTTTCGAGGACGTTTGTGCGTGCTTGATGATTTGGGACTTAAGGAAGAGATTCTATCGGAAGCTCATAGGAGCAATTATAGCATTTACCCGGGTAGCACGAAGATGTACCAGAACTTTTGATAGCACAATTGGTGGAATGGAATGAAAGTAGATGTGGCCAAGCATGTGGCTCAGTGTTTAACATGCCAACAAGTAAAGGCACAGCATTGTAAGCCTGGTGAAATATTACAGTCATTAGAAATCCCAGAATGGAAATAGGAGCATATTACCATAGATTTTGTAACGGAACTGCCAAGAAGCCAGAGGGGACACGACTCCATTTGGGTAATAGTAGACAGGCTAAGTTATATGTGGCAGATTGTTCGTCTTCATGGAGTATCGGTATCAATCACTTCAAACTGTGATCCCCGGTTTACCGCGAATTTTTGGAAAAGTCTATAATCAGCCATGGGAACCAAGTTGCAATTCAGCACGGCCTATCATCCGCAGACGGATGGCCAGTCTAAGAGGACTATTCAGACATTAGAGGATATGCTGAGAGCGTGTGTGTTAGATTTTCAGGGCAAGTGGGAAGAATAGTTACATTTGGTGGAATTTGCCTACAATAATAGCTTTCAGCAGAGTATCGAAATGGCACCGTTTGAAGCACTTTATGGTAGAGCGTACAGAACGCCATTGTGTTAGGATGAAGTGGGGGAAAGAAGTATAACGAGTCCAGAGTTGATTCAACAGTCAGTGAAAATAGTAAAGATTATCCAGAAAAGGTTGAGAACAGCTTAGAGCCGTCAGAAAAGTTATGCGGACTGAAGGCATAGACCATTAGAGTTTCAGGTTGGTGACCATGTATTTCTTAAAATCTCACCAATGAAAGGACTGTCTCGATTTAGCAAGAAAGAAAAGTTGAGTCCAAGGTATATAGGCTTGTTCGAGATTTTGGAAAGGATTGAAACGTTGGCCTATCGTCTAGCTTTGTCGCCGAATTTGTCGCATGTTCATAACGTCTTTCATGTGTCCATGTTGAGAAAATATGAACCAGATCCGACCCACGTGCTGAATCATGAGGTGGTAGACGTGGACGATAGGGTGTCGTACGTGAAAAAGCCAGTACGAATCGAGGACAGATAGGAGCAGGTTTTGAGAAACAAGACGATTCCGTTGGTCAAAGTTGTCTGGGAATATCACGGGACGGAAGGCGCCATATGGGAAAGCAAGGAAGTAATGCGACGTCAGCACCCCCATTTATTTGAGTAGTTGGGTTTGGAGTATCAATTTCGAGGACGAAATTTTTGTAAAGAGGGAAGAGTTGTAACGTCCTGAATTCAACCCACTTCCAAGATTAATAAAATAAATGATTATTTCTCATTTCGTTTTAGTAAGTCTCGCCCGGAACTGATCATTATCGGGATATTGACTATTAGGGAATGACTAACTAGGAAAACGGTGCATGAAACCAAAAACTCGACCGTGAATCGAGTCCGATTTCGAGAAACGACGAAGGAATATTTTGTGCCGATATGGGCTAGTCCAAGGGGAGTGACTGACTTAGTTTGACCGACGACGTTCGATCGGGTAGCGGGTGATTCCGCACGATCGAGAGTACGTGCGGCGAATGATCCCGAACTTATTCCGAACGACCAGGACCCTTGGGACTAGCGATAAATCCTCGTGTTCTCTAGAAAATCGAGACCGACACGACTCGAGTAGCCATAGGTCAATATGCGTAACCCCTAAACAGCCGCCCGTTAATGAGAGACGCTAAAATTGAAAATTGAGCTAAATCGATAGTGGAATTGAGTCAGGACTTCTGTGTCGAATTTCGTGAGCGTATGCGACTATTTTGCAAGGATGACGTCATTTTTATGTGGCCATGCATATTTGGGATCGATAGAGTCAAAATTGAAAAATTTGACCTGGGACCGGAAAATTACCGTTTTGCCCCTAGGCCTAATTATAGGGTTCCGAATTTTGGGATTATTTGGGGCATATTTTTGGGGTTTTATATTGTTGTATTTCATACCAATAATATTGGAATTTGAGGTCCAAATTGCCCCCAAGATATTTAGCAAGTTTGATCCTAGCCTTTAGATTAGGGGTAAAATTGTCATTTTTACTTGGTTAGTCAACTGCCCCACTTTCTCACTCAAGCCTATACACTTCCCTTTGACTCTCTGTCTCCCCATTTCCCACTCACTCAGCCAGCCATCCCCTCTTTCCACGACAACTTTCTCTTCTTAATCTTCCTTCTTGTTTGGCCGTGAAAAGCCACGCTCGCCGGAGGAGCTGCCGTCGCCGCCGCCGGTGCCGCCGTCGTGAGCCGCTGTTCCTCTTGCCTCACCATCACCTTTCAGCCATCTCTCTCTCTCTCTCTCTCTCTCTCTCTCTCTCTCTCTCTCTCTCCCTTTTCCCCCTCGGCCACATGAGCAACCCCCATCGTGGACGCCATCCACAAGCCATCGTCACTGGTGCCGCCGCCATGAAGGCCGCCCGTCGCCGCCGCTTGCCCCGCCGCTGTTCAGCCGCCCTAACCTCGTGTTTAGCCTTGCTTAAAGTCTAGGAATCCAGGTGAGTTCAACCCTAAGCCCTAATTAGCCTAAATTGCATTTCTAGATGAGATTTAAGGGTTAATTAGGGTAAATTAGGAGTTAAATTGTGGAGCACATTAGGGGCTGATGTTGTGGCTAATTTGGTGGTTTGGTGTGATCATTTTAATGAGGTTTAGCGGCTTGGGATGTGCTGTATTAGATTGAATCGGTTCGAGTTTTGGTTAAATTCGGGTTCAGTTGTGAATTATAGAGAGCGCCTAGTGTGGTCCTCATGGTAGCTGATTTGGGCGATTTTTTGGGGAGCCAAGTGGAGTATGTTGAGGAGATTTATTGGCCTAGAGTGGCCCGTGTGAAGGCTGTCCATACTAAGATCGAATTGGGCGAGGCGCGATTGATTTAGAGTTTAATGGTGTAATTATCGAAAATGTTGGATGGACTGAGTTAGTGGCTGAATTGTCCTTGATTGTGAGTGATTTTATAGTGGCGTGACATATGCCTAGTGCGACTAAGAATGGAGTAGCTTGGCAGGCCTCGATTGCGCGGATTCATGTTGAGCTAATTGTGCGATTTATATGTGTGAATTGTGTACCGTGCAAGAGTACTTGAATTGCTTTCATGGTTGTGCTAATATGTTGATTGGGTATTTTGAAATGTGGATTGAGCATATTGCGTGGTGAATTGAACAAGTAGTGTTGTGAAATTAAATGCTCAGTATGAAATTCGTGAATGCCCAAGTGTGAACGTTGTGCCCATGGGTGTGCATCTCGAACATTAGCACGGCATGTGCATATACGAGTGTGCACGGATGACATGAGCGTGTGATCCTATAAAACACCCTATTGCGTTTTACGCGGGATTCGGATAATAATTGGTGTATGTGAATGTGTGATCACATAAAGCCCTGATGCGTTTTATGCGGGGTAGTGAACTCGTCCTGATGTGTATTACGCGGGACGATGCTCGGATTATTGGAAGATGACTAGCCTGATGTGTTTTATCCGGGTTGTGTGTCATGAGCCTGATGCGTATTACGCGGGCCGGAGATCGATTACAAGTATGCGAGAGTGCGAGAGTGTGAATGTGCGAAATGCATAGATGAGGCATGATGCGTTTTACGTAAGTCGGTGAAATTGGTAATTACAAGTGTGAGAGAGTGTGAGTGTGCAAAATGCATAGATGAGGCATGAGCATGAGTGCGAGCACGAGCATATGCATGATATGCGTCGTGACTAAGTGATATGCGTACATGTGCCGTGATTGAATTCTGTGGAATTATTGCGATTATATATAAAATGCCTAACCTGCAGGGTCAAGTAAATTTGGTTTGGGCCCGAGGGCCTGAGTCAAATATGTATTAGTTTGTGTTTTGTTTAGTACTCGTATGGAGGTGCATGTTAGCTTAGTTTGGATTTAGGGAAACCTACTCACTGAGATTATTCTCATCGTTGTATAAACCCAATTTTTCAGACCCCCAATCTTGAGATGGCTGAAGTTTCAGTATGTTTTGGGATAACGCATGAGATTGAGCGGACGAGGACGGTACATCCCGTAGGGAACGGAGAGTCTTATATTAGATATTACACTTTAGTATGGGTGGACATGGGGGAAACCTATTACCAGACTCATGAATATGTAGCATTATGCTTTAGAGATAGTCTCGGAGAGTATAGTCCTCTTCGAACTTTTAATGTCCCGTTTACTGGGCTGGGCACGAGGTATCTCTGGTGCCCCGATGGAGAGGTGGCTGATCCTAGTTCTCCGGCTGAGGAGAGTGCGAGCTCCGATGGGGTGTCCGTAGAGTACGAGATGGACGAGCTTGATCAGATGGACTTGGAGCCAGCTGACTAGGCTGATGTTCCAAAGCTGATGGAGCCGGATGATGAAGAGCCGGAGCCGATAGAGGAGAATCCCGTACTAGAGGCCGAGCCTGAGGATATGGACTCGGAGGAGGAAGCCGCAGAGGCTGAGTCGAGCTGAACTCGTCAGATTTCGAAAAGGAGATGCCTGACAGCTCTTCATCTTCTGAGTCTTCTGATTCCGACCCGAACTAGGGCACCGTAGGGTTAGCTTTAATCCCAGACTGGTAGAGCCAGTACCTTTTTGACCAGAGTCCTACCTTAAGTAGTAGATTGACCCCCGAGCCACTTACCCCTTTTTATCAGTAGTGGCTATTGACCCGCTTTTGATTTTTGAGCGCAAGCTGTAAATGGATAATGTATATAGTTCCCAATTTCAATGCAAGTGTATATCTGTTCATGTTGTTTGTTGCGTGGCTATCCTTGGTTTCATGGTTTTAAATTGTTCGGGTGTTGTATTGCTTTTGCATGTGCTTTAATCTCTATGTTGGGCGTTGGGTTGGCGACACGTCCTGGGACCTTGCATTCGAATTGACCTTTGCGAGGGATATGGCATGTCGTAGGGTGCGGGGCGTGACAATGCAAGCGTTTTGCTTTTGACACTTTTTCCTCACAAAAGAATTCTTTTCTTGATGCTACTTTTTCTCTCTTTTTTTTAATGGGCATTGGCCTTGCTTTTACTAGGCACATTGCTTTTTTATGCCCCATAGTTTTCATTTTACTTTTGATTTTTTTTGAGTTTTTAGGACTTTCGAGATGTTTTTCACATTGTCTCACAAGTATCTATTGTCTTGATAAATCACATGATTTGTCCCATTATAGGGAGATAATCACCACTTGGGCTTTAGAAATGAATATTCGGGCTCAACTTAGCTAAACAAATGGTATGAGTGTTTAGATAGAGAAATGAATGCTTTTCCTCATTTTGGGATATTTCGAGCTTCACAAGGATTCACCTAAAGTTACCACAAAAGAATTGATACCAGTGAGAGTAAAGAAATCTTTCTCATCTTTTCACCAAATGATGTTAACCAAAATCTCCAAATTTGCCCCAATTGTGAAGTGGTTCTTTACAGGGGTATTTTGAGAATTCTTCACATTTAAAGGCTCAAATGGACTTGACTATGATCACTTGTAGTGTATAGGATATAAGAAGGAAATGCCTCTTTTTATTTCGATCTGTATACTATTCGCGAATAAATCTCTCGTCCTTAAACAACACGAGTTTTTCTTTTTCACTTCTGTCAAAATGTTTACAGGACATGTTTGGGAATGATTTGCCTTTCCTCATCTTAAGTGTTTCTCACTTGGCATAATTAACATTTCCTTTTCATTTGGTTGAGATCATCATGAATTGATCAATCTCCATAGGGAATTTTGATTCAAAATTAATGATTCGTCAAGCATAAAGGAAATTTTTGGATGAAATGACATTCCAAACTTTTGCGCAAATTTGCTCTTTTAATTCTCACTTCAGCGCTTGTTGTTTCTAAAAAACATCAAAGATTTTTTATGCCATGAAAATTCTCCATTTGACTTCCCTTTGATTTTAGGAAGAAAGATACTTATCTATGGTACGGTGACCTAGTAACCCTGTAAAGAATAAGAAGGAATGTGTTAGTTAAAGACCCTTTAAGGATTGAAAAATTGGGAACGATACAATATTACCCCTCGTTTGCATTTGTCCTTTAGATCTTTGATGTTTCCCTTCATTTGAATTTGCATTCTTAAGTGTTTGACAACTCCTTTAATTTGAATTCACTTCCTTGTATGTTTGGTAACTCCCTTTATTCGCTTTCTTCATCTTGACTTTTTGGCACTGTTTCGATATTTGATGGCATTGTCCCTTGGATGCTTTGCCCCATCTATTGCATGTTTCCTTGGTAGGAGGTGTCGCCTCCTTAGTCAATGTGCGCCTTTGTCTATAAGTGATGAAATATGTTAGTTTCATTCCAAAATTGAATTGGACTAATTAAGGAACGATACGCCCTTTTTGTGCTGAATCAAATGACTCTACTTTATCTTGCATCATGGGTGAGGGTTACTACCGTTTGAATGACCCGTCCCATTTATCGCCCTGCGAGAAAGGAAATAAAACATGTTAGCTCCGTTCTCAAATGGACTCAATTTAGGAACGGTACACCTTTTATGATGAATCTGATGCTCGTCATGCTTCTTCGGCAGGGGTGAGGGGGAGTTCATTGCGCTTCACACTAAATTAGGTGTTTTCCATTCATCATTGGTGGAAACGTTGCCTTTTTGATCAAGTGCACTTTGCGTTTTAGTCAGGTAATTTTAATGCACGTCGTCTCGTCTTGTTCATGTCGAGACTTTTATTCAAATCGATCTTGGATAAAAGGAAAGAATGTGTCATTTCTATGCTAAAGTGATTGAACTTTGGAAACGAAATATACCCTTTTTCATTGAGTTGGGCGACTTTGACATTCCATGCCCCCAGTCTATTCTCCCAATTAAGCATCTCCTTGTTGTGGTTTGTTAACAAGATGTGTTGCCCCATGACGCACTCAATTGGTGATTAGGCCATGTCACATTTGACTCGGGTTTCAAGCGCTTGTACTTTTGTCTTTAGAAGAGGTGAATGTCGAACGAATCATTCATTTTATCTATTTGACAAAAATGGATGGACGAGTTAGTTGTTGAATGAGAAATTCCAATTGGAACGATTACAACTTTACCATCTCAAGTATCATTTTGCGGTCCCAACTGAGAAAGTGACCAAGCAAAGAAATATAAAATCTTAAGCAAGTCCCCCCCTTTTTTTTAATTTAAAAACTTATTTTCGAAACATTTTGAAAGTAAGGCATAAAAGCCTAACCTGGGGACTTAGTTTGAAGTATTACAAGTAATTTCAAAGACCAATGATATGAACCTAAACCTCATTACTCAAGGACGATAGTGCACAATTTGCAAACACATCGATTGGGTTCACGATTAAACCCAAATCAGAAAACACGATTCCTGATGAGAATAAAGACAATGACATGGTACAAAAAACTCTTGCATGGAGGAATGCGATAAATAATTCTTGTCCTAGCTTTAAAGTCCATTACTTGGCGTGGTCAGGTAAGAGGATTCCAAAGAATGACCGTTGCACATAACTTGCGAAGGAAAGACAATGTTAGTGTGTGAATGAAAAAGTGATCTTTCACTGATTCCGCCTCTTACAGTGAAAGCGAGGCAACGATACATGCCCCCATGGTCCCTATTTGTGGACATTTGGTATTTCACCAAGATTTCGTCATAAGAGGAGACATCATTAAAAGATCAAATCGCGGCTATCAATTGAATGCCCCTTTTATTCCAAAAGTTTCATCGCAGAATGCGGCATATCAAATTCGAAAGACTGATTTGCAATTTCATTTTTACAAAACTGAGGTGATTCCTATTTAAAAAATTAATACACAAAAAGTGATTCGAATTTTGATTCTGAAATGTGAACAAGAAAGAATTTTATTGAAAATGTGATTTCAATTTTATGCCTCAAAATACAATCTTGACTTGGAAAAATTTCTATACAAAATGTGATTTTAAGCCTATCATTGAAAATTTAGACAAGAACATTTGTTTTGTAGGGCCAAATCAGAGATATTAGAGATTTATGCTCAAGGCTCACTATCAAGAAAGATTGCCCAAAATTTTCAATTATAAGCTTAGATCACCTACGGCATTCGATTGATTTCCACGAATTTCAAAAATGAAAGTTTTGAACCAAAAGTGAACAAGTAAAGAGAGAAACTATACTTACATTAGATGACAAACTTTTAATCACATAAACATGCAAATGTAACGTGCGGCTGATTCCTACTCTAGACGGCTTAACAAAGTGAAGTTAAGAGGGTAATCTCATCGTCGCAATTTCACGTTAGTGTCAGATTCTCTTAACTCTGGCTTAGTCGAAAGAGATATCCAATAGTCACGCGGTCTCGCGGACAAGGATAAACACTTACGACACCGAGAAAGAATTTTTTGGAGAAAAGAAAGGCAACATTTACATCGCAGTCTCACATTCGAGGTTGTATTTTTCTTAACACTATCCTAACGTATCCTATCGCAACCTAGGTCCAGCAGCATGGTTGTGTGTGTAATAGTGTAGTGCTAAAACATCTAAAGCATGCACAACATTTTATAAGCAAACAATGCTTCAGGCGTCCGAAAAAATAAACATTCATTCCCCAAATCCCAAACCTACAAAACAAGGGATCAATGGCAAGAACATTCACGTTAGGGATGTATTTGAACAAGATAAACGGCCTAAGTCCACTAAGAAATCCCCAGTGGAGTTGCCAAGCTGTCGTGACCTCCTCGAACCGGTCCCCCGTCTAAGGGGTTTGGCTAATGGATTACTAAGTTAAACTTAGTTCGAGTTCTCCTAAGCCCATACCAATTCGCGACTTAAGTTTAAGTTATTAACATGAGAATCAATTTCACCTAGAAGTCACCACTAATTAGTTTTTGGTGGGTCGATTCGACACCCAAGTAAAGCACGAGAAAAATGCTTCACTTCTACAAACCAGATATTCAATGGGTACAGAGACTTGATTACACTAATTGACTAATTAGTGCCATTTCGGTACCTAATCTTATTCAATTCATCACCTAATGTGTTCACAATAATGGAGAGTCTCAAAAATTTATTCCTAACCAAGCTAAGAGAAGCAAAAATTAATACCTAAACCTAACATGCATAGTTGACCACATATGAGATTAAATTAAACGCGCAATTCAAAGTGTGCGAGTCAAACGAGGTGTAATCAAACATAAGCTAATCACACAAAAAGGGAGAGAAAAGCAATTTTAAAGCCCAATTTCCAATTTTTGATTTTCGAAATCTTTTCTAATTTTTTAAAATAACTTTTTAATATTAAAATAATATAAAAACCGGATCTGGGTCGGATCTCACATCTGGCCCGAATCGAGGCTGACCCGGGTCTACCAGCCCGGGTCCGCAATCGAACTAGGCTCATTTATTGAGCCCGGTCTAATTTTTAATTTTTTTTTTAGAAAAAGGCCCAGCTCGAAATTCCTTTTTTTTTTTTTTAAACAAGAGCCCAATAAGAAAATAAAACCTAAATAACACTTCAGCCCAAATTGACCAATCTGGCCCACAACCTAATCGGCCCATTTAAACAAAACCATAGAATGAAACCCTACTCGGTTTTGACTCGTTCGCCCGACCCGGTTTACGATCGCCGACTCGAATCGCGCAAAACGCTAGCGCCTATGACCCAAACGCCGGCCGCTGCTCCACCCTTGTCGACCGCCGGTCCAACGGGGAGTGCACGCTCGGCCCTCACGGCTGAGACCTTTTGGCTACACGACTGGGCCTTTTTCGGCCACCATCCGTTAGCTTAAGTCATGATCGCCTCCGTGCACGTCGCCACCCCGACGAAGAGTGGCGAGCGTTCTTCGCCCGTGGCCACATGAGACCACCCAAGCCTTGCCGAGGAGCTAGACGGCAGTGGACCAGCCGGATCCTGATAAGGGACTGGCTGCTTGCTCCCCTTTGCAGTCATGCCCGAACCGACGCGGCCACCAGCGGTGCATCGGGACCCAACGACGTTCCCAAAAATCAACAGAACAGTAAACCCAAGGAGCTTGGTTCAGGCAAAGTGTTGAACAGTTGGTGGTCACTACAAAAATGAGCAATTCTAGGCTCGATCGAAGCTCAAAACGGACCAAAATCGTTGACACCGGATATACTAAAGAGCAGGAGGACACGCGAGCTGTCATGGGCCAGAACTCGTGCGAGCCGGATGGCTACGAGCTCCGGCCATTAAACCCGAGAAACAGAGTAGGCAACAGACTGAAAGAGGGGAAGAAAGAAGAACAAGAAAAAACAAGGGGGTCGCCGATACGGCACTCCCTATCTGGCTCGGCGACGATGAGCATTGACGAACGTAATAGATACGGACTCCGTCTGGTCGCCTCGCACGCCTCCAAGCTAGAATCCTCGGAAAATCGACCCTGACTCCGGCAAAAATCAAACCCAATGACAACTCGAGCCGGGACCTACCGCAAAGAGAAGAGGCGCGCCGAATAGACATGGCCATGGGCCGGTTTTGGCCCGGAACCGAACCGGAACCGGCCCGGTCAAACCCGGACCGAATGTTTTTTCTTTTCTATTTTTTTTTCTTCCTTCGCCGGCCCCGGCTAGGGCCGGCGGAGGTCGCCGGCCTCAGGCGAGGCCGCCCTCGCCTGGATCTGGCGAGGGCGACCCTCGCCCGACGCCTGCGAGGCTCGCCCTCGCTCGCCCAGGCGAGGGCGAGCCTCGCCCAACGCCGGCGAGGCTGGCCCTCGCCTGCATCGGGCGAGGGCGAGCCTCGCCCGATGCCGGCGAGGCAAGGGCGAGCCTCGCCGGCGTCGGGCAAGGCTCGCCCTCGCTCGCCCAGGCGAGGGCGAGCCTCGCCAGCGTCCGGCGAGGCTCGCCATCGCTGGCCCAGGCGAGGGCGAGGCTCGCCTGAGGCCGGCGACCTCCAACTGCGGCTCCGCTGGGGCAGCCCTGAGAAGCGAGAAGACTGAAGACAGAAGAGAACCGAAGAAAAAAATAATGTTCCGGTTCATTCTTGGCCACGAACCGGAACCGGTCGGTTCCGAACCGTTGCCATCACTAGCTCCGCCGGCCACGGCTGAGGTGTGGCAATCACCAACTGGAGATCGTTCACCCTCAGATATTACTCTCTGACACTCTCGACCTAACTCTCTCCTTTCGATCTCTCTCTCTCGCCCTCGGGGGACTCTCTCTCACTCCCCAGAACTCCCCACTTTTAATGCCTAGAGAAGAAGGAGGCTCCCCTCCTCTTCGCCTCCCCCGGCAACGCTCACCTTCCATTTCTAGCTTAGGGAAGTCACGGATCAGTGTGCCTTCCCCCATTTCGTCAAGCGTCAGCAGTCAGTCCTACTCTCGGGACCAAACCAAACCCGTTTTCGACTAAAATGATTGCAGGACTCCCTTGATGCAGGTCAGAAGCGCTGCGCCGTCCTCAATGCGTCCACCCCCTGCTGCTTTGTCGTTTCCGAATATCCGCTTCCTCTTCCATGTTTCTGTCGCATTCTGGCCTTTGCGTTCAGCATCCCACTGCTTCTTCCACTTCCAGAAGCATTGAAGGTGCTGGGGGGAAGAAAGGGCTGAAGGTGCGCTGGTTTGGGGGGAAGAAAAAGTGGGTTAGCGTTGAATAACGCTGGCCTCGTCTTTTCTTCCCTTTTTTTTAAAAAAAATTTCTAATTTAATTTAATTAAATTTTTTTTGTGATAGTGGTGTTGCGCTGGCCAGCATTGAATAATGCTGGTCCCCCCCTTTTTCGAATTTTTTTTAAATAATTTTTTTAAATAATTTTTAATTTTTTTTAAATTAAACAAGGAAAGCATGTTCTAGTATGCCTTATTAATGTAAATGCACCTAAAGTCTATATGTCAATTAATTTAATGAAAATATTTATTTTTAGGGTCAAAAATTAATTCCTAATTTTCTATTCAATTAAATCCTAAATGACTAGGCAAATTTTAGGTGTCAACAATTAGTACTAAGGGGAAGATCCATTCCATCATGTTTGAACGTACAGAAAACATTACTTCTGTATGTATTGATGCCCCTATTACCCTAGACTCTCTTGTTCCTTTACTAAGCCCACTTATTTTTGTCTAAACGCTACTTATTGTAAATCCATTTTTTGTCTTTGCTAAGCCCACTTACTTTTCACCCATCCATTTTAAATATGCATCCACCGTATTCCAAAGGACTTCAAGGAATACGTGCAGTCAACCCGTTTTGACCAACACCCCGTCCCAACTACTCTACAAGAATACTGTCAATCTACATATTCCACCTGAATTTCTCCGTAACTGGCTACAACAAGGATAAACGCACCTTTTATGGTTGAAAAGGTCTCTTAGTTTTAGCCTGCATGACACTGCTCGATATTCGGTTCCTCAAATACCAACATGCTTGTGTTGGGACAATCGAGACCACTCTCAATCCTAAAACTGCGCATGTAAAACTGTTCTCCAACTTCAACATTGCTCTCTAAGACCCCTGTTTGCTCACTAATTTGAAGGTCTGGTTACAAATTACTGAAACTCCCCATACAATAGACTTTATTGTAGTAACTCTTCGCCTAGAATCATGGTCTTCATTTGCCTCTTTCAGGAGTAGGGGATGCTTTTTTTGATTAAGTGGATAACAAATTCGTTTGTCCATGTGCCAAGGCAGCTTCCTCACTTAGAGTTAGTTTAGTTTTTTTTAGATACCTGGGCCGTTAAATATGGGAAGATCCAACAGAATGTTAGGCCTACTCAGTCTTCAGAGTCCAAATTCACCAAGAAGAAGTATGGCAGTGTGGTTATTAAATTTGATCATTCAATGTAAAAAGAAGAAAATCCTTCTTCCTCTATTTTTCCTACCATTTTGATGATGCAGTCATACATTCCAGAAGATGAAAGTGAAGGAAAAAGACTCGAATAGACTCTTTCAACTCTGAGGGGCATACTCTTGTCTACTTTAAAGATCCTCAGGTCATTGCTTTTGGACTCTTAACTGTCGGAGCAAATTCTGTCTAGCCCCTCCACAAGAAGAGGATGACAAACCTTCAAAGAAAAGAAGAAGAAATCTCGCTCATCTAAGAAAGAATTTTTCCGAAAATGGAAAGATGTCGACGATACTATCGGCCCCCTTGGAGAAACAAAAACCCACTCCTTTGAAAGCAAAGCCACCTCCTTCGAAACCAACTTCTTCGTTTTATAAACCCAATCTCAAATGGATAAGGAAACATCCATCCTGACAAACAGAGTTTGCACAATTTTGTAACGTCTGACCGGCCATCTCCAGGAAGTTCCGCAGTCTAATTGTGCTCATTATTCCCCTCCTTTAGCTCTTCAAAATGTATATATGTTCCAGCCTTTAGATTATCCTATTCTAGAGGATTATATTGGATCAGCGGTAAATGTTAATGGTGCCAAATCCTGCCGAAGAAGATGAGCATGGAAGAACCAAGAAAGTAATGGCTAGCGGTGTCAAAAAAGCCCATGTCGGCCCAACCCAGCCCCACCCTACTTGACCCATTGATACCCCTAAATAGCCCTTGTTTGACCTAGTACATAATACAACTTATATAGTGTTTAAGATAGGATTAATATTTCGAAAAATTCCAAACTGTTACATCTGCAATAAATTTATCCAAAATTATTTTTTGACCACAAAAAATCCCAAACTAATACACATGTAATAATTTTACCCCGAACTTATGTTTTGACCACAAAAAACCCCAAACTGATACACCTGTGACAATTTTATCCCGAACTAATTTTTTGACCACCAAAAACTCCAAACTGGTAAATCTGTGATAAATTTACTCTCTGTTAGTTTATGTTAAATTTTACTATCAAATTACTAATTTTGATGATATGGGGTAGTTGACGAGTGTACCAGTTTGGGGTTTTACTCCACTGCTTATCACAAGTTTATCAGTTTATGATTTTTCGTGATATTAATCCAATTTAGCGAATACTAACAGAGGGTAAATTTGTCATAAATACACCAGTTTAAGATTTCTAGTGGTAAAAAAAATTAGTCTTGAATAAAATTGTCATAAGTGTACAAGTTTGAGATTTTTAGTAATTAAAAAATTAGTTCGAAATAAAATTATCATAAGTGTACCAGTGTGGGTTTTTGGTGGTTAGAAAAGTAGTTCGGGGCAAATTTATCACAAATGTACCAATTTGGGGTTTTTGATAGTAAAAAAATTAGATCGGGATAAAATTGTCACAGATATACCAGTTTAGAATTTTTCTTGATATTAACCCTTTAAGATAAGTACTCATTGAAAGGTTTGTGATGAGATCAAAGGGGGGTCATAATTTCATGGCATGAAATTTCCACACAATTTGAATCTCAAATAAATAAGTAATTTAACCTCAAATCATGTACACAATCATACAAAATCGTAACTCCCAATACAAAATGCAAACTCTTACTTTTTTAACACACCCTAATCCAATCCCCAAGAGATCTTTGAAAGCACTAATCTAAATGTCCCCGATCCATTTGTAAGGTATTTGTGAGGTGAGCCTAAGCTCATTAAATGAAAAAACTTTAGGTTTCAAGCAGGAGATTTACTTACTACTCGACTCCAGAGCACAACATCATAGTAACAATCAACAAGTAATATCAAATATGAGGAATCGCTATAATTTATAATATATTAATTATTCATTTGTTCAAGATATTTCTTGGTTATTTACATATTCATAATAGAATAGTTCGATCACTCTAGGAATACAACATGTATTCTATATATTCTACCTGATTCAGATGTTTGCTTCCCAATCCATATACTACATGTTAACCATTTCAGCTACTGAGTATGCATCATAAGTATTCATAATCATGTCAAAAATCCACATCTTCAACCACATATTCAAATTTCTCATCACTTTGCCACTTTAGTAACAATAATATCAGCCTACTGTAGATCACAAGTATTCACTTACATTTTCCAAACATATTGTTTCAAATCATTTAAGACATAACTCACATGATACATAACTCATATTCAAATTTCTCATCACCCACCAACCTGGCTCTGATACCATAAGTAACCTAGGATCTGGGGATTTATAAATAGAGAATGAATTTATGTAGAAAGAGATCAATTAATCTGAGCGTTTAGGTTTATTATGGAAAACTATTGGGGAGAAATGTAGTAGATATATAAAAACAAGAAAAATATATGTGATATTTAAACGTTGTTCTATTCGATTAAAATATTCAATATATTGGGAAAATAGATAAAGAATATGAGCTATGTCTCTAGATCTAGCAACGGCGAATATATAAGTTAGTATGAAAGTGCAGATTTCTACACAGAAAATTATTAAATAAATAAAATTAAATAAAAGTGCGAGCATTAAGAATAATAAAAATACCGTAAGCAAGATAAAGAACGACAAAAAGAATAATTAGAAGTTCTAGACCAACCATGTAGGTGGTGTTGCTATATAAAGGGTAAAACGGTAAGAAGAAGTAAGGATATATAACAATTGCAGAAAATTGCTGTATTTTAAAGTACAGACCTTCCACAGGCGGTTCGACCGGCCGTTTGTGGGGTATGTAAAAGTAAATGCAGAAATGATAATGGAACTGATATAAATAAATGCAGAAGAGTACTACAATATGAAAGATTACACAAGGTAGAAACTGAAATACAAGTGCGGAATAAAGAAAATTTCTTCGGTAGAAATTCTTCCGTTACTCAGACTATAGAAGTCTAGAACGATAAGATTTTCCACACAATAAGAAGTAAAAAAGATCTTGAAAGTGTGAATCAAGATCCTTTCAGGGATAGAAACTTACTGGATATGGAAGACCTATAGAAAGGTTATGAGATCTGTCTGAGACAAATAATCTTTTATTTTTTCAAAAGAGATTGAAGGGATCAGAGGAGGTTTTGAGAGAAATGGTTCCGAAGGTATTGAAAAAGGATCAGAAATCTGGTCAAAGGTTTGCAAAAGAATTTCTTCTTCTTTTGTTAAAACATTTATTTCAAAATTATTTGAATATTCTTCTTCACTTTCTATAGTTGATGAAGAAGAGGTTTCTAAATCACAAATTTGTATTCCTTCTTCAAAATCAGATTCTTCGGAAGAACTATCAACTTCAATCATTAATTGATTAAGCTGATTAATAGTTTCTTCGTCTAAATCTAATTCATTAACCTTTTTGCTAATTTTGCAAAATCGAGAAGTGTGGCCTTTCTTGCCACAGTTATAGCAAGTAACATTTTTAAAACTTTTCTTTTGGGTTTTGGGTTTTTCAGAAATATCCTTTTCCTTCTTTTTGAAAGTCCTCTTATCAAAATCCTTTTTGTAAGACTTTTTGTAAGGTTTTTTATAAAAATTTTTGTGTTCTTTTCTTTTAGAGGAACATTTTCCTGAACATTTTGATTTTTCAAAAGACTGAAAAGATGGATCATATTGCGCACAAAATTCTCCTAATCCTTTTCTAGAAAGTTTTTGTTCTTTCTTGATTTGTTTTTGGAGACGAATATTAGTGCACAATTGTGTTCCTACTTTATAGACATAGGAGGTTAATTCACCATAAGAAAGATGGTCATATGGAATTTGATTTCCATATTCTTCTCTTATCTTACTGCGAACTTGTTCTCCTATGAGTTTTGGTAAACCAGCAAGAAATTTTTCTTTCCAAAAAGATTGATTGCAATCTGATCTTTGAAAGACTCTTTGCAAAAATATTTCTTTGTATTCTCGGAATTCTCCTAAATATCTACATTTCATATTAGACAAGAGATCTTGATTTTTGTCGAGAATATGAGAAGAGTCTCCTAGGAAATGTTGGGATATGGAGAATATGAGAGTATTTACAGCATCTTGAATGGGATTTTCATTTTCATCAAGAATATTTTGACCAAAGGGATCGAGTTTATAAGCATTTAGGATTTGAGACCTTTGTTCTTCATTCAGGTAGTTATCCCACCATCCTTTGAGTTGGCCTGTGAATCCAGCTATTAAAAGATATGCAACAGAATGATCAGAAGTATCTGGAATGGTTTTATAAGTATTTGCAAGCATAACCATTTGGGTTAAAACATTTATAAGGTTTTGTTCAGAAATACCATCTATGTTCCATTCATAGATAGCATCAGAAGAGTATTTGTTTTGGACTTTAGAAAATGTTTCTTCTGAGAGAATATCAGGAGGAGTGGCACGAGAATAATATAACTTTTGAGGATCTTTCCAGGTGATACGATTTATCTCTGGGAGAGATTCAGTATCAGATTTATCTAACAAATTGATTTGGTTGGAAGGTTCGACACGATCTGGGGTGTCTTTTACACTCAAATTTTGAATTGAGGGTGTATCTAAAAATATGGGATTTTTAGGAATTAAAACTGATTTTCCCTTGAGGAGTCTTTTTCTTTCCTCCAAGGCTTTAGCAAATTCAAGGCTGGGGTTCTTTGGAATTTCAAAATTCTTAAAAAGTGGTGGTTTTAAATCCTTTTTTGCAATCGTTATAGAAGATGATGGAAAACTAATTTGAGTAAGATTTTCAATCCTATCAAGTTGTTTCCCTATAGTGTAAAGATGTTGATTTGAAAAATTATTTTGTTCAACAATCTTTTTGATGCCTATGCCATCTATCTCTGAGGCTGTTTTAAAAGGAGAAGCAATAATTTCGGTTTCTCGATGATCAATTTTGATTTTTCTGAGAGGAGGATGGTTGGATTCAATGATATGACCATCATCCAATTTCCATTTATAAAACTGATCCAAATTAAAAATCTGTTTATCATTCAAAAATATATTTTCAAACCAATCAAAGAAGAATACTTCGATTTCATGCAAATGCATATAATCATAGTATTCCTTTTTGATTTCTATAGCTTGGCTACGGAAATTAATAAAGAACCATTCTCTGATGTGTTTATTATCATAAGAATTGAATTCATTATTCAAAAGGATTTTATTAGGTTCAAAAGCTATTTCTAAAACATTGATTTCAGGGTCTTCCATTTCGGAAGGAGTGGGATCAGGGAATTCAGGGATATGATGGTAAACTGGCTTGGAAATTCCTGACTTATTATCTACTCCATTGATATTAGGAAAAGGAGGAGCACTTGCGGATGCTTCCTCAGGATTATTAGGAGGAATATTCAGAGGAACATTTGGAGTAATATCTACTGACCTTCGAGAAGGAGTAGAATGCCATGAAGGAATAGATCTGATATCACAAGAGTTTCTAGCAATATCTATTGATCTTCTGGCAAATTGGATAGTTACTCTTCCTTCAGGGTGTTGGATGATATTGGTAGGATCAGAATTTTGAACTATTGGTTGAGGAATTCGGTTTTCTAATTCCCATTGATCTGGGAGAGTTATCTGATTCCAAGGAATGGTTCTGGGAATGGTAATATTTGCTTTAGAAATGTCTGTTTGTAAAAGAAGGGTTTCTCTATTAGAATTTAATTTAAAAGCTTTGCTACCAAAAGCAGAATTCATTACTTTGTAATAAACTCTGTAGATGAGGGCTATGGGAATAGATCCTTCAGCTATAGAATAATTATGGGTTTTTATTTGAAGAGTGAGAGATCTTAGAATATTTTTATCTTTGAGAGAAACAGTGAGATTAGGATGACTATCAAAATGTATTGGCCCACTGCAAAGACTTGTTTCTACTGCTCCTAGAATGGATTCTTCGTATTTTAAAAGTCTTGCATCTCTTAAGACAAGAAGTAATGAAGTATCTAATCCTTCTTTGGTAAGAGGTTTTGCTCCTACCTGAACTAGACCTATATGCATATAATTCCATTTCTGGGAATGTTTCTTTATTGAATCTTTATTCAAAAGTTGAATTGAAGCAAAAGAATTAGAAAGAGGTACATCACGTTCTTCAGTAACAATGACATAGTCATTATACCCAAAGAACCTGAACTTAGAGTGTTCATAAATTCTATCAAGTTTCACTTTCGGAATAAACCAATTTTCAATAGATTTATTGAAATCTTCTATATTAATCTCTTCCCTATTTATTGGTCCTTGATCAAGGGACATTTGTGATAAAGAACTAGAAGAAGACTCAGATCTTCTAAATAAATCCATTGCAAAAGACTACTTTGTTCTTTTCAATTGACTTCGGCGATGCTTACCAACGGACTTACTACCCCACTGGGTTTTACTGGCTGGAACACATCCAGAAATCACACGAAAAGACTACCACGAAGGAAATCGTCTTTACTGCGGATGAATTTATAAAGAATATCTTTATCTACCCCTTGGCTCTGATACCATAATTACAAGAAATTTGTCGACTGCCTCTATGGATACTCTATCAAAAAATTTAAGGCCATCCCACCATTTTACTTTGAATCTTCTTACCAAAATAGGGATGCCAGTAAGGATGTCATTTTTATAATCAAAATTCCATCCTAGTACCCATGAAACTCCAAAGAAGTAGAAAAATAGCAAGAGTCTGGGGAATCTTTGCTCATGAGGAGCAAGATTATTGAATCTTTCACAGAAATGTGGATAACTAGGTTTGATTTTTGGATGAAGAATTTCCTCGGTAGGTCCAAAATGTACCCACCATTGGAAGAACCAGTAGGGGACTCCTGTTATTTTGAGGTTCTCAAAATAGAAAAGCCATGTATGGGTATGGTTGGGGTTTTGTCTCCAGAAAGTATTCCACCAGGCTTGTTTATAATCAAAATAGGAGTATGATGTTCTGTATGGAAGTGAATCAGACATCTTGATATTGAATTTTCTCATAGACCAAGGGTTTGGTTTCCATTCTTTTGGATGGATAACTTTATGAATGATGGCCTTTGAGTAATTGATGTGTCCTTTGTCCGAAAAATGTTTAATGGTGATAGATTCTGTTTCTACCAAAATTCTCTCATAAAACTTAATGGTTTTGTAAACATCATGTGGGGTGTATAAAAAGTTTTCAGAAAACATGTTTTTGGCAAATTCAATAGGATTTTGATCAAAAAATGCTTCTTCAGTGTTACATACGTTTGCAAAATCTTTTTTGAAATAGAATTTTGATTTTGGAGGGGTTGACATTGTCGATTGAATAACCACCTCGCTAGAAATTCCTTTTCCCAACTGTTTTTGGGTAGCAATAGGGTCAGGACTTACCATTGCTGTGGATGATTGTGATGGACTATTAAAGGCTTGTTGAAGAAGTTGTAAAGCTTCTTCTGGAGAAATATTAGAAATATCGAAAGAGGGCCTCAGAGATAATTCAAGGTTTGGTTTGGCTTGTTCAGAAATGGTGGTAACATTCAAGGATGGGTTTGATGGTGACTGAGTAGTTGCCTGCAGCCACGTTCTTATGTTGGTGAGGCCAGGGGACTTTCTTTCTGAGGATGGTTTAGTAATTTCTTTGCCTTTGTCTCTCCTGGTTGGTTTGTTGGGAGGTTTCGGAGGCATTTTCCCTGTAAAAATTCTCGCGTGAGAAAATCAGGAAGAGAATTTGAAGAACCATTTATGAATTCGATATCGAAATCAAAAACGGATAAAATAGCTTGCCATCTAGCAAAAATTTGCTTAGATGCAATATTTTGAACATCTTTTTGCAAAACGTCTTTTGCAGATTTGCAGTCAATTCTTAATAAAAATTTTTGATTTAAAAGATCTCCTTGAAATTTAGAAATAGAAAGTACAATAGCAAGTATTTCTTTCTTAATGGTGGAGTAATTCTTTTGGCAATCATCCCAATGTTTGGAGACAAACTGAACAATTTGTTCTTTGTTGTCTTTGGATTGTTTAAGAATTCCTCCATAACCAATATCAGAAGCATCAGTTTCAACAATTTTAAAGGCATGAGGATCAGCGAGATGTAGGCAAGGGATTTCCTTGACAGTTCGCTTGATTTGCCTTATAATATCTGTATGAACCTGAGTCCATGGTGGAGGATCTTTTTTGAGCCTCTGATGGAGTGGTTTACAGACTATGTTAATGCGGGGAAAGAAATCAATAATGTAATTCAAACTTCCAAGAAATCTTTGCAGTTGATTTTTGTCTCTGATTTCATCAGGAAATTTTTCTGAAAATATTATTGATCTTTCAATGGGTATAATAGTCCCTTGATGGATATAATGTCCTAGAAAACGAATTTTGGTTTTAAAAAGAGATATTTTAGTAGGTGAGACTACTAAACCGTTTTCTTTTACAATATGAATAAATTGATTGATGTGTTTAAAATGCTTGTCTATTGATGTAGAAAATATTAAAACATCATCAATATAAACAATAATATAATCAGAGCAGTGATTAAAGATTTCATTCATAATTCTTTGAAATTCAGAAGGGGCATTTTTTAATCCAAAAGGCATGACATTCCATTCATATTGGCCAAAAGGAACAGTAAAAGCTGTTTTGTATCGATCCTTTTCGCTAATTTGAATTTGCCAGAAACCTGACTTCATATCAAATTTTGAAAAGATTCTTGCATCATAAAGTCTATTTAATAAATCCTTCTTATTAGGAATCGGATACCTAATCCATTTTAAATCCGTATTTAAAGGTTTATAATTTATAACTAACCTTGGAACTCCTCTTTCTAGTTCAGCATTTTTGTTGACATAGAAAGCAGAGCAACTCCAAGGAGATTGACTTTTCCTAATAAGCTTTTTCTCAAGAAGTTCTTGTATTTCTTTTTTGCAGAAATTTAGAACTTCATGGTTCATTTGAGAAGGTCTGGCTTTAGTAGGAATGTTTTTCTCAAAAAATTCCGGTTCGTAAGGTAAGTCAACTATATGGCTTTTACGAGACCAAAAGGCATTAGGAATATTAGAACATATGGAATTCTTTATTTGGTTCTCAAGACTAGAAATCCTTTTTTGAAGACTTGCTTCAGTAAGGGTTTTATCAATCCTTTTGTATTCAAGGTCTTCTTTAAGAAATTGAAGATGGGTTTCTTTGTCTTGGATCATACAATTAATTTCAGAAATAGAATGTTCTTGAAGAGTATTTAAATTCCTGGTTTGAGGTTTTGAAATGAAATTAAAGCAAATTTTCTTGCCTAAGGTTTCGGTTTCAATTCCTTTTTCAGAAACTTTGAAGGGTTGTAGTAAGTTTATGAAAGGTGATCCTAAAATAACATTTTGTTTGATATTTTTAACAAGAAGAAAAGGAGTTTTGAAAGAAATTTGGTCTTTCACGATTTCAGCTTCAGGGATTTTATAATTAATAATCAATTTATCCCCAGATGCCGATTTGAGGGATTGGGAAGTTTTCTCAAAATATTTGGTTGGTATAAGACCTTCTTTTATGCAATTAAGGTCTGCACCAGTATCAAAGAGGGCTGTTGTTTCCAAAATAATTTCATTTTGGATTTTAATAGAAACATTGATAATCCATTTTCTGGTTGTTATTTCGGAAAGCATTAAAAGGAAGTTTGTATCGGAAGAGGAAGGAAGTTGAGGAATATCATTTTCTTCAGGATCTTCATCTTCTTGTTTCCTTTTTAAAATTTTTGACTTAATATCTAAAATGTTCTTTTGCATAGAAATTTGGGCTGCTTTAAGCTCTTGTATTTCTTGCTTTTGTTTATAAATTTCGTGAGAAAGGTCACTTATAGAAATTGGTTTGGAAACTGATTTTTTAGTTTTACTAAGGATAGCAGAAATATTATAAGGATTATCAGATTGGACAGTAGGTTTTGCTTTTATATATATAACTATAATCATTTGTGCCATAAAATAGATGTCATGAGTTACATGCAATTCAATAATCAAATGCACACAGATGAAATACAAATCTCATGATGTCCAAATACAACATAGTAGCTGCCGATATATACATGTGAGTATCTATTCCCTAGTTGGTCAAAACTCATCTCAAATAATGAGCAACGTCGCCAATAATATATGGGCAACTGAAAATATAACATCTCAACTAACGAGGCATCGGCGCCCCTAATCTCCTCAAGAAATTTTCCTTCCCCCGGAAAATGACTTCTTTATGCGTTGGCATTTGCCCTTTTCCGTATTTGTAGTAAACGATGATGTTGTCTCGTATCATTTGTCCAATTCTAAATTCTTGAATTGAATATTCAGAGTAACGGTAAATGCCACGTGGGTGGAGAAGGTTAGATTTATATTTACCTATACATAGCGAAGTCTGATAACATTCTGTAAAAAAGAAGAGGTAAAACAGATAAAGAAGGAACTATGATCTCATTTAGAGGGCAATAAATGCCACAACCCAAACTAAACACGTTATATTACAATAGAACAGACATAAACTATGGATGAACCCAAAATTTAAAGTTGTTTTTCGCAGTTCTATTATAACAACAGCTTCTTCTTTCTTTCTTTCTTCTTCAATGAACAGCTTCTTCTGTCTAAGTCCATAAGCCTCAAGATGAGCAAGTATCAGGAATAGCCAGGATAGTCGAGCAGCTTTGATGAGGGAAAGCCAGGGAAATACCAAAGAAAACATCAATTTGAAGACAGACCGTAATGCAAAGGATTCGAAAATGAACTGTTACATTTACGAAATTTTAAGTAATATCCGATAACATATTCGAACTGTAAAAGAGGCATCGCTGCATCTAGAGCGGAGACACAACTCAATTAGCCTCAGAGAAACATCAAAGGAAGGTAGATCAACTATCAAGCCATTCAACTCGTTTCTTACCTCCCCTCATTCCCTTCATACATAGCCTAGCATGGCCATGACTCCATTTACTGCTAAGCCTGCATTTCAAGAAAAAACTAATTAGCGACTAGAAAAAAATTCATTGGCGCTGAGAGAGGAAAGAAAGTCCTTCAGAAAATTTCGTGACTTCGAGTTTGAGTCTAAGTTAGAAGCATTACAGTAAAGTGCTTCTTGTAGTGTTCAACAAGTTCTATAGGATCGGTCTTTGTCTGCTTGCAAGCGTCGATCTTGTTCATTTCCTGCATGGGATGAAGTAAAAGGAAATATCAGTGCATAATATGGTTTTGAGCAAGGATGAAACTGAGCAGAGCTGCTGAATTCACAGCTAGTAACAATATGACTTGCCATTGTCCAAGTTGTATAAGCACACTAGATCCCAAGGTTGTCTTTAAAACTAATTGGTCTCTAAAGGAAACTTAATCATGTTTTCCTCCCAAGAGAGGATGCATTTTCATAGAAAATATAGTTACCACAACCAGTGAATGGTTTGAAGGTAGGTGGAGAATGAGGACTCTCTCATTCTATTTATGGCGCTACAAGAAAACTAAGGAGACTATTAATGAAAAATCCCACTAAGCATGTTCGATGACTTCAGATAACGATTGCCTCGCGGCAGGTTATAATCTCCCCAGAGACAAGCTCCCACGCTACAATGGTTCAACAAGGCCATAGTTTAGCTCTAGACACTATCCTAAGACTATTATCACTGATTCACCATTCTACTCGGAATCAATCTTGGAATTTAGCTTTCTTTTGTTTGTGGGAAGAAAGAATTTTGTTCAAAATGGAAAAGAAATGAAGCTTAAAACAAGCATTGGCCAGAGACTAAATTCCCTTCCATACCTCGATCCCTGCTGCTAGCTTAGGTCTGCCAGCAGTGATGTCATACTTCCACACTTCAGATAAGAAGATTTGGAATCTTTCAACAAATGTGATGTAGGCAATGTCCACCTGAAATCACAAAATTAGACCTTGAATAATAGTCAACCACAAAAAAAAATAACATATTGATAGCCATATATCAGGCAAAACTTCTTTCTCCAAAATTCGTTCGAACATCATATGGATTGCATGGATCAATGGATCTCTTGTCTAACCCATCTAGAAAAAGAAGAAGCAGTGAAGAGCCCCTTATCAAATGCAAGAATGCCAACATACCCCACTGAATTGTCCGAGAAAGAATGGTCCATCCTCAAATTTGCCAAGAGCACCCTCCAAATGATCGAAAGCAGAACCTGATGCAGACGATGAAGTTCACTAATGGTAATGGAGATACCTATCATCAAAGAAAGTGCTTAGAGGACTTACCACATTCTTTCGGTCCTTCTCCCTTGAATGAAGTGTAGACTATCTTCATGAATTCATCAACATAAGACCACAGTTCCTCACCAAACTTCTTTTCAGGATCCTACGTAACGAAGAGCAGCCACTTAGTTTGTTGTTACGTGCAAGCCACAGAAAAAAGAAATGCACATTTGCTATCAAGTGCTCACATCAGGGAAAAGAGAAGGCCCTTCAAAGTTGCTGTCCACGTATTTGATCAGGTCTAGGCTCTCTCCAATGATTTTCCCGTTGTGCTCCAACGACGTTACCTAATCGTAAATTACAGAAGGAGAAAAGCAAAATGTACCCATCAAATCAACAATGGCTAAAACTCACTCTTTTCATTTGATTAAAAGGTCAAATAAACCAAGTCGGGAGACAATTTAGTTCCCATAAACTAAAATCAGCTACCCTTGAGAGTCACCAATTTAGCTGGTCCCTCTGACAAATTTCCGTCTGCATCAACAGATGCCTAAACAAGAGATTAAAGGGTTCTAGAGAAAATTCATTCTTCCTAATAAACGAAACATGTCTCCCCAATTCTTGTCCTATCACTAATGCTTACTCCCGATCCAAAAAAAATGACAAACCTGGTTAGTTTATGATAAAAAATGAAAAAAGGAAGCTTCATCAGGAAGGGATAGGGATGGCGCATTGGCTTGGTTGGTCGCCGGCGGGCTTAGCTTATTACTCCTAGTTCCTTTCAGATAGCGCGAGTGGAAAGCCCTAAAAAGTAAGCCCTCAAAGTCTTTAAGGTTAAGGGAGTTGAACGGAAAATAGAGTTTCAGTTCCAGTGAAAGCCCCTACTCCCAACAAGTTGGAAAGTCAAGTTCAAGTGCTGAAGTCCAAGTCCCGATTAAATCTGATCCATCAGATCCTAAATGTACGCCTGCAATTAATGTAGAGCACCCTACTAAACCAAGGCTTTCACTTCCATGTCATCCACCAAGAATAAAAAATTCCTAAAGCTTCGAAGTCAATCCACCTTCCTTCCGGCAAGAAGCCATCAAAATCTCGCTCCTCAAAGTGGATCGGTGTAACTATGCTTAACACATCGCAATTGAGCCATGCTTGGTTTTGGAATACATGAAAACTAGTAACACAAGGAGCCAATCTTTAAAATCTGGAATCCTGCAGCAGTCGCTTGGAATCCTATACTAATCCAATTTGGGCTTTGACAATCAGTGTCAAGCAGAGAATCTGGGTTACTATCGTGAAACACCCAGAATTAAAACAGTCGGCGACGGGCAAAAGACGAGCAAAAGAAGAATCACCTTATTCATGGGGTAGACTTTCTCCTTGTACCAAGCAGGCCTGTCTTCAAGAATAAGAGGAACTAATTTAATCTTCTCCTGGAGTCCCTGCATCTCGGAAATACAATCCCAATTTAGAAACTAAACACGAACCCAATCAAAATAAACTAAATGACATAAACAGACAAACTTCACTTGAATTTTGTCAAATTTCACATGCATCACAAAGAATGAACTCACCTTATAGTTCCTCGTGATCCAGACGCGCTGAGCAAATGGGCATGTGTAACAGGTGTACAACATTCAGACAATTCGGAGAACACAAACGTAATCAGGCAATACAACAAATTAATGAGTAATCACACTGAATCAACTCGAACAATGACGCTCAAGGACAAAAAAAAGACAAGAACCGAACTTTATAGTTCCATCGAAAAGAGAAGGCTGCTCGGCGCTGGAGTTCAACGAAGGAGGCAAGCTCTCTACCACGGCACTGCGGCAGGATCGAAACGAAAAACCAAGCAAGGGATGGTCAGAAAACACAAGAACAACGGCTCGAATTTCGCAGGAAAGAGAGCAACAACGCAAGATCGCGAGGGAGTCTTACGGAGAAGCCATTAGCGTACGGTAGCTCCTGGATAGAAAATCTGGGCGATGTCTGCTACTGGGTGTGCCGGCTTCGATGTGAATGTGGACGACAATGGCGTCCAAGCGCGAAGATATCTTGCGCAGTGACGAAACGGGAGTGGTGACGTGTTCGCTTCGTCAGATTTGTCTGGCTTGGTGGAGGCGCAAGGTTCTAGCCGCCTCGTGAGATGTCCGAAAATATCTCCTTGCAGAATGGGATGTGATGGCTGCGTTTTGAAAGTCTAAGACCTTAAGGACGCGACTAATAAGATAATTTTTGGCAAGAAATTGATTTTTGGCGAAGATATCTGTTTGATAAGCACGGTTAATTTTACTCTAGAAATTAATTTCTGGAGTAGACACCTATTTGATAAATAGGATTAATTTTGCTCCAGAAATAAATTTCTAGAACAGAAGTATGTTTGATTAAATAGGAGGAAATTTCTGTTTCTGAATGAGAAATACATTTGATAATGGTGCATTAATTTTGTTTCTGCAACAGAGATAGTCCGAACTCATTTGCAAAAAATTATTTATCTTAACCTATAATGCATGATATTCGAGGTAAAATCTAGTACATTTTTTGAAATCCTTAAATAGAAAGAACAAAGATTCCAAAATGACATGTCATTACAAGAAGACTTGGTATGAAATCTTCAATTACACATAATACGAATCCTACAATACAACATTACATTACAAAAGGCAAAAAAAGTAAATAATCCTCGAATAATAATAATGGAAGTACAATACAATAGTGGAAGATCGAATTTCATAGAATCTATTGCATATGATTATCCCTAGCCATTTTGTTGGCAATATGTTTCCTAATAATATTCATCTCAGTTCCCTCTTCGATCGGTACTACATTATCTGTACCATGTTCAGTATGTTCACATACTTAATCCGGATCTCCATATATAGACAAATGCTTATCCATCCTATCTTGCTCAATAATGTAGTTATGGATCGCATAGCATGCAATTACAATATGTGGTTGTTTTTCAAATTTAAATGAAGATATCTGTCTGAAAACAAAAAAATGATTCTTCAAAGCCGCAAAGGATCCCTCAATGATATTCCTTAATAAAGAATGCCTATGGTTGAATAATTCCTTTGCTGTTGTTGGTCCCCCACTTCATCAAAATTCTGGTATATGATACTGTTCGCCTTCAAATGTTGTTAAAAATCCTAGACTTGAAGCATAACCAGAGAATCAACGGCATAGTATTTGCCTACAACAAAGTATTCATGGATTGATCATGAAATGCAATCTTAGCAAAATCATAAACACAAATACTCATATATATCAAAGTAGTACCTGCGGGTGGTCGAGGAAACTGTAGGTGAGGTGTGTTAAGTGCGGCCGACAACACCCAACAATCCCTGGCTGATCCTTCCCAACCAGCGTACACAAAAGTAAATCGTATATCAAATGAACACACACAGCATGTTTTGAGTGGCTGTGCTTTTTCTATCTCTAAATCGTGACTACATATGTTTAGGTATGGTAGCATGAATATGGGTGCCATCTATAGCACCTCCGCACCCCTGTCATTTAATTAAATACATACATTAGACAAGATTATGAGCAAAACTAACCAAATGGTGTAAGGAAATGTACGAAAAGCATATCTTGAAGTAACGATTAAACTTTGGCTCAATTCGAATTTCTTCTAGGACAACATCAAATGAAGGAGGTACGATAATCTCCTTCGCCAATTTCAAAACAGCTTTCAACACCTCACCAAAGTACTTGCTGATAGTTTGTCCTGAATGTTGGAATTTCTCACATAAAGCTCTGTTGGAGTTCTTGTAACAAATCATTAATAAAAACATGGCAACCTGTTCATTTACCATAATATATCGACTGTCTACCAACCAACCTTTTGACTTGGGCAAACCACAAAGGTTAAGAAAAGCATGTCTCTTCATTCTAAATGTTTTGTATACTCTATTCAAATGTCCATGAAGAAGCTTGCTAACCCATTGGGGTCCTATCAATACGTTGTCCCTAATACGTTCTTTCCTGTGCATGGACCTATGCAACCAAGCAGTACATAACCATGCCAACAATATATTCAAGTCATCCTCATCAAAGTCTTGTTCACCCGATACAATTATTCACCTGATACTACTTGATCATTAGACCAGCTACTTTGACCCCTTTCCATATTACCTAGGCCATCATGCGAAAGAAGAAGACAAACTCAACATGTCAGTTAGGAAGCTAATACATTTGAACTGATATGTTGAGAATTTAATACCACTCAATAGATAATTAAAGAATTCAATCACATTAAAGCAAAGTCTCAACATCAACACAAATGCATAGGAATAAAGACAAGTTAATGTCTGAAATACATAAGTGAAAGACCGAAATGAACTCAAACATAAAACGGTATACTATAGCCTAACAACTACTCAATAGCCCAACTACTCATCCATAGCCTCAATAAAGGTAACTCTCATTTTCGGGAAGACATGTCAAGAAGCCCTCTCTCCAAGAGGCATTAATGATAGCATGTTTCATAGCTTTGATGTAAAGAACCTTGTCCAAGTCATGCATGGCATTAGGATGGCACCCATGGATGCTGTAGAGTACGGGTTCACAGGTGTTGAGAACTGTGAGGTGACAGAGGCACTTGATGTTGGAACCATCTTAACTTTGATCATTTCTTGACTGGCTTTGCAGGTCGCGTCAAATGAATGTGAACTGCTCTTTCTCCTCTCTTGGCATTTGGAGTCCTTTCCAACATGTGGCTTCTTGGAGGTGGGCTCGCTGGCCCGTTAAATTGTTCCATATCAGCTTGGGTTTTGAAAAACTATTATGGTTCGCTTAGGTTGACATGAGCATCATTGTCACCACCACCACTACTGTCACCTATACCCTCCGATGGTGCCACGTCTTGCACATTTCCTATTGCAAACTCCCTAGTGCGAGTATGTATCCCCAAACACAATACAAAGCTGTGAATACAAAGGAAATCCATCCTTCTTGAACTTGGCCCATTTAGTATTAGCCTGCGCCATTTTCAAAATAATGTCAAGCATTACTCAACATTTTATAAATCTAAAATTTGAGGTTACAATAATAAGAAGACCTAAGTAAGTAACATCACCTAGATGTAATT
The DNA here is from genome assembly GCA_031216285.1 of Syzygium syzygioides. Taxonomy (NCBI): domain Eukaryota; kingdom Viridiplantae; phylum Streptophyta; class Magnoliopsida; order Myrtales; family Myrtaceae; genus Syzygium; species Syzygium syzygioides. The sequence continues at coordinate 10,317,584 of CM062242.1, read as the reverse complement.
TGTCCAAACAGTTTCATCGTCCACGACAACCCTCTTGCTGTCATCATCCCATCCAAATCCCGTTGTTGAAAGCAACTTCTTGAAACTACCATATTGTCTCTTTAGTTTCCATGCCTTGTTTTTGAACTATGGGAGACTAAAGTAAAGTCATGTTTGTTTATTGAATTCTCCCTCAATGTTAATCCACCCTACTCTGTTGTAGGTACATGATGTGCGATTTCCCTTTTTTACCTCATCTACGATCAGACTTGCAAACAATTCGGTTAACGGCTCAATCAACTTTGCCATGTACAAGTCTTTGGAGGATTCCATTTATCTAAACTCGATGAAATTTCAGGAGCAAATGCTAGTAATGGCAATTCAACAAACAAAGAAAAATTAAACAGATGAGCACATCTACAAAAGAGAACATAAATTGTATCTGAGCAGAGAATTTCACACCCCTACCACTTCCTAACCACCACGAGATGGAAAAAGAAACATACAAAAAGTGGGGTTGTTATTCCTTTATAAAAATGCAATCTTTGTAGGCCATAATAACATGATATACAGACAATAAATAAATATGTTAATGCCATAAACCACAGCAAGCACAATGTTAAAGCCCAATAGACATATATAGCCCAAAAATGCAATCTTTGAGAATTAGAAAATGTAATTCCAGAAATATGCTTAAGAACACAAAATGGCAGGCGATAGCCAACATGCCAGGATTAAGTCCAACGGATGGCTCTACGACCTTAGGCTTAAAACTAATTCCAATGGCAGCTTGATATTCTTCTAATGTCTGTACCAATTCATGTTCTCCAAGTTGAAATGTGGCGGTGGAAACCTCTAAAAAATGTGCCAAAGCTTGGACTAAGCTAAGTTGATGTTCTATATGTATGAGCTTGAGAAGGTATCCAAGCCTTTTTTGGACATAAGTTTGACTATCCTTGGACATGCCTTTCCACTAAGCAACAAGCTCCTTTCGAGGATTGGGAATTACTTTGATGTCTAGTTTTCCTATTGAGCCTAATCATGCAAAAAGATTTGTTATTAATCACTATGGATTACGAATCAATTTTAATGCCTCCATTTCAATCATATGTCCTTTTGAGGTAAGACGGAGGTAAAATACACTTGCATGTCTAGAAAGTAATGTAAATATCACTTTGAGTCCGTTTAGACCTTAAAAGAGCATATACTTGAAATTATGGATAAATTCAATGTGTAATGTAAATACCCATTCTGTCATACTCCATTTAGATCATAAAGTCCTAAACTATGGTTCACAACTTCAAATATATTGAAATGAACGAATAAGCACTTGAATTATATGGAAAATCCGCCATGGACCTATACATTTTATCTAAAAATGAAAGAATGGTCAAATGGAGTATGTCACCCTAATCATGCATTCTAATATGAAAGGCATTTAGACCAAGCATTGAATGTCATTTAAGCATTGTTTTTGAAAATGTGCCAACTAACTTGCATAATTGTAAAAGAATGGAATGGAACAATACTTGCTTATCAGAACGTTTTTGTTTGGTTTTAGGTATACCAACCACAAAGACAAGCGAATGTAACCAGTGAGATTTTGACACCTAAAGGGTAGGATATGCTAAAGGCTCAAGGTTACCACCTTAATGGACAAGGGATTTCATTCCAATAGGCAATCGGCCTAAAGTAATGGAATATTATTCCACCTCAGTGATCGATATTATATTTAAACGATTCCATGAGCAATTGGCTCATAATTTCGCCTAAACACATACCTCCTAAAGGTAATCCTAAATGTAACCAGGGTTGGGCCGCGGGTGGTGTGTGCTAATAGTGTAGTGCTAAAGTAATTTAAAAACATGCATAGCAATTAATGACCAAACAACACTTTTAAAATTCATTTAAACTACATTCAATCCCAACACCATCTTGCAAAACAAGGGTTAGCAAAAATTACACCCCTTATACCATCCACCTGTAAAATTATTTAATACTATCGTTAGCGGGATGTACCTGGGATCCTTGCAAGCACAAAACATAAGTGTATCATTCTATCTAGGCCTAAGTCCACTTAAAAAAGGTAAATCCCTAGCGGAGTCGCCAAACCAATCGCGTTGCGCTTTTTTTTTGGGTTTTCGGGGTATGCGCGCTAAGGAGGTATTTCTGTGCAAAGGTTTCTCCCAGACCATACCTCACTTGACAGTGGATAGTAATTTCCTATTTGATCTAAGTTTTCAATTTTGGAGTCGCCACTAGTCATTGTTGATAGGTTGACTAGAAACCTAATCGGGGTATGGGAAAAATACCACAATTCTAAGAATCAGAGATTTTGAGTACGGGGATTTGGTTACGTTAATAATCCCAAATTGAGATCCCCAACACTCTTTCGGTAACTAAGAACGATAGAATGTCTAACGTGTCATGCAAGTTTTCGAGGCTTACTCACTAATTCTATCCATTATAATTGTGAGGAAAATCAATCAAGAATTAAATGTGCAATCAATGTCAATCAAACCAAACAATCCTGAATTGTCTCTAAAAATCAAAATACACCAAAAAACATCCAAACCCTAAATAAAGCCCTAAAGGCTTGTTTATTTCATGATTTGTGTCTTTTTAGGGTTTTAGAGTTTTTTTAGGGGTTAGAACCCCTGCATTTGAGGGTTTTTTTAAAAATGCCATTTAGTCACTTCAAAAATTTAAATTTCACTTTTCAAGGTTGGCCACAGTGTTTTTAAACCATTATGTGAATTTTTAAAATTTTTTATTTTTTTTTTGAAAATTAAATTTCTGAGAATTTTATTAATCGAGAATTGATTTTTATGATTTTCTGAAAATTTTTATGAATTTTCAAATTTTCCAATTTTTAGATTTTCTGAATTTTTACATTTTTTATTTGTATTTTTTGAATTTTCTAAATTTTTATGGATTTTCTGAAAATTTTTGAATTTTTTATTGAAATTTTCCAACTTTTAAAATTTTTCCGAAATTTTTTTATTTTTTTATGAATTTTCTAAATTTTTTTTGAAATTTTCCAAATTTTTGAAATTTTTTTTTGTATTTTTCTGATTTTTTGTATTTTTTATTGATTTTTTATTATTTTTTTAATTTTCCCAACGAGAAACAAATCGGACAGGCCCAGTTCAACCCGGTTTGGCTTGGCCGAATCAGGCCTCGCCCTCGCCGGTGCCGACGTTGGTCGTCTTCTCTGGTAAGAAAGAGAGGCAAAACGACACCGTTTCTGGCTTGTTTCTCTTCGGCATTTTGCCGAACACCTAGTGGGTGTGATTCTGAGCTAGACGTTCTCAAGGCCGTCGGTTTGAACTCACCGTCGGTGAGCCTCTGGCGACCTTTTTGATTGATTTTTGGTTTTGTGTCAAGTTCATATCATCCTCTATCAAACTAGTCCAATTGATTGGCCGTCGGACCATCGCCGATCGGCAAAAATCTCGTTGGAAAATGCCAATTTGTTGCAAACGTAAAACATGCTCATCATAAGCTCTAAATCCCTATTCTATTCACCCTAGTCATCTAAATCGCTCAAAATGAATATCAATCTATCAAATAAAGTTAGGAGAAGCTAACTTGGACGGCCTTATGGCCACGGTGACTCTTCGGTGAGGTTTCACAAGCTCCGGCGAGAAGATTTAATGGTGACCAACTTGGTTTATGCATGTTTTTCAATCAGAAATGCAATCAAACAATGTAAAACATGATTAGAACATGTTTTAAGCATCTATAATTGCAAAATCACAAGGAAACAAGCATGATTGAGCTCAATTAAACTCACATACCTATTTTGGAAATTTACCGAATTGTGAGCACGATCGGACTTTACCTGCTTCAATGGATATTAGGTCTGAAGTTTCGATGCAAGCAGCGACCGTAGGGTGATTCTTCGACACTTCCTCTCCAAGTTGATGGCCTCGGTTTCACCGGAAAGGTCTTGGATCAACCGGCCGGAGCTCGATTTCAAAGCTTCGCAGTCAGCTCGCCTTGACACCTCCAGCGAGGAGGTTCACTGCAATAATCGATTTGCCGGCACTTTTCCTATCGGAATAGCGCTGATCGCTCGATCTTAAGAACCTCTACCCACTCTTTCTCTAAATCCCTCCCTTTCTCTCTCTAACTCTCTCTCTTTCTCTCAGGATTTTCGTCAAACAGCTTCTCCCTCCATGTTCAGTTTTTTCTTGTTGTTATTGATCAATTTCCCACCCAAAGTTTGTTATTTACCAACCTTGAATCATTTGGGATGATTCCTTGATGCCAGCTGGAGATTCTCTAGCTAGCCGACTTGATTTTAACGTGCTAAATTGCCCAAAGTAAGTCGGCAAAGTTGCGGGTTGAATTGTCTTTTTTTTTTTTCTGGGTTCATTGCGTTCTGTGCAAGTCGGGTGAAGAAGACGGGTAGCCAGGTTGGGTCGGGTTGCCCCGGTCGACCCAAAAAACTTGGTTTTGACTAAATTCGCAAATTAAGCTCGATTTTGACCCAATTTTCAAAATTAAACCCCCAAAATTGAATTTCTCATCACATTTTGAACCCAAATATGTGATTTTCCCCAATTTTTGTCATTATCATGTCTAAGATTTTTAGCTTTTTATATTCGGGTTATTGGGGTTTTGTTTAATTTGATGCCCTAATGACCTGATTAGGAAAAATTGGTGCTAAAATTGAATTACCTACATTATATTAACGCTAGAAATGATGGTCTCATGGTTCGACAATTTTAAATTGGACACGATTCCCAATTTGGGCTCAAAATTCCTAATTTTCAATTGAATTTTGAAGATTTTTTATTTTTATGAAAAATTGTGCAATTGGACACACCATTATGTAATTCAAGGTCCTAAAATCATTTGTTGTGAAGACACTATGGCTTAAAAATGACAAGAAAATATTTAATTGCATTTTTGGTTCAATTCGGGTTTAATTTTACCCAATTTTGGGAAAAACACATGCCCGGTTGAGATTTTCCAAAATTGATGATTCATTTGCGAAATTGAATTTAAAAGAAGACTAATTACTATTTTTATGGAATTTTATGATTCCATTTGCTATTTTTATTTATTTTCTCACTTATTTTACCTAAAAGAAATTAAAGAAAAATGCAGGAAAATTCTAAAAAATTTATTTTTGGCCTAGAAATAGGTTTCTAGGCTTGGGCAAGATTCCTAATACTAATTTTGAGGTTTTTGAAAGTATGAAAAAAATGAGTTAAAAATTAGGTGTCAATTGTCTCATCTAAGGATCACGCACAAGCAAAAAAGATTGGGTGGTCGGTTAGCTTAGCTTCTCTACACAAAAGAGGGCGCTCCAAAAAGGTGGGATGACTAAGCCTATCCTCAGTCCCTGTGGTACCCCGGAGGCGTCCCCGAGCCAGTTAGTGAGTGGACTGAGTTGGAGTTTGAGTCCTTTGGGCCGGTATCAAGATCGGTGACGACCCCATCGGGAGGATCTATCTCCATGGGATCCCACTTCCCTACACCATCATTAGGGGGAACATCGAATCCTTAGAGTGGACCATACAACTCATCCCCATCTCGATAAATCCACGCCAAAAAGGTGTGCAGCCTCCAGAACGCAAACCTTCCGTCCACCCACAAAGTTGTTGTATGCCTAATGAAAACCCTATCCTCACCTATAGGGTACTCAGTCAACTGATGGTTCATATACATCAGTACTCCAAAATGTTACGGAGGACCATTCATGGTCAGGGATCTGAAATGGTTAGAACACAACAATAAGATAAAACCTCAATAAGTAAATTCCCTAAGCCTCGCTTAGGCTAACGCGTACCTCCGGACAATCATAAACATGTAATTCGAGCATTGAACATGCCATGAACAACCACAGGCGTCTTTACCTTGCCTTAGCCCATTATCAATCCCATACGTTAGAAATCATTATAGTATGGCAAGCTACTCCTCAAGCACATATGAGACCACTGCGGCATAATCTTGCATGATACAGTTGATAACCCAGATATACCCAACATTACGCTCAAGCATAGCATTTTCCAATGCATATCACATTCATAGTTGCCCAGATTATTAACAACCCCACGGGCCACACTGAACCCTCGCCGGTCTTCCAGTCTAGCCGGGCATCGTCCTATTATGTCGGGCACAGCAACATTCGAGATCGAACACCGTCGGCAAGCCAGGTACCAGACAGCATTACACAAAAAAGCATCGGTCCAGCGTCTACTGCGACCGGCAGCGTCTAGAACCACCGCCTAGATGGCATCCGAACTCTCGCCGGACATCATCTAGATCTTCCGCCTATACGGAACATGTCATGACCATACACACGTATCATACACTCAATGCCAATTCTTATATTCACAACTTAGCCAATGCCGAGTGTTTACGACGTGCAAATCTCAACGATTGAATATGTCATGAAACACATTCGATTCCACATGATTAGCATGATCCACTAATCAATGCACCAAATCAGCCATCATGTATCTCAACTCAACCATTGAATGACCAAAACAAGTTAGCCATATCTAACCGAATTAGCTACTAAACATGTTCCGTCAACCATGGATCGATCCACCACAAATAGCCATTAAACCAACATAAGATCGGCCACATGATTAAACCACAATTCAACCACTAAGTCAATCCCGCAACCAGCCACAACAAGTCAAGAGTGCAGTCCCTATTCAATCACAATTCAATCCATGATCGGTCCACCATTCACCATAACCAACCAGCCCTTAGCCCATTAATCCAGCCACTAAGCCAAGCATAAATCAATCCACTAAGTGATCACAAATTAGCCATAACTCAGTCCACTTGATCAGCCCACAATCAGCCATTAAATAGCCCAAAACAGCTCACTAAACAACCCCTAAATATGTCCATCAATAACCCGTTATCCTAACCAAGGTTTAGGGAGTCACTTACTAGGAAGCCTAAGCAAAGAAAGCTAAGCAAGCAGCAGCTATGGCGAGGATGGCGGACCAGCAAGCAGCACCGGTGGACGGACGATGGCAATACTGGTCTCGGCGAATGGTGGCTGGAACAAGGGTGGCGCGATGATGGTGATGGTGGTGATAGCTAGTCGAATAAGAAAGAAGGAGGAGGTGAAGTGGTGGCGATGAGCAACTTGGCTGCAGTCGTGGACGGAGGCGGACAGTGCTTCCGACAACACACGGCGACTAGAGATGGCGAACGGTGGTTGGCGGGTTGTGACGGTCACAAGATGGTGGTGACAGCGAAGGGTGGTATTGGTCTTGGTTGGAGGTTGTGCTACATGAAAATGAAAGAAAAGATGGAGAGAGAGAGAAGGGCATTGGTGACGGTGATGAGTGGCAGTAGTCGGTGGTTGCTCCGGCGACTAGATGGCGGTAGCTAGTGGTGGAACAAGGCAGGGCTGGTCGAGCTAGAGGGGTCTTGGCTAAAGAAGGAAGAGAAAAAGTGAGGAAGAGAGAGTGAACTTGATCCTAATGGAGAGAGAGAGAGAGAGAGAGAGAGAGAGAGAGAGAGAGAGAGAGAGAGAGAGAGAGAGAGAGAGAGAGAGAGAGGCAACAACTCGACTATAAACCCTATCCCCACTCAAATCCAATGGTCTACAATCCAACTTGATGAGTAAGCCAAGATCCAAGGGTTCTCAATTTATCTCCCAACTTAATTACCCAAACTAACTAATGGCAAGTAAATAAATAAACAAGAAGGGGAGGGGTAAGAGTGTCCATCCTATTTGGCCAAGAGAGGGAAATCCCAAAGTCCAATTTGCCCTTCCATGCAACAAAAGAATTCAAATATCTGAAGGGTAAAATGGTCTTTTTCTACTACTTGTTCTAGATTTCACTTTTCCAATAATTTCTGAGCGGCTCGCCAATTGGCCAAGCTAAATAAGGTGACATCCAATAAATTAGTCGTGGAACCTTGAAAGTTCGATACCCAATTCGGATTCTAATGAATGGCCAAAATCAATCGAATGCACCTTTAATGTATCTCAAACTAACGGGTGGCTTTTAAGAGTTATGCGTATCGACCTATGGCCGATTGAATATTGGACCACGTTTAAGCCTACTCAAACCATAGCGACCTCAGTTGTCATGTAATTATAAGGGTCAGTCACTCGTTCCGAATGACGCGATCGTTTGGAATAGGTTTAGAGTCATTCACAATTCATACAACCGTCAAGCGGAATCACCCGCGATCTAATTATATATCATCCGCAAATCGTTCCATAACCATCCTTGGATCAATCTATAATGGTCCAAAATATTCTCTCGTCAATCCTTATAGCCGAAGTGTCAATCCCGGGTCAAGTTCTTAGGTTCACGTACTTAATTCCTAGCTAGCTTTTTCCTAACGGTTAGTCTTCTCAAGAATGATCAATTCCGAGTGAGATTTAATTGAAAGTGCATAGATGAGATAATCATTTCATAGGCACCTAATAGAATCGAAATTCAGAATGTCACAATAATGTAACGTGTCACTACTGTCATTCAGTGTTAAATTTAATGGAGAGCCTCTCCAATATTTTAAGCCTTCTCAAGGAATTAGGCAAGGGGACCCTCTATTCCCCTACCTATTCATTTTGGTAGCCAACATTTTATCCTCACTCATGCATACGGCAGTTGATAATGGCAACATTAGGGGAACAAAACTAAACAGGTGGTGCCCTACCTTTTCTCATCTACTTTTCACGGATGACTCCATATTTTTCTCAATGGGAAACTTCTGGAATGTCAAAATTTAGCATCAATTCTGAACCAATATTGCGTAGCCTCTAGACAAGCCATCAATTTGAAAAAAAATTTGGGACTTTCTTTAGTAGAGACTGCCCTCAAAACTTGTAAGAGAATATGGTGAGGGAGCTAAGAGTACCTATTATTGATAAGATAGGAGATATCTTAGGATTCCTTGATTCCTTCGAATTGGGGAGTATAAAAAAAACATACGTTTGTCTAGATATTGTGACAAGTTAGTACCAAGCTGGAAGGTTGGAAGGAGAAATTGATGTCCAAAGTGGGGAAAAAAATCATGATTAAAACGGTGGTGAAAGGTCTTTTGCAATGTGCCATGTCTATCTTTAAACTCCGTGTAAGGTGATTGAGCAGGAAATAGCATATTTCTGGTGAAAAACTAACGAGGCCAAACCTTGAGTTCAGTGGAAGAGGTAGGACATTTTAAAGATCAGTAACGATAAAGAAGGTATAGGATCCAAAGACTTGCTCGATTTCAACGAAGCAATGTTAGCTAAGTAGGCCTAGCGACTAAGCAAAAACCCATTTTCCCTATGGAGTCAACTTTTCAAAGGTCTATACTTTCCACATAGAGACTTATGGCGAGTGGAAAAGGGACAACGCTGGTCGTGGGGTTGCAGAAGAGACTCCATAACACCCTTGGTTATGTAGGCGGTAGGGAATGGAACAAGAATAAAAACCGGAGGGGATAAATGGCTGAACAGAGAAGTGTTAGGAAGCCTTGCCACTTGGGATGAACCTCAATTTGTTTCAGATTTCCTCTTAAGGGAGGAGGAAGGCCAGAATGAAGTCGCTTTGGAGGACTTTGATGATCAAATTGTGTGTGAAATTCTGGAGATCCCAATCAAGCCTCAAACAAAGAATGACCAAATTGTGTGGACAAGTACAGAAGCAGGGTAGTATACAATTAAAATCGGATGCAACTATATCCAAGAGACAAAGGGAAAAGCATAGTCGGAATCACCATGGCTACCCTCTCGCACTCTATGGACAAACATTTGGAAATTACATGCGTCTCAAAATCAAAATCTTCATGTACAATCTTTGCCAGAATGCATTGCCTAATAAGGAAATTGACGTCAAAGAAGGATTGTACCTGACCCACCATGCTCATTATGTAATCAAAGTGTTGAAACCGTGGAGCACTTGTTTATGTTGTGTCCTTGGACAAAGGTAGTCTAGGTGAAACCAATGGTAACTATCCACATTTCTATTCAGGGATTAACTCAAATTGAGGACTGGGTGGGAATTATACCGAAAAACATGAGTCACTCATGAGATTTGGCGACAATTGCCTTGGTGCTCTGGTATATTTGGAAATCGAGGAGCAATGCCATCTTCAGGAGGAGAAAACTTGACCTGAACACCCTCGTGGACACAGCTCTTGCAAGATTGGAAAGCCTTAAAAGATGAAACCCTAAGATGAACAAATTTGGAAATGGAGACTAGAGCTCTTCATGAAGCCAGAATCCACTGAAAGCTGGAACCTTTAAGATAAACATCAATGGAGCATATGAACCTGGAGCAACGGAAGTGTCAATTGCATGTGTATACTGTGATCCCGCTGGTAGATTGCTGGATGAAGTTGCAAAATCAGTGACGTCGTTATATGCTCTCTCAGTCAAAGCTCAAGCCCTATGTGAGGCTCTAAATTACTTTCTCTCTCTTAGACACAAAGTCATTGCAATTGAATCTGACAACTTGTACCTGGTCAATGCGTTTAGAAGGTCGGATTGATTTACATGGGAAGCTCATGTACTTATCATGAAGCGCAATGATATGTTAATCTCCTTTCCAAATATTCGAGTAGCCTATTATTTTAGAGAGGCTAATTTAGTTGCGGATCAGGTAGCTCTAAAAGTCATAGGAGAAGCAATTTATCTCCAAATTGGGTCTATTTTTCTCCCCAAGCTCTTTGCGATTTATTATGTACCAATGTTCATCTCTTGGCCCCTTTCTTGAGCCACCAAGGCTCTTAAATTTTCAAAACTCAACCACCACAGCCCACTCTGCAAGGCCATATTTTCGAACATTTCCATCTCTGGACGAACCGGCTAGAACTTCACGTCTCCACCAAAGATATGTTTGATAATCATTATGTTCCCATAAACAATTTTTGCTAAGAAATAATTTTTTTTTATTCTATTCCCAGAAATAATTTCTAAGCATTTAAAGGCGTTTAGTAACGGTCCAAAATTTCCATTCCTGGAATAAAAAAAGAACAGAAATGTGTTTGGTAACTATACAAAATTTCTTTTTATTTTAATAATATTTTTAAATATTTTAATATGTCTTTCTTTTTTTTTTCTTTTTTTCTTCTTCTCCTCCTTAGCCATGGTCAGCAATCGGCTGGCGAGGGCGAGGGCTAGACCCTCATGGCTTGGGCGAGGGTCGCCCTTACCAAATCGGGCAAGGGTGGCTCTCGCTGGCCATGTCCAGCCCTTGTTAGAGAGGATGAGGGTTGCCCACGAGGCTCGTGGCCTGGGTGAGGGCCGCCCTTGCTGGCCCTAGTCTGTGGTCGGTCACCATCGACTCGGTCATGGCCAAGAAGAAGAGCAAGAAAGAAGAATAGGAAAGAAGAAAAAGAAAAAAAAATCTTTTTCATTTCTCAGTCTTGTTCTTAGAATTAAGAAATAACTTTTTTTTACTTTTTAATTTTGTTCTAAAATTAATTCTAGGAACAAATTTATGCACGAGAACAAAACATTTATTACAATAATTTCTGTTCTAAAGCTAATTTTAGGAATAAAAGGATAGAATCAATTGATATTTCGCCGGTCAACAAACGCATCCTAAGCTAGATAAATCTGACGGAAGCGTACACGTCATTACTCCCGTTTCGTCACTGCGCGCGACATCACTACCTCACCCCGTCGCCACCCTCCTGCCTCTTTAAGTAGCTTCGCGCTTGGACGCCATTCTCGTCCACATTCACACTGACACCGACACACCCAGAAGCGGACGTCGCCCAGATTTTCTCTCCAGGAACTACCGTACGCTAATGGCTACTCCGTAAGTACCCCTCGCGATCTTGCGCTGTCGCTCTCTTTCCTGCGGAATTCGAGCCGTTGTTCTTGTTTTCTTGACGATCCCTTGCTTGGTTTTTCGTTTCGATTCTGCCGCAGTGTCGTGGTAGAGAGTTTGCCTCCTTCGTTGAACTCCAGCGCCGAGCAGCCTCCTCTTTTCGATGGAACTATAAAGTTCGATTCTTGTCTTTTTTTCGTCCTTGAGCGTCGTTGTTCGAGTTGATTCGGTGTGATTACTGATTAAATTGTCGTATCGTCTGATTACGTTTGTGTTCTCCGAATTGTATGAAGGTTGTACACCTGTTACACATGCCCATTTGCCCAGCGCGTCTGGATCACGAGGAACTATAAGGTGAGTTCATTCTCTGTGATGCATGTGAAATTTGACAAAATTCAAGTGAAATTTGTCTTTTTATGTCATTTAGCTCATTTTGATTGGGTTCGTGTTTAGTTTCTAAATTGGGATTGTATTTCCGAGATGCAGGGACTGCAGGACAAGATTAAATTAGTTCCTCTTAATCTTCAAGACAGGCCTGCCTGGTATAAGGAGAAAGTCTACCCCGTGAATAAGGTGATTCTTCTTTTGCTCGTCTTTTGCCCGTCGCCGACTGTTTTAATTCTGGGTGTTTCACGATAGTAGCCCAGATTCTCCGCTTGACACTGATTGTCAAAGCCCAGATTGGATTAGTTTAGGATTCCAAGCGATTGCTGCAGGATTCCAGATTTTATAGATTGGCTCTTTGTGTTACTAGTTTTCATGTATTCCAAAATCAAGCATGGCTCAATTGCGATGTATTGAGCATAGTTACACCAATCCGCTTTGAGGAGGGAGAATTTAATGGCTTCTTGCCGGAAGGAAGGTGGAATGACTTCGAAGCTTTACGAATTTTTTATTATCGGGGGATGACATGGAAGTGAAAGCCTTGGTTTAGTGGGGTGCTCTACATTAATTTCAGGCGTACATTTAGGATCTGATGGATCAGAGTTAATCAGTACTTTGACTTCAGCACTTGAACTTGACTTTCCAACTTGCTGGGAGTAGGGGCTTTCACTGGAACTGAAACTCTATTTTCCGTTCAACTCCCTTAACCTTAAAGACTTTGAGGGCTTACTTTTTAGGGCTTTGCACTCGCACTACCCGAAAGGAACTAGGAGTAATAAGCTAAGCCCGCCAGCCGCCAACCAAGCCAATGCGCCATCCCTATCCCTTCCTGATGAAGCTTCCTTCTTACTTTTTTATCATAAACTAACCAAGTTTGTCGTTTTTTTGGATCGAGAGTATGCATTAGTGATAGGACAAGAATCGGGGAGACATGTTTCGTTTATTAGGAAGAATGAATTTTCTCTGGAACCCTTTAATCTCTTGTTTAGGCATCTGTTGATGCAGATGGAATTTGTTAGAGGGAGCAACTGAATTGGTGACTCTCAAGGGTAGCTGATTTTAGTTTATGGGAACTAAATTGTCTCCTGACTTGGTTTATTTGACCTTTTAATCAAATGAAAAGGGTGAGTTTTAGCATTGTTGATTTGATGGGTACATTTTGCTTTTCTCCTTCTGTAATTTGTGATTAGGTACCGGCATTGGAGCACAATGGGAAAATCATTGGAGAGAGCCTAGACCTGATCAAATACGTGGACAGCAACTTTGAAGGGCCTTCTCTTTTCCCTGATGTGAGCACTTGATAGAAAATGTGCATTTCTTTTTTCTGTGGCTTGCACATAACAACAGACTAAGTGGCCGCTCTTCATTACGTAGGATCCTGAAAAGAAGAAGTTTGGTGAGGAGCTGTGGTCTTATGTTGATGAATTCATGAAGATAGTCTACACTTCATTCAAGGGAGAAGGACCGAAAGAATGTGGTAAGTCCTTTAAGCACTTTCTTCGATGATAGGTATCTCCATTACCATTAGTGAACTTCATCTTCTGCATCAGGTTCTGCTTTTGATCATTTGGAGAGTGCTCTTGGCAAATTTGAGGATGGACTATTCTTTCTTGGACAATTCAGTGGGGTATGTTGGCATTCTCACATTTGATAAGGGGCTCTCCAGTGCTTCTTCCTTTTCTAGATGGGTTAGACAAGATATCCATTGATCCATGCAATCCATATGATGTGCGAACGAATCTTGGAGAAAGAAGTTTTGCCTGATATGTGGCTATCAATATGTAATTCTTTTTGTGGTTGACTATTATTTAGGGTCTAATTTTGTGATTTCAGGTGGACATTGCCTACATTCCATTTGTTGAAAGATCCCAAATCTTCTTATCTGAAGTGTGGAAGTATGACATCACTGCTGGCAGACCTAAGCTAGCAGCATGGATTGAGGTATGGGAAGTAATCTAGTCTCTGGCCAATGCTTGTTTTAAGCTTCATTTCTTTTCCATTTTGAACAAAATTCTTTCTTCCCACGAACAAAAGAAAGCTAAATTCCTAGATTGATTCCGAGTAAAATGGTGTATCAGTGATAATAGTTTCAGGATAGTGTCTAGAGCTAAACTTTGGCCTTGTTGAACCATTGTAGCACGGGAGCCTGTCTCTGGGGAGATTATGACCTGCCGTGAGGCAATCGTTATCTGAAGTCATCAAACATGCTTAGTGGGATTTTCATTAATAGTCTCGATAGTTTTCTTGTAGAGCCATATATAGAATGAGAGAGTCCTCATTCTCCACCGACCTTCAAATTATTCACTGGTTGTGGTGACTATTTTTTTCTATGCAAATGCATCCTCTCTTGAGAGGAAAACATGATAAAGTTTCCTTTAGAGACCAACTAGTTTTACAGACAACCTTGGGATCTAGTGTGCTTGTACTACCTGGACAATGGCAAGTTGTATTGTTACTAGTTGCAGATTCAGCAGCTCTGCTCAATTTCATCCTTGCTCAAAACCATATTATGCATTGATATTTCCTTTTACTTCATCCCGTGCAGGAAATGAACAAGATCGACGCTTACAAGCAGACAAAAACCGATCCTATTGAACTTGTTGAATTCTACAAGAAGCTCTTCACTGTAATGCTTCTAACTCAAACTCGATGTCACGAAATTTTCTGAAGGACTTTCTTTCCTCTCTAAGCACCAGTGAGTTTGTTTCTAGTCGCTAATTAGTTTTTTCTTCAAACGCAGGCTCAGCAGTGAATGGAGTCATGACCATGCAAGGCTATGTATGAAGGGAAAAAGGGGAGTAAGAAAAGGGTTGAATGGCTTGATAGTTGGTGTACCTTCTTTTAATGTTTCTTTGAGGCTATTGTGTTGTGTATCCGCTCTAGATGCAGCGATGCCCCTCTTTTACAGCTTGAAAATGTTAGCGGGATATTACTTGAAATTTCGTATATGTAACAGTTCATTTTCGAATCATTTGCGTTATCGTCTGTCTTCATATTGATGTTTCTTTGGTTTTTCCCTGGCTTCCCCTCATCAAAGCTGCTCAACTGCTTTTCAAACTCTAGGTTGGTGAACCAGCCAAAGTGATTCTCTCTCGATATGGAAGAGCTGCTCTCTACCCCTCTCGGTGGTAGAAACCCTAAACCCCAAAATCCACCTTAAACCCTTGATATCACCTCTCATTTCTCTCTTCTTCCTTTCTCCTCTCTCATTTTCTTCCCTCGTCTCTTCCTTAAACCCAGAAATTTTCCTCCCTGAGCTCGTGCAGTTGCTGGGTTGACTTTCGCTTGACTTTCGCTGGAGCAGCTTCAATCGGCTATCTACGGTGGTGTACGTGGACTGGAATCCACCTCCCCTTTCCAGTAGTTGGGGTCTGCGACACCTGCAAATGGCAATGGAGGAACAGAACTCAGTCGATGCTCGACTCAATCTTCTTTGTAGGAGATTAGGTAACCTCTGGACTGAGAATAAAATGGCCGAATTGGACGACACCGTCACAGCACAGAAATTGAAGGAGTGTCACCTCACACTTTTCGGGCAACTTTTTTCGAAACCAAACATAAATATCCAAGCTTTCCAGAATACAATGAAGAAGGCATGGCGTTTGGATGATTTTAGCTTTTCCCTAGTTGGCGCAGATGTATTTGCTTTTACTTTGAAATCTGAAATTGAGAAGAACAGGGTGCTTCAGTCTGGACCATGGTGTTTTGCCAATCACCTACTTCTTTTGAATCCATGGGAAGAGAACATCCCACCTCACCGTTATGTCTTTACACATTGTACCTTTTGGGTTCATATTTATGGGCTACCTTTCGAGCTTCTTTCCGAGAAAGCTATCCGTAAAACAGCACTAACTCTGGGATATGTAGACGAAGTGAAGGTTGATGGCAAGAGCTTTGCTACGTCGAAAATGGGTAAGGCGAGGGTGACTATTAATCTGCTGGAACCTTTGATGCCAGGAACTATTGTGAACTATAGAGGCAAGAAACTTTGGGTGGATTTCAAGTACGAAAGGTTACCACATTTCTGCTATTCCCGTGGCAGAATTGGGCATTATGCTAAGCATTGTGAGATACTTCCTTTCGATGAGGAAAAATTTGAAGCAGGAATAGATGTGCGCTTTGGCCGTTGGCTCAAAGCCGAAGCTAATGAGTTCAGCCCTTTCTGGAAGCTCTTTAACGATGAAAAGGGTGATGAGGATATGGATGAAGAAATTATACCAAAAATTCTTGCTGATGTGACACAAGTTATTACCTATGTTCCAGTAACTAACTCCCACAGCCATGTCAATCAGCAAAGCCAGGGACCTAACTCAACCAAGGAGATCCCTATTCCTGTCCCAGATCTGCCCTTGGCAGGAACTCAAAAGAAAAAGTTGATTGGGAGCAAACTACCAGGTAACAAAAAAGCGAGGAGGTATAATCTTGATGATACTCAAGTGAAGAACTCTACATCACTGGATGAAGCTAGGTTATTGGACACTCCGATACAAGTCTCTGATAATTCTAGAAATTGGGCTTTGGTGGCTAGCCCTAATAAGCCACCGGGGTACATATGAAGCTTCTATGTTGGAATTGTCAGGGGTTGGGCACACCTCTGACAATTCGAGCTTTAAGAGTCCTAGTGACTCAAGAAAGGCCCACGTTACTATTTCTTATGGAAACTAAAAACCAACAACCAGTGGTGCTCCGGCTGAAACGCAGGCTTAATTTCCAGCATTGTTTTGTGGTAAATCCCAGAGGTATTACAGGTGGGCTGGCAATGATGTGGTAGTGGGGTGTTGGTCACAGTGGAGTCATATTCCAATGAGTTCGTCAATATCATTTATGAAGATGATGAATGCAAGAAGAGAATGAGAATCACATTGGTACATGCACCAAACACGTTCCCAGAGAGGCTGAGATTGTGGGAGGAATTGAAAGGTTTGAGTTCTCTTAATAACCTTCCTTGGATTTGTTTAGGGGACTTTAATGAAGTCCTTTATCATTGGGAAAAGGTGGGTAGAAGAATGGCTGAACATTATAGATCGAATGCATTTCAGGAGTTCCTAAATAACTGTTCTTTAATGGATCTTGAATGCGAAGGATGCGCATTTACTTGGGCTAACAATCGTGAAGGGGAAGCCTATGTGAAGGAAAGATTGGATCGGGTCCTGTGCAATATCGATCGGAGGATATTATTTCCAAACGTAGAAGCCTATGCATTGCCTGCGATTGGGTCAGACCACAGCCCGATTCTATTGTCTTTGGAAGCTGAAAGAGTGAAACGCCGGAAGGAGTTTAAATATGAGACATTCTGGGCTGAAGATGAGGAGTATGGAGACGTTGTTAAAAAGGCCTGGACATACTCAAATATGCTGAATCAGAGCCTTTTGCGAAAATTAAAAGAGGTGACAACGGCTTTGACTAGTTGGAGCAAGAAAAAGTTCTCTAATGCACAAAAGCAAATCACCTTGTTGAAGATGGAACTCCAGATTATCGCAAATGGCACTAATACCCAGAATGATAACGAGAGAGTGAAGCAGATCAAAGAAAGAATTCATGACTTATGGAGACAAGAAGAAATGTACTGGGGATTGAGATCTCGAATCTCGTGGCTGAAATGGGGAGACAAAAACAGAAAATACTTTCATGCTACCACAATTTAGAGAAGACAGAGAAATAAAATTTCGATGATGATGATATCAGAAGGGGAATGGAGTAGGGATCCCCACATTCTTAAACAAGTAACAACAGATTTTTTTCAAGGATCTGTATAAATCAGTAGGCCCTCATGATTTTCAACCAGTTCTTGAGCAGTGTCCTAGTCTTGTTGGGGAAGAGATTAATGAAGCATTAATAGCAGACTTAACTTTACAAGAAGTCAAGGATGCTATCTTCCAAATGGGAGCATTGAAAGCGCCAGGGCCTGATGGACTTAATGCACAGTTTTATCAACATCACTGGGGGGATATTCATGCTGATATCGTCAGAATGGTGAGAGATTTCATGAGTAGCGGAGTGTTGGACCCATCCATTAACAGAACTCTAATTTCTCTTATACCCAAAGTCCCTAATCCAGAGAATCTCAGCCAATATAGACCTATTAGCCTCTGCAACTTTGTGTACAAGATTATATCAAAGGTTTTGGCAAATCGCTTGAAACCTTGGCTTCCCCAATTGATCGAAATAGAATAGAGTGCTTTCATTGGTGGCCGGCAGATTCAAGATAATATCCTGGTAGTCCAAGAGGTACTTCATCAGCTCCGAATTAGAAAGAGGAAGAAGAAATTCCAGGCAATTCTAAAACTGGACATTCAAAAAGCCTATGACGGAATAGAATGGGATTTTCTCGAAGCTTGTATGTTAAAGATGGGGTTCTACAGGAAATGGGTATCGTGGATTATGCAATGTGTCACTACAGTATCCTTTTCCCGTCAAATTCAATGGCGAATCTTTACCGTACTTTCAGCCATCGAGAGGAATTAGGCAAGGTGACCCTCTCTCCCCATACTTGTTCATTATCATAGCAAACGTACTCTCTTTGCTCATGAAACAAGCATCAGCGGCAAGAATTATAAGAGGGATCAGATTCAATAGATTTTGCCCAACACTCACTCATTTGCTTTTTGCTGATGACTCTATCTTTTTTTTGGATGGTACAGTGAGCGAATGTCAAAATATGGCTGCAGTTCTAAACCAATATTGTTATGCTACGGGCCAAACTATTAACCTGAATAAATCAGGTATTTTCTTTAGCTCCGGTTGCCCTCTGTGATTAAGACAGAATATGGCCCAAGAATTGCGTGTCCCGAAAATAGAAAAAACAGGAAAATATTTGGGAATACCCTCGGATTGGAGAAATTCAAAGAAAGACATGTTTGCATGGATTCTGGCTAGGGTGAATATGAAACTGGAAGGGTGGAAGGAAAATTTGATTTCAAAGGCAGGGAAAGTATTGCTTCTAAAGGCTGTGATTCAAGCAATCCCACAATATGCGATGTCCATTTTCAAAATTCCCTTATTTATTTGTCGTGCAATAGAGCGAAAAATTGCTGCCTTTTGGTGGAGGAATGGGGAATCAAAAGCTGGTATACATTGGAAAAAAGGGGAGTTACTTAAAACAAGAAAGGACAAAGGAGGTTTGGGTTTCAGGGATTTGATCACCTTCAATAAGGCCATGTTGGGGAAGCAAGCCTGGAGGATCATTCAGTCTCCATATGCATTATGGAGCAAACTTTTAAAAGGAATTTATTTTCCTAATACCGATTTTTGGCATGCGGGGAAGGGAACTAGACCATCGTGGGGATGGCAGAACTTGCCCATGGGTAGGGATGCCATTACGAAGTCAACTATGTGGTCTGTAGGGAATGGAGAATCCATTAGCGTGAGGGAGGATAATTGGTTACCATCAGGGTTTATTGGAGGCCCAGCCAATCGCAATGGCCTAGTGTTTGTTGCTAATCTTATAGACAAGAATGTGCCCAATTGGGATGAGCAGACACTTAGGCGACTGTTTGATGACAGAATAGTGAAAAAGATAACATCTATTCCTTTACCAAAGGAAAATGAAGCGGATAGAGTGGTCTGGATAGGGACTAAATCGGGGTTCTATTCAGTGAAAAATGGGTATAACCAACTCAGACAAGACGATCCGTTATTATGCATACAACAACCCTCCTCTTCCTACCAGCCCCCATCAGAACTTTGGAATAAATTATAGAAACTAGATGTCCCGCCAAAACTCAAGATGTTTTTATGGAGTATTTGCCAAAACGCCTTGCCTACAAAGGATAACCTTCTCACAAGAAACATAATCCCTGACCCAATTTGCCCTCTTTGCCAGCAGAATCGAGAAACTCTTGAGCACTTGTTCCTTCTTTGTTCATGGACTCAAGAAATCTGGTCAGATTCGCAAGTACAAGTCATGATTTCGAGTCATGGACTCAATCGAATTGATCAATGGTTACTAAATTACTGAGGCACCAAAACGGATGAGCCAAACCTAGAGCTTGTCACAGCTATTCTTTGGCACATATGGAAATCTCGTAACAATTTCATATTCAGGGGCACAAAACCATATCCGAGGAGTGTTGTCACGGATGCCTATGCAATGAACGACAAAATTACTCGTTGGAGCTCTAAACCCATAGGAAAAGGGAAAAGAAAGGAGAACTCACAGATTTCTTGGATTCCATCACGCTCAGGATCTCTGAAAATAAACGTAGATAGAGCGTTTCTGGAGAGAGAAGGGGCTGGTGCGGTGTCGTGGGTGTGCCGAGACTCCTCCGGAATGCTGATTGATGGATTCGCGAGCTCTGTGCAGGTTCGATCTCCCCTCCATGCCGAAACCTTAGCTCTGTTGGAAGCATTGAAGTGGCTAAACTCACGTGGCTATGAAGAGAAAGAATGTAAAGAGATAGAGTTGGAGTCAGACAATCTCTTTTTAGTTAGAATGCTTCAAGGCACAGATCAGGTTTCTTGGGAAGTCCACACACTGATCAAAGAGAGCAAAGACTTGCTTATCAGAGTAAAAGGCCTCCGGTTGGCCCACTGTGCCCGAACCCAGAACAAGGTTGTAGACTGGATCGTTAAAGCTCAAGTCTATGATATTCTCCCACTCAACTGGGTTTTCAATCCACCACAAGCCCTTTGGGATTTGTTATGCTCAGAAGCTCTTTTGGTGTACTTATCAACTGTTTAACATGAATGAAATAGCTTCCTTTTCCGACAAAAAAAAAAAAGCTGCTCAACTGTCCTGGCTATTCCTGATATTTGCTCATCTTGAGGCTTATTGACTCAGACAGAATAAGCTGTTCATTGAAGAAAAAAAAAACAACAAGCTGTTGTTATAATAGAACTGTGAAAAAAAAGTACTTTAAATTTTGGGTTGATCCGTAGGTTACGTGGGTTCTATTGTAATAAGAAGTGTTTAGTTTGGGTTGTGGCAATTTCTATGAAAAAAGTATTTTATTTATTTATTTTACCTTTCTTTTCTACAGAATGTTATCAGAATTTTTTTTATCAGACTTCGATAGGTATAGGTAAATATAAATCTAACCTTCTCCACACACGTGGCATTTACCGTTACTCTCTATATTCAAATCAAGAATTTAGAATTGGACAAATGATACGAGACAGCATCTTTATCTTTTACTACAAATAAAAAAAAGGGCGAATGCAAACGCATAAACACGTCATTTTTTCGAGCGTAGGAAAATTTCTTGAGCAGATTGGTACTGCCGATGCCTCATTAGTCAAGATTATATTTTCATCACCCATATAATATTGGCGACGATGCTCATTATTTGAGATGAGTTTTGACCAACTAGGGAATAGATACTCACATGTATATATTGGCAGCTACTATATTGTATTTGCACATCATGAGATTTGTATGTTCATCAATGTGCATTTGATTATTGAATTGTATGTAACTCATGACATTTATTTTATGGCACACATGATTATAATTATATATATATATATATATATATATCGTGTGAGTTATGTCTTACATGATTTAAAATAATATGTTTGGAAAATGTAAGTAAATACTTGCGATTTACGGTAGGTTGATATTATTGTTACTCAAGTCACAAAGTGATGAGAAATTTGAATATGTCGTTGGAGACGTGGATTTTTTACATGATTATGAATTTATACGATGGTGCGTACTCATAGTAGCTGAAATGGTTAACATGTATTATATGGATTGGGATGCAAACATTTGAATCATGTAAAATAGAATACATGTTGCATTTCCAGAGTGATTGAAATATTATATTATGAATAGATAAATAAATAAGAAATATCTTGAATAAATGAAGGATTGGTATATTCTGAATTATAGTGATTTCTCTAAATGATATTTGATATTACTTGTTGATTGTTACTATGATGTTGTGCTCAGAGGTCGAGTAGTGAGTAAATCTCCCACTTAAAACCTAGAGCTTTTTTTTGTTATTAAGCTTAGGCTCACCCTCAAAATACCTTACAGATTGGCCGGGGACATTTAGATTAGCACTTCCAAAGATCTCTTGAGAATTGGATCAGAGTGCATAAATAAAGTAGGAGTTTGCATTTTGTATTCGGAGTTACGATTTTGTATGATTGTGTACATGACTTGAGGTTAAGTTAATTATTTATTTGAGATTCAAATTGTATGGAAATTTCAGGTCATGACATTACGACCTGCACCTTTGATCTCATTGCAAACCTTTCAACAAGGACTTATCTTAAATACTATATAAGTTGTATTATTGTATTGGGCCAAATAAGGGCTATTTAGGAGCGTCAATGGGTCGGGTAGGGTTCGGCCGGGTTGGGCTGGCGTTAGCTTTTTTTACACCCCTAGCCATTACGTTCTTGGCTCTTCCATGCTCATCTACTTCGGTGGGATTTGGCACCTTTAACGTGTACTGATTTCCAGTTGATCTAATATAATCCTCTAGAATAGGATAATCTAAAGGCTGGAACGTATATACATTTTGAAGAGCTAGAGGAGGGGATTAATGAGCACAATTAGACTGGAGAAGTTTCTGGAGATGGCCGGTCAGACTTCACAAAATTGTGCAAACTCTCTCTGTCAGGATGTATGTTTCCTTACCCATTTGAGATTGGGTTTGTAAAACGATGAAATTAGTTTAGAAGGAGGTGGCTTTGCTTTGGACGGAGTGGGTTTATGTTTCGCCAAGGGGGCCGATGGTAGCGTCGACATCTTCCCATTTTGGGTTAATACCATGAAAAACCCTAAACTGATAGACATGTGATAAATTTACCCTAAATTAATTTTTTGACCACAAACAACTTAAACTGGTACATTTGTGATAAATTTACCCTCTGTTAGTTTTTGTTAAATTTTACCGTCAAATTGCTAATTTGGATAACACGTAATAGTTGACGGGTGTATTAATTTGGGATATTACCCTCCGTTTATCACAGGTGTACCGGCTTGTGATTTTTCGTGATATAAATCCAATTTAACGGAAACTAATGGAAAATAATTTTATCACAAATGTGCCAATTTAGGATTTTTTGTGGTCAAAAAATTCGTTTGGAGTAAATTTGTCATTGATATACTACTTTGGAATTTTTAGTAGTCAAAAAATTAGTTTAGAATAAATTTGTCACAGGTATACCAGTTTGGGGTTTTCCGTGGTATTAACCCTCTCATTTTTGGAGAAATTCTTGCTTAGATGAGCGAGATTTCTTCTTCTTCTTTGAAGGCTTGTCATCCTCTTCTTCTGGAGGGGCTAGACAAAATTTGCTCTGATAGTTTAGATTCCAAAAGTAATGACCTGAGGATCTTTAAAGTAGACAAGAGTATGCTTCTCAGAGTTGATAGAGTCTATTCAAGCCTTTTTCTTTCGCTTTCATCTTCAAGAATGTATGGCTGCATCATTACAATATTAGGAAAAAATAGAGGAAGAAGGGTTTCCTTCTTTTTCCTTTGAATGATCAAAATTAATAACCATACCGCCATATTTCTTTTGGTGAATTTGGACTCTAAACACTGGATAGGCCTAACATTTTGATGGAACTTCTCATAGTTAATCGCCCATGTATCTAAAAGAAGCTTAACTAACTCTAGGCGAGGAAAATGCCTTGGCACACGGACCCGCGAAGTTGTTATCCACTAAAACAAAAAGAACATCTTCTACTTTTGAAGGAGTCAAATCAAGAGCATGATTTTGGGTGAAAAGTTACTACAGCAGAGTCCACAGTATATGGAAATTTTGCCTTAGTGGAATACCCCATATAAGCTGTGCATAACATCACTGAGTGCATAACATGTGGCTATCAGGCTCATAGATCAGATTTATAAAAAAATATGACTCTTTCCCTTCTCTCTCCCATTCTCCATTAGCCTCCATTAACCCTCGTCGCTACTGCTCCAAAGTTTTCACTTTTCACCTGGTCTCTCTCTCCATTACTCTTCTTGCTCAAAATTTCTTTTGCTTCCGACCTCCTCTTCCTTCCTCCGCAACTTCACCTCCTTTAGTCGTGAACCCGGCGCGCCAACGCTGGTTGCCTCCACCATCCCCTTTTGAGAAAACCCATCTACTCTCTCTCTCTCTCTCTCTCTCTCTTCTCTGCGAAACGCATCTCTTTTTGTGAACCGCGCCTTCGCCTCCACCATCGCCTGCCGAAGCCCATCGGTGGCTCATAACCTGACCACTTGGCCGCCTCTGCCTATGTCGTCGCCTCCAAAGCCCTCCATTGGCGATTCAACCCCTGCCTCTTTCTCTGTGTCTCGAGAAATGGCTTCGCTCTGCTCTCTATGACAAACCATGCCTCCACCATTGCCTCCAGAAGCCCCTTCAGCAATCTCGATCTCCGACTCACCCTCTGCGTTGCCTCCCAAAGCCCCATTCTCAGGTTAGGGTTTTGTATGACTTGAACTTATTCCCATCGTTTTTGCCCTAATGTGAAGATTGGTGGCTCAGATCTCGACCACGCAGCCGCCTCCGCCTATGCTGTCACCTCCGAAGCCCCCCATTGGCGATTTGTCCTCTACCCCTCTCTTTGTACTGAGAAACGGCTCTGCTTGGCTCTCTGTGACAAATTGCGCCACCAACATGTACACAAAAATGACTGTGGCAGAGACTACTCTGTTGGATTGCAAATAGACTAGAAGAGATATTAGATAATGCAGGTCAAGAGCACACCAGAGGAGTGGAAGTCATAAGGTTTTAAGGTTCGCTCTTCTTCTGTTTTTTCCTTTTTTGGTTTATTTTGTCTTCACGGAATTATTTTTTTGGCCTCATTTGGAGTCAACGTGATATGTGAATCTAGGGATTTTGGAATGACAACAACGATCGTAAAAGTACAGCTGATCTTGAAAATTGTGTATAGAGTGTAGACATTCTGAGGTACACATGGTGATCAATTTCCCAAATTTATTGGTTTTTTAATAGCTTGTCCGGATACTTTATTTAGACACAATGGATTAATGCATAAGATATGAATTTTCCTTGAATCTTTTTTCTCTGGACATGAAACTATCTGAGGAAAAGTAGATGTGGCTCCAATGAGGGAAAGACATAAGTCCATGATATCCCATTGAGATGATTTTTTCTGTTTGGCAGTAAGTAAGAGATTAAACCCCAATAACGTTAATTTGGATTTCCCGTTCGTTATTGATCACGATGTGGAGTTTAGCAATTACATTGGGTTCCTAAATAAATCATGTGCTTGTACATTCTGCTGATTGTGTTTGATTGTGCTCTAAAATGTTTGTATGACATTCTTAATTTCGACCCATTTTTGGGATTTATAAAATGTGTATTTCGTCAACGTATTTGTAGTATAATCTCGCCCAGAATTGATCACTCTCTGGTTATTGACCGTTAAGGAAATGCTAATTGGAAATTGATTACAATGACCTAAGAACTTGACCATGGTTCGACCGAGATAGCCCTGGCTCGAGTAAAACTTAGATGTGGCTCGATTTCAAATTGGCCACGAGTCGATACGCATAACTCCAAAAAGCCACTCGTTAATTTTGAGATTCGCTGAAGGCGCGTTTGATCAAATTTGGCCATTCTTTAAAGCCCAAACTTGGTTGTCGAATTTCTCAGAGTTTCGTGATGAAATCAATCGAACGATATCAAAATAAGTGTGGCTAACCTCGAGATTGCCCGGATTTGTCGAAAAATGAAATTTAGACTGAGTGCAGATTTAGGCCAGTATACCTTCCTCTTTATTTAAATTTAGAATTGGGATTAATGGGAGCCTTTGGATCTTGGCTTGATCCACAAGATGGAATGGTGGCCCTTGGATCACACTTGAAAGGGCTAGGACCTAGTTTATACTCCTTCTCTCTCTTTTCATAATGTCTTTCTCTCTTTCTCCCTCCCTCACGTGGCCGACTCCTCCTCCTCTCTTCTTCTTCTTCTTCTTCTTCTTCTTCTTCTTCTTCTTCTTCTATTTTCTTTTCCTTCTTGCTAGTTCACTGCTCCTACTGCTACTTCTTGTTCTGCTTCTTGGCTTCTTCTGGCTACACGCCTGCCCGCAGCTGCCGTCCAGGTCACCAAAAACTACCACTTACCGCTATAGACCGCTACTGCCCACCGCACCACCATTTCTTTCATTTCTTGCTCGGTTTGCTTGGGTTTTTCCAAGTAAGTGGCTTCGTAACCCTTGACTACGCTAAGGGGTAACTAATGAACATGTTAGGAATGGTTTAAGGGCTGTGGATAGTTGGTTTAGTGGCTGGTTATGCTTGGTTTACTTGGTGGTGCTTGTTGGTAGATTTCCGATAAGGCTGTTACTACATCACTGGATTTTGCTTCTTTTTTTTTCTGTGACTTGTGTGGGCCAAATTTAAGGAAGTGTTCTTCATCAAAGTTATTCATAACATCTTGAAGTATGACATATATTAAATTTGAAATTTTTGGAGATATTTTGGGGCCATTCGTAAGTCCATTTTTGAACAGAATTCAGTCTACCGGATTTACTGTTCACCCGACCTTCTTGTCTTTCCGATTTTCTATAAATTTTTCCAGACCTCTTTTCAACAGACTTTTTTCACAAAAATTGTTGAGAACATCCGTATCTATGACATATAAAAATTTTAGATCTTTCCAAAGTGATTTGGGTACTGAATAAGTTGTATTTTTTATGGTCTGAGGGGCTGTCTGAGCAAACCGGGTTCTGTCCGGCTTTAAGTGTCAAAACGAGGCGTTTACAGTTAGAAATGGATTTCGTATCCATCATGAAAAATGTTTATCAAGATATTTTGTACAACATATCCGAATTTTAAAATTTTTGAAGTTGATTTACTATTTGTTTTAAAATAAATTCGGTAACTATGTTACTACCCGGAATTGCTTGAAATCACCCATTTATGTGTATACTCGGTTTTCTCATTTTTGGGCAATTATTCAAAAATGGGGTTATCAATGAAAAGTGTGGCATTTTATTGGCCGAGTAAGTATTCAATTGGCATGTGACCGATTCTCCTAGATAAAAATTGGCATTGAGTGGATAATGTGTGTGCATGATCACGTCACGTTCCGTCTAGACGGGAGTTCTAGACGATGCCCGGCGGGAGTTCGGATGCCGTCTAGTACCCAGGGTTGCCAGAGGATGTTCGATCCTAGGCGATGCCGATCGCGATGGAGGCCGGATCGATGCTCCTAAGTGAAATGCCGTTGGGTACCTAGCTTGCCAGGGGATGTTCAATTCCTAATGTTGCCGTCGTCGATGTAGCGAGACGATGCCTGGTTATGCCCGAAGACTGGCAGGAGTTTGGTGGTCCGAGGGGTCGTTAATAACCTGGATACATGTGAACGTATGCTATGCATTGGTGGATGCTCGAAATCGGGAATATTGAGTATGTTTCTTATGATTATGCCATGATTTGAAGTGTGCTTGTTTGATGAGCAATTGGCCATGTTATGGTGATATTGTAACGTGCAGGGCTTGTGTATATGCCTAGGCCAGGTAAGGACACCTGTGATTGTTTATGGAATGTCGATTGTTTGAATTGCACGTTTAAAATTGTTTAGAGGTACGCTTTGGCCTAAGCGAGGCTTAGGTAGTTACTTATTGAGATTTGTTCTGATTGTTGTAATAAAAACATTTCAAACCCACGACCATAATTGATCCGAAGATGCTGCTAAGGTACTACAGGGATTGAGAATAAGTCGAGTTAACCCATTTTTTGAGTGCCCCTTTTTGTTGAGGAGTTAAGCTTACCAACCACCCGATCCTTTTTGTTGTGCGTTGTTCGTCGATAGTGGCCTCTAGTAAGGCTTATACCTTGTGTCGTTTGGAAGTAACATTATGTTCTTAAAAAGCGGTTTATTGATGTGTATCATTCGTCTTTCTCTACTACCTTGTTTCATTGTATGTTGTATGGTGAGTTCGAATTTGCTTCCGCTCACGTTCCTCATTTGAGTTAAGTTGGGTCGGCGACAAGTCTTAGGATGTCGCATGCTTGATGACCCCGAAGGGATGCTGTGTGCTCATTCGGGTTCAGCGCATGACATTCCTGTTGATTTAGTATCATAGCAAGTTCAGCTCGATCCAAGTTGGTAGAAATCTGGAGTGATAAGGAGCGATGACCTTTGGGGCAGTTGACTAGAAAGACCTTAGCAAGTCATAGGTGTGAAACGCGCTACGTGTACCTCCAGATTATTTGTTGTGATTGTTGAGTGAATTGAATGTCCTAACAATTGAGTTGCAGGTGTGTCTAGACCTGAGGTAAGTGCACGAATCCTACTGATTGTGAGCTTGTATTGCTTGTGATTGATTGCTTGTTACGTGAATTATCGAGATAATTCACCGCCTAGGACCATAGACTGGTATGGTTGGCTTAGGCCTCTAATTCATGAGTGGAATTATGATAGGTAAGTGAGTGATAGAAACTCAAGAGGATGAGCTCGAGAGATGGGCGATCAAGAGGTCAATCGAGTTCTCAGGGCCAAGCAGCGATGGATCAAAGAGTTGATGGTGTCATAAGAGCGTTGGAAGAAGTTGGGAATCTCATGGGGAGGCAGACTCAGGAACGTGCTGCCACTATAGCCCAGGCTGCTGAGG
Organism: Syzygium syzygioides; assembly: GCA_031216285.1. Classification (NCBI taxonomy): domain Eukaryota; kingdom Viridiplantae; phylum Streptophyta; class Magnoliopsida; order Myrtales; family Myrtaceae; genus Syzygium; species Syzygium syzygioides. The sequence goes on along the minus strand of CM062242.1, from coordinate 10,288,938 downwards.
CTACTGCAGCTACTGCTACTAATGGTAATAATGAAAATCATGGTCAAGGGCAAGTGAATGCGAATAGGTAGATGTATCAATTAGTTGAGTAGTTCTTGAAGTTAAAGCCCCTAAGTTTGATGATAAAGGCGACCCTGAGGTTACATCGCCGTGGGTAGAGGAATTGGAAAAGGCTTTTCAGGTGCTAGGGTGCACTGAGGAAGAGAAAGCAACCTTAGCGGTGTACCAGCTCCAAGGAAATGCGAGTGATTGGTGGAAGGCCACCAGAGGAAGGGTGTTCCCTACTAGTACCGCTCAAACTTGGGTTATGTTCGCTGAAGTCTTCAATGGCAAGTACTTTTCTAAGAGTGCACGGGAGTAGAAGTTGGCTGAGTTCATGAGGCTTCATCAGGGACATATAACAGTAGACCAGTATGAGGCAGAATTTGCTAGATTGTTTAAGTTTGCCCCGAGGATAGTGGAGGACCCGTTGGATAGGGCCTAGAGGTTCCGAGATGGATTGAAATCAGACCTCCGCAATTAGATGATATCGATGAATCTAAGGGACTACAATGAGATTTATAAGTGGGTCCAAGCTATTAAGCATGATCTAGCGAATAGGGCCACTGCTTCTGGATCAAGGTATGCCTCGGCTAGGGATAATTACCACTTCAGGAAGAAACCGATAGTGGAAAGTCAGTGCTTTATCCCTCCCATTAAGAGAAATATCAGGAAGCTAAACCACTTTTATAATGGCCCATGTCAATTGTGTGGGGAAAGGCATGGAAGTGGACCCTGCCCGAATAGGGGCAGAGCATGTTTGAGATGTGGCGGAGTAGGCCATCAGGTAAGGAATTACCCCAACAACAGATAGGTTAGGCCGCCTGCGCTACCGTCACCACCCCGGAATGAAAACCAAGTTGAAGCTGCCCCACCGATTAATCAGAATAGGCCGCTAGCCTAAGGAGGAGTATATGCAATGGCGAGAAGGGAAGCTGAGGACGCACCAAACGTGGTCACAAGTACGGCCTCTCTTTGTGATCATGCTGCATATACGTTGTTTGATCCGAGGGCGTCACATTCATCTGTGTTTGAACAATTTGTTAGACTAACTGGAATAGAACCACTACTACTTGATGTTGTACTGCATGTTGCTACCCCGTTGAATGATAAGGTGATAGTCTCATTAGGATGCCCGGATTATCAATTATGATTGGTGATAAGGAAGAAAGGATAGACCTGACAGTTCTAGCTATGTTTGACTTTGATGTGATTGTGGGCATGGATTGGTTAGTTAAACAGAGGATCGTAATGGATTGTAGTAGCAGGGTGATCCAATTTAATCCTATTGAACATCCTAGATTCGAATTTGTTGGAAATTGAGGAGAAACCTTGATCTCTTGGATTTCGTCGCTAGAAGCGACTAAGTTATTGGACGAAGGGTGCTAAGGATTTCTAGCAGCTGTGGTCGATTCGACGGTTGAAGAGCCAAGGCTAGAGGATATAGCCGTGGTGTGCAACTTTCCTGATGTCTTTCCTGAAGAATTATCGGGACTGCCACTTAAAAGAGAAGTGGAGTTTGTAATCGAGTTGGCCCCTGGGACTGAGCCAATCTCGAAAGCACCCTATAAGATGTCGTTGTCAGAATTGAATGAATTAAAAGTTCAAATGCAGGAGGTACTAGATAAAGGTTTCATTCATCCCGGTGCATCTCCATGGGGAGCGCCGATCTTATTTGTAAGAAAAAAAGATGGGTCGTTGAGGCTGCGTATTAATTGTAGGCAGTCGAATCAAGTGACTATTAAAAATAAGTATCCATTGTCGAGGATTGATGACCTGTTTGATCAGTTATAAGGAGCGTCAATGTTTTCTAAGATTGATTTAAGGACTGATTATCATCAATTGAGAATTAAGAAGGAAGACATACCAAAGACGGCGTTTGGATGAGATATGAACACTATGAATTTACAATAATGCTGTTTGGATTAACTAACGTCCCTACTGCCTTTATGGACTTGATGAACTGTGTGTTTAAGGAGTTCTTGGATCAATTTGTCATAGTCTTCATAGATGATATATTGATGTACTTGAAGAGCTCGGAAGAGCATGAGTTACATCTAAGCAAAGTTCTACTGACGTTAAAAGAACACGCACTCTACGCCAAGTTTAGTAAGTGCGAGTTTTGGCTCAATCAAGTGGCGCTCCTTAGACATGTGATATCCCAGGAAGGAATTTCAATGGATCCAACAAAAATTGAAGCCATCACAAACTGGCCAAGACCGACAATGGTAATCGAGGTTCAGAGCTTTTTAGGTCTAGCAGGATATTACAGAAGCTTTGTAGAAAGGTTTTCGTCATTAGCAATACCGTTGACACGTTTACTAAAGAAAGAAACGAGATTTGAATTAATGGATAAATGTAAAAAGAGCTTCCAAGAGTTAAAATAGAGGTTGACAACCGCACCAGTATTGACAATACCATCAGGTCCCGGAGGATATGAAATCTACAATAATGCATCGCTAAAGGGACTAGGATGAGTGTTAATGCAACACGGAAGAGTGGTGGCATACACATCGCAACAATTGAGACCGCAAAAGCTGAATTATCCGACACACGACTTAGAATTAGTCGTGATTATCTTCGCTCTTAAGATTTAGAGACATTACTTGTGTGGGGAGAAATTTCAGATTTATACGGACTATCAAAATTTAAGGTATTTTTTTTCCCAAAAGGAATTGAACATGAGACAGCGTCGTTGGATGGAACTCTTTAAGGACTATGACTACGATATTCTGTATCACCCTGAAAAGGCTAATAAAGTAGCGGATGCACTAAGTCAAAAATCAAGCATCGCACATATGATGGTCAAGGAATGGACTTTGTTAGAAGGAGTTCGGGATTCAGAGTTTAAGTTTGAAGTGAGTCATGTCTCAAGTCTGCTTGCCACATTGAGGATTGAACCGGAAATCTAGACTAAAACTAAAGCTTTACAATCGACGGACCAAAAGATTCAGAATATTTTGGAACTGGATATCACTAAAAGGAATCCGGACTTTCAGGTATCCGAAGATGGGATTTTAAAGTTTTGTGGACGGCTATGTGTGCCATGTAATACAAAACTTAAGGAGGACATTTTATCAGAAACTCACCGTAGCAATTAAAGTATTCACCCGGGTAGTACGAAAATATATTAGAACTTACGAAAGCATTATTGGTGGAACGACATGAAAGTGGATGTAGCCAAGTATGTGGCTAAGTGTTTAGCATGCTAACAAGTGAAGGCGCAACATTGCCAGCCGCCCGAAATATTACAGCTATTGGAAATCCCTAAGTGGAAATGGGAATACATCACTTTAGACTTTGTAATGGGATTAAAGAGGAATCAGAGGGGTCATGATTCGATTTAGGTGGTAGTTAATCGATTGACAAAGTCGGTACATTTTCTACCGGTGCGAAAGGACTTTGCCTTAGAAAGATATGCCGAGATATACATGTGACATGCAGTTTGTCTTCATGGAGTACCAGTGATGATTACTTCATATCGTGATCCTAAGTTTATTACCGCTTTTTGGAAAAGTCTTCAAACGGCATTAGGAATAAAGTTACAGTTTAGCACGGCCTATCATCCGTAAATGGATGACCAGTCTAAGAGGATGATTCAGACTCTCGAAGATATGCTGCGAGCATGTATGGTAGATTTTAAGGGCGGTTGGGAAGAACAGTTGCATTTAATCGAATTTGCCTACAATAATATCTATCAGCAGAGTATCAGAATGGCACCATTTGAAGCGTTGTATGGTAGAGCTTGTAGAACGCCGGTATGTTGGGATGAAGTTGGTGACAGGAGTATAACAAGTCAAGAGTTAGTTCAGCAGGCAGTTGAGGTAATCAAAGTTATTCGAGACAGACTTAAGATCGCTCAGAGCCACCAAAAGAACTATGCAGACCGAAGATATAGGCCTTTGGAATTTCAAGTAGGAGAGCATGTCTTCCTTAAGGTGTCACCAATGAGAGAATTGTCACGGTTTGGCAATAAAGGAAAGTTGAGCTCGAGGTACGTGGGTCCATTCAAAGTTTTAGAGAGAATCGGAACTCTGGCTTATTATCTCGCACTGCCGCCAAATTTTTCTCAAGTTCACAATGTATTCCACATGTATATCCTAAGGAAATACGAACCGGATCCTACTCACGTGCTGAATTACAAAGAAATAAACATGGATGACAGAGTGTCATACGTGGAAAGACTAGTGAGGATCGACAATAGAATGGAATGAGTGTTGCAGAATAAGACAATTCCGATGGTCAAGGTGATTTGGTAGCATTATGGAATCGAAGGTGCGACATGGGAAAGTGAAGAATTGATGCGACGTCAATACCCCCATTTGTTTGAGTAGCTGGATTGGGTTGTAAATTTCGAGGGCGAACTTTTTGTAAGGAGGAAGAGTTGTGACATTCTGAATTTTGACCTATTTTTGGGATTTATAAAATATATATTTCGTCAATGCGCTTGTAGTATAATCTCGCTTAGAACTGATCACTCTCAGGTTATTGACCGCTAAGTAAAGGCTAATTGGAAATTGATTAAGTGGACCTAAGAACTTGACTATGGTTCGACTAATATCGGCCTGGCTTGAGTAAAACTTAGATGTGGCTCGATTTCAAATCGGTCACGAGTCGATACATGTAACTCCTGAAAACTACCCGTTAATTTTGAGATTCGCTGAAGTCGCATTTGATCGAATTTAGCCATTATTTAGAGCCCGTAGGTGTCGAATTTCTCGGACTTTCGTGATGAAATCAATTGGATGATGTCAAAATAAGTGTGTTTAACCTTGAGATTGCCCGAATTTATCGGAAAGTGAAATTTAAACCGGGTGTGGATTTAGGCCAGTATACCTTCCTCTTTATTTAAATTTAGAATTAGGATTAATGAGAGCCTTTGGATCTTGGCTTGACCCACAAGATGGAATGGTGGCCCTTAGATCATACTTGAGAGGGCTATGACCTAATTTGTACTCCTTCTCTCTCTCTTTTCATAATGTCTTTCTCTCTCTCTCTCTCTCTCTCTCTCTCTCTCTCTCTCCCTTCATTCTTTCTCTTTCTCCCTCCCTCATGTGGCCGACTCGTCCTTCTCTCTTCTTCTTCTTCTTCTTCTTCTGTTTTCTTTTCCTTCTAGTTGGTTCACTGCTGTTGCTGCTGTTGCTTTGCTGCTTCTTGTTCTGCTTCTTGGCTTCTTCTAGCCGCACGCCTACCCGCTGCTGCCGTCCAGGTCATCGAAAATCGCCGCTCACCACCGCACCATCATTTCTTTCATTTCTTGCTCGATTTGCTTGGATTTTTCCAAGTAAGTGGCTTCCTAACCCTTAACTAGGCTAAGGGGTGACTAATGGACATGTTAGGGATAGTTTAAGGGCTGTAGATAGTTGGTTTAGTGGCTGGTTGTGCTTGGTTTGCTTGGTGGTGCTTGTTGGTTGATTTCCGGTAAAGTTGCTGCTGCATCGCTGGATTTTTCTTTTTTTCCTATGACGTGTGGGTAGAACTTGAGGAAGTGTTTTTCATGAAAGTTATTCATAACATCTTAAAGTATGACATATATTAAATCTGGAAATTTTAGAGATCATTTAGAGCCATTCGTAAGTCCATTTTTGAACCGAATCTAGTTTGCCGAATTTACTGTTCACTCGACCTTCTTGTCTTTCCGATTTTTTATAAATTTTTCCAAACCTCTTTTCAATAAACTTTCTTCACAAACATTGTTGATAACATCCATGTCTATGACATATAAAAATTTCAGAGCTTTCCAAAGTGATTTGGATACTGAATGAGTTATATTTTTTATGGTCTGAGGGGCTATCCGAGCAAACCGGGTTCTATCCGGATTTGAGTGTCAAAACAAGATACTTACAGTTAAAAATGGATTTTGTGTCCTTCATGAAAAATGTTTATCAAGATATTTTGTACAACATATCCAAATTTCAAAATTTTTGAAGTTGATTTACTATTTATTTTAAAGTAAATTCGGTGACTGTGTTACTGCCCATAATTGCCTGAAATCACCCATTTATGTGTATACTCGGTTTTCTCATTTTCAGGCAATTATTCAAAGATGGGGTTATCAATGAAAAGTGTGGCATTTTATTGGCCGAGTAAGTATTCGGTTAACATGTGACCGATTCTCCTAGATAAAAATTGGCATTGAGTGGATAATGTGTGTGCATGATCACGTCATGTTACGTCTAGGCGGGAGTTCTAGATGATGGCCAGCGGGAGTTCGGTTGCCACCTGGTACCCGGGGTTGCTAGGGGATGTTCGATCCTAGATGATGCCAATCGCGGTGGGGGCTGGATTGATGCTCCTAAGTGGAATGCCATTGGGTACCCGACTTGCCGGGGGGTGTTCAATCCCCAAAGTTGCCATCGCTGACATAGCGGGACGATGCCTAGTTACGCCAGAAGACCGGTGAGAGTTTGGTGGCCCGAGGGGTCATTAATAACCTAGATACATGTGAACGTATGATGTGCATTGGTGGATGCTCGAAATCAGGAATATTGAGTATGTTTTTTATGATTATGCCATGATTTGAAGTGTGCTTGTTTAATGAGCAATTGGCCATGTTATGACAATATTCTATCGTGTAGGGCTCATGTATGTGCCGAGGCGAGGTAAGAACGCCTATGATTGTTTATGGCACATTGATTGTTTGAATTGCATGTTTAGAATTGTTCGGAGGTACGCTTTGGCCTAAGCGAGGCTTAGGTAGTTGCTTATTGAGATTTATTATCATTGTTGTAATAAAACCATTTCATACCCACGATCATGATTGATCCGGAGACACTGCCAAGGTACTACATCGATTGAGAATAGGTCGAGTTATCCCGTCTTTTGAGTGCCCCTTTTTATAGAGGAGTTAAGCTTATCAACTACCCGATCCTTTTTGTTGTGCGTGGTTTGTCGATAGTAGCCTCTAGTAAGGCTTGTACCTTGTGCTGTTTGTAAGTAACATTATGTTCTTAAAAGTGGTTTGTTGATGTGTATCGTTCGTCTCTCTCTACTGCCCTGTTTCATTGTATGTTGTATGGTGAGTTCGAATTTGCTTCCACTTGTGTTCCTCGTTTGAGTTAAGTTGGGTCGGCGATAAGTCCTGGGATATCGCACGCTTGACGACCCCGGAGGGATGTTGCGTGCTCATTCGGGTTCGGGGCATGACAGTTTGTGTGAGTGATTGTGTTATAAAAATGTTTGTTTTGGGACAATTTTATGTTCCTCTTTGAAGTGGAGGGATAAATTGATTTGCCTTTACTCTAAAGAAACAAGTTAGGTTCAACTCATAAAAAGATCACGCTATTATTTTAACTCTCCACTCTTCCTTTTCTGTATAAATTAGATCTATCAATTTGTGAGTGACCCATGGTTCTTGTTGAGGCTGGGCATGAGCCAAAACAAATGCAAAAGATAAATCATGATACTTCCCTCAACTTTCTCCTCATCTTCTCCTTGTAGTATTAGAGCTCAACATTGTTTTTTGACGTGTACTTTCCTCTGTGGTTCTCAGCATACAAAAGGACCGTCAAGAAAGATCTTCATCTTTGGACCTTTTGGTAAGTGATATGTAATTGTTAAATGTCTATTTCAAATCTAACATTCTGCCTGATGGGTATTTGACAATGAATTCTTTCGTCTTTTTAGAGTCATCCTTTCATCAAAAAGTTTGAAGACAAGGGCATTGATCCCGGGATTCTTGTAGGTAGCTTGGAACCTCCCGTAAGTTTTCCGAGGTAAGAAGCTGTGGGTGTTTGTAGACTACTTACTACTAGTGGTCATTGAATTGAGCAGAAGTGAAAGAAAGTTGTAAATGGTGATGTCTTGCAAGTACATGATGTCTTCATCCAGTGTGAATGAAGAAAATTGGAGCGGATTGACCTTGCAAAATAGAATGTGCAAGTGTGGTAAGCGTGCTGCCGTGAGAATTTCAGAATTTATCCAAAACAAGCACAAGCTCTACTATACTTGTGAGGATAAGACATGTAACTTCTTTTCTTGGTGTTTTCCTACAAGCGATGTGGCTTATTCTTTCATGAAGGCTTCGCTTGCAATATTTGAAGATGACATGACACTACAAAAAAATAAGGTTTTAGCCACGAATTTTACCACGAAAAAATTAGAAAAAGTCGTGGCTAAAAGATTTTGCGACGAAATTAGCCACGAAAAAAAATTCATGGCTAATACGGTGTTGCAAATTTTTGCGACGAAAAAATTTCAATTTTCGTCGCTAATTTGCAACGAAAAAAAATTTGTGGCAATTTTCGTCGCTAAATTAGCCACGAAAATATAATTCGTGGCAAAAATCGTGACTAATTTATTCGTGGCAAAAATCGTCGCTAATTTGCCACGAATAAATTTTGTGGCAAAAGTCGTCGCTAATTATTCGTGGCAAAATTCGTCGCTATTTGCCGCGAACTTTATTCGTGATAAAAATCGTCACTAATTATTCGTGGCAAAATTCGTCGCTATTTGCCACGAACTGTATTCGTGGCAAAATTCGTCACTAATTATTCGTGGCAAAATTCATTGCTAATTTTGCCACAAACTGTATTCGTGGCAAAATTAGCCACGAATATAGCTCATGACAAAATTCGTCGCTAATTTTGCCACGAACTTTATTTGTGGCAAAATTCGTTGCTAATTACTCGTGGCCAAATTCGTCGCTAATGTTGCCACGAACTTTCTTCGTGGCAAAATTCATTGCTAATTTTACGACGAACTGTATACGTAGCAAAATTCGTCACTATTTATTCGTGATAAATCTCGTCGCTAATTCGCCACGAAATTGTATTCGTGGCAAAAGTTGTCACTAATTTGCAAAGACACTTTTTTTTTGTTGCTAAATTGCGACAAAATCTATATGTGGCAAAATTCGTCTCTAATTTGTCAGGAAATTTTTTTTTGTTGGTAAATTTGCGACAAATATTGTTTAGAGACGATTTCGATTTTAAATCTAATTAGCAGCAAAATTAATTGCTAAAATATATATTTAACATTGATTAAGGCCTATGCTTGAATCAATTGCTGCGTGATGATGGAGGTATCGTAGCTCCGAAAAGAATCTACAATAGTGGAGTTCCAACACAAATAGCCCTCTGAATCAGCACATTTTCCGAATTTACGCCCCACAATAAAATGACGGGTATCATGGCACATTCCGTCCTATGTGGTTTCCATGCCCTTGAGAAAGTATTGCATGTTTGCAATACACTATTTATACAATATAGTGAGCCACTCACTCACAAAAGAACAAATGCGAATGCATTATATAAGATACTATCTTTTTATGAGAAAACTAGAAAAGAAACCTTGTCTTGATTGTTCATTTGATAATGCGTGCAGTGAAATGGAGTAGCAGATATATCTAGTACTTCTGAGGCATGCATCGTTTGTGCTCATCAACACACGAAAGCCAAAAAATTCTAGTGAAACACCTAAGGCTCCTGATTGTAGCATTTCATAGTAACATCTGCTCCATGATAATAACTTTGTTTACCATAACATTTCTTAAGTCATTTCTCTTATCTTAAATTGCATACTTGCCCCGAAAATATCTTTCCATCGCACCAATTGAGACCATAGCATAGTTGAACAATACAAAACCTGCTTTCTGTATATCTTCTCCTCGATAGTTCCACATGTCATCAACCTATACACAATGACATCCTTCATCTGTCCAATTCGATAGGCGCGATCAACACTTTGGTTATCCATACTGTCAATAAGAAATACACACGTAAACTAACAGAAATATGCTCAAGATCTGCTTCTTTACTCATATATGAAAACAGCTACAAAATGTGTAAGCTATGCTTGAGAAAAGAAGGTAGGGAAAACGGATGGGAAAATTGCACCCCCCCCCCCAAACAAAACCAAGCATAGGTTTAAAGTAATAAATACACCTTTTTTTTTACCAAAGAACCAAAAGAATTTGCGGTAAGTGCTGACACTATTAGGACATCAGAAAATAAATAACAGCGAATGTAAGCAGAGACTTGTATTGTGCCATGAGTTTCTCCAAGTACACAGTAGAAGTTAATGTCAAGAAAGCACCTGCCCTTCTAGGAATTATGCTAAAAACAACATAAGATTATATCACTAAAATGGTAGCTTTTTGCTCCGTCATATTGTTTTATGAGTCAACTAAAGGGGGATCAAATTAACTTGCGTCAAAATTGATGAATAGATCAAGTCAAGGCTGACATGATGTTCCTTACATGTGTCTTTGCATCATTAGTTCAGTGATATTGGTACCATGAAATATTATTTAGCATAGCAGCACGAAGCTTAAAGTTGGGTAAGAACTTGTATCATCTACCATAATGATATTACCCATGACAAGTATGGGTTAGAACTCAAACAGTGCACAGATTCGTAATTAAAAGTTGTGGAACAGTTAATAGTCCCATAATAAGGAATGGCATTGAATATGCCCTTACAATATAACAGAAAAAAGAAATTCTTTTCTTCTTTCCTCTTTCATGTACTTGCAAAAGTAGTTGAATTCATGGCTGACAATCGAATAAGCAGTAGTACCTTGGATTCCATGCTGGATCGACAACAATCACATGGTCTGCTTTTGTAAGGGTGAGGCCTAGACCACCAACTTGAGATATCAAGAGAAATATAGGTGCTCCACTGCCTTCTTGGAAATCCTAAGTTCATAAGATGAGAATAGTACATACTGCACAAAGAAAAGCAATATCAATATTGAACGTTGGAAAAGTGTAAAATTAATATCTCAAACTACATACTGCACAAAGAAAAGCTCCAAATAAGCATAGGCTGGTCAATATGATCTCAACAGAAAGTAATTGTTGTAAGTTGGTCCTCATAAGCTTACCCCAGAAAAGAATGAACTAGCAAGGACTGCTAATAAAATCATCATCATCATCATCAGCAATCTCATTATCATTGCGTGGCTCATCATTGTGCCCATCACCTATTGGATTATTGGGAGGTACAGGAGGAACCTCATTGTGATTGAGGTTGAGGTGTCGCAAGATCAATTGCATTTGTTATTTCACTCCTCTCATTTCTTCATCCTTCTGTGCAAGTAAATGTTTGACTTCTTCGTCCTTTTGTACAAGTAAATCTTTCAGTTGGCTCAATTCTTAGGTCATTTGCTCCTTATGTCGTGTCCTCCTTGAAACTGCCACATTGGAGGATGAAGTTGCAGCACTCTTCATTGTGTATGCCCTTGACAAGAATCCCATCCCAAATATTTTTCCTCCTTTCATATTACCCGATGCCTCCAGCCATAATGCCATGCTATCAACCGCTGGCTCAGACGCAACAACACCATCACCACCACTAGCAATGCTAATTAAAAGTTCATCATATTTTTCCTACATTAACAATATAGATGAAAATAAAATAAATTCATATATATAACTACCATAAGTATTAAAAGCATTCATGATTTTCATTATAGTTTCCATAAAGTCCAAAGTATAAACCTCACGTACCTTAACAGCTTTTGCTCGATCGTCAGTCCACGTCTTGTCTTTTTTCTAAAATGTGCGTTCAAATGTAGCTGTAAATGTCGGTTCCATCCCCAATTCATCTGCCCACAAAATATAAACATAAATGAGTAATCATTGAATTAAATTAACTTATAACATGTTTAAACAAACTCACCATTCTTTTTCTATGCTCTCCGATGTTGATAGAGTCCCCAGCATATGTGGCAGATGCAGACCCTTTACTAGAACTAGAAGCTCGATTCTTCTTATTCTATTCACTTATTTGCTTATGCTTATCAGTTTCCCAAGTTCTCATAATTTCCATCTAATTGTCAGCTGTAATAAAATCCGGCTTTCATTGCTTTCTCTTTGCTTTATTCATCACATTTCGCATGTGATCACCGGTTTTCTTCTTAAAAATTCTTTTAACTTCATTCTCTTCCATTTCATCTCACCTGAACTTCCGTTACAATCAATACAAAAACAACCGAAAGTTATTATGAGAGTCACAGGTCACATATCCATTACCATGCACCAGATAATTCGTGACAAAATTCATTCTTGATCATCAGTATGCTACACCAAACTTAATTTGTAAGAAAATAGAATGACAAAACTTACCTTGAACTCATTCCACCACAAATTCTTTACTTCTTTTGGAGCACTGCTAAAACTAATACACTACCCCATCCAACAGTTATTGACGATTTTATTAAGTTTCCTCACAACATGGGTGGCATCCGTGAATCTACAAACAGGTTATAATAATATGAACAATGAAACAATGAAGCATATGGATAATTTACAGCATAGACAATTCAATTGACATCCATAATTTACATATACGCTAAAAAAATGCAGTACTTACGAATCTCCATATGGACATATCATGAATCAGCTATCTTCTTCAACATTTGAGTGTTGCACTGAAGAAGAAGGTGGAACCGAAGGACATGCAATCGAAGGAGATGGAACTGAAGTAAATTCAGTTCACATGTCTCCAAGTTGTCCCCTAATATGTTCTTCGGGTTCGGAGGATGGGCCAATGTATCCATATTGTCCATGTAGTGGTTGAGGGTTAGATGAAAAGACAGGGGAAGAGGAAAGGGCCGGGGATAGGGACAAGGACGAGGAAGGGGAAGAGGCTAGTCTTCTTTGTGATGTAGCACCACGCATGTAACCTCCACGTTTATACTGACAAGTAAGAAGGTTAGACAAATATATTAAAAAATATGAACATGTATTAGGGACACAAAATGACGTACGTCATGAAACTTACCATTTTGTTTCAGAGAGCAAGAGATAAACTTGAGGGTGGATCCTCCTCTAAAGAATGAATAAACAAATGCCAAGTTATTAAATAAGGATAAGAAACCTGTTCTTGATGAAATCCTATTGCATCAATAGGGAAGAGAAGAATGCAGTTGAAGTTTAGGAAAGCCAAGCAAATGTCAATAGCAATAGGGCAAATATAGCTTGGCTTAATTGCCCCAAACTTCCACCCACTCCTTAATATATGGTTGGCCTCACCTACATTTATTAATTTCCCTCATCCATCTCATCTGCCAACTATTACAAACTCATCTCTCTCCCTCTCCCTCTTCCTTTAAGCCAAGGTGCCCCATTTGATCAAAGCATGGTGCCGGCCAGATCAGGACATGACCCATAAGAACCAGGCAGGACATTCCCTTATATTAAACTTTGTCTCCATGACTGATGAGGACAAAAATTTTATTGTATCTAATCTGCTCGAGAAAAGACCAAGAAAGTGTTTTGTGAAATCACACGTGATCGATTTACTTCATAAGCTAATAATAAGCCCATGAACGATTTACTTTCGCCATGTGCCAAGATCTGCAGTGCTGCTCCACAAGTACCATAGGAAGAAGAAGAAAAAGAAGACCTCTTGCTTCTCAACAAGCTCTTCCTCTGATGACCATGCATGTATATGCAATACCAGAATGAAAAATTCGAACGTTAAACACCCACTGGTGCAAGGAAAAGGAGAGCACAACTCAGCTGGAGCGCAGCGCCGAAAGGGAGATCTGGAAAATACTCTTTTAGCTCAAAGTTAAACAACACGAGAAGCACATTGACTGGCCTCAACTATTATGTCTTAATAAAAATGATGAACAGTCATAAATGCAACTAAAGCGCTCTTCTTGCTTATCATCCGGGCAATGTAATCAACCAACAAAGATACTGAGAAAGAAATTTAATAGGAAAGAAGAAAAAACAAGATCTGATCACGCTTTAGTAATATAAAACTTCAGTGGAGCAGATTCAAGAACAATTATACTTCTCCTTCACCCACGGATGCAAGTCCCAATGTCGGGCCAGAGAGAGAGAGATCAAAGACATAAAAATAAGGACCCATTTGCTTGTACTAAGGGCAACGTTCATAGGAATCGTAAACTGCCAAAGCTTTCACAGGCAAGGTCTTGCTATTTCCAGCAAAAACCACCTCCTCTTGCCAAATGACAATAAAAATAAACCCCAGCTACAAATAGCAAAACCCATCTAGAACTAGCGATTCCCTATGTGATGACAAAAAAAATTACGACTTCAGTTACCTTACAAGCGCTCGCCCGAGCGGCCCTCACGTAGATCAAGAGGGATGCTCGTTGATCTTTGCGAGGGCCACCCTAATCGCACTCGGGCGAGGAGACGAGTGACAAAATACGATCGTGCGAGATTCACCAGGCAGATGGGAGAGTGAACTGAGAGCCAAGAGAGAGCTGGTGAGTCATAGGAGATGAAAAAAATCGAACGACAAGCAAGAGCCACCTGCAGTCGCGCCGGAGTGACGAAGGCCTCAAAAGCTAGAGGTGATGTAGCGAAGCGAACACCAGCTAGCCACAGGAAGTGGAGAAAAACAGAGTAATTGCTTGAGTGAGCCAAGCGAGTGATGTTGGGGTAGACAACTGCAAGAGAAGATGATGAAGATGAAGATGATTGTTAGGGTCTGTGAAGAGGGGAAGCGAGAGATGTTTCTGAAGAGGGGGCTTCTTGTTCTAAGAAGGGTTTCTTATTTTAATCTTTTGCGCGCACGAGTGATGTTTCTGAAGAGGGGGCTTCTTGTTCTAAGAAGCATTTCTTATTTTAATCATTTGCGCGCAAAGACCATTTTGATGAAATTTTCTTGGCGGCATTCGGCGGAAATATTTGCCACGGATTGATACAGCCCCTTGGCACACATTCATCTGGAATCGCCACATTGCCCCCCGGCATGCTTTTCTCTTGTGGCTAGTAACTCTTAACCGTCTGTCTTCCCAGGTATTCCTCCTACAAAACCATAGGATTGATACTGCTTTATGTGCCTTCTGCGGCTCCAGACCGGATTCAGTCAATCACCTATTTTTTGAGTGCTCTTCTACTAGCAGGCTGGCTTCCTTCTGGGCAACTAAATGCAGCCTCCCATGACGCAACCAACCTTGGCAAGAGCATATTTTGTGGCTATGAAAGTCTGTGGTAGACCTTCCTTTGCACCCTGCCTTTCTCGTTTTTCCTTTGGTACTCTAACTCATATTATCTAGATTGAAAGGAACAGTGCCATCTTCAGGAACAAGAATATTTACATCCTTGGTATGCGTAAGCATCTTATCAAGGTTGTGAAGGATAAAGCCATTTCCATTGGGGGAGTATAAGATACACCCAGGAACCGCAAATTTCAAATGAAGTGGACTTCCACCTTCAATATTCGATGTAAACCGGATGTCCTCTTAATCCGATCTTCCGTTTCTGTTTGTCTTTAGTTAGCCTATTCTAGCTTGTTGTATAGTTCCTGCCTATCCACACTTGACCATGTTTGGACATCTCTATGTCCTTATGGGGTCAGGAGTTGGTTTTGGCTTAGTTTATATATGGTGTGTTGAAAAGTAATATAAATTCTTACCTTTACAAAAAAAAAAATATTTGCCACGGATTAAATTCGTGGCTAATTAGCCACGAAAATAAAGTTTACAAAACTTTTCGGACTTTATTTTATTTTCATGGCTAAATACGTGGCTAATTAGCCACGTATTTAATTCGTGGCAAAATTCGTGACTAATTAGCCACGTATTTAGCTACGAATTTAAAGGTCAATGCCTTTTTCCGAATTTATTTATTTTTCGTGGCTAAATACGTGGCTAATTAGCCATGAATTTTGCCACGAATAAAATACGTGGCTAATTAGCCACATATTTAGCCATGAAAATGAAATAAAGTCCAAAAAGTTTTTTAAATGTTATTTTCGTGGCTAAATCCGTGGCTAATTAGCCATGAATTTAGCCACGAATTTAATACGTGGCTAATTAGCCATGAAAATAAAATAAAGTCCGAAAAGGCAACGGACTTTTAATTTCGTGGCTAAATATGTGGCTAATATGCCACAAATTTTACCACGAATTTAATCCGTGGCTAATTAGCCACGTGTTTAGCCACGAAAATAAAATAAAATCCGACAAGGCCTCGAAATTTTCTTTTCATGGCTAAATATGTGGCTACTCAGCCACGTATTAAATTCGTGGCAAAATTCGTGGCTCATTAGCCACGTATTTAGACACGAAAAATAAAATAAATTCCGAAAAAGGCAGCCAACTTTAAATAAATTCTGAAAAAGGTATCGTACTTTAAATTCGTGGCTAAATATGTGGCTAATTAACCACGAATTTGGCCACAAATTGAATATGTGGCTAATTAGCCACGTATTTAGCCACGAAAATAAAGTTTCAATGCTTTTTTGAATTTTATTTTATTTTTCGTGGCTAAATACATGGCTAATTAGCAGCCACGTATTAAGTTCGTGGCAAAAATCGTGGATAATTAGCCACGTATTTAGCCACGAAAAGTAAAATAAATTCCGAAGAAGGCATCGAACTTTAAATAAATTCCGAAAAAGGCATCGAACTTTAAATTCTCGGCGCAATACGTGGCTAATTAGCCACGATTTTTGCCACGAACTGTTAGCCATGTATTTAGCCACGAATTTTAAGTTGGAGGCCTTTTTCGGAATTTATTTAAAGTTCGTGGCTAAATACGTGGCTAATTAGCCATGTATTAAATTCGTGGCGAAATTTGTGGCCAATTAGCCACGTATTTAGCCACGAAAAATAAAATAAATTCCGAAAAAGGCATCTAACTTTAAATTCGTGGCTAAATACGTGGCTAATGAGCCACGAATTTTGCCACAAATTTAATATGTGGCTAATTAGCTATGGATTTAGCCACGAAAATAAAATAAAATCCAACAATGCCTCGAAATTTTCTTTTCGTGGCTAAATACGTGGCTAATTAGCCACGTATTAAATTCGTGGCAAAATTCGTGGCTCATTAGCCATGTATTTAGCCACGAAAAATAAAATAAATTCCGAAAAAGGCATCCAACTTTAAATAAATTCCGAAAAGGGTTAATACCACGAAAAATCCTAAATTTGTACACTTGTAACACATTTACCCCAAGCTATTTTTTTTTACCATAAAAAACTCTAAACCGGTACACCTGTGACAATTTTACCCTAAACTATTTTTTTGACCACCAAAAACCCAAAACCGGTACACATGTGACAATTTTACCCTGAACTTACCATAAAAAATCTCAAACTGGTACATATGTGACAATTTTACCCTGAATTAAAATTTTAATATTATATTTTTAATTTTTTTCGAATTTTTATTTAATTTTTTTCTCTTTCTTTTTCCTATATTCTTTGCCGGTCGCCGGTCCAGCGACCCGCTACTGGCTGAGGCCGGCGAGGTCGAACGGCCTCGCCATGGCTGCCCAACCTCGCCGTCGCCTAGACCGGCGACCAGCTGAGGCTGGCGAGGTCGAGTGGCCTCACCATGGCCACCCGACCTCGTCGTTGCCACAGATCTGGGCGACGGTGAGGTTGGGCGGCCATGGCAAGGCCGCTTGACCTCGCCCAAGTCTGGTCGAGGTCGAGCGGCCTCGCCATGGCCGCTCGACCTCGCCGTTGCCACAGATTTGGGCGACGACAAGGTCGGACGGCCATGGCGAGGCCACTCGACCTCGCCGTTGCCACAGATCTGGGCCGTCGAGGTCAGGCGGCCATGGAGAGGCCGCTCGACCTCGCCCACGTCTGGTCGAGGCCACTTGACCTCGCCCACGTCTGGGCGAGGTCGAGCGGCCTCGCCATGGCCGCCTAACCTTGCCATCACCCAGATCTGTGGCGACGACGAGGTCGAGCGGCCATGGCGAGGCTGCTCGATCTTGCCCATGGCCGACCAATTCTCGCCGGTCGCCGGTCTGGAGTCCGGCGACCGGGGAACAAGTTACCAAAAAAACAGAATTACGAAAAAAATAGAAAAAGAAAAAAAAGTCAATAAAATAAAAAGAAATTGAATCCAATTACGAATAGTTTTGCAACGAAGCCAATTAGTCACAACACTTACCCGTGAAAAAGCTTTACCGAGACTGATTTGCGCAAGTGCAAAGAAATTTATCGAGAGAAACGAAAGAGGGAGAGGGAAGGAGAATAGCAAGCGGGATATGAGGAATCAAGAGAGAGAGAGAAATTGGAGATGGGGTGGGACATAACGAAAGTTGTTTACAGTCACAAATTTAGCGACGAATTCCGTATTCGTAGCAAATTCTGTTGCAAAATTAGTGACAATTTTTTTTCATCGCAAATTAGCAACGGAAAATTTTTCGTGGAAAATTCCGTTGCAAATTAGCCACGAAAAAATTTCTCGTGACAAATTCTGTCACAAAATGAGCCACGAAAAATTTTTCGTGACAAATTCAGTTGCAAAATTAGCCACACAAAATTTTGGTTGCAAATTCCGTCGAAAATTAGCCACGAAATTTCGGTCGCAAAATTAGCCACGCAAAATTTTGGTTGCAAATTCCGTCGAAAATTAGCCACGAAAAATATTTTGTGGCTAATTCTGTGGCAACTTATCCGCGAAAAATTTTTCGTGGCAAATTCCGTGGCAAATTAGCCATGAAAAATATTTCGTGGCAAATTCTGTCGCAAATTAGCCACGAAAAATTTTTTGTCGCTATAGCGACGAATTTAGTTTTCGTCGCAAAATCCGTTGCAAATTAGCCACGAAAAATTTTTCGTGGCTATTTTTTTGTGGCTAAATCCTTATTTTTTTGTAGTGTGAGAAGCATTAAGTATTATTTGGTTGAGCATTTGAAAGATGAACACAAGAAGACTTTTGAGAAGCTGTAGGGATTGAGTCATAATGTGCACCATTTAAGTGTCTTGCAAGTTAGGTATATTTTTTTTGTTTGTCTATTATGTATATTATGTGTTGTTTTATTAGGAATACTTGTCCAGAAAAACTAGATGGTAGGAACTTGTAATTTTGCTAGCTTGAATCAAACATTATGTTGCGTTGGCTCTAATGAACACAATCGCATTGTCTAAGTTTTTTTTTTTTCGTATTTACCTTTTTCCATCTTAACTCCATTATAATTGAATGGGCATTATCTAGAGTTACCTTGCACTTCTCATGAATGAATCGAGTTTCAATATCTTGCCCTTTGAATTTTCAACCAAAATCGATGTCTATATTCTCCTCTTTTCTAACGGAATCAATAACAAACATTAATGCCTAACTTTGGCCTGTCAAAGATTGGAGCAGAGAACTTTCAACATTTAGTTATTCTACTTCTCTTCCTCCTTTTGTCTTTGGTGGAGGATTCACAATTGTCCTTCAGACACATATTAATCAGCATTGGGGGGTGGAAAAAAGAACAAGAGATAGAGAAGCTATTGATCACTTCCTCTTAAAGTCCAAAAGCATAGCTTTCCCATAATCATTTACTTCAAATGATAGCCAATTTTGTATTGCTTTCACCCTCTCAACGTATCAAACATCTCTGAACTCAAGCTATGGCACTAAAAATAATTGTAATATATACAACTTTAAGTCTTCCAATCCTTTTCCAGAGAGATAAGACATTGAGTTACAAACATGGGAACAAACCAATAAATACAGTCATATAGCTTAACCATGAGATGACCGGGATATCTACTATAGAAGAAGAGGAACTGAAATGCATGAGTTCCTGACTCCGGAAGTTCACACATTATGTAGCCAAATACTTGTCGTGACGCGCTTTTTTTTTTCGGGCTTTCGGGGTTTGCGCGCTAAGGAGGTACTTTCGCGCAAGGGTCTCTCTCAGATCATACCTCAAGTGACAGTGGATTGTAATTTTCCTATTTGATCCAAGTTTTTGATTTTGGAGTCACCACCAGTCATTATTGGTAGGTTGACTAGAAACCTAATCGGGGTACAAGAGAAATACCACGATTCTACGAACCAGAGATTTTGAGTATGGGGACTTGGTTACACTAATGATCCCGAATGGAGATCCCTAATGCCCTTGTGGTACTTAAGAACGATATGATATCTAACGTATCATGTAAGTTTCCGAGGCTTACCACTAATTTTGTCCTTTCTAATTGCAGGGAAAATCAATTAAGAATTAAATGCGCAATCAATGTCAATCAAATCAATCAATCGTAAATTGTCTCTAAAAATGAAAATCAATCAAAACATCCAAATCCTAATGAAGCCCTAAAGGCTTATTCATTTCATGATTTGTGTCTTTTTTGGGGTTTTAGGGTTTTTTAACGGTTATTACCCTTGAATTTGAGATTTTCTAAAAATGTCACTTGGGCACTTCAAAAAATTCAAATTTCACTTTTTAAGGTTGGCCACAATGTTTTTAAACCATTCTGTGAATTTTTGAATTTTTTTTAAATTGAATTTCTGAGAATTTCATTAACCGAGAATTGAATTTTATGAATTTTTGAAAACTTTTATGAATTCTCAAATTTTCCAATTTTTTTAGATTTTTCAGAATTTTTTGCATTTTTTATTTGTATTTTTATGAATTTTTTAAAATTTTTTGAATTTTATGAAATTTTATAATTTTCTAGAATTTTCGAAATTTCTGAAATTTTTTATTTATTTTTCTGAAATTTTTTATTTTTTTGGTTTTTTTGAATTTTTTTAGATTTTTTATTATTTTTCCCATCGAAGTGGTGAACTAGACCGGCTTGGTTCAAACCGATTCGGCTAAGCCGAACTGAGTGTCGACGGCGCCGACGCCAGTCGTCTTCTTCGACGGATACGGTGTCCAAAACGGCACCGTTTTGACTCAATTTCTTTGGGGCATTTTCCCAAGCACCTGGTGGACGTGATTTTGTGTTGCACGTTTTCAAGGCTGTCGGTTTGAACCAAATTTCAACAACCTTCTGGCCATCTTCCAACATCAATTCTTGGTGATATGCTAACTCCACATTATCCTCTAGCCATTCAACCTATTTGGTTCATCACCGAACCATCGCCGGCCGGTGAAAAACTGACCTAAAAACCTAAAAATGATCAACTCTGCTTCACAGGTATTTAGTTCACTAAATTAATCGCCATAACCGTCTAGATCGATTCTAATCATTGTCAAAACATCAATCAAAGTGAGAAAACTACTAACTTGGGTAATCTATGACCATAAGAGGTGCTCCGGCGAAGATCAGGAACTCCGCGCAAGGTGGTTTAAATGTTGGATTGACTCGGTTTATCCCATTTAACAACCCAAATGCAATCAAACAACACAAAATGTGATCAGAAACATATTTCAAGCATTAAGAAACTCAAAATCATAAAAAAATTACAAGATCAAGCACGGTAAAACTCAAACACATAATCTAAAATTTTGTAAAAATCGTGATCATGACTGAACTTTACCTATCTCGTTGAGTGATCAAATGATGTTTCCAGTGCAATCCTCGATTGTGAAGCTCTTCCTCAGTACTTGGACTTCAATCTGGTGACTTCAGCTTCGTCGGAGATCGTTTGGACACGTCGGTCAAGCTCGACTTTCAGACCTTTACGAGTAGCTTTTGCACAGATCAAAAGAGGAGGTCCACCTTGAATGATCGATTCGCCGGTGCCGTTCCATTCGTCAGTGCCAGACATCCGATCAAGAGACCTCAACTCCTTATTCTCTCTCTAAATTTTACATTCTTTCTCTCTGTTTCTCTCTCTTTTCCTTCTCGAAAATTTTCTCGAACACCTTTCCTTCTTTGTGATAAGTTTTTCTCCTTTTTCTTGATCGATTTTCCTACCCAAAGATCGTTGCCACCGACTTAGAATCGGTTGTAACGATTCTCTGGCGTCAGCTTGAGATTCTCTAGTTGGCCAAGTCAATTTGCATGTGCTAGATTGATTGGGGAAGATTCACGAAGTCGTGGGTTTGAGTTAGAATTTTCGGGTTTTATCACGTTTTGGGGCAAACCGAGTGAAGAAGAAGCATAGCTGGGTCGGGTTCAGTCAACCCGGCTGACTCGGCAAGCCCGATTTTGACCAAAAATTCAAATTAAGCCTGATTTTGATCAAATTTTCAAAATTAAATCCTAAAATTGAATTCCTCATAACATTTTGAACCCAAATATGTGATTTTCCCCAATTTTTGATAAAATCATGTCCTAGATTTTTAACTTTTTGTAATCGGGTTATTGGGATTTTGTTCAATTTGATGTCCTAATGACCTGATTAGGCAAAATTGGTGCTAAAATTGAATTATCCACATCAAATTAACCCTAGAAATGATGGTCTCATGGCTCAACAATTTCGAATTGTACACGATTCCCAATTTGGGTTCAAAATTCCTAATTTTCAATTGAATTTTGGGTTTTTTTTTATTTTTTATGATAAATTGTGCTATTGGACCGACCATCATGAAATTCAAGGTTCTAGAATCATTTTTTGTGAAGATACTATGACTTAGAAATGACTAAAAAAAGATTCAATTGCATTTTTTTGTTTAATTTGGGTTTGATTTTGCCTAATTTTGGGAAAAACACATACCTGATTGAGATTTTTCAAAATTGACAATGCATTAATGAAATTGGATTTAAAATAAGACTAATGACTATTTTTATGGAATTTTCTAATTCCATTTGCTATTTTTCTTGATTTTTTCACTCATTTTGAACAAAAGAAATTAAAGAAAAATGTAGGAAAATGCTAAAAAAATTATTTTTGGTTTAGAAATAGGTTTCTAGGCTTGGCCAAGGTTCCTAATCCTAATTTTAAGATTTTTACTAATATGAAAAAATGAGCTAAAAATCAGGTGTCAACAATACTAAATTGCAAGACGACGCCATACAAACTCCTTCCTTCATATCATTCTTGAAACTTCACACTGATGCTCTCCATACCAGTTGGTGGCTTTCTAGCATGGTGTTTATGAGTTTATACATTCTGAACCCAAATAATAAATTGTGAGACGACATCATACGAACTTGTTCCTTCGTATCATTATTGAAACTTCACACTAATACTTCATATCAGTTGGCAGCTTCAGATCATTCTTGATCTGCACATCACTGAACAAATATTACAGGTGAATGAGCCTTCGATCACTAAATGGTAAGTCGAAATACTAACGATTTCACTATAAGTAGCAGCCCAAAACAAATGGTAAGTTGAAATACCTTCAATCATGAATGAGCCTCCGATCACTAAAGCTACATATTGGATATTTTCCGAAGGCTAAAGAAGACAATGAACTTATATATCAAGAACAACTTTGCCCATTTTATGAACTGGCTAAAACTTGAGAAGAATGGTAAAGGATAAGACAAAAAGAAGAAGATTACGTGTGCAATCCACAAGCTTTGAATTCCATTAACAATTGTAGCACCAGATCCATAGCAAAAAAATGCTAACAGCAGATATTAGAGCCCAAACAAATCTTTCCTTGGAATACCCATAACTGCAAAAAATGAAAGAACATAGTGAATACTCATAAGAAGAATGAATCTCTGCATATGGGTGAAGCTCTCAGCAGGTTTGATAAGATCATAACTTACATAGAACTAAATCTTTACTACTCTAACAATCCTTTTCCCATGTCTATCGAAACTATGCCCCTAGTTAATCATTACATCATGTCAAATGAATATCGAACTTGGTTCCCGCTGGATTCATAGCCCAACTAACAAAATTGAAAATAAAAAAACATTTCTTCCAAGTAACAACCAAGGAAATATAAAGGAAGATCTTTTCATATAAAAGGCACAAATGCAAATCCCAAGTCACAATGAACTCATAATACAATAGTTATCGGCAAAAGTACACTGCAAGTGCCATAACTTATGTACGGCGCTCACTTTAATGCCATAACCTTTTTTTGAATCACTTTAGTGCTAAAATTTTTGAAAAACGATCACTGAAGTGCTAAAATTTTTGAAAAACGATCACTTAAGTGCCAACTCCGGTGCCGTACACAATTTTTCGCCGGAAATCTGACGTGGCATTTTTTTTATTAATTTCTGAAGCTGACGTGGCTCGCCGGAGTCTCGCCGGAGATTGGCACTTAAGTGATCATTTTTCAAAAATTTTAGTACTTAAATGATCATTTTTCAAAAATTTTAGCACTTAAGTGATCGTTTTTCAAAAACTTTAGCACTAAAGTGATCCAAAAAAAAGTTATAACACTTAAGTGATCGTTTTTCCTCCGACTTGACACCAAAGTGATCCGAAAAAAAGTTATGGCACCAAAGTGAGCGCCGTACACAAGTTATAGCCCTTATAGTGTCCTTTTGCCAATAGTTATCATATCTGAGAAGGATGCAAAAAATATATTATTCGGTGAAGGGACTTATTATGAGGGTTCCTCTTGACTATTTATGTTGCGACTGTACATTGTCTATGCTTTTAAAGGGGGCTTCGGATTCATTCATTCCAGGATGCTAAAAAGAGTTTGAT
The DNA here is from genome assembly GCA_031216285.1 of Syzygium syzygioides. Taxonomy (NCBI): domain Eukaryota; kingdom Viridiplantae; phylum Streptophyta; class Magnoliopsida; order Myrtales; family Myrtaceae; genus Syzygium; species Syzygium syzygioides. The sequence goes on along the minus strand of CM062242.1, from coordinate 10,264,720 downwards.
GACCCCTATATAAGAGAATAACAAATATAGTTACATTTTACTAAACAAATATGCCTAGATCAATATGTTTCAAGTAATCCCACATCAACAAAAGGCAAGTTGTACCTGACTCAAATGGTTCCATGGGATTGATTACGGTACTCCAACATCTATCCAGAAGAAAACATTAACAATAAATATTACAATAGTAATAAAAAGTTAAAATAACACTAGAATCTAAAATGATTTCATAATAACCACTTGACTAGTGAATGGAGAAAATCCACTCCTTGGCAGCATGATGTATGGTGATTGCATCTACATAAAATAAATTACCTTGTTAGCATGAAGAGGCACAATAACTTGAATAAAATACAAACAAACTTATTGGTCACCAAACTATTAAATACCCAACTAGGGAATGGGCAAACTCCACTTATAATCCCTATGGCATGATGTATGGTGGCTGCTGCATCTATTTAAAAAAATGACCAATTAGTAAAACATAAATACAAATTGAGAACAAAGAGCAATATACCTTATTATGAAAATTTAAATTTACACTAGGACCACCAATGTTGCTAGGATAAAAGGCAATTCGAAACTGATTTGAATTACTCGAATAATCTGGGAAATTAGTTTCATTATGTGTCGCTTGGACAACCAACTCTACATTACAAATTAATAAATATGTTAATTGGTATCATGTAACATAAGCGAAAAATTTAACTAATTATATTAACTAGAATAATATGTCACTTACCTTGACTTTCTATTTGCGTTGGGTGAGTTCCTTTCTTAGATTTTTTCTTCTTTTTTTTTCACTTGAGTTTTTAAGCTTTCCATAACTTATTCCCTTTTGTTTCCTTCGAATGGGGTCCGCTACCGAAATATCGCACAAAGAAGCCTCATTATCTTCATCATCACCAACATCATTGGTCACAACCATACTTGATTTGTATGATGAATTTCAGCCTTTGCTTTAACCATGTGCTTCCCCAATATTCTCATAGTACGTATGTACATTTTCGGCTCCCAAACTCATCAGTTCAAAGGATTTATGTATTAATGTGGAATATCGATTAAATTTAGATGGACCCGGTGACATTTGATGGGATTCATCATTCACAATCACTTCTTCGGCATCCTTAGTCCATCTTTTCAAAATATAGGAAGATGGAATGACCGTAACCATCGATATGTTCACATTCAACACACGTAAGGCATGGCGACACAACCACCCTTTTGATTCAAATAATTTGCATTCACAAGAAACTGAAAAGTCTGCAGAGTTAAATCTAACAACATATTCACCTTGAATCCCAATCCCCATACACTTGAGAGTATATAAAGAAACCGATCCATCAAATGTAGTACTTGAAATATGTTGAGAGAGACTTTGCAAAAATTCTTCATTAAACCTTTGAAAAATGGTACGGGTATATACCAAAGCAGCAAGCATCATGATCCCATTATTTAGAACCTGCAATTTGGCTGTCCCATGAGAACTATAATCATCTTGACTTTCAACTTCTCTCGTATGCTTCAGTTGTTCTTCATAATGATGAACAAATTCTACAAGGGACAATGTCTTCATCGACATATGTTGGAAAACATTATTGGTGCTCTCGCTCCTTTAACTTGACCTTATACCACATGTAAAAGAGTCACGACCGAAAGCTAAACTCTATTTATGTCTAAGGTCATAGAATCTCCGAAGCCAATTGTTATTCTCAATACCCCACACCTCTTCCATTTCCCTCCATGTAGCTTCAAATTTGTCCTATGATTTGCATCTATACATAAGCGCTAAGAAATATTTATCCTTAAAACCCAGCTTTCAATAAAGATATGGAATGTTTTGATTGGCATTTTTTCCCGATGTACCAAGTGCATAAACGGTGCTGTGTATTTGAAAACACCATTCTAATGGCTTTTGCCATGGCTTGGTCCTGATAAGTGAATATGGTTTTTGTAGCCTTATTTCCCATAGACTTCAAAAACATCTCAAATAACCAAATAAATTATTCTGCAATCTCGTCCAGCAAAAATGCACAACCAAACAGAGTATTCTTCCAATGGTGATTAACCCCAACAAAAGGTGCACATATCATGTTATATTTGTTGGTACGGTATGTGGTATCAAACACTAGCACATCACCAAAACGGTCGTAATCAAATTTGGGCAAGCTATCAATCCAAAATAAATTGGTCAATCTACCATCCTGATCTCCCTGAACAGCATAGAAAAACATTGGGTTTTGCATTTGCACGCAATGAAAATGGTTCAAAAGACTTTGACAATCTCCACCACATATAACCTTGGATCTTTCCATTTGCAAGAAATTTTGACAATCATGCAGGATAAAACCCAATTTTTGCTTCCTCCAGCTTCATTTGCTAAAAACTTATATGCCGAAGTCCCCCCAATGCCCGCTTTAATCATGTCAACCAAAACACCCTTGCATGTGTTAGATATCATTCTTCCGCATCTAATCAAATGCTTTTGATCTTTCGGTACAAATGCATGATTATGCTCAGAAACATAGTCCATGACTTTTTTTTTGGTAAGGAAAAAAAAAGTCCAACCATGACTTTATAGACACCATTATCAACCTTAAATATGATATGAGCAAGACGCCTGCATCTAACTTCAAATCTCTCATATTGCTTTTCTGGATCAGATGACCCAACCGAATGTCCCTCACAATTACACAAAAACGTCCAATGGGGTATCATGGACTTATGTCTTTTCCTCATTGGAGCCACACCTACTTTTCCATAGACAGTTTCATGTCTAGAGAAAAAAGATTAAAAGAAAGTTCATATCTTATGCATTAATTCATTGTGTCTTGATGAAGTATCCGGGCAAGCTATTAAAAAATCAATAAATTTGGCAAATCGATCACCATGTATACCACAGAATGTCCACATTCTATACATAATTTTCAGGATCAGCTCTATTTTTACGGTCGCCGTTGTCATTCGAAAATCTCTAACATTCACATATCACATTGACTCCAAATGAGGCCAAAAAAACAATTCCATGAAGATGAAACAAACCAAAAAAGGAAAAAATAGAAGAACGGCGAACGTTAAAACCTTGTGACTTCCACTCCTCTAGCATGCTCCTGACCTGCATTATCTAATATCTCTTCTAGTCTGTTTGCAATCCAACAAAGTAGTCTCTGCCATAGTCATTTTTGCTTACATGTTGGTGGTGCAGTTCGTCATAGAGAGCCGACCATAGCCTTTTCTCGGGACAGAGGATGAATCACCAATGGGGGGCTTCAAGGGCGACGGCATAAATGGAGTTGGCCGCGTGGTCGAGATCTGAGCCACCGATCATCATGTTAGGGAAAAAATGACGGGAGTAAGTTCAACTCATATAAAACCCTAACTTGAGAATGGGGCTTTGAGAGGCAATACGGAGGACGAGTTGGAGCCCGAGATCACTGAAAGGGCTTTGGGAGGTGACAGCAGAGGCGTGGTTTGTCACAAAGAGCTGAGCAAAGCTGTTTCTTGAGACAGAGAGGAGTAGAGGACGAATTGCCAATGGGGGGCTTTGAAGGCGATGGCGTAGGTGAAGGTGGTCGCGTGGTTAGGTTCTAAGCCACCGAACTTCACATTAGGGCAAAAACGACAAGAATCAGTTCAAGTCATATAAAACCCTAACTTGAGGATAGAACTTCGGGAAGCAACACAGAGGGCGAGTCGAAGCCCAAGATCACTGAAGGGCCTTTGAGAGGCGACGGCAGAGGCGCAATTCATCACAGAGAGCTGAGCGGAGCCGTTTCTTGAGACAGAAAGAGAGGGACAAAGGATGAATCGCCAATGGGGGGCTTCGGAGGCGATGACGTAAGCAGAGATGGCCACGTGGTCGGGATCTGAGCCACCGATGGGCTCTAGGAGGCGATGGCAGAGGTGGAGACACGGTTCACAAAAAGAGCCGCACTTCGTAGAGGAAAGAGAGAGAGATAGTATATGGGTTTTCTCGGAAGGGGACAACGGAGGTAATCGGCGTGGGCACGGCTGGTTCACGACCAAAGGAGGCAAAGTCGCAAAGCAAAGAAGAGGATGTCAAGAGTGGGAAAAATTTTGAGTGGGAGGAGTGAGGGAGAGAGAGACCAGGTGAAAAGTGAAAACTTTTGAACAGTAGTGACGAGGGTTAATGGAGGCTAACGGAAAATGGGAAAGAGAAGGCAAAGAGTCAGATTTTTTTATAAATTTGATCTATGGGCCCACTAGCCACGTGTCGCGCTCAGTGGTGTTATGCACAGCTTATGTGAAATATTCCACTCAGGCAATATTTTCCTCCACAGTATGGGTGGCTCTAGTAATTTGTAATTAGACCTTTAGAGTGGTGAACAAACAGGGGTCTAAAAGAGCAATGTTGAAGTTGGGGAATAGCTTTACATGTGCAGTTCTAGCATTGAGAGTGGTCTTGATTGTCCCAATACAGCATTTTGATAATTGAGAAACCGAATATCAAGTAGTGTCATGCGGGCTAAAATTGAGAGACCTTTTCTTCCATGAAAGGTGTGTATATCCTTGTTGTAGCCATTTACGGAGAAATTTAGGTGGAATATGTAGATTGACAAAGTATTCTTGTTGAGTAGTTGGGATGGGGTGTTGGTCAAAGCGGGTTAACTGAACGTATTCCATGAAGTCCTTTCGAATATGGTGGTTACATATTTAAATGTATGGGTGAAAAATAAGTGGGCTTCGCAAAGACAAAATATGGATTTACAAAAAATAGCGTTTGGACAAAAATAAGCGGCCTTGGTAAAGGAACAAGATAGTCTAGGGTAATAGGGAATCGATACATACAAAAGTAGTGTTTTTTGTAGGTTCAAACATGATAGAATGGATCTTCCTCTTTGTACTAATGCATTATAAGGCAAAGTTATAATCTTAGCCCAATTTAGATAGAGCTGGCTCTGATACTACGAGGAGTTTATAGTATAAACTAATGGTTATCTATAGTTATGATATCCCATAACACACGATCCTTCATTGTCCTTTCAAATAGACTACATTTTAGTCTCCAGAAGCCATTATTATACATCATAGGGCTTTCAAGCCTCAGAAGTTTTTTGATCCATAGGATCCATAAGGTAGTAAGTGGAGAGCATACTCATGAAATTAACTCATCCTATTGAACTAAAAGTGTAACTTTAAGTTTAAAATAACATCAGACTTCAAGAAAGAGAGGAAAGTGTTTAGAAAGCCATAGAGAGTACATATGATTTCGGGATTTTCTCTTACTCTGACCTTATTCAACTTCCGGAGAAGATACCCTTATGTAGATAGAGCCAAGGGTATTATGGACTTTTGCTATGCACTCAAGCATCTAAAAGGTAGTTTTCAGGATGATAGTACATAGTACCGTAGAAAAGACATGGCCACACATGCATCTACATCTGCAAGTTACTTTTACACAACTAAAAGACAATAATAAAATTGCTTCAGGAAAAAGCAATGGCCCTTACATGACACAATGCAATAATACTAGCTAACAGTGTTTAAGACAGGTTCTTATTGAAAAGTTTGTGACGAGAACGAAGGTGAGGTTGGGGTCCCAATCTCCATCATCTGAGCTGGAATCATCAGAGGGTTTTGGACTAGTGTAGCCCAATTGAAGAGACAATTATAGGTGCGCCATCTATCTTATTGCATTTCCAGCTTTGCCCAATCTGGTCCTGTTACGTGCCTATTGCCATTTGTCCTACCGAGTGCAGGAGCGAAGCCTACTGTGACTAGCACCAGATTCTCTGTAAGGATCATTCTTGGTTGTCGCCAGTTATTCAAATTCTAAATTCTGAAATTATGACCATAATCCCAAGGATTTTGGGAAAGTAGTCCTCCCTTAAGATCCTAAAAGGATTGCATAATATATTTTGTTGAGATGGCTAACTTTGTTGTGAAAGCTAAGTTCTATTAAGGTTCACCGTATACGAGTTCTTTAACACTCCAAAGTAAATATAACCCTCAACGAGAAAAACGATAGACAAGTTTGAATTGAAAGAAAAAAATAAGAAATATAAATATATAATCTCTCCAAAGCTCTATACTAAAATGTGATTAGAAACGAACATCGTTTGTGATACTCCCAAGTCTTTCTAGGATTTGGAACGGACTCAACAGGGTCGAATGCTGAGGTTTTAACTTTGCTGAGCAACTGCGCAAGTCTGCTCACTACCTCTCGCAATGGGTGCTGGTCTCGTAAAACACACACAAGAAAGTCCTCATAATGGGGATTTTCGGGAGTCGTCCTATGTTCAAGTTAGCTTATGATAATGGAACCTGGTAAAATTTGGGCTCTATCACCAAAATTGCAGGACATTCATCAAGAATGAACTGAGTTCTATTCATACTTGTCCTTTAAAGTGCTGCTTAACTTAATAATCTCCCGTATTTGAGGCACGTCGAGCTAAGTTAGACCGGATCATTGTGCTCGGTTGTGGATATTCAAGTCGTTCGGACGTGGTCTGACATTTCCAAGGGCCGCGTTCGGGTTAGGGTGGTCTTCTGGATGGGCTTGGGCCTTAATGGATCACTATATTTATCTTATTGGTCATGTATTAATATGCGGTCCTAAGCCCGATTCATATCAGTTTGCACTAAAATGTAGAAATCAAGAAAATATATAAGTGAAAATTATTTGCTTATGCATTTGATTAAATATGTAAATTACTAAGTAGTGTGTGTCGTAAATCGAGTTGATATGATGTTCAAGTTACGTTTAGTCCCTAGGATGGTTCTGATTGCTCTAGAGTAACATAATAAAGGTATGATCTAGCCAAATCGAGTTGACACAATGTCAAGCTGGAGCTCTACTTGACTAACATACTTGATTCTCGAAAACTCAACTCAAACATTATTCGATCTCAACCCATATAGGTTATCTCAATACTCAAGCTCGACCCAATTGCGATCAAATTACTAATGTGACCCGATCTCGAACTCGATAAGCTCAAGTGTTTTCCTTCGCAGTCACGCTATCTGGCTACATTATGTAGCATGTGAAATTCACCTATTGACTTCTATAATTAATGAACATTTCTACTTTGATAGACATAGAAGCTCTGTTCAGACTTGTAGACCCTTTGAGCTAAACAATAGTGAGCTCAAGCTCAGCTCAACAAAATGCTCAGGTAACTCGACCTCGATGCAAAATCATACGAAGTGATCAATAGTGGTCATAACTAATGTGGGAGCAAACGATTTTGTGGAACATTCCTTAAGTTCCAACTTGATTCAATCAACGATCCCAGCACAATCAATGTCCATCCAAGTCAAAACTGATTTTGGTCACAACTTGCTTCGATGGGTCTAGTATGATGACACTAATAACTACCAAGAACTTTGCTAAATTTAGTATCGTTTCACCAAGATTAATTACTGATTTCGATGCCAATCAACAACATATCAATGGGAGATTGTTCTGAGCAATTTCCTACAACCTTTACTTGTTGAGTTGATTATTTTCTGGTCCAGGTTGAATGATGAATTCTAGAAAATAAACCGCAAGGCTAAAGAGTCTGTATTGCACTTCCTAGTTTTTATATGTCATCAATACATCTCTGAGTTCCTCGGACTTTATGAGTCTTAATAGCATGTAAGCTTCAAGAGTCAAAACTCCTAAGACTTTAAATGCTTTCTAGTTTCTCTGCCTTTTAATAGTTGTCTATTTACTATGTCTTAGTTCCTCCATAAATAGAGGAGAGTCCTTCATTGTAATGCAAACTCTTTTGTCTTTTGTTGTATAGTTCGTGCTGAACCTACCTTATCCCTATTAGGACATATGTATGTCTATATCGAGTCGGACTCTGGTTGTGGCGCCTTGTTGTATGTGGTGTTTTGAAAAATAATATATATGCTTACACTTACCAAAACAAAAAAGAAGCATTTTATCCTTGACTGGTGTGATTTTCCTTTAGGACTTGATAGAGAGTTTCTCCTATCTTGAACTCTTGTATCCTTGGCGGGTGTCTTGTCATATAAACATTGGTGGTGAATTTCATCAATTGCGATATCCATCCTTGGTGCACGTGTCCTTTATACTTTGATGGTGGTCATAATCTATGCTGAGTTTGCATTTTATCCGTCAAAATACATCCCCAAACACACAACTATTCATCTACGTAATCCATAAACTCATTTCCGAAATCATTTGCCACGCACGCATCGATACCCGATCTTATCACGAGCAGTCACTTTAGCCTTGCTTCATCTTTTGGTCAGAACTTTAGCCGTACTCTGCAAGCACCATATTTCCCGACTTTATCCATCTCGGGCGAACCAACTATAACTTCACGGGGACCTGCAAGATTCGCGCTCTCCACCGCCGCCGACCAGACAAATTCGACGAAGCGATCACGTCATCACTCTCACTTCGTCACCGCTCGCGACATCGCTACCTCAACCCTTCAACACACTCCTCGCTCTTTAGATAGCTTCGCACTTGGACGCCATTCTCGCTCACGTCGAAATCGACACCGACGCAGACAAACACGACGCAACGCACGCGCGATGGCTGCTCCTCCGTAAGAACCTCTCGCGATCTTGCGCTTTCGCTCTGTCTTTCCTGCGAAATTCGAGCCGTTGCTGTTCTTTTTTTGACGATCCCTTGCTTGAATTTTTCGTTTCGATCCTGTCGCAGTGCCCCCGTTGAGAACTTGCCTCCTCCGTTGAGCTCCGGCGCCGAGCAACCTCCTCTTTTCGATGGAACAACGAGGTTCGATTCTTCTTCTTTTTTCCCTTTAAGCGTTTCGTTCGAGTTGATTCGGTGTGATTACTGATGAGATTGGTAAGCAAGGGATTGTTTTATGGTCAGCTGATGTTTGTTTTTTCCAAATTTTCTGAAGGTTGTACACCTCTTACGCATGCCCATTTGCTCATCGCGTCTGGATGACGAGGAACTACATGGTGAGTTCATTTTCTGTGATGGAGTGCAATTTAGCAAAAACCATGCGTGATTTGTCTTTATATATGCCCTTCAGTTCATTTTGACTCGGCCCGCGACCAGTTTCTGAATGGGGATTATATTTGTGAGCTGCAGGGACTGCAGGACAAGATTAAGTTGGTTCCTCTTAATCTTCAAGACCGGCCTGCTTGGTACAAGGAGAAAGTCTACCCCATGAATAAGGTGATTCTTCTTTCGCTTGTCTTCAGTGCCCGTCCCGGTTGTTTTAATTCTTTGTGTGTTTTCAGATTAGTGGCCTTAGATTCTCCGATTGAAACTGATTGCCATAGCCCAAATTGGTTATGATTTAGGATTCCAAGCGAGTGCCCGCAGGATTCCGGATCTTTGTGTTATTAGTTTTCATGTATTCCAAAACTGAGCTTGGCTCGATTTTTTTTATGTTTATTATAGAAAATTTTGACTCCTATGGTGTTTGATGTTAACTTTAGGGAATCAATTGGCTCCCCAGTTGGTTTATTTGGCCTTTTTGACCTTTTAATTAAATGAAATCGGTAAGTTTTAGCCATTGTTGATTTGATGGGTACATTTTGCTTTTCTTTTGCTGTAACTTATGATTAGGTTCCGGCGTTAGAGCACAATGGGAAAATCATTGGAGAGAGCCTAGACCTCATGAAATACGTGGACAGCAACTTTGAAGGGCCTTCTCTTTTCCCTGACGTGAGCACTGAGTAGCAAATGTGCATTTCTTGTTTCTGTGGCTTGCTCGTAATTAACTGGCCGATCTTTGTTATGTAGGATCCTGAAAAGAGGAAGTTTGGTGAGGAACTGTGGTCTTATGTTGATGAATTCGTGCAATTAGTCTTCACTTCATTCAAGGGAGAAGGACAGAAAGAATGTGGTAAGTCCTCTAAGCGCTTTCTTTGATGACAGGTATCTCTATCACCATAAGCGAACTCTGTCTTCTGCATCAGCTTCTGCTTTTGATCACTTGGAGAATGCACTTGGCAAATTTGAGGAAGGACCATTCTTTCTGGGACAATTCAGTGGGGTATGTTGGCATTCTCGCATTTGATCAGGGGCTCGTCAGTGGTTTTTCTATTTCTAGTATGGTTAAACAATAGATCCGTTGATTGATGAAATCCGTATGATGTGCAAACCTATATCTTGCAGCAAGAAATTTCACCTGATATGTGATTATCGATATGTACTTTTTGTGGTTGACTATTATTTAGGGTCTAATTTTGTGATTTCAGGTGGACATTGCCTACATCCCATTTGTTGAGAGATTCCAGAGTTACTTATCTGAAGTATGGAAATATGACATCACTGCCAGCAGACCTAAACTAGCAGCATGGATTGAGGTACGGGAGGGAATCTAGTCTCTGGCCAATGCTTAATTTAAGCATCATTTCTCTTCCATTTTCGACAAAACTCTTTCTTCCCACGACAAAAGACAACTAAATTCCAAGATTGATTCGGAGTGAAATGGTGAATCAATGATGAACGGTTTCTGGATAGTGTCCAGGCTAGACTTTGGCCTTGGGGAACTATTATAGCATGGGAGCATGTCTATGGGGAGATCCCAACCTGCCATGAGGCGATCATTATCTGAAGTCATCAAACAAAGTAGTTGGATTTTCGTAGTAGTCTCCATAGTTTTCTTGTAGAGTCGTATATAGAATGAGAGAGTCAGTCTCCACCGACCGTCAGATCACCCCTGGTTGCAGTGACCATATTTTCTATGCAAATGCATCATCTCTTGAAAGGAAAACATGATTTACCTTTAGAGACCAATCAGCTTTACGGACAAACCTTTTGATCAAGTGTGCTTATACTACTTGGGCAATGTCAAGTCATATCTTCATGAGTTACAAATTCAGTAGCTCTGCGCAATTTTATCCTTGCTCGAGACCATATGACGCATTGATTTTTCCTTCTACTTCATCCCGTGCAGGAAATCAACAAGATCGATGCTTACAAGCAGACAAAGACCGATCCAAAAGAATTTGTCGAATTCTGCAAGATGCGCTTCGGTGTAATGCTTCTAACCCAGACTCAAACTAGATGTCACGATCCTTTCTGAACAACGTTCTTTTCCCCTCTCGGCCCCAGCCAGTTGTTTCTGGTCGCTAATCAGTCTTTCTTTCAAATGCAGGCTCAGCAGTAGCTGGAGTCATGAACATGGTACCCTCTGTATGAAGGGAATAAGGGGAGTATAGTTGATATACCCCATCTTTTGATGTTTCTCTAAGGCTGGTTGTATTGCGAATACGCTCTAGATGCGGCGATGCCTCTTTTGTAGCTTGAAATTGGTATCGTGATGCTACATGAATTTCATAAATAAAAAGGTTCATTTTCGAATCCTTTGCGTTACGTTCTGCCTTCGTATCGATGTTCCTGTCGTTTTCCCCTGACTTTCCCCCTCATGAAAGCTGCTAGACTATCCCGATCACGTCAGTTCTACTGAACAATTATTGCCTTATAGTTCCCTTTTTTTTTTAGCTATTATAGTAAAGGGATGTAATCGGACTCCTCTGGGTATATATAAATCTAACCTTTTCCTTACACATGACATTTACCATTAGTTTTAATATTCAAATCAAGAATTTAGAATTGGACGCATAATACAAGTATGCTTAAGTTACAATTAAAAATTGGGTTAATATTACGAAAAACCCTAAACTGGTATATATGTAATAATTTTACCTTGAATTATTTTTTTTATCACAAAAAATTTCAAATTGGTATACCCGTGATAAATTTATCCCGAATTATTTTTTTAATCACCAAAAATTCTAAATTGGTATACTTGTGATAATTTTATCCCCAATTAATTTTTTGATCATAAAAAACTCAAAAATGGTACATATGCAACAATTTTACCCCAGAATAATGTTTTGACTACTAAAAATCCCAAATTGATACATTTGTGATAAATTTACCTTCCGTTAGTATCAATTAAATTGGATTAATGTAATGAAAAATCACAAATTGATAAAACTCGTGACAAACAGAGGGGTGAAACACTAAATCAATACACTTGTCAACTACCACGTGTCATTAAACTTAGCAATTTAACAGTATAATTTAATGAAAACTAACGAAGGGTACATTTGTCACTGGTATACCAGTTTGGAATTTTTTATGGTCAAAAAATTAATTCGAGGTAAAATTGTCATAGGTGTACCAGTTTAGGATTTTTTTTGGTCAAAAAAATAGTTTGTGGTAAATTTGTTACAAGTAGACTAGTTTGGAATTTTTCGTGGCATTAACCCTTAAAAATTAGATAACACCATTTTTCTTTTACTACAAAAGGAAAATGATATAAATGGTCCATCAACTTTAATCCAATATACAATATAGTCCCTAAACTTCTAATTTGTTCAATGTGATTTCTGAACTTTAGCCTAATACATAATGTGATCCCTGAACTTTCAATTTGTTTAGTGTAATCCATGAACGTTTGGTACATATTCAATAGTTCTTGGACTATATGAAAATATTCAATACTATCCTTGATTTTGGAAAAATGAAAGAACATTTTCATATACTTCAAGGACTACATTAAATATGTATCAAAAGTTTAGAAATCACATTGAAAAAATTAAGAAGTTCGGGACTATGTTGTACATTGAATTAAAGTTTATGGACTATATTGAACAAATTAAAAGTTCAGGGATCATTTATGTCTTTATCGCTACTACAAACACAGGAAGGGACAAATGCCAATCCATAATAACATCATTTTCCTTGCAAAGAAAATTTTCTTTTGAGCGGGATTAACTACTCGCTAGGTACACTCATCTAATGGTGATTTCATTACATAATCAACTACACAATATAATTAACCGAGTGGATCGCCGGATTGACGGATGGCACAATTTACAATTAAATTACACAACACATATAATTGTCGAAGCCATTTATCAAATATTAGTGCCTAGCTCAAATGGCCTAGGTCTTATTTACGCATGATTCGTCTCTACCATTATATATAGTCATTTTTTGGATTTAATGAACAATCCAAGCACAAATTTTCACCAAGTGCCCTCTAAGCATACTCTCTCTTTCTCTCCTCTGCCTCTTAGGCCACATTTGGTAATCAGGATAAAATTCATGATAAGATAAAATTTAATGTATCATGTATTTAATTCCTGCCCAAGAAAAGATAAAGTCGGATATAAGAAATTTGGTGATGGTAATAGCTAGATGGCATGAGTGTCGGCAGTCACCACCCCTTGCTCTGAGTATTGTAGAGGGCAAGAAGGTGAAGAGTGGGGAGAAAGAGGTTGGTCTTGGTAAATTTAAGGCACACGGTTGTTTCGCGGAATTCAACTCCACAACAAATATCTTTCACTGAAAATCGCGAGAGGAGACGAGTCCTGTGTCAATTCCAAATAAGAAATATCATAGTTAAACTAGAGAATTGATAACTTCACTTCAACAAAATTGAACGTACACAAATTGTGCTGAAATTTAATCGATGACAAAGCCTAAGAACATAATCACTTCAAATGGAACCAAATGAACACAAACTATGGTGGAATTTGATTGACTACAAAGCTTGAGAAAGTAAATATGCAATACTGGAATTTAATCGATGAAGAGGCACCCGAGGTGTACAATAAAGACACACGTCATAATTTAATCAACTAGACGAATTTGGAATTTATAGCCAAGAACATGTCAGAAGTTTATTAACAACACAAGTCTGGAAACTATAACTAAAGTGCAAGGATTGAAAGATAACATGGTTGTTTTTTGTGCATGGGAGGCCTTTGAAGAATACAATGTAGCTAATTAAAGCCTATAATCGAAGGTTATCAATGGATGTTACAAAGGGAGA